>CM022299.1:520901930-521501930 GCA_011799875.1 Thinopyrum elongatum
CCGAGTAGGTGGGTTGTTGCGTATGGGAGTAAAGAGGACTTGATACTTAATGCTATGGTTGGGTTTCATGACATTAATGATCTTTAGTAGTTGCGGATTCTTGCTAGGGGTCCAAGCATAAGTGCATATGATCCAAGTAGAGAAAGTATGTTAGCTCATGCCTCTCCCTCATGTAAAATTGCAAGAATGATTACCGGTACTTGTTATCGATTGCCTAGGGACAAATGACTTTCTTGTTGACAAAAGCTATCCACTTTTATTACCTTGCAATTTATTCGTAGTTTTATTCTCGCAAAGTACTCGTAGTTTTATTCTTGCAAAATAGTTTCATACTTGTTTTAGGTAAAGCAAACGTCAAGTGTGCGTAGAGTTGTATCGGTGGTCGATAGAACTTGAGGGAATATTTGTTCTACCTTTAGCTCCTCGTTGGGTTCGACACTCTTATTTATCGAAGAAGGCTACAAACGATCTCCTATACTTGTGGGTTATCATAGTGCTATGTCCATGGCTCACGCTCATGTATTGCGTGAAAATTGAAAAAGTTTGAGAACATCAAAAGTATGAAACAATTGCTTGGCTTGTCATCGCGGTTGTGCATGATTTGAATATTTTGTGTGATGAAGATGGAGCATAGCCAGACTATATGATTTTGTAGGGATAATCTTTCTTTGGCCATGTTATTTTGAGAAGACATAATTGCCTTGTTAGTATGCTTGAAGTATTATTGTTTTTATGTCAATATTAAACTTTTGTTTTGAATCTTATGGATCTGAACATTCATGTAACAATAAAGAAAATTACATGGAAAAATATGTTAGGTAGCATTCCACATCAAAAATTCTGTTTTTATCATTCACCTACTCGAGGACGAGCAGGAATTAAGCTTGGGGATGCTTGATACGTCTCCAACGTACATATAATTTTTGATTGTTCCATGCTATTATATTATCTGTTTTGGATGTTTTATATGCATTAATATGCTATTTTGTATTATTTTGGGACTAACCTATTAACCTACAGCCCAGTGCCAGTTTCTGTTTTTTTCTTGATTTTTTAGCTTCGTGGAAAAGGAATACCAAACGGAGTCCAAACGAAATAAAATCTTCGCGATGATTTTTCTTGGACCAAAAGACACCCAGGAGACTTGGAGATGAAGTCGGAGGAGCCACGAGGCGGCCACAAGGGTGGAGGGCGCGCCCCCCGCCTTGTGGAACCCCCATGACCCTCCTGACCTAATTCTTTCGCCTATATATTCACATATGTTCCCAAACCACCAGAAGCATCCACGAAAACACTTTTCCACCGCTGCAACCTTCTGTACCCGTGAGATCCCATCTAGGGACCTTTTCCGGCACCCTGCCGGAGGGGGATTCGATCACGGAGGGCTTGTACATCAACCCTATTGCCCTTCCGATGAAGCGTGAGTAGTTTACCTTAGACCTACGGGTCCATAGCTAGTAGCTAGATGGCTTCTTCTCTCTCTTTGATTCTCAATACCATGTTCTCCTCGTTGTTCTTGGAGATCTATTCGATGTAATACTTTTTTGCGGTGTGTTTGCCGAGATCCAATGAATTGTGGATTTATGATCAGATCATCTATGAATATTATTTGAATCTTCTCTGAATTCTTTTATGCATGATTTGATATCTTTGTAATTCTCTTCGAACTATCAATTTGGTTTGGCCAACTAGATTGGTTTTTCTTGCAATGGGAGAAGTGCTTAGCTTTGGGTTCAATCTTGCGGTGTCCTTTCCCAGTGACAGTAGGGGCAGCAAGGCACGTATTGTATTGTTGCCATCGAGGATAAAAAGATGGGGTTTACATTATATTTCTTGAGTTTATTCCTCTACATCATGTCATCTTACTTAATGCGTCACTCTGTTCTTCATGAACTTAATACTCTAGATGCAGGCAGGAGTCGGTCGATGTGTGGAGTAATAATAGTAGATGCAGAATCGTTTCGGTCTACTTGACACGGACGTGATGCCTATATTCATGATCATTGCCTTAGATATCGTCATAACTTTGCGCTTTTCTATCAATTGCTCGGCAGTAATTTGTTGACCCACCGTATTATTTGCTATCTTGAGAGAAGCCTCTAGTGAAACCTATGGCCCCCGGGTCTATTTTCCATCATATAAGTTTCCGATCTACTATTTTCCATCATATAAGTTTCTGATCTACTATTTGGCAATCTTTTACTTTCCGATCTATAAACCAAAAATACCAAAAATATTTACTTTATCTTTTATTTATTTTCATCTATATCTATCAGATCTCACTTTTGCAAGTAACCGTGAAGGGATTGACAACCCCTTTATCGCGTTGGGTGCAAGTTGTTTGATTGTTTGTGCAGGTATTCGGTGATTTGTGCGTTGTCTCCTACTGGATTGATACCTTCGTTCTCAAACTGAGGGAAATACTTATCTCTACTTTGCTGCATCACCCTTTCCTCTTCAAGGGAAAAACCAACGCAAGCTCAAGAAGTAGCAGGTCATCACCGGGAAGTGTCCCGACTTCTGTCACTCCGGGGTTGCTGGATCATAACACGTAGTAGGTGACTATAACTTGCAAGATCGGATCTAGAACATAGATATAATGGTGATAACATAAACGGTTCAGATCTGAAATCATGGCACCCGGGCCCAAAGTGCCAAGCATTAAGCATGGTAAAGTCATAGCAACATCAATCTCAGAATATAATGGATACTAGGGATCAAGCCCTAACAAAACTAACTCGATTACATGATGAATTTCATCCAACTCCTCACCGACCAGCGAGCCTACGAAGGAATTACTCACTCCCGGTGGGGAGCATCATGGAATTGGCGATGGAGAAGGGTTGGTGATGACGAAGATCAAAGATCCCCCTCTCCGGAGCCCCAAACGGACTCCAGATCTGGCCTCCCGATGAAGAACAAGAGGTGGTGGCGGCTCTGTCTCGCGAAACGCGATAATTCTTTCTTCCTGATTTTTTTCTCCGAAAATGTGATTTTATAGCGTCAGGGTTGAGGTCTGCGGGGCCACCAGGTGGGGACAACCCACCTGGGCGCGCCAGGAGGGGGGGCGCCCTGGTGGGTTGTGCCCACCCAGGTGCCCCCCTCTGGTGGTTCTTGGCTCCAGAAATTCTCTTTTATTGTATAAAAAATCCTCGCAAAGTTTCGTTCCAATCCGAGAACTTTTATTTCTGCACAAAAAACAACACTATGGTAGTTCTGCTGAAAACAGCGTCAGTCCGGGTTAATTTCATTCAAATCATGCAAATTAGAGTCCAAAACAAGAGAAAAAGCGTTAGGAAAAATAGATACAACGGAGACGTATCATACTCCCTCCGTCCCATAATGTAAGACGTTTTTTACACTAATGTAGTGTCAAAAAACGTCAATAGTGTTAAAAAACATCTTACATTATGGGACAGAAGAAGTATGTCTTCCAGCATCGTATCCTAGGAAAATAATGACCATGCCTCATGCCTGCATGTAATGATGTCCTAGTCGAGTTATTCATTCCTGAACAATAAGCTTGTTACTCAAATTAATTCTTTATCAGTCAGTGTCTTAAATTAATCATCATAAAGTTCCGCAGAATTTTTGCATGACTATTTACAACTTGATCTGCTTAATTATAGCTATTTCTATGTGCTTGTTATAATTCTAATGAGCTTAATTAATAAGAACTGCTCCATGGTGAAATAATGAGGGTACTACAACATCGTCGGTTCCAGCAGGTTTGTGTCCCTGCCTACTATGTGCAGGTTGAGTTTGAGTGGCGCATCAGCATGCTGTCGGGCGGCGGGTTGAACGAAAGTTTACAGTTGGCCTCAACCATATAGGGGATGAACCAGAACCAAAGAGGGCGCATCACGCTGGTGCGGAACCAGACGGTGAGGTGGAACTCCAACGGCCCACCTTTGGCTGTGGCCTCCTGCCATGCCATGGCTTCCTTTCTTGAGTTCGGTGTGCCGATCGGCCCTTTGACATGGAAAAAGGTGCGGCATCCTAAGGCCCATCTTAAATAAGGGCCCAATATTCTATATACATAAATAAAATACAAAAATTGATTTGCATAACGTAAAATCAACATGGATAGAGGGCACGTGCCCCCCCCCCCCCCCCCCCCCCCCCCCCCGTCCCCCCCCCCCCCGACGCACTTCACCATGTCGTATTTATTCATTAGTTATTTATTGTCGAGTACATGTATCTTATAATCATTGTTTGCATCAAATAATCACATATAGATGGTGTATTGAGAAAATTACATTTTCTTTATGTTTATGCCTTTATATTTTTCATGATATATGATATATATGGTTGAAAGTACATATGTTACTCTGTTAAGGTTCACTGTGCCTCAATCACACTAGGACCTCCATATTACTAGGGCCGCTCTGGTCATATATGAAGTCGATGTAGTTGAACGTCGTCTAGCCCAGCCACACGCGCAGCGGTGCCGGAAACATCGTGTGGGGTGCCAATCTATTTGCAATTGAAGTAGAGGTCCACCTCCACATGTTGTACCAGGTAGTCGGCCTTCGTCTTGTTGGAGGGGGAGATGGTGTCCAACACCATGAGGTTGACACGGAGTGCATGGCCGCCACCGGGGCCTTCCAGCTCGTGGGTATAACCGTGATTCAAGGTGGCATATGCCACCCTGAACCTGGGTACCTTCGAGCGGTTGGTGTAGCACTCCGCGATCGTGGCCATGCACGTGACTATGAGGCCCACCGACAGGAGGATGCCGAGTAAAGTGGCCACCTTGGCAGCTAGCACACTGTACTTCGAGCGCTGCGGCTAAGGGCGTGGGCATCGGATCATGTCGTGAAACAATTCTTTTTTATGTACCAACAGTTCCCCACTCATTGCAACCTAAACATTGGGAAACATATGCAACATCAAAGCAAAACTTGAACCATATGCAATATATAATTTGTACCGGTGCAACCAATCCCCATTTAATGCTCTCACTGAAACTGCTTGCAACATGTGCAGCAGAAACAAAGGAACTTATACGACAAAATATATTCAGATATGCAACATACCTAGTAAAGCAAAAATGAAAAATTGCGCAACAAATCATCTGGTCACTTAGTTTATATTTGTTTTCTTGAAAATCTCCACGCTGTTATCTGCACTATGATTGTCTCAGTTGACTCCTTTCCCATTTATAGTCTTGAAGCATTTCTTTTCTTGAATGCGCAACTAGGAATGGCACCCGCTGGGTTTGGGTACGGGTGAAGAATGCTAAAAAACAACATGTAGAAACATGATTTATCAAAGTGCATGCTAAAAGGCTCCCTTTTGGAAGGGTTGTTGTGCTCCCAACTCTTGTTCTAGTGAAGAATGCCAAGCTTGAGGGTTATGTGGTAAGACTGCTCTTCGTGGTTTGTTCTTCAGTTGTGTGAAGAATGCCATTAGGTGTAATGTAATTTTTATTTCCGCTGCCAGCAAGCGAAGCGTTCGACAATCAGATGCTGGCAACTCAGACTCAGACTAGTTTTGTTCCTGTATTGAAGGCGTGCGCCAAGGATTTTTATATATAGGATTTACGCCAAGCCGTTATGCTATCCTTGCTGGTAATAGGAGAGAAGTTTGTGTGGTGATGTTGATTTGAACCGCAATTGTCACTGTTGTAGATTGCTCTCGTTTTCACGATGCGTTGATACCTGGTTTGGTTTGTTTATTTGAGTGTAAATGTTTTTCGTTGCTAACAGGACTTTTCTTGCTCCATGCGATTGCCAGAAAATCGATGAATTTCTTGACAAGCAGAACAAATGATACCCTGAGTCGTGATACTATTGCTTGTGGATGGAAGTTATGATCAGTTACAAATATGAAAAGCCATCTAACTATGTGCTCTTGTAGAATTTCACATTGCTTATATTTACTGTATAACGAGTTTGCCTGGGCACCGGCTGTATAGTGCACATCAATAGATTCTCTACAACAAAGCTGCATCTGCCACATCATTCCCTTTGCCACATGAAGAAGTGACATTTTCGTAACTGGTGTGATCTTTAAAATATATTTTTGATCACTGATTCCATTGCAACATACACATATAAACAAAAAAAATTACAATACTACTTCCTCCGTGCCAAAATATAAAGGTCGTTTTGGTAGGCTAAACTAGCCTACCAAAACGATTTATATTTAGGTACGGAGGGAGTACAATGCTAAAAAAACACTTCTCAAGGCTTATTCATGTATATGATTTTGAAGTTGAATATTTAAAACGATATCAATGGCCGACGACTTGAGACATTCCCCAAATGTCACTGTGTGTGTGTGTGTGTGTGGAGGGAGTACGATGCTTGAGATTGCATCGGTTGAACGATCTTGCAAACATAACATTGAGGATCTCTTTGGTATGTGTTGTTATTTGGACCCCGAACTATAACAAAGTTAGTTTCAACGCTAATAGTTATCTGCATGTAAGAAAGTTTTCCTACTGCTCTCTAGCTGGTGTCATAACACGTGCTGAGAGTGGAATATCTTCAGCCAAATTTCCTTCTGTGTCTGTCCAAATGTCAATATTTGAATAAAACTGATCTCCGGTGGCTTTGGCTTCACTGATGGTCTCACTACTCATCACTTATGGCCTGGTAGTCATCGCTCATGGACAGTGGCGGAGCTAGCATTTGACAACAGGGTGGACCGCTTCCAAAAAAAAATTGACAACAAATTTGACATGTGAACGATCTAACTAATTATCCATAACACATAGAAATAGATCAATATGGTCTTACAAACACACTAAAATTCTTACTTATGTCTCAGTTTTGCATAAAAGAAGACTACATAGACATAGTACATACTACATACCTTGAGAAGTTCAAAGAAGACTATGCTTCCGACCTACGCTTCTGCATGGCCATGAAAGTATCAATTATGTCATCTTCATTCACCTCAGAGAAAATATCCTGCTCAATGTATGTGACCAGGCAATCATCCAAAAGACTATCACCCATCTTATTTCTCAACTTGTTTTTGACTAAACTCATGGCAGAAAAAGCTCTCTCAACATTTGCCGTTGCCACTAGTAGAATCAATACCAATTTTAGAAGCAAGTACACAACATTATGAACTATATGCCTCCCTGTTTGAACAAGCTTAACTGAGAGATCAACAAGATTTCCAAGGCCTTGAAAGTTCTCATCTTTTCTCATGTCACCAATATAGTTATCAAGTTGTAGTTCAAGGTGTATCAAGTCAGCACTTGAAAAGTCTTCTGGATAGAACTCAGCAAGTTTGCGTACCTTGTGTGCATCAAAAGCAGCAAATGAATTGGCAGGATTCAAAGCAGACATACAAGATAGCAACTCTATATTGATCTCGTCAAACCGATTTTCAAGCTCTTGACTAATTTGATCAATTACTCCAAGAAAAACTTCTCTTCTAAAGTGATCATCATTTGTTTGGGGTCGAACAAACCGTGTTGATCTTCCATAAGGCACATAATTATCTTCCATTGTAGGAACTTGAATGCTATGCTTGTTACAAAATAATGTGACTCTTTGAAGAAATGCATCCCACCCATTAGACCTCAGTTCTTGTATTCTATCTTTTGCCAATCTAACCATTGCCATTGCAAAAAGAATGTCTTGGTCTCTTCTTTGCAAACAATCAGACAAATCACTTGTGTATCCAAGAATGACAAGCATCAAGTGGGCATTGAAAATAAAGTCAAATGACTCGAACACTCCAACAATAGTATGGAGTTTTGGCCAATCACTCCTTTGTGAAGCATCTTGTCCAAGAGTGATGATTACATCACGAATTGTGGGATACATAGCAATAATGTTGAGAACAGTTTTGTAATGAGAGCCCCACCTAGTATCACCAGGCCTAGGTAACCCCATCTCTTGATTCAGACCACTCCCAGTTTGTAACTCACCACATTCAAGTAGTTTCATGATATTATGAAGTCTAGCATCTCTAAGCATGTCATGACGCTTACAAGAAACTCCAATAATGTTCAACAATAAAGACACTCGATCAAAAAACCATACACAGACATCATTTCCCTTGGCAACAGCAACAAGAACTAGTTGGAGTTGATGTGCAAAACAATGGATGTAATAGGCAGAAGGTGACTCTTTCATGATCAATGTTTTCAGTCCTTTAATTTCTCCTCTCATGTTACTAGCCCCATCATAACCTTGCCCACGAATTTGAGTTATAGTCAAACCATGATTGGCAAGTAAAGTTTGAATTGCTTCCTTAAGTGACAATGCAGTGGTGTCACTTACATGAACAACTCCAAGAAATTGCTCACTTGGCCTTCCTACTTTATCAACAAAACGCAAACATAGAGCTAGTTGTTCTTTATGTGATACATCACTAGACTCATCAACTAGAATAGCGTAATGATCATCACCAACTTGTTCAATAATTTGATTTCTAGTATGTACTGCACAACATTGAATAATCTGATTTTGTATCTGGTGAGAAGTCAATTTGCAATTACCTGGTGCATTCTTCAAGACATACTTATTCACCTCCTCACTATTTGTTGCAAGCCATTTCAATAGCTCAATGAAGTTTCCCTTGTTGCTAGATTGTTCACTTTCATCATGCCCACGAAATGCCAATCCTTGATGAAGAAGAAACTGCAAGCATCTAAGTGAATACTTCAACCTCATCCTGTAAAGACGTAGATCTTCACTATCCACCTTCACAAGAAGATCATTAATTGTTGCACGGGGATTCACAAATAAGTCATATTTCTCTTGAGCTGCATTGTGCACACTTGTTACACCACCAACATGCTTATCAAGAGCATCATCTCTATTCCAATTTCTCCAACCGCCATCAGTAAATGCATTAGTTCCCTTCCCACTAGTTTTTTCTCTTTGAACAAGAAGCATACAAAGCAACGCAGCTTTCTCCTTGATACTATATTCAAGCCAACTATGTTTATGAAGCCAAAAAGGACTGAATGACCTAACTCTATTCCCAATTCTTCTTGCTTCAAAGTTATGTGCATAAGGTTTGAATGCACCCTTAAGGATATATGCTCTCCGAACTGCGTCTTGATCATTGGCAGGATAACTTGCAATGGGTGGCCTTTCCCCAGGATCATGTTTAAGACGGCTAAAATCATAAACCGGCGGTGGCGGTGAGACATCTTCAAGTCGAACCATTGGTTCTGGAGTTTGCTCAACCGTGACATTTGACATAGACACCACTGTTTCTTGAGTTTGCTCTTGAACCACAAATTCTCTGGTTTGCTCTTCGGCCACATCCGCGGTCCCATGCGCATCCGGCATACTAGCTTTCTTCCTTGTCTTCTGAGCATGTCTCGCAAAAAGGGAAGCAATGTTTCCTGCCCTCTTCATTCTTCAAAAATTCTGCAAAATTTATGTGTATGTGTTCATCAGTTCACCGTTCATCTACTAGTTTGTTAACAGACATTCCAACAACATACATGATACTGATGCACTACTTTGTTAACATGAAAAAATTATGTCAGAGAGCATCTATGTAATATATAAGCATTGCATCTCCTTTCCATTCCCTGTCAAACAAACAAACAAATTTAACTGAAATAGGCCGATGGGGATTGAGGATTTGGGGCCAGTACCTCTCTCTCTCGGAAGGGAGTGCAGGAGAAGGGTCCTGGGCGCCGTAGGCGACTGGCCGGCTCCGGCTACTCGGCTAGCAGGGGCAGGGCGGCTGCGCAGTGGTTGCTCCTGGTCCGGGAGCGCTGCTGCTCAGCGCGCTGCTGCGTAGGGCGGCCGGGCGACGAGAGGAGCAGGCATGCCGCGGCCCGCAGCGGCGCAGCCGTCAGGGGCGGCTCGGCGAGGTGGTGCGCCGTACGCCGTGCGCGGACAGCAGCTAGCCGGGGCGGGCGGGCGTCAGGGAGGTCTGGGATCCGGCGGTGGGCCGGCGACAGCGAGGGGCGACTTGGCTGGCGGCAGATTGAACTCGACCAGCTGTGGCGGCTGTGCGTGGTTGCAGAGGAGAGAGGACTGAGAGGAGAGGATGTGCCCTGTTCGTTCGGTTTCAGCACACACTTGTTAATGGGCTTATTTTTTGTCTCGGCCCGTCTCTGAAAATGCCATCCTATATAGGCCAGGCCGAAATCTCAGGGTGGAGCGCGGCCCACCCTGTGGCTCCGCCACTGCTCATGGATGGAGAAGTCGGGAGATACCAAACTGGTGTCTTTTTTTAGAAAAGGAGGATGCACCCCCGGCCTCTGCATCTGGGTGATGCATGCGGCCATTTTATTTATTATTCACAAAGACCTTACAAAGTAATACAACAGTAAGCCCGAGGCCATCATCTAGACGACGCCTGTCGCTACTCCTATCCTCTTGATGAAGGGGTGCCGAATGTCCGGGCCAAATACCAAACAGACATCGCACGAAAGCCTAACATCTAAAGCCGGATGCCCCATCCAAGCCACATACGCGGGACTGGTTAACACTCCGGTCCGGCGCACTCTCAGTGAGTACCACACGCACACGCTGCAAAGGGTCGTCACCTCCGTCTTCCATCGATCCATCCTCAAAGCATATACTGACGCATCGACCTTGTCAGGCCTGTCTGCCATCGACGCCACCACGACGCCAGACAACGTCGTCCTCCTGCGCGTGTCCATCGCCACACATCTGACGCCGAGCCTCCACTGCTCCACGCCGCCGAGAACCGCCGCCATGAATATGTAGAAAGAAACACCGCTCCACCGAAGAAGCCGTCCGCTGGTCCCTAGGGCCCGAGTGCATCTCCAAGAATGCCGCCACCAAGGGGGTAACGACACATGATTGCCGCTGTCATCCGATCAACTGATCTAGGGTTTTCCCCGGAGGTATTGGGTGGGGTTGGGAGCTTCACCTCGATGATGCCTTCATGAAGGAAACGATGATAAGGGCATCGTCATCACCGGCTCCGGCCAACGACCGAAGAGCAAGTTTTCACCCGGATCCGTCCCAAGAAATCCACCCGACAACTTGTGCACTGTCTCGACCACCTTCAAAGCCCCAGATCTAGCCGCCTAGATCCGGCGACCAACCGCAACAGCAGTGCCACCATCGGAGCCCTGGCGCACCGGCCACTGCCAGAGTGTGCCACCACTGAAGCCTGGGAGGAGGGCTCCCACCCCACCTCGCCAAACCGCGAGAGCCGTCGAGATGGATCCCGCACGCTCGTCACCGTCTCTGATCTGAACCAATCCGTAGCAAAAACCACGAGATCGCCGACGCAGATCCGCCTTGGAATAGGGACTGCACCATGCCATGCCGCCGCGGGAAGCCCGAGCTTCACCCGCCGCCACCTTCCAGGGTCGCCGCCCCGGGATCCAGCCGCTGCCGAGAGGCCGACCCGCCGGCCACCGCGACCAAGGCCGCGATGACCCTGCCCGCCCACCGAGCGGCCGGCGCCACCAGATCTTCCTCGAAGCCTAGCAGCTCCGCCGCCTCCGCCCAGCACCACGCCGCCACCTTGCGCCGTCACCAGAGACGAACAGCCGCGCCGCCGGGACGCAGATCGGGGAAGAAACGCCCCGGTGCCATGGGTGACCCGCCTCACCCGATCCGGCGCGGGAGGGAAGAGGGCCTCCGCCGTCAGCCGCCCGGGGCTTCGCCCGGCGACCTCCTCCAGCGGCGGCGGAGGGAAGAAAGAGGATGGAAATGCCCGGCGGCGGGTGTTAGGGTTTCCACCCGAGCCGCCCTAACTGGTGGCCTTTTTTGGAGACCATAATCTACGTGTGAATTCCTAGACAAAGTCGTCACAGACGACGACCCCTTCGTAGTTGGCGAGAACATCTCCTCCCATGCGAGCAACAAGTCTAGGACTTGAACCCCTTCTAATCATCCAACCACAGTCCATAGGTATAGCTTTTGTTTCAGATTTTTTATATTTATAGGTTGGTTCGGCCCGGCTTTTGTATGTAGTTTCATATTTATATGGAGCCGGGGAGAGTCCCTCTGTTTTTTCTAGAAAAAATGACTTGCGAGCTACGACGTAACATTTGATGGACCTGTGACGCCTAACAAATGCGTGTGTTTACTCCTGTCATGGAATTTCGCACCACATATGTGTGGTGTGAAGCACGATTCGAAGGTCAAGACAAGACTTCAGGCGCTGCGTGCTTGCGTCGCGCCACATCCACATGTCGGGTGGAACACCGCCAAATACACCCGCGTGGTTGCATGCCATGTACGACTAATTTTGCGCGCACGGCCGGTGGGCACGGCGTCCGAGTTCCGCCTGCCCCGCGAATTCATTCCTCGGACTTCCGGACAGCACGGCGGCACCCACACGAGCTTCAGGTTTCCGAGGACCAAAAGGTGGCCGGCGCCGGTGCGCGGCTCCACACTAGATCCCCTCCTGTCATGTCTATTTCCTCTGTTCCAGCACGAGCACTGCAGAGTCGGGATCGGGCGGCCGGGTCAGCGCTTCTCCCACGAGTTAATGCGGCGGCCGCTGCTCCCGGCGCACCGGCCGTCCGTCCAAGCCTCGCTGACCGTTTCTTCCACGCGCCACGGCAGAAGGGACGGTCAGCGTTCCAGTCCAGCACGAGAATTTCCAACGAGTGAAGTCTGTATTAAACCTTGAGAATGTAGAGCGCGACGCAAATGAACCCCAACCTCTAAATCCCTGAAGTCCATACCCTGACATCTCCGATCCCGGTTGTAATCGCCCTTACGCCTGTTTTTGGACTGGATTTGCTGACGTGGCACCGTGGAAGGGTGGAATTGCAAATTAAAGACCCCACATGGATGGGGTGCGCATGCCGTCGAAGCCTGTGCCGCCGCCGCTGCTCCAGGGAAAGGGCGCGCTCCCGGCGAACGGTGCCGCTAGAGACCATGCCTGGAGCTCGCGCGCACGTCAGTGCCGGCCTACCACAGTCCCAGCCGATCCTTTCATGTACGTATCTCCGAAGGAATACACCCAGCGTGTCCCGTGTGTGCGTCCAGACCAAACTATATCGATCAAATCGATCAGCATGGCTTGCGTATGTACGTATCTTCGATGGAATGCATCCAGCTCGTACGTGACTTCACCAAGAATCAATCAGCCTGCCCGGTTACTTGCGAAGTCAGCTCATACGTGCGTCTGTTTTGCTGCTAAAAGCATTGACATGTGCCCCACGCGCCGTGCCGCTGCCCCGAGCCCGGCCGTGACTTCCTCAGCCCCCGCCGGCTCTCCGCGGACACCTCGCTGAGCTCCAGTCGTGTCCAGGCCAGCAGCTGCATGTCCTATGCATCAGCTCGTCGAGAAGGGATCCGAGCTCTGGACCCCGTGCTCCGATGGCCGCATCGGCAGTTCGGCCCTCGATGCCGCTCCAGGATAAGAAGGTGACCTCAGCGAGAAGACGACCAGCAGGGAATTGCAGCAGGCTTCGAGGGCATGCACCGGGACTGGAGCGCGTCCGCAGACCAAGCCAGGCGACCATGGGACTCACGCACTGGCGGACCTCCCCGGTGGGCAGGGTATGGCGCCTGCCATACCTTAATTTTGAGAAAAAAAAATTTATAACTAATATGCATCGATCGCTAGCAGAATAGGCTGCCTCATCGCTGTTAATACGTGATGGGCCGACGGCCCGACGCAACGAGCGGCAAGATGGGCCAACACACTTCTGGGCCAACAGCCAGCCAGGTTCGAGCGTCCACGCGAGGCAGCCAGCCAGGTTCAAGCTTCCACGCGAGCGAGCAGAGACGCAACACACTCGACCACTCTGTTCTCTCCCCACGACGCCAACCCTAATCCCTAAGCTAGCGGCGGCGGCGGCTGGCCAAGTCGCCAGGAGTGGGCGGGGCAGGCAACGGCGGGGCAGCCAGCGGCAGGGCAGGCAACGGCGGCGGCAGTCGGGGGGGGGGGGGGGGGGGGGCTAGAGGGCGGCGGCACCGCGGCAGCAAGCGGCGTCTCCAGCCGGGGCCTAGGCGCCTAGCAGCAACAACAGCAGTCCGGCCGTCCGGCCGCTTCTGAGTCCGGCCGGCGCAGTCACGGCCAGATTGCCCGAAGATGGAAAGGAAGAGGAAGGCAGTAGGAAATCCAAAGGAAAGGGGAGGAGGTGATTTCTCAATTTTCCTGAAATTTTGTAGCAAATTTTAACAGTAGCTTGAAGCCTCAAATTCAAGCAGATTGTAGTGACATATTAATGTTGTGAATACTCTGGTTGTGAATTGCAGATTTGAAAAGATATTTTGAAGTGCTTGGTAGTGGCAGCAGCTCGAAATCGAACCCAAGTACCCGTGAAAGTGTCAATGTTTCAGCACATGCCACTCATCAAGATCAAGTGAGTTCGGTGGAAGTAGAGCATGAAAATTTGATGCAAACTGAACAAGTGGAAGAACAAACTACAGATTCTCTTGAAGCTATAGTGGAAGAGAATGTTGAAGTTCATGGTGTTGAAGGTATATCTGTTTTTAGTGAAGATTACATAAATGGTGATCCTGGACTTCGCATTCCACTTGATAGATTTGCCCCCCAACATTAGAGATGATGTTAGATTTGCTTATATACGAATGGGTGCAACTCGACCAACTAGTTGCACTTTCCCCCCAAATAGAAATGGAAGATGCTTCCGGCCACAATGGTATAAGGACTTTGATTGGTTGGAATATAGTGTAACAAAGCATAAGGCCTATTGCTTCTATTGTTATCTTTTTAAGCATGACCGAAAGGATGATAAATTTGGGCATGATGTTTTCTCCAAATTGGGTTTTGACTGTTGAAAAAATGTGGTTGCAGCATTCCGTAAACATGTTGGTGGGCCATGTAGCATCCACAATATTTCAAAAACAACATGTGATGATTTTAAAAATCAAGGGGCAAGTGTGAAAAGTAAAGTTACAACTTACAGCAAAGGTTCACTAGTCAAGTATGAAACTCGTGTGGATACATCTTTGGGCATTGTAAGTTATCTAGCATTGCAAGGTGAACCATTTCGTGGGCATGATGAATCCAGTACTTCTTTGAACAAGGGGAATTTTTTAGAGTTACTTGATTGGGTGAAAGAATGAATTACAGAAGTGAAGGTTGCATTTGATGAGCTATGCCCTAAGAATGCCAAAATGACTTCTGAAAAAATTCAAAAAATCCTTGCTAAACATTGTGCACAAGCGGTCACCAAAGCAATCAAAGAAGAGATGGGTGATTGTCTTTTCTCTGTTCTTATTGATGAGTGCCGTGATATATCGTTGAAAGAACAAATGGCCGTGGTAATCAGGTACGTGTTTAAGTTTTTGAAGTGTCTATGTGCTTTTTGATCATTTTGTTCTATGTAGAGTGGTCAACTAATTATATGACTTCTTGTAGGTATTTGAGCAAACAAGGAGAGACTATTGAACGCTTTTTAGGTATTAAGCATGTTCCGGACAGAACATCTGCTTCTTTAAAGAAGACAATGTTGGAGGTTTTTGCTAAACACGGTCTAGTTGTTGCACGACTACGAGGGCAAGGGTATGATGGGGCATCTAATATGAGAGGAGAATTCAATGGCCTTCAGAAGTTAATTCGAGATGAGAACCCATATGCTTTCTATATCCATTGCTTTGCCCACCAATTGCAGTTGGTAGTTGTTGCTGTTTCGAGATGCTGCAAGGGTGTTGACGATTTTTTTGAATATGTGACCATGATTGCTAATCTCAGTACTTCATCTTGCAAGAGGAAGGATAAATTGCTTGACAAGCAAAAAGAGGTTCTTTTGGATAAGATTAAGAGTGGTGAGATACCGACGGGAAGAGGGAAAAATCAAGAAACATCCTTGGTCAGACCTGGAGATACAAGATGGGGCTCTCATTACACAACCTTATCTCGCATTGAATCAATGTGGGATGCAGTCATAGAGGTTTTGGGCATTGTTGAGGATGATGTGCGTGTTCCATGTAGGGCAGGAGGTTTGGTTCATCAAATGGAGACTTTTAGCTTTGTGTTCATCCTGAAGATGATGCTAAAAATCCTTCGCATGACAAATGATTTGTCTCTTCTATTGCAAAAGAAGGATCAAAATGTTGTTCAGGTATGTGATGGATCATGCTATATGTATATAGTCTGCTCGATATATTTTGTTCATGTAAACATACATGCATCTAAAATTGTAATTGTCTCATTTCAGGCAATGTCATTGGTTACGGATGTGAGAACACGTTTGATCAACTGGAGAAATAATGGTTGGGAGCCACTCTTGGAAGATGTCAAAGCCTTTTGCACCAAAAACGACATTCCGATACCAAATATGGATGACATCTTTACAAAGTGGGGAAAATCAAGAGAAGGTGGACGAAACAATGTCACGGCTGATCATTTTTTCCGCGTGGACACCTTCTATGCTGCCATAGACTCCATCACCACAAAGTTTGATCATCGTTTTAATGAGGTATCTTCAGAGCTGCTCCAGAACTTCTCTTGTCTTGACCCAAGAAACTCCTTTTCTAGGTTCAATGTGAATAAGCTTGCTAGACTCACAGAGATTTATCATGAGGATTTCTCAGATTATGAACGTGAACATATAGTTGATAACCTAGAGCTATTCATTATCCATATGAGAAGAATTGAAGACTTTAGAGCTTGTCATGATATTGCAAGTCTAGCTAAAAAGATGGTTGAACTTGAAAGGCATGTCATGTTTCCTGCTGTTTATCGCCTCATTGAGTTGGCATTGCTACTATCGGTAGCGACGGCAACAGTTGAAAGAGCCTTCTCATCAATGAAAATCATCAAGACTGAGTTGCGCAGCAAGATGTCTGATGGCTGGCTTAATGACTTGATGGTGTGTTACATTGAGCGAGAGATCTTCAAAAGTATTGATCTCGGTAAAATTAAGGAAGATTTTCAGAAGGAGGGCAGGGCACTGCCATTGCCTAGGTCTTCTAGACGCCATTAAATGCTTCATTATCGGTATGTTTTAGGTTGTTTTCCTATTGAAACATGTCTACAATTTCATTGTATTTGGTTATTCGTTTGTAGTGTACAATTTCATTCCTTTGATTCGCATAAAGAAAAATCTTAGTGAGACTTCGCCCCACCTTAATTTTTTTCCGTGGTCCGCCTTTGGACTCACGTGTAGGCAGCTGACTCACCCGATCCCGTCATTTCCCAGGGCAAGCAGGAATCCCACCGTTTGGATACGATCCAAAGGTAAAAAACAATCGGGATCAGCAAGGTCAGGGTATGGAATTCAGGGATTTAGACGTTGAGGTTCATTTGCGTCGTGCTCTACGTCATCAGGGTTTAAAACAGACTTCACTCAATTTCCAACCCAGTTGGCCGCGAAGAACGGGGGCACACGGACACGGTGTACCGGCCAGCTGCACGCCACCAGATTCTTCTCCCTATATATACGCACACGAGTCACACAAGTGGTGGACTAGCACCAGCACCAGACTGCAATCTCCACACTCAGAACCGGGTGGTTAGACTCAGGGAGTTACTTGCGTGCGTGCGTGCGTGCGTGCTCCGTATAGTTTTCAGAGGATCGAGATCGCAGGGCACGTTCCTTTGCTTCTTGGAAGCCATGGACGCCCAGCTTCTTCTTCGTCGTCGTTGCTGTCGCTGCGATCTTCACCATGAGCTTCGTGGGGTGCACGGACGCCGTGAGGCCCATGCCACCGAGCCCGGCGTCCTCCTCCACGGCGTCCGCGCTGGTGTCGTCGTTGATGGAGATGCTGCCCATGGGGCCCAGCGGAGGAGGCGCGGGCACTGATCCGCTCAAGTTGATCGCTAGTGAGAAGCGTAGTGTAGAGAGGTCTAGCTAGGGAACGGATTTTAACGTTGCTGCTGGCACTTCTTTGTTCTTGGTCCTCCTCCTCTTCATGACCATCTTCACCTTTTTTTTTTTGCCTTGCACCTGCGAGTGGTTTAGGAAGTGTCGACATTTTACCTAAGTAGTACCGCTGACATGATGCAATAGCATGATGCAACACAAACCACTAGAAAGTTTCATCTATAAGCAATTTGGGCCAAACGTGCTCATCACCGTCCAGTTATTTTGAATGAATCACAGAGCACAGAGCTGCCACGTCATGTTTTCCAAACGTTCGGGCTGGTTCTGGCCGCGACCGAAGGAACGACCACATGGCCTTATCCATTCCTGTCGAGCACACTCGCACCACTCACCCACAGCACCATACACACCCAGGAGTTGTGGGGGCGGACCGGAGGAGTAGCGGCGCCCGGTAACGTGTTACCGGCGGGAGGCGAAGGTCATGCGACGCCATGGACGAGGGAGTGACGCGGTAGGAGTCCTCCGCGACAGAGTTCTCTCGTCGGCGAGCGATGGACTCCCCCTCCACGGGATCTCGCCGCGACCGTCGATGGTGGAGGCGCTCGGGAAGATCGAGGATTCAAGGGGGAGTTATCAACACTCGTTAGGAGGAAGCGCTGAGAACTGCTCAGGGTGAGGTCGAATATATAATGGCGAGAGGGTGCGTTTGGTTCTCAAGAAACCATGCACTTCTTTTGTTCTAAAGACAACTATGTACTTCTTTGTTCTAAAGGCAAATATATAATGGTGAGAGGGTGCGGTAGGTCCTCGACAAAATGTGCAATGTATACTTTGCTTTGTTTATGAACATGCTTAGCATTTTTAGAGGAAAAAATGACTATGTTACAAGAATCTGGCTCCTGTACAAAAATAATTACTACGTTACAAGATCTTTTGGGCCTTAGTATAGTTGCTCGCTTAAGAAATATAAATATACTTTTTCCTTCGGTTTATTCGTTTAACCGTGGTTTTTCGGTATATACAAAAAAACGAAATCCAAAACGCCAAGGAAATTTCATACCAAACCAAAAATCAAAAACCATAAAAATGATTTGGTTTGATTTATTTTCGTATGGTTTTCAGTTCGGTTTTAAGATGCACAAAGTGACATGAGTTCTAAAGCCAACTGGTCCATTTACTTTACAGAATAAGGTCCGAAATGAGCCGCGAAGCAACCTGTGGTTGGATGGTTAGAGGGACAGTGGTATCCCCAGCCCACCAGGGTTCAAGTCCTGGTGCTCGCATTATTCCTGGATTTATTTCAGGATTTCCGGCGATGCACTTTCAGTGGGAGGAGACGTTTCCGTCGACGACGAGGCGTCTACGGTGACTTCGTAAATTTCAAGATAACATGCCGGCTCAGTCTCTTGGAGGTGCTCATAGGGGTAGGGTGTGCGTGTGTGCGTTCATAGGGGTGAGTGTATGCGCGTATGTATGAGCGCTTGCGTCTGTACTAATGTTAAAAAAAAAGGTCCGAAATGAGCCCAGTATTAATATAACAAATCCATTAACCGGCTAGGGTTGCCTAAAAAAAATTAACCGGCTAGGGATACAAGGCAAATAGTTTACAACCCCACAAAAAAAACCGATGCAAAAAAAAGAAGAGAGACTAGGACTACGAGCTAGAGAGACAAGCAGAGCTAGGTGAACAACATGTAACAGATCTGCTACGACCAACCAAAACAAAGCAAAGCTCTGACTATTGCTTGATCAACGTAAGGGCGGAAGCTACTCTTGGAATCACTAATCACCAACAATAACACAGGGATCCACATCCAATCAACAGCTTATCGAAACCCCACCCGCTCAGCAGCCCCATGCCAAAAAACAAATGAACAATACCGTTGCCTAAAATTTTCCATCATTTCCTCTCGAAGCCTCCTATTCCTAAGTAAGAAGCGTCGTGAAGCCACATGCTTCTTAGCTACATGTTCTTCCGCCATTTTTTCTTTTGACATCTGCTACCACTTGACTAAGCCATGAGGTCGTATAAAAAGATGACAAAGAGTGCATTCAAGGTTGAGGACGTATTCATAAATGTGCAATGAAAGGCCCACATGTGTATTTATTTTGTCAGACTCTTCAAGATATTTGGAGTTCTCTTGCAAAGTACTCCCTCCGTCTCAAAATAAGTGTCTCAAGCTTAGTATAACTTTGTACTAAAGTTAGTATAAAGTCGAGACACTTATTTTGGGACGGAGGGAGTAGTAACCTACCATGGCCAAAAAAAATTCTATTCGGTTTAGAGTCACTCAGACCAGCATATTTGTTTGAATGTGCCTTGTACTCTTTTATTAATATTTATAAAAGAATGCCCATTAATTTAAACTAATTTAAACTATCGTTTTGGTAAAGCACACCTAGATGTGCCTCAGAATTGCACATCTAAGTCATATGTCATTGGTTTTACATGGAGATTTGTGCGGGGTGTTTTTTTTCATTTTTATGTTAGATTGAGCCACTTAGATGTGCAATCCCTAGACTTAAACTATATAAATTGGAAAAAAAATTACCACAAAGATACCACCAGTATTTCGGTGACACCGGTCGTTCTGTTCCACGATATGGAATAAGCCAGAAACATGAAACCCCTGCCATGTGTATCGATCAACTTTGTGGCCTCAAAGACAAATTTTATATTGGCGATTTTTTTGGTTTTGGTGCTAAAAAGATTTTGAAGCCCAATATACAGAAGCATTTCACTGTGAGCTATCGATCCCAAGTCACTAAAGAAAGTTGTGAAACAATGAGTGGAAGCCATAATTGAGGCTTGACAAAAAAAGACTTTAGGGCCTCTTTGATTCATAGGAAAAGATGATAATAACATAGGAATAGGGAATTTTCATTTAAGTCGTACTGTAATCCATTTGGTTCAAAGGAACATAGCAATTGTTTTTTATCTCAGTTTCGAATAAAGAAACATATGAATTTTCCTTTTAATAATCCATGCGGACCTCCTTTTAGTCAATGTATTATTCACTCAGTGCATAATTATTGTCAAACAACAGTTTCCTAGTCATGTAGGAAGAATCATAGTGTTAACTAAACTTAAAAATTTATTTATGATGCTTACAAGGGGTGGTCTTGATAAGAGACAACATTAGAAAATAAAGTATATGATTACCAAAACTTGTTGTTTCCCTCACAAAGAGTATATTGATTCATGTATATATTTGCCTGGCTAGATTTTCAAGATCTCTTTCGCATTTTTTTAAAGATCCATTTGGATTTTACATTCGCCTAGGCTATGAGTATTCGAAACTGTTGTTGTTGTTGTTGTTGTTGTTGTTGTTGTTGTTGTTGTGTGTAGTCCTAATTTTTACGAAAATGATTCAGATCTATTATAAAAGTACACCGGAAGTTCAAAGCACCTCAAACATAATTAAAATTACATTGAGATTCTGAAACCATCGAACGACCACTACCGCTGCCAGAACGAGCCGCCGACGTGCCGCTGTCGCCGCTCCCCTACCAGAGCCAACTTGACCTTGTCGACGACACACCGCCATCCACCCGAGCGACGCACCTGTGAGGACTATAAAAACCCTAACCTAAATTACTGGCCGGAGAGGAGGCACCTGGATTCTGCTTCCCGCCAGGTAGAGGGGATGCGAATCCACGGGCTTGCCGGCGAAATCCGGAGGGGAGAGTTTGCCCTTGCACTAGTGTTTATATGTAGTCCTTGTTGGATTTCAGTTCAAACAGCAAAATTACATACTTTAAACATAGTTTGCTAGATTAAATATGGATTGTTATATAACAAGATTGTCCATGTGATCAATGACATACTTTCGGCCTACATGAAAGAAGGTGTTTGATTGCCTCTTATTTTAGTAATATAACAATATATAGACAACCAGACTATTCGATATATCTCTTTCTTTGACTACCTCTATATATATATATAAGAAACTGGGTCTCTATTTCTCATTTAACCTAGAAATATTTATTTATTTCAAAGCTGACACTCTATTTCTCATATCTTTGTACTTGCGTGTAGTTTTAGTGTTTAGACCTATACTACGGATTCTTAACGTCAACTTAGAAATTGTTATTTTTCAGCCGCTTGAGAAATATCGAAACCAAAAGATTATAATTTTTTGGTTTTAATTTGGTTTTATTTCTTGGTTTTTATGCCCGCCCTTATTTATTTTCATAGGTTTTTGTGTGTTGCGAACTCATACGCAATTTTTAAGGGATTTATTATGATGTATGAATGATACGTGCATGACTACTGCCGTCTACTTGTACAAGCAATATGCCCTCTCTCTCTCTCTCTGTGAAGAGCAATGTGTTCTCATAAGTATCAACTTCATTATTTGCAAAAACACACTCCAAAACTTCATTTGAATATGGTTAAAATCTTACGTACATCAAGTCAAGACTTGTCTGTAGAATCTTTCGAAGTTGTGAACCAACATGTGCTTGGATGGTTAGGAGGAGAGGGGTATCCCAAGTTCACCAGCGTTCAAGTCCTGGTGTGTTCAATGGATCATTGTTGAACGAGACGTTTCCGTCAACTACGAGACGCTTGTGATGGCTTGATCTCAAAATGATATACCGTCTCAATCTCTCGAAGATGCTTATAAAGATAGATGAAGTGTTTATCGGGATATGAGTGCACGTGCGCATGTACATGAGCGTGTGAGTCTGAGAATCTTTCGAAGTTACATAGGCGGTGCGCCGGTGGCGTACATGTACTACCGATCCAAATATACTTGCATGTGCCTCTGCCGTACCACCACACCTGCTTCAGGTCAAAAGGTGGCCGGTGCCGGTGCACACCACCCGCACCAGATCCCTGCAAAACAATAAAATCCGGTGCTGTACGGTATCATTTCCTTGCTTCCAGCAGAGGAGAAGACAAAAAAAAAAAAAAAAAAAAAAAAAAAGAAAAAAAAAAAAAAAAAAAACAAAAAAAAAAAAAGAAGAAAAAAAAAAAAAAAATAAAAAAAAAAAAAAAGAAAAAAAACAAACAAAAAAAAAAAAACAAAAAACAAAAGAAAAATAAAAAGACAAAAAAAAAAAAAAAAGAAAAAACAACAAAAAAAAAAAAAAAAAAAAAGAAAAAAAAAAAAAAAAATAAAAAAAAAAAAAAAAAACACCCCCCACCCACCCCCCACCCCACAACCCCCACCAACACACACCCCAACACCCCCCCCCCCCCCACCCCCCCCACCCCCCCCCCCCCCCCCCCCCCCCCCCCCCCCCCCCCCGCGCCCAAATCAGGGTGGGCCTGCTTCATTCTTATAGCATAGGCCCATCTTCTAGTTTTCTTGTATAGTTAAGATTGTGGTCCCAGTCTTGTACACCATATATATGTGCCTAGTGCACCCGATCAATACATTAAGAGTTGCACGGCCCAAACCTCATCTTGTACATGGTATCTATCGCAGGCCGATCCTAACCTAGCCCTAGCCGCCGCGCCTCCCTTGCGCCGCCGCCGCTCCCTCGCGCCGCCATCTACCGCCGCCGCCGCCACTACCTCCTAGCTGCCGCCGCCGCCCCGTGACGCCGCCTGCCCCCCCTCGCTTCCGCCACCCACCGCTACCTTCCTGGAGCCCACCCCAACCGGCGCTGCCTTCCCGCCGCCCACTCGCCGCCTACTCCTTCTGCCGCCGCTGCCACACAGCCGGCGCCGCCGCCACTGTCACCAGCCGCCACCCGCTGCCGCGCGTCGCAGCCATCACCCCTCTTCCACCCGCAACCCTAGCCGCCGCCATGAGCTCCTCCGTCTCCACCGCCTCCAACCCCTTTGCCGGTCCGGATGTCACCCTCGTTCGTGATCTCAACATCCACGAGCGCGTGCCGGTGATCCTCGATCAATCCACCGCCTCCTACTCCGCTTGGAAGCGGCATTTCTCCTTGGTGTTTCGCGAGTACTTGCTCCATGGTCACGTTGATGGCACCGTGGACTCCAGCCTCATGGTGAACGACGAGGAGTGGATGATCCTCGACGCCACCATCATCCGCTGGTTCTACCTCACCATCTTCAAGGATCTCTTCCACACGGTGGTGGACAACGACGATGCCTACGCCGTATGGACCAAGCTCAACGGCCTCTTCACCGGCAACAAGCTCCAGCGCAAGGTCCTCCTCCACGGCGAGTTTTATGGGTGCCATCAGCTTGACTCGTCCATTGACGACTTTTGCATGCGCCTCAAGAAGCTCGCCGACGAGCTCCGTGATCTCGGTGAGACAGTCGGCGACGAGCTCCTCATTAGCACCCTCACCGCCGGTCTCAACGAGAACTTTGGGAACGCCGCCTCCAACCTTACTCTCATCCATGAGCCGACCTTCGCCAAGGTGGTGGCGTACCTCAAGCTGGAGGAGAGGCGGATGAAGATGGCGCGGACCTGGGCCACACACACCGTCGGCACTCGTGGGGGCCCGGCGTGTGACGACCCCGGTTTAATCGTGCACTAATCATTCACGCAAATGCGCACGATCAAGCCTAATGACTCACTTGAAGATATCACAACACAACTCTAAACCATAAAATAAAGTCATACAAGCTTAATATTACAAGCCAGGGCCTCGAGGGCTCGAATACATAGCTCGATGGCATACAAGCGTCAGCGGAAGCATTAGATATCTGGGTACAGATATATTACAGAGAGAGAAATAGGCCTTCACGGAGGCGGGGTAAAATAAAATACTACGATCGAAAGGCGTAGGCCTCCTGCCCTGGACCCTCCGATCCTACTCCTGGTCGTCAGTCGGCTCCTCGTAGTAGTAGTACTCACCAGGCGGGTAGTAGTACTGGTCGTCGGCTGGGGCGTCTGGCTCAGGGGCTCCGTCGTCTGGTGGCATCAAATGGACAATGGGGAAAAAGAAAATAAAGCAAACGTGAGTACTCATCCGAAGTACTCAGCAAGCAAGGATCTACACTACATATGCATCATTTTCAAAGGGGGTTGTATATGTGGACTGGGCTGCAGAAATGCCAGAATAGAGGGGGAAAGCCTAGTCCTATCGAAGACTAGCATCTTCAACATTCTTCGACAGTCTTGCAGCATCAGGGAAGAGCAGATGAACATAATGTAAAGTAGTAGTAGTAGTATCATCAACCTCGACCTGAGATCCTTTCTCGACTCCCTGCGAGAAAGCAATCCCAGAGCCGTACTATCCAGTTCTCATCACATGTTCTAGTTGTACCGATCGGGATACAACTCCGAGTGTCCGTTACCGTAGGACAGGCTATCGATAGAAGTTTCTTCCCTGCAGGGGTGCACCAACTTACCCACCACGCTCGCTTAACTCCGGCCGGACACACTTTTCTGGGTCATGCCCGGCCTCGGCCAAGCAACACGCCGCAACCCGACCAAATACTTAACAGAGAGGTCAGCACGCCGGACTAACCTATGCCCCCAGGGGTCTTGGGCCATCGCCCCGGGAACTCCTGCGCGTTGCGTGGGCGGCCGGAAGCAGACCTAGCAACCCCTTAATACAAGCGCGGTTGCGTAACCAGTCCAATCCAGCGCGCGCCGCTCAGTCACTGACGTCCATTAAGCTTCGGCTGAAGTATACGACGCAGAACACCCATACTATGCCCACGTGATGGTTAGTGCTATCGGGCCAGAGGCCCCTCGGATCAAATATCCAAACCGTAGTGGATTAGGAGCGCGCGGAAACGAGCAGAGACTCACGATCGATGTGACCCCGTCGCCCCGTCTCGAGGACTTGCGGCAAGGGCTAAGAATGCCCGGCCACGCCTCGTAGTTATCTCGCGGGCACCATCCAGGTCAACCCGACTCCACATCACTTCGCAATAAGCTCGCGCGGGTACCCCTCAGGGCCGACCCGTCTTTAGTATCGTGGTTCATAGTCAAGTCAAATATCCAAGGTAACTGTGTGTCTGACACCGAAGGGAACCATGAGGAATCACCCTCGATGGAGTTCCCGCTCGATGTTATCATCAAGGTGAACGAAGGAGGAATCACCCTCGAGGTCCACACTTGAGAGGTTGCGCGACGATGTCGTTATCGGGGGTGGTGTAGGAGGAATCACCCTCGCTTACCACGACCGAGTAACTAACCTACAAGGTTAACATCAGAAGTGCTAACGAGGTATCACCCTCGGCACTCGACGGTAACCCAGCAGTGTCGGCAACTAAGGGGTAGTGATGTGCGGTGCCAGGGTCTGGTCTTCAATCCCGATGATCGGGTCTTCTGATGTCCAGCAGGGCAGTCGGGATCAAGTGGCGGTCTCTGTCGTGTCTCTACCCACCCTATACTAAGCAGTCTAGGATAACCAGTAAGGTAACAAAGCAGGGTACAATAATCAGGCTATGCAGCAGATATAGGAAAACAGTAGCAGTAGCAGTTCTAATGCAAGCATAAGAGAGAAGGGAATAGGCGATATAGGCATGCTCAAAATGGGGGTGCTTGCCTGTTTGCTCGGGGGCAAGGGCAAGGTCTTCAGTAGTATTGTCGGGGACGTAGTCGTACTCCTGTGCGGCGTCTGCCTCGGGAGCTACGTCAACGTCGGGGTCTACCGAGAGAGAAGAGGGGGAAGAAACAGGTAAACATAATGCAAACAAATGCAATACGGTGCGTGTGATGCTATGATGCAGTGCAGGGTTGCCTAATTATGCATCTAAGTCATTTTAGTTATTTTTAGAATTATTCTGGGATTTAATATCCGACGTGTGTGCACTATTCATCTGCCGGATTCGGGTCCGGAGTTACGAGTTCTTCTACGTAGGGGGTTCCGATGGAGAAACAGACGGCACGATCAGACTCGTCTCGTCGTTCTGAGCAACTTTCATGTTTTAACTTTTTCGATCCGAGCTACGATTTAAAAGTTATTAATTTTTAAAGTTTATTTGAATTTCTGAAATTTATTTATTTACAGAAAATGAATTATGACGTCAGCATGACGTCACTGTGACGTCAGCGGTCAACAGCGCCGCTGACCAGTCAAATATGACATGTGGGTCCAGTGGGACCCACATGTCAGCCTCTGTGGCTTTAACAGAGTTTAAACTAACTTAATTAGATTGATTAAGGGGGTGGACCCCACATGTCATAGACCCATTTAGCTAACTAATCAGTTTTTATTTAATTAAACCACTATTAGACTAATTAGCCGCGCGGGGCCCATATGTCAGCGGCCGTAGTTGCCACGTCATCATGGTTGACTTGGTCAACAGGTCAACGCGGGCCCCTGGGCCCACGGGTCAGTGACCCAGGCCGACACACGTGGCGGCCACGTCGGCGCCGGCGCCGGAGATCGCTCCGGCGACCAATTTCGCGGCGGCCGCTCGCCGGAGTTCGTCGGATTTGCGTTTTAGCGCACCATTTCGCGCGCGGTTGACAGCGTTCGAACAAGGACTCGACGCCGCGTCCATCTATGGTGTCGGAACGGACCGGGGAGGCCTAACGTGACGGCGGCGTCCTCATCGGCGGCGATGGAAACTCGGTCGTGCTCGGGTTCGAGCATAGGGGCTCGCCCGAGCCAAGCTGCTGCTTGCAAGCGACGCGCATGACCACCAGAAGCTCGGCGGTGCCACCAACGCGGTGTGAGGTGCACTGCAGCGAAGGCTGTGAGCTCGCCGGCGGCGACCATGGTGCGGCCATGGTGATAAGGTGGCTACGGCGAAGAGCGCAGCGCGAGGAGAGAAGAGGAGGGAGGGAGGAGCTCACCGCGCGGTCACGTAAGACCCGTGGATGCTTTGGAGCTGCAGAGGCGTCGCCGGAGATGACGAAGAATGGCGGCGACCGAGGAGGAAGACGACGGCGCGAGCTCGATGCTGAGGCACCCAGCTCCTCCAGGCGGTGCCAGTCGAAGCAGCAGTCGCCTGCGGAGCTGCGGGGCACGGAGAGGCGGCGTGGGGAGGCCAGTGGCCACGGCGGCGGCGATTCGTGGCGACGGTGGCGTCCGGCCACCGGATCTGAGGAGGGGAGAGGAGGCGAGGCGAGTGAGGGAAAGAGGGGAAGAGTGCGCGGGCGACCAGGGGAGATGGATGGCTCGTCCTTATCTCCTCGCCCGGCAGTGGGGTGGTCGCGCTGTCGCCGTTCGGCCGGTCGGTGCCGGCGCAGCCATGCGCGCGCTGACACGGCATCGGAGAGAGAGGGAGAGAGCTAGGTGGGCTGGGCCTCAGGCACTGTGCACTAGTGGCAGTGCACAGTGGCCTTTTTTTTTCTATTCTTTTCTGTTTTGCTTTTCCTTTTATTTCCTTCTGTTCTGAAATGTTTAGGGCTCTTTTGCACTTTTGATAAAGGTGGGAGTTGGTCCAAATATTGTGATGCAATAATATCTCTCACCAAAAAGTGGTTTGGACTGATTTGAAGTTTGTTTGAATCTATTATGATTTTAAATATATCAAATATTCTGTTTTTGGGTCTGTTCCAAATTGTTTGAGCCACTTATCCAACTCCAACTTTATTGTTGATGATTTTACCAATGTCCTTGAATTATTTGCCATCCAATGAACATTTTCCCAACAGAGTTTGAACAACTTTATATTTCACTTTTGAATTTGAGTTGATTTTCAGATGTGAATTTGAATTGGATCATTAACCCATATGACTTGGTACTGCAAATGATCATGACTTGGCAGTTTTAACAGAGTGTCACAGGGCTTATTACAAGGGGGTGTTACACGGCGCCGCCTCAGCCGCGCCCCGCGCCGGCTCTCCTGCCCCCGCCGCCCTTCCCGTAGGCCCCCGCCCCTTCCCTCCACCCCCGCCGGCTGCTAACGGGGGTCGCCGCGGTGGGCGCAAGCAGCAGCAGGCCCACGACGCCCAGGGAGGCACCGCCCGCCCTCAACAGCAGCTTCAGCCGACCCCGTGGTACGCCGGCCAGAATCCGTGGACCGGCGTTGTGCATGCCTATTCCATGCCGATTCCTCGTGCTCCTGCCCCTGGCATTCTCGGCGCGCGGCCTCCCTCGCATCAGGTGTTTTACGCCGCGCTGCAGCCCTACGCGGTGCCCTATGGGCCTCTCTCCTACGGACAGCCGCCGCAGCCAGGAGGGCTGCCGCCGCTACCCCTGATGGCCCCGCCACAGTCGTCGGGTCCCGCGCTCCCCCCTCCCTGCGCCTTGGGACCCGGCCTTGCTGGCCGCCCTGCACTCCGCTCCCACTCCGTCCACTGACACCGGCGGCGGCGACTAGTACATGGACACCGGAGCTACCGCGCATATGGCTGCCCTACCCGGTAACCTCCACACCTCCTATCATGTCCACACTTCCACTCGCATCTCCGTCGGCGACGATTCCTCACTTCCCATTACTCACATAGGACATGCATCTTTTCCGTCTATGCCTACTCCATTGTCATTATCTAACATCTTAGTTGCTCCTGATCTTATTAAAAATCTTGTTTCTGTTCGTTCTTTTACACGTGAAAATCATGTTACCGTTGAGTTTGACGAGTGTGGTTTTTCTGTTAAGGATGCCCGTACCCGGATGGTGCTTCACCGATGTGACAGCCCTGACGAGCTCTACCCGGTCCACTCCACCGCCACCACCACCTCCGCCGCTCCTGTTGCCCTCGTCACCGGTGTGGACCTCTGGCATGCTCGCTTGGGTCATCCCAACCGTGCCACCCTTCGTCATATACTTCGGAGTTTTTCATTTATGCGTAATAAGATCGACGATCACTCTTGTCATGCTTGTCGCCTCGGCAAACATGCTCGTCTTCCATTTAGGGCTTCTTCTCATGTTGCATCGTACCCGTTTGAGTTAATTCATAGTGATGTGTGGACCTCTCCAGTTGCAAGTAATACGGGCTATCTTTACTATCTTGTCATTCTTGATGATTTTTCACACTATGTGTGGACCTTCCCATTTGGCGTAAGTCCGATGTTATTTCCACTCTCGCCGCATTTTACTCCTATGTTTTCACGCAGTTTGAGCGACCCATTCTTGCGTTACAAACAGATAATGGGAAGGAGTTCGACAACCTAGGTGTTTGCACTCTCCTCACCACACATGGCACGGCTTTTCGTCTCACTTGCCCGTACACTTCGCAACAAAACGGGCGCGCTGAACGCGTTCTTCGCACTCTTAATGACTGCTTTCATACGCTTCTCTTTCATGCCAATGTGCCGCCGCGCTTTTGGCTTGACGCTCTCGCCACCGCATTACTCCTCATTAACCTTCGTCCCTGTCGTACTCGCGGGAACTTTGCACCCCATCATCTTCTCTTCGGTACACCACCATCTTATGACGAGCTTCACATTTTCGGTTGTCTCTGCTATCCTAGCATCGCCGCTTTCGTGTCTCATAAGCTTGAACCTCGCTCCATCGCTTGCATCTTCCTCGGCTACCCACCTAACACTAAAGGATACCGCTGCTATGATCACGTCTCACACCGTGTATTCACCTCACGACACATTTACTTTGATGAGAAGGTGTTTCCGTTTCAGCAGGTACCCTCCGCCGTTTCGTCGCCGCCGGCCACCGGCGCCCCCACGGCGATCCCGTCAGGTGGACGGCCCTGCTCGATCCTCGGACCGCCCCCGGGCTTTGGCGCCCCTTGCCCCGTGGGACGAGCTGCGCCTCGCGCTCCCACGATGCCCTCGGAGGCCTCCGCGCCCTCCTCGCCTCCTCCGTCGGGCGTCCCAGCGTCGGTCGCCTCGCCGCCGACTCCTTCGCCGGCCCCTTCACCGGCACCTTCGTCGGCACCCTCGCCGGCCCACGCGCCACCTGCCTCGGCCTCGGGCGCTCCCTCGGGCGCCCCCTCGGGTGCTGCTGCCCCCTCAAATGTGCCCGCCTCCTCGGCCTCGGGTGCGCGGCCTCCTCCCCCGCGGCTGGCTCTTCTTCACCACCTACGCCTGCCGCGGTCCTAGAGTTGCTGTCTCGCCCTCTCACAAGGGCCCGGACCGGCGTCCACCGCCTGAGCCTGCGGTACTCCAGCGATGAGTACCTCCTCGCTGCCTCCACCGCCGAGCCATCACCGATTCCTGCATTCGCCAGAGCAGCCCTTCGTGATCCTCACTGGCTTGCTGCGATGCAGGAAGAGTTCGATGCTCTCCAGCGGAACCATACTTGGACACTGGTTCCCTGGCCTCCTCGCGCCAATGTCATCAGCGGCAAGTGGGTTTTTTGGCATAAGACCCGCTCAGATGGCACTCTTGAGCGCTATAAGGCTCGCTGGGTGGTCCGTGGTTTCCGGCAGCGTGCTGCCATTGACTTCACCGAGATGTTTGCACCGGTTGTCAAACCGGGCACGATCCGCACCGTTCTCCAGCTGGCGGTCTCTCGTGGATGGCCGGTCCATCAGATGGATGTCTCCAACGCTTTTCTTCATGGTCACCTTGAGGAGCAGGTTTACTGTGAGCAACCCACTGGTTTCGTCGACGCCACTCATCCTGGCCATGTGTGCCTGCAGTCTCGGTCTCTCTACGGCCTCAAGCAAGCCCCTCGCGCCTGGTACCAGCGTATCGCCGGTTTCCTTCAGACACTGGGCTTCCATGTGACTCGCTCGGATGCCTCGCTGTTCGTATACCACCATGGCGACACGACTGCTTACTTGCTGCTCTATGTCGACGACATCATCCTGACGGCCTCCTTAGCAGCCCTTCTTCAGCAGATTACTCTCCGGCCGCGTGATGAGTTTGCCATCAAGGATCTGGGTGCTCTCCACTACTTCCTTGGCATTGAGGTCGCTCGGCGCCCCGACGGCTTCTTTCTTCATCAGCAGAAGTATGCGCATGAGCTTCTCGAGCGTGCCGGCATGCTCAACTGTCATCCTGTCGCTACTCCTGTTGACACGAAGGCCAAGGTTTCTGCTCTCGAGGGTTCGCCAGCGTCGGACACTCCATTCTACCGGTCCATTGTTGGTGCTCTTCAGTATCTGACGCTCACCCGACCAGACTTGCAGTATGCTGTTTAGCAGGTGTATTTCCATATGCACGCCCCTCGTGACTCTCATTGGAGGCTCGTGAAACGGATTCTCCGCTATATCCGTGGCACGATGTCCCTCGGACTCACCCTCACGGCGTCTTCCTCTATGGATATGGTGGCCTATTCTGATGCTGATTGGGCTGGCTGCCCCGACACACATCGCTCCACTTCCGGCTACTGCGTCTACCTCGGTCCCTCACTTGTCTCATGGTCGTCCAAGCGACAACCTACAGTGTCGCGCTCTAGCGCGGAGGCCGAGTACCGCGCAGTGGCCAATGCAGTCGCCGAGTGCACCTGGTTTCGACAGCTACTTCCGGAGTTGCATCACGACATCTCACAGACCACGGTTGTCTACTGTGACAACGTCTCCGCGGTGTATCTTTCCGCCAACCCCATTCATCATCGCCGGACGAAGCACATCGAGCTGGACACATTCGGGTTCTTCATGTTCCGACCACACAACAGTTCGCCGATGTGATGACTAAGGGACTGCCTACTTCCACTTTCGAGGAGTTTCGTTTCAGTTCTCGGTCGACGCTATGCGATTGCGCGCCGCGCGCGGGGGGGGGTGGGTGGTGGGTCGGGGGTGAACATATTGTGCATGTATACTGTGTCATAGGGCCACCTCATAGTTTTCTTGTACAGTTGAGGTTATGGCCCCAGTCTTATACACCATATATACGTGCCTAGTGCACCCGATCAATGCATTGAGAGTTGCACGGCCTAAACCTCATCTTCTACAATCCTAAACCAATCACAACAGCCGCTGCAGTTCCCGGGGCACCGACACGTGCCGTGTCAGCTTTCTTGAGCGTTTCTTTCATGCGCCACGATAGAATGGACGGTCAGTTTCCCGAAAAAAAAAAGGATGGACGGTCAGTACTCCATTCCAGCTCGAGAATTTCCAGCCTAGTCGGCTGCGAAGAAGAACGGGGCACACGGTGAACCAGGCAGTTGTGCTAGCACCAATCAATCTCTCCATACTGAGATAGGAGAGCACTTTGTTTGACTCTTCGAAGCAACGGACACTAACCGCCACCACAGCTTCTTCGTCATCGTCATCGTGGCTCTCGTTGCGATCTTGGCCTTGAGCTCCGTGTGCCGGGAGGCGCCACCCTGGTGTCCACGATAATGGAGATGTTTATTTTCGCAAAAAGAGAAAGATAATGGAGATGTTTCCCATGGGGCCTAGCTAGCGGACTGGCGGAGGAGGCGCGGGGCGCTGATCAGCTCAAGCTGATCCTACCCTAAAAAAAACTCAAGCTGATCCTTTTATTTTAATGTTAATAAGATGATCATTAGCGAGCAGCGTAGTATAGAGAGGTCTAGCTAGCTAGGGAACGGGTTTTCTTTTTCCGCCGGCAGTTATTTTTCTAGGTAATCCGTTTTTAGTGCCATCTTCACCTTTGCCTTGCACTTCCAAGAAGTGTACGAACTATGCGCTGGACCAGCACCAAACAATCTCCACACGTACATAGGGCTGGCTACAGATTCAGGGAGTAACGAGAGCGGGTTCGTGCTCCGTAGAGTTTTCAGAGAGATCGAAGAGCACGTTCGTTTGTTTCCTGGAAAAGCCATGGGCACTCGCCGCCACCGCAGCTTGTCCGTCGTCGTCATGGCTCTCATTGCCATCTTCGCCGTCAGCTTCGCGCCGTGCACCGACGCCGCGAGGCCCATGCCGCCGAGCCCGGCGTCCACGCTGGTGTCCACGTTGATGGAGATGCTGCCCATGGGGCCGAGCAGAGGAGGCGCGGGGCACTGACGATTAGCTCTGGTTCACTAGCGAGAAGGATTTTTGTTGCCGCTGGCAGTCCTTTGTTCTTGGTGTCTTTCTTTTTAGCGCCGTCTTAACCTTTGCTCTTTCCTTGCACTTGCAAGAGGTGTGCGAGTGTGTAAACACTTTTCTAACGCAGCGTGTATTCACACCGCGTGTCCTCGCGTGATTCGTGCAACTTCAATACGCGTTTGCTGTATAATGATTTCAACCCCTAGTATAACACTCTGTATTGCCGTGTATTTTTGCAACAGACATGCGCAGTAGCTGGCCTGCAAGGCAGGAGCGGGGCATTGAACCGAGGTGTGGGCCGCTCTCATCTGAGTCATTTATCTCAACCCAGTACTACTTACTTATCTGCAGCCCTCTCCATCCCTTACTTATCTTGCCTTGATTCTTGCAATCTCTTCCTCTCGTATGTCTCACATTAGTTCATAAGCTCTATACCTCATGGACAGCTGCTACCAACGGTAACATGCACCAAACTTTCTACTTTTACTCATCCTCACACCAGCCAGCACTCATTCCCTCACATTCATCCTTCTCCTAGACTCTGATTGTTCAACTGCTGGTCTTCCCTGCTATGTGTTCTACCATATGCTCCACTGCCCCCCATGTTCAAGTCTACTTCATTATCTCCCTCAACAAGTACCCATTCACATTTAGACCAGGTAGCTCTCCTTCCTCTCATCCGATGGCCTGAATGGATTAGTTCTTCAGCTCCCTCCAACACACCTTCTTAGGATCTAATCCATCATGGGTATGCAAAACCTGTGCAAAATCAGCTGGTGCATATTGCAAGCTCCTGTACTAGGTTACCAACGAGCCTTGGAAATCAATAACAAAAACTCGCCTGAGCACATATTTTGAGCCTATGAAAGGTCTTGCTATAGTAGTGCACATGAACGAACGGCTAACTTTCCGCCGTAGCTTGAGCTTGATGCCATGGTCACCTTCTCGGCGGGCAGGTTGAACAAGGTTGTACAGTGTAGGAGTATTACTGTTACCTTCCCGTGAAATTTGTTATAACCGCAACGCCTTTATGTTATATACATTCATTCTTAGCTAGGGGGATATCCTGTCATCCACGAAGCATTAAAAGGAGCGCAGAGCTCTGATCAACTGATACAGCAGTACCCTCAATAATACACGAGCAAAATGAACTTGGGCAAAATAAACAAAAACAAAAATGCCAGGCCCAGAGTTGTTAACTGCCATTCAAGGCATACAGTTTTGAGACAGACATATGTAAACGGTGTTGACCAGCGTTTTAAATGGCCTGCATCACATTAACATGGCAGAACGGTAAGGACCGTATTTTGCATCGCTTCGAAGTATTCAACTCCATTTAAGATGGCTAGCCACCAAACCATGTACACGTATTCGCTGAATTAACCTGGCGTATTGTTTGGGTATTCGTTCAATCACTATATTAGTTGCTAATCTCATAGCTTGGATGGACTGCCCAGATTTCATCCTCGCGCGCCACCATGTTCCAAAAATCTGCATCCAGCGTATACAGATGAAATAACATGACGCAAACCAGTAGAAAGTCACTTAAATACACCAGTTTTGAGTTTTTTTTTTATGATTCTGAGCTTTTTTCTTTTAGAAATGAGGGCATCTCTGGTCGATTGCTTAAAAGGCTTTAACTAGTTATATTTTTCATTTTGAGGAGTAAAACCACACCTAGGTGAACTCTTATTCGGCTTATCTCCTTATAATTTTTAAGTGCCGGTTCTTCCGACCATCAAATGTACTCGATCAGCACCCCTTCACTGGATAAATTTTGCCCCCCCCCCCCCCCCCCCCCCGCGCTCTCACATCATTGGTACCGGTGTTGCCTCCGGCGTCACCCGCAGGCTCCATCGCCGACCTGCCGGCACCCCACAGGCTCTGCCGCCCTCTTGGCCCACTTTGATCCGCTCGTTGATCGTTGCTGTCGTGGGAATCGGCACATATTTCTGCCAGTGCCACCTCGATCCAGTGGCCGAAAATACCACCGGACGTGTTTCCTCCAAAACGAAGCCAGCAGGCAACAAAGATGACGTAGAGCACCCACAGATGAGCTCTGTGGTGCCGTTATCACAACAAGGCCGGCGATCTTTGTCGGTGACCGCCGAACTTTTTCGTCGATCTGGGAGTTCAATTTGAGACGCGTCGTCTACCGTCGGCCGTGTACCACCCCTAGCTTCGGGTTTGGCCCAATCGCCGGTCGATCCTCTCACTCTTCCGCCCACAAAGTGTTTGATGAATTGCTTAGCTATGTTCTTCAGATAATTTCATTACGTTTTGATGTTTTTGCAATCAAATACAACCTAGAATATTGCATAGTGTAGATGAAGAGATTGAGGAAGATGGTTTCGACGACTCTTCGTCGGATGAGGAGGAAGAAGAAGATGATTTCCAATGGAAATTGTCGTGATCGTTAACGAGGACTTTTGGAGAGTGAGACTAGAATCACATTTCATCCGATTGTACATCAATCGAGATAGAGCAAAGGGCCACGAGAATCTTATGAAGGTTTATTTCAACCCTAATGCAACCTATATGGAGAAGTATTTTCGTCGGCAGTTTCAGATGTACTGAAGTCTCTTCCTGGCCATTGTAAGAGCTGTGGATAAGCATGATGAATGGTTCAAACTATGGAGTGCGTCAGGGGGAGATAAGTGAGAGCCCATTGATGAAGTGTGTCGCGGTTGTTCGGCCGATGCCATTGGTAACTATGCCCGCGTCGTGGAAGATTCAATCCCGGAGGTCGTTCAAAGATACACACTGATGGAAATATGCCCTAGAGGCAATAATAAAGTTGTTATTATTATATTTCCTTATTCATGATAAAGGTTTATTATTCATGCTAGAATTGTATTGACCGGAAACTTAGATACATGTGTGGATACATAAACAAATACCGTGTCCCTAGTGAGCCTCTACTAGACTAGCTCGTTGATCAAAAGATGTTTAAAGTTTCCTAACCATAGACATGAGTTGTCATTTAATAACGGGATCACATCATTAAGAGAATGATGTGATGTACAAGACCCATCCGTTAGCTTAGCATATGATCATTCAGTTTATTGCTACTGCTTTCTTAATGTCAAATACATGTTCCTTTGACCATGAGATCATGCAACTCCCGGATACCAGAGGAATGCCTTGTGTGCTATCAAACGTCACAGCGTAACTGGGTGATTATAAAGATGCTCTACAGGTATCTTCGAAGGTGTCTGTTGAGTTGGCATGGATCGAAATTGGGATTTGTCACTCCGTGTATTGGAGAGGTATCTCTGGGCCCTCTCGGTAATACACATCATAAGAAGCTTGCAAGCAAAGTGACTAAGGAGTTAGTTACGAGATGATGTATTACGGAACGAGTAAAGAGACTTGCCGGTAACGAGATTGAACTAGGTATGGAGATACCGACGATCGAATCTCGGGCAAATAACATACTGACAGACAAAGGGAATTACGTATGTTGTCATAACGGTTCGACCGATAAAGATCTTCTAAGAATATGTAGGAACCAATATGGGAATTCAGGTCCCGCTATTGGTTATTGACCGGAGAGTCGTCTCGGTCATGTCTACATCATTCTCGAACCTGTAGGGTCCGCACGCTTAACGTTCGTTGATGATATATTATTATATGAGTTATGTGATTTGGTGACCGAATGTTGTTCGGAGTCCCGGATGAGATCATGGACATGTCGAGGAGCTCCGGAGGTAAAGATTGATATATAGGACGATGCTATTTGGTCATTGGAAAGGTTTCGGATTGTATCTGTAGTCATTTTTTAGAACTCGTATCGGTAGTCATCGGATCACCGGAAAGGGTTCCGGAAAGCCCCGAGAGGTTAATGGGCCTTATGGGCCAAGAGAGGGGAACACACCAGCCCACAAGGGGCTGGCGCGCCCCTCCTCTTGGCCGCCGGCCCTATGGATGGTAAGGGGGGAGGGCTAGCCCCTCTTTCCTTCCCTCCACCTAAGAGGAAGGAAAGGGGAGGGCGCCACCTCCTCCTGCCTTCCCCCAACAAGCAAACAAAGAGGGGGGGGGGGCACCAAAGGGCAGGCGCTCAAGGGGGCCGGCCGGCCACCTTGGGGCTCCTCCTGGCTGCCTCCCCTCCCCCACCTATATATATGAGGGAGGGGGCGCCACACAAACCCACGACAATCTCTTAGCCGTGTGCGGCGCCCCTCTCCACAGTTTCATCCTCCGTCTAGTTTTTCCGCATTGCACGACGAGCCCTGCGGGAACAAGTTCACCATCACCGACACCACGCCATCGTGCTACCAGAACTCATCTACTACTTCGCCCGTCTTGCTGGATCAAGATGGCGAGGACGTCATCGCGCTGAACGTGTGCTGAATGTGGAGGTGCCGTACGTTCTGTACTTGATCGGTTGGATCGCGAAGGTGTTCGACTACCTCAACCGCGTTGATAAATGCTTCCGCTTAACGGTCTACGAGGGTACGTAGACACACTCTCCCCTCTCATAGCTATGCATGTCCATAGATAGATCTTGCGTGTGCGTAGAAAGTTTTTTGTTTTCCATGCAACGTTTCCCAACAGTGGCATCATGAGCCAGGTCTATGTGTAGATGATATGCACAAGTAGAACACAAAGGAGTTGTGGGCGTTGATGTTCATACTACTTACCACAAATGTCTTATTTTGATTCGGCGGCATTGTGGGATGAAGCGGCCCGGACCAATCTTACATGACCACGCACATGAGACAGGTTCCACTGACTGACATGCAACTTGTTTTGCATAAAGGTGGCTGGCGGTTGTCTGTTTCTTCTACTTTAGTTGAATCGAATTTCACTACGGCTGGTCCTTGAAGAAGGTTAAACAGCAAACTTGATAAATCACCGTTGTGGTTTTTGCGTAGGTAAGAACGGTTCTTGCTAGAAGCCCGTAGCAGCCACGTAAAACTTGCAACAACAAAGTAGAGGACGTCTAACTTGTTTTTGCAGGGCATGTTATGATGTTATATGGTCAAGACGTGATGTGATATACGTTGTTGTATGAGATGATCATGTTTTGTAATATCGACAACCGGCAGGAGCCTTAGGGTTGTCTCTTAATTATTGTATGAAATGCAAGCGCCTTGTAATTGCTTTACTTTATCGCTATGCGTTAGCAATAGTTGTAGAAGCAATAGTTGGCGAAATGACCTCGACACAACGATGGAGATCAAGATGTCGAGCCGGTGACGATGGAGATCATGACGATGCTTTGGAGATGGAGATCAAAAGCACAAGATGATGATGGTCATATCATGTCACATATTTTGATTGCATGTGATGTTTATCCTTAATGCATCTTATTTTGCTTAGAACGATGGTAGCATTATAAGATGATCCCTTCACTAAATTTCAAGATAAAAGTGTTCTCCCCGATTATGCACCATTGCTAAAGTTCATCATTTCTAAGCACCTCGTGATGATCGAGTGTGATAGACTCTATGTTCACATACAACGGGTGTAAGCCAGTTTTACACAAGCAGAATACTTGGGTTAAACTTGACGAGCCTAGCATGTACAGACATGGTCTCGGAACACTGGAGACCGAAAGGTCGAACGTGAGTCATATAGTAGATATGGTCAACATAGAGATGTTCACCATTGATGACTACCCCATCTCACGTGATGATCAGACATGGGTTAGTTGATTTGGATCATGTATCACTTAGATAACTTGAGGGGTGTTAATTTAAGTGGGAGTTCATTAGTAATTTGATTACTTGAACTTAATTTATCATGAACTTAGTCTTAATAGTTTTGCATATCTATGTTGTAGATCAATGGCCCGTGCTACCGTTCCCCTGAATTTTAATGCGTTCCTAGAGAAAGCTAAGTTGAAAGATGATGGTAGCAACTACACGGACTGGGTCCGTAACTTGAGGATTATCCTCATTGCTGCACAGAAGAATTATGTACTTGATGCACCGCTAGGAGACCCACTCGCTCCCGCTAATCTGGACGCTATGAACGCCTGGCAGACGTGAAATGATGACTACTCAATAGTTCAGTGTGCCATGCTTTACGACTTAGAACCGGGACTTCAAAAGCGTTTTGAACGCCACGGAGCATATGAGATGCTCCAAGAGCTGAAATTGATATTTCAGGCTAATGCCCGGGTTGAGAGATATGAAGTCTCCAACAAGTTCTATAGCTGCAAGATGGGGGAGAATGGTTCTGTCAGTGAACACATACTCAAAATTTCTGGGTATCATAACCACTTGTCTCAGCTTGGAATTGAGTTCCCAAATGAGTATGTTATTGACAGAGTTCTTCAATCACTGCCACGAAGCTATAAAGGCTTTGTGATGAACTATAATATGCAAGGGATGACGAAAACGATTCCCGAGCTCTTCGCGACGCTGAAATCGGCGGAGGTAGAAATCAAGAAGGAGCATCAAGTGTTGATGGTTAACAAGACCACTAGTTTCAAGAAAAAGGGCAAGGGAAGGAAAGGGAATTTCAAGAAGAATGGCAAGCAAGTGGCTACTCCCGTGAAGAAGCCCCACTACAAGAAATATGTTAACTTGCGACCATCAATATTGGTCGCTGAATGGTCATTGTTTTTCATTTGCGACCTTTTTGTGACCAAAAATAGTTGGTCAAAAGCTAACCGTCTTTAATGAAACTTAACGACCTTCTTTGTGATAAGGTCGTAGAAGGTAACGACCAAAATAAAAGGTCGTTGGTTCAACGACCAATTGTTTATGTCGCTGGTTGTCTGCCCAGGCCACGTCGGATCCAACGTGGCAAGCTGACGTGGCAAATTTGCGACCAAATGAAAAGGTCGTTGATTAGAATCAGCCCGGTCCAGTTCACCCATTTATATGGCCAAGCCCAATAATTCAACCCATTTAATATATTTTTTCTGTTAGTTTTGCTTAGCTACATGGGCCTGGCCCAACAATTCAGCCTTTTTATTTCTGGGTGCGGCCTTTTAGAGTGTATGATCTTTTATTTTTCGGCACTTTATTATGGTGCTGGCCCCACTAGTCAGATTGGTCCCAAATATCATAATCTCATACACTGTTCCCACACATCAGAAATTTCAAATGTGCTCAAATTATTTTGATAAGTGGGTCGCATGAGTCATGTTTCCATTGCACACATTTTCAAATCATGTACATAATTACTATTTCATATGAAACAGAAATTATAATTCTGAAACATACAACATTTCATTCAGAAACAGAGAGAAGATACATGAAATTATAGAGTTCAGAATGCCCAGCTAACCCAACTATCATTACATAACTTGCTATACAAAAATGTCTTGGCGCTTCTTTGAACATCTTCTTTCATCTTGAATTTAGGCAAAATATCTGCCAACAAGAAAACAGAACAGCGAGGATATAGGGTGAATAACAACAGCAGCAAGTGATGGGGTGCTATTTAGTAAGATTAAGTCCGGAAAGAAACATGCATGAAAATTAAGAAGAGCTAGAGCAAGTCTGCATGAAAATTAAGAAGTGCTAGTTAGTATGAATGCCCTCAAGTTTTCATGCACGTCATGCCAAGTCAGCCAATACGTAGGATGCATGTGGGCCATAAAAAAATTATCACAGTTTAGCACCTACAGCAGCCTGACACAACAGATCAAGCCATGAAGTGATAATAACAGTGTGTGATGAGAAACTGACCACTCTTTTTAATTACTATGAGCAACAAAACATCTAGTTTCAGATACTCGAACGGATTCATTCATATACTTATTATGCTGACAAGGATTGTAGAGGTTAACAACAACAAAACTAAAACTGGAACTTGATACCATTTCTGATGCACAACATAAGCTAACAAAAAAACACATTCCAAAACTATCTGTATAAAACATTTATGGATGGATACATTCAAGAACTAGAAAAGTTCAAATAGGTTTATAAATGCACAAATAACTTGAGGAAAAGTAGCCAACTTATGTATGAATCCAGTTCACTAGAGCATTTTATGAAAAAAATATGATGGCCATGGAACAGAGCAAGGTACTTCTACAGCAGCACAAAAGAGGGAGCTAGAGGTAGAAGATGGGCTCACCGGAGAGGAGGCTGTACTTGATGCCGCAGACAACCGTGGCCGCTGTACGCGGTAGAGGAGGTTATAGCCGAGTTGGACCATGTGCGGAGCGTCGTCGTGGCGGTGGATGCCCTGGTTGTCATCATTAACTCACAACATTAGTAAAATAATAAATAGGTAATTATACAGCAAGAAAATAATAATTCCAAGAATTTTACATTTACAAGATTATCTATAATGGTTACTTATTTATTCTGCAAGGAACCACGACATATTTCTGCAGAAAAAGAACATGTATGCAAACCAACCACCAAACAAATAACAAGCTGGTTCATCTTATACCAGAATAAAAAGAACACCGACAAGGAATAGAAGCATTCCTTGGTTTTCAAGCACACCAATTCATAGACATGATTTTGATATGGGAAAGACAAACATGCCAACAAGAGATAATCATAGAAAGTCGGCCATCCTACTATTCAATAAATGGTTCGGATTTTACCCTAACAAAACACTTAAAAACCTCAACACTTGTATTTTTGCTTGCTGCAATCTAAACAACATCACCACAAGTTCTATGATGCATCCAAACTAGTGAACTTTGTGCATAGATCCAAGCATGATACTAAAGTGAGCAGGTAGAATCACCCAAGCATGGAGACAATTGTCTCACCTACAGCAGCTGACCAGGAGCAAAGTTCAACACGGCTGGGGCAGGAGCAGCTGTAGTAGCACGGCCGGCCTTGAGATCTGGCGTGTCCACGGCCTGCCTGGCACCGGGTGCCCTCCCGGAGACGCCGACGGAGGAGGCCGGTGAATTACTGTCACAACTGAATTGCAAAAACTTCCATCACAACTTGAGATGTAAGCCAAGTGCATTACTGACTAGGAAGTAGCAAATTTGACGCATTACTGGCTAGGAAGTAGCAAATGCAGACAACACATGATAAGCTAAGTATGTATCAAGTGACAATGAAAACAAGTTGAGGAAAACACTGAAAATAATTACTTCATGTCATGCAGAGTTCAAAATGAGTAAACCTATGCATACGAAGGTGAAATATTACAAAGAAATCACCCATCAGGTAGCAGTGCATAAAAAATCTCTGTGTTGGCATTAGTAAATACTCTCCGTATTAGCAGTAGTAAAACTCATGCAGTACCAAGTTAACAACTTTGAGTCAGAAAAGCTAGAAGTGTCTCTTAAGAGAGACCAGAACTTAGAATTAAGGCACATATCATATTCTGAACAACATCAGCACCATGGTATTAAAAATTAACAGTAGTAGGACATCAATGGGGCACAACTTAGTTAGTTACTAATGTTCAGCAAATTCAAAGATTGTATGTTCTAGCTGACAAAAATATAATAACATGCTTAGGAACTTGGAGCGAGAAAAAGTATGTGTTGCTTAAGAGCTACCACAATTGATACTGATCAAGGATAAAAACAGGAAGATATCATATAATTCTCACAGATAAATAGTTACAGTTTAGTTACAGATAAGTATTTGTTGAAAAAAAGTGTTTTCGCCCCCCTCAAAAAAGTAAAAAAGATATCCTGCCAAGCTTAAAGCAGAGGCTGACACTACATAGAAACCAGAGGATACATCTTTTTATGCTAATTATAACAATGAGACGGAGTTTTTTTAAAATTAGTTGTTGTTTGTTTTAGGGTTCTATTCTGAAGTGTCCATGGATCTAATCTAAATTTTGTGCATTACAGACAGATAAAAATGTCTTCATATTGTCCATACTTTCATGTGGTTACCCAATTATTCACAAGAATCTACAACCATGCTAACAAGTAAATTTAGCACGTGGAAAAAGGCATAATCGATATTCTGCAAACATGTGTGCTACTGCAGTGAACCATTGAGGACCCTGCTTCAAACAGCAGGATTAGTTAATTAGTTTGTGGAAAAATGGCAGTATGCGGTGCAGTAAGTACATCTACTAGAATTCATTCACCTCATATCTTGAACTCAATTTCGTATAAATACATAAAGTTCTGATTGTCGAACGGACAAGCCATCATGCCAACAGAGAAACAAGTGAAGGCACAATATCACAAGGCTATAATGATAGCAAATTACAGGGAGGGCAATATCACCTTGGGCATGAAGAGCGGCTCGGTGAAGAGGATCTGGCTCACCAGGAGTCCTTGACGAAGCAGCGCACCACTGGCTGCACCACCTCCTCCACCACTGACGCCGCGCCATCGGCTAGCTCACTCTCCTCCACCTCCATCTTCATATTCGAGGGCATCACCTGACCGCACACACACGCATCGAACAGGGAGGGTCACGCATACGCAGAACGCCCCATGAAATCTCGAGCGAATCGAACGGGAGCAGAGGAGATCTGGTGACTCACCAGCCTGGCGCCTGGTCGGGCAGCGCGATGCCGGCCTTCGGCAGCTTGGACCCCGCATCGACGACCACCACCTCCACCGCCTTCAGCAGCAGCGGCAGCCTCTACAGATCGGACACAAAACAAACCAAGGAGGAATCAGAGGGAGGCAGAGAAGACAAGGGTGGGATTCATGCCCACCCACCCACCCAACCAAGAGAAGGGGGGTCGGAGATCCGCGGTCGCCATGGCCGAAGATGGGCGTCGTGGAGTTTGTCGGCGTCGAGGGCCACCGCAGCAGGACACTTCGGTGGGTGCGGGAGTGGATCGGCCCCTCCCCATCCCCACCCATCCATGGGTGATGGGTGGGCGAGGGCACTGTCGCCCCATCCGTCAATCTGAAGAGGGAGGGAGGGAGGTCGCTGGTGGTGATGGGGTTTCGTCGGTGGGGGTCGCCGACGACGGGATTTGGAGAGGAATCGGGAGGGGGGTGGAGCTCGAGTGGATCTCCGGCCAGGAAGGGAAGGTGGCGCTGGCGATGGAATGGAGGCCGTGGTCGGGGTCAGCGGCGGGTCGTGGGGAGAGGAGTGGTGTGCAGGGGAGAGGGGGAGAGGAGTGGTGTGTGGGGGAGAGGAGCTCGCGGTGGGTGAGTGGTGTGCGGGGGAGACGGTCCATTCGAACACTGACAGGTGGGCCCACCAGGAATTAGGCCCACATGTCAGTGCCCTCAGCGGCATGTGGTGTACGTTAGGGGAGCTGCTTCCGGGTGGGTGTGGGTGGGTGAGAGGATGAGGGCGTGTGGGCCATTGGATCTGGTAGTATTCGACGGTTTCTGATGCTTGATCCGCGTGACATGCCCATAGACCAATCAGAACGAAGTACGGACTTTGAGGACGTTATGACCATCTAAATTGGTCGTAATCGATTAACAATAGGCGCTACCAGTCAGCCAAATGATTTTGTCTAGCAATCATCCACCTAGCAGCCGTCCGATCTGCGCATTGGTGATCGTTTGATCACACCAATATGTCTCAACAGCACTAAGCGTGAAAAAGCTTCAACGCAGCACCGATGACATCCCGACGAACCTCCGTTGCAGCTCTCAACGGCGCGCCAAGAGCTGCAACGCAGCACCACAGCGACCGGCGAAGCTCTATTGCAGCGTGAGCTCCAACGCAGCACCACGGCGCCAGGTGGTAAGTTTCCTTCTCTTTTTATGACAATGTTTGTTAAGTTTCCTAAAAAGTAGTAGTGTTATTCCCTCGAATAACGAAAAATTTATTTTTCATTTTTCGGGTGCTCAAAATGATCTTTTTTTGTGAAGGACCTACAATATATTTGTTGTAAAATTGGACCAAATCAATTTTCTAAAATATTAGACCATATTTAATGTACAATTAACAAAATGGTTGGGTGTCAAAAACTTTTAATCCACCTCTCATGAAAGAGACAAATTTCCGCCGATTCAGTTGGAAGCGAGTCAAATTTGAACTGCAGTTGCCTTATAGATTGCTCTTTATTTTTTTCCAAAAATCATTTATAGGTACATAAGTATATATTTAATAAGAGAAAAACCAAAAGTTTTCCAAGTTTCAACCACTAGCTAGGAACGGTCAAGCCCGCCGTTTTGACCGCATTTTGAAATGGACATGAAAATAAAAAAAAATTAAAAAATTGGAAAACCTTCGCATTGTGTCATTATATGTGACCAAGTTACCAGAAAAAATAATAAACTTGTAATACGGCAATTCTTTTAAAAAAGTGTTCTCAGAAATAAGCTATCATGTGTGAAGATTCATGGCTTTCAAGCCAAATGATAAATCTTATGGCCACATTCATGGCATATTTTGTTCAAATGATCTCATATTGTGCACAAGGGTGCATCTTGGAATGGCAAACAATGTTGCCTAAGGGAGTTTTCATTTTCTTTGGACGAAAAATCAATTTTCCATTTTTCGAGTGCCCAAAATAAGTTTTTTTGTGAAGGACCTACCATATATTTATTGCAAAATTGGACCAAATCAATTTTCTAAAATACTAGGACATATTTAATGCACAATTGACAAAATGGTTGGGTGTCAAAAGATTTGATCCACCTCTTGTGAAAAAGACAAATTTCTGCTGATTTAGTTGGAAGCGGGTCAAATTTGAACTGCAGCTGCCTCATATTTTGCTCTTTATTTTTTCCAAAAATCATTTATAGGTACATAAGTATCTATTTAATCAGAGAAAAACAAAAAGTTTTCCAAGATTCAACCACTAGCTAGGAACGGTCATGCCCGCCGTTTTGACCTAATTTTGAAATGGGCATGAAAAATTCATAAAAAATTAAAAAATTGGAAATCCTTCGCATTGTGTCATTATATGTGACCAAGTTACTAGGAAAAATAATAAACTTGTAACACGACAATTCTTTTAAAAGAGTGTTCTCAGAAATGAGCTATCACGTGTGAAGATTCATGGCTTTCAAGCCAAATGATATATCTTATGTCCACATTCATGGCATAAATTATTCAAATGATCTCATATTGTGCACAAGGGTGCATCTTGGAATGGCAAACAATGTTGCCTAAGGGAGTTTTCATTTTCTTTGGACGAAAAATCAATTTTCCATTTTTCGAGTGCCCAAAATGAGTTTTTTTGTGAAGGACCTACCATATATTTGTTGCAAAATCGGACCAAATCAATTTTCTAAAATACTAGGCCATATTTAATGCACAATTGACCAAATGGTTGGGTGTCAAAAGATTTGATCCACCGCTAGTGAAAAAGACAAATTTCTGCCGATTCGGTTGGAAGCGGGTCAAATTTGAACTGCAGCTGCCTCATAGTTTGCTCTTTACTTTTCCAAAATTATTTATAGGTACACAAGTATCTATTTAATCAGAGAAACACCAAAAGTTCTCCAAGATTCAACCACTAGCTAGGAACGGTCATGCCCGCCGTTTTGAGCACATTTTGAAATGGGCATGAAAAATTAAAAAAAAATTGGAAAACCTTCGCATTGTGTCATTATATGTGACCAAGTTACCAGGAAAAATATTAAACTTGTAATACGGCAATTCTTTTAAAAAAGTGTTCTCAGAAATGAGCTATCATGTGTGAAGATTCATGACTTTCAAGCCAAATGATAAATCTTATGGCCACATTCATGGCATAGTTTGTTCAAATGATCTCATATTGTGCACAAGGGTGCATCTTGGAATGGCAAACAATGTTGCCTAAGGGAGTTTTCATTTTCTTTGGACGAAAAATCAATTTTCCATTTTTCGAGTGCCCAAAATGAGTTCTTTTGTGAAGGACCTACCATATATTTGTTGCAAAATTGGACCAAATCAATTTAAAAATAGTAGGCCATATTTAATGCACAATTGACAAAATGGTTGGGTGTCAAAAGATTTGATCCACCTCTGGTGAAAAAGACAAATTTCTGCCGATTCAGTTGGAAGTGGGTCAAATTTGAACTGCAGCTGCCTCATAGTTTGCTCTTTATTTTTTCCAAAAATCATTTATAGGTACATAAGTATCTATTTAATCGGAGAAAAACCAAAATTTTTCCAAGATTCAACCACTAGCTAGGAACGGTCATGCCCGCCGTTTTGACCTAATTTTGAAATGGGCATGAAAAATTCAAAAAAAAATCAAAAAATTGGAAAACCTTCGCATTGTGTCATTATATGTGACCAAGTTACCAGAAAAAATAATAAACTTGTAACACGGCAATTCTTTTAAAAAAATGTTCTCAGAAATGAGCTATCACGTGTGAAGATTCATGGCTTTCAAGCCAAATGATAAATCTTATGGCCACATTCATGGCATAGTTTATTCAAATGATCTCATATTGTGCACAAGGGTGCATTTTGGAATGGCAAACAATGTTACCTAAGGGAGTTTTCATTTTCTTTGGACGAAAAAAATCAATTTTTCATTTTTCGAGTGCCCAAAATGAGTTTTTTTGTGAAGGACCTACCATATATTTGTTGCAAAATTGGACCAAATCAATTTTCTAAAATACTAGGCCATATTTAATGCACAATTCACCAAATGGTTGGATGTCAAAAGATTTGATCCACCTCTGGTGAAAAAGACAAATTTCCGCCGATTTAGTTGGAAGCGGGTCAAATTTGAACTGCAGTTGCCTCATAGTTTGCTCTTTATTTTTTCCACAAATCATTTATAGGTACATAAGTATCTATTTAATCAGAGAAACACCAAAAAAATTCCAAGATTCAACCATTAGCTAGGAACGGTCATGCCCGCCGTTTTGACCGCATTTTGAAATGTGCATGAAAAATAAAAAAAAAATTGGAAAACCTTCGCATTGTGTCATTATATGTGACCAAGTTACCAGGAAAAATAATATACTTCTAATACAACAATTCTATTTAAAAAGTTTTCTCAGAAATGAGGTATCATGTGTGAAGATTCATGGCTTTCAAGCCAAATGATAAATCTTATGGCCACATTCATGGCTTAGTTTGTTCAAATGATCTCATATTGTGCACAAGGGTGCATCTTGGAATGGCAAACAATGTTGCCTAAGGGAGTTTTCATTTTCTTTGGACGAAAAATCAATTTTCCATTTTTCGAGTGCCAAAAATGAGTTTTTTTTGTGAAGGACCTACCATATATATTTTGCAAAATTGGACCAAATAAATTTTATAAAATACTAGGCCATATTTAATGCACAATTGACCAAATGGTTGGGTGTCAAAAGATTTGATCCACCTCTGGTGAAAAAGACAAATTTCTACCGATTCAGGTGGAAGCGGGTCAAATTTGAACTGCAGCTGCCTCATAGTTTGCTCTTTATTTTTTTCCAAAAATCATTTATAGGTACATAAGTATTTATTTAATCAGAGAAACACCAAAAGTTTTCCAAGATTCAACCACTAGCTAGGAACGGTAATGCCCGCCGTTTTGACCACATTTTGAAACGGGCATAAAAAATTCAAAAAAATCAAAAAATTGGAAAACCTTTGCATTATATCATTATATGTGACCAAGTTACCAGGAAAAATAATAAACTTGTAATACGGCAATTCTTTAAAAAAAGTGTTTTTAGAAATGAGCTATCACGTGTGAAGATTCATGGCTTTCAAGCCAAGTGATCAATCTTATGGCCATATTCATGGCATAGTTTGTTCAAATGATCTCATATTGTGCACAAGGTTGCATCTTGGAATGGCAAACAATGTTGTCTAAGGAAGTTTTCATTTTCTTTGGACGAAAAATTCATTTTTCATTTTTCGAGTGCCCAAAATGAGTTTTTTTTTGTGAAGGACCACCATATATTTGTTGCAAAATGAGACCAGATCATTTTTCTAAAATATTAGGCCATATTTAATGTACAATTGACAAAATGGTTGGGTGTCAAAAGCTTTTATACACCTCTCGTGAAAAGGCAAATTTCCGCCGATTCAGTAGGAAGCGGGTCAAATTTGAACTGCAGCTGCCTTATAGTTTGCTCTTTATTTTTTCCAAAAGTCATTTCTAGGTACATAAGTATCTATTTAATCAGAAATACATGGTTTGGTGGCGATACGTTGAGGTTTGGACAGTGGCCAAGGGCCCCAACTCCAGAGCACGTAAACTCGCATGCCCGCCGCGTGGTCTGTTGGGTAACGTAGTATTTCAAAAAATTTCCTACGATCACGCAAGATCTATCTAGGAGAAGCATAGCAACGAGCGGGGAGAGTGTGTCCATGTACCCTCGTAAACCGAAAGCGGAAGCATTTAGTAACGCGGTTGATGTAGTCGAACATCTTCACGATCCAACCGATCCAAGTACCGAACGTACGGCACCTCCGCGATCTGCACACGTTCAGCTCGGTGACGTCCCTCGAACTCTTGATCCAGTTGAGGCCGAGGGAGAGTTTCGTCAGCACGACGGCGTGGTGACGGTGATGATGAAGTGATTCCGGTAGGGCTTCGCCTAAGCTCTCCGAAAATATGACCGAGGTGGAAATCTGTGGAGGGGGGCACCGCACACGGCTAAAAACAATCAACTTGTGTGTCCTAGGGTGCCCCCCTGCCCCCGTATATAAAGGAGTAAGGGGGAGGCCGGCCGGCCCTCATAGGGCGCGCCAAGGGGGGGAGGAATCCTACTCCTAGTAGGAGTAGGTTTCCCCCCTTTCCTAGTCCAACTAGGAGGAGAAGGAAGGAGAGGGAGAGGGAAAGAGGGGCTGCGCCCCCCTCCCCTAGTACAATTCGGACTCCCCTTGGGGGGGGGGGGCGCCACCTCTCTGGCTCTGCCCTCTCTCTCCCCTCCCAAAGCCCACTAAGGGCCCATAACTTCCCGGCGGGGGGGGGGGTGGGGGGTGGTCCTAGTAACCCTCCGTCACTTCCGTTATATCCCGAAACCTTCCGGAACACTTCAGGTGTCCGAATAACATGGTCCAATATATCAATCTTTATGTCTCGACCATTTCGAGACTCCTCGTCATGTCCGTGATCACATCCGGGACTCCGAACTACCTTCGGTACATCAAAACACATAAACTCATAATACCGATCGTCATCGAACGTTAAGTGTGCGGACCTTACGGGTTCGAGAACTATGCAGACATGACCGAGACTCATCTCCGGTCAATAACCAATAGAAAAACCTGGATGCTCATATTGGCTCCCACATATTCTACAAAGATCTTTATCGGTCAAACCGCATAACAACATACGTTGTTCCCTTTGTCATCGGTATGTTACTTGCCCGAGATTCGATCGTCGGTATCATCATACCTAGTTCAATCTCGTTACCGGCAAGTCTCTTTACTCGTTCCGTAATGCATCATCCCGTAACTAACTCATTAGTCACATTGCTTGCAAGGCTTCATATGATGTGCATTACCGAGAGAGCCCAGAGATACTTCTCCGACAATCGGAGTGACAAATCCTAATCTCGATCTATGCCAACTCAACAAACACCATCGGGGACACATGTAGAGCATCTTTATAATCACCCAGTTACGTTGTGACGTTTGATAGCACACTAAGTGTTCCTCCGGTATTCGGGAGTTGCATAATCTCATAGTCATAGGAACTTGTATAAGTCATGAAGAAAGCAATAGCAACAAACTAAACGATCATCGTGCTAAGCTAACGGATGGGTCTTGTCAATCACATCATTCTCTAATGATGTGATCCCGTTCATCAAATGACAACTCATGTCTATGGCTAGGAAACTTTAACCATCTTTGATTAACGAGCTAGTCAAGTAGAGGCATACTAGTGACACTCTGTTTGTCTATGTATTCATACATGTATTAAGTTTCCGGTTAATACAATTCTAGCATGAATAATAAACATTTATCATGATATAAGGAAATATAAATAACAACTTTATTATTGCCTCTAGGGCATATTTCCTTCAGTCTCCCACTTGCACTAGAGTCAATAATCTAGATTACACAGTAATGATTCTAACACCCATGGAGTCTTGGTGCTGATCATGTTTTGCTCGTGAGAGAGGCTTAGTCAACGGGTCTGCAACATTCAGATCCGTATGTATCTTGCAAATCTCTATGTATCCCTCCTTGACTTGATCGCGGATGGAATTGAAGCGTCTCTTGATGTGTTTGGTTCTCTTGTGAAATCTGGATTCTTTTGCCAAGGCAATTGCTCCAGTATTGTCACAAAAGATTTTCATTGGACCCGATGCACTAGGTATGACACCTAGATCGGATATGAACTCCTTCATCAAGACTCCTTCATTCGATGCTTCCGAAGCAGCTATGTACTCCGCTTCACACGTAGATCCCGCCACGACGCTTTGCTTAGAACTGCACCAATTGACAGCTCCACCGTTCAATATAAATACGTACCCGGTTTGTGACTTAGAGTCATCCGGATCAGTGTCAAAACTTACATCGACATAACCACTTACGACAAGCTCTTTGTAACCTCCATAAACGAGAAACATATCCTTAGTCCTTTTCAGGTATTTCAGGATGTTCTTGACCGCTATCCAGTGATCCACTCCTGGATTACTTTCGTACCTCCCTGCTAAACTTATAGCAAGGCACACATCAGGTCTGGTACACAGCATTGCATACATGATAGAACCTATGGCTGAGGCATAGGGAATGACTTTCATTTTCTCTCTATCTTCTGCAGTGGTTGGGCATTGAGTCTTACTCAACTTCACACCTTGCAACACAGGCAAGAACCCTTTCTTTGACTGATCCATCTTGAACTTCTTCAAAACTTTATCAAGGTATGTGCTTTGTGAAAGTCCTATTAAGCGTCTTGATCTATCTCTATAGATCTTGATGCCCAATATGTAAGCAGCTTCACCGAGGTCTTTCATCGAAAAACTTTTATTCAAGTATCCTTTTATGCTATCCAGAAATTCTATATCATTTCCAATCAACAATATGTCATCCACAAATAATATTAGAAATGCTACAGAGCTCCCACTCACTTTCTTATAAATACAGGCTTCTCCAAAAGTCTGTATAAAACCATATGCTTTGATCACACTATCAAAATGTTTATTCCAACTCCGAGATGCTTGCACCAGTCCATAAATGGATCGCTGGAGCTTGCACACTTTGTTAGCATCCTTTGGATCGATAAAACCTTCGGGTTGCATCATATACAACTCTTCTTCCAGAAATCCATTCAGGAATGCAGTTTTTACATCCATTTGCCAAATTTCATAATCATAAAATGCGGCAATTGCTAACATGATTCGGACGGACTTAAGCATCGCTACGGGTGAGAAGGTCTCATCGTAGTCAACTCCTTGAACTTGTCGAAAACCTTTCGCAACAAGTCGAGCTTTGTGGACAGTAACATTACCGTCAACATCAGTCTTCTTCTTGAAGATCCATTTATTCTCTATGGCTTGCCGATCATTGGGCAAGTCAACCAAAGTCCACACTTTGTTCTCATACATGGATCCCATCTCAGATTTCGTGGCCTCAAGCCATTTTGCAGAATCTGGGCTAATCATCGCTTCCTCATAGTTCGTAGGTTTGTCATGGTCAAGTAACATGACCTCCAGAACAGGATTACCGTACCACCCTGGTGCGGATCTTACTCTGGTTGACCTACGAGGTTCGGTAGTAACTTGATCGGAAGTTACATGATCATCATCATTAGCTTCCTCACTAATTGGTGTAGGAGTCACATGAACTGATTTCTGTGATGAACTACTTTCCAATAAGGGAACAGGTACAGTTACCTCATCAAGTTCTACTTTCCTCCCACTCACTTCTTTCGAGAGAAACTCCTTCTCTAGAAAGGATCCATTCTTAGCAACGAATTTCTTGCCTTCGGATTTGTGATATAAGGTGTACCCAACAGTCTCCTTTGGGTATCCTATGAAGACACATTTCTCCGATTTGGGTTCGAGCTTATCAGTTTGAAGCTTTTTCACATAAGCATCGCAGCCCCAAACTTTAAGAAACGACAACTTGGGTTTCTTGCCAAACCACAGTTCATAAGGTGTCATCTCAACGGATTTAGATGGTGCCCTATTTAACGTGAATGCAGCCGTCTCTAAAGCATAACCCCAAAACGATAGCGGTAAATCAGTAAGAGACATCATAGATCGCACCATATCTAATAAAGTGCGGTTACAATGTTCGGACACACCATTGCGCTGTGGTGTTCCGGGTGGCGTGAGTTGCAAAACTATTCCGCATTGTTTCAAACAAAGACCAAACTCGTAACTCAAATATTCTCCTCCATGATCGGATCGCAGAAACTTTATTTTCTTGTTACGATGATTTTCCACTTCACTCTGAAATTCTTTGAACTTTTCAAATGTTTCAGACTTATGTTTCATCAAGTAGATATACCCATATCTGCTCAAATCATCTGTGAAGGTCAGAAAATAATGATACCCGCCGCGAGCCTCAATATTCATCGGACCGCATACATCAGTATGTATTATTTCCAATAAATCCGTTGCTCGCTCCATTGTTCCGGAGAACGGAGTTTTAGTCATCTTGCCCATGAGGCATGGTTTGCAAGTACCAAGTGATTCATAATCAAGTGATTCCAAAAGTCCATCAGTATGGAGTTTCTTCATGCGCTTTACACCAATATGACCCAAACGGCAGTGCCACAAATAAGTTGCAATATCATTATCAACTCTGCATCGTTTGGTTTCAATATTATGAATATGTGTATCACTACTATCGAGATTTAACAAAAATAGACCACTCTTCAAGGGTGCATGACCATAAAAGATATTACTCATATAAATAGAACAACCATTATTCTCAGATTTAAATGAATAACCGTCTCGCATCAAACAAGATCCAGATATAATGTTCATGCTTAACGCTGGCACCAAATAACAATTATTCAGGTCTAAAACTAATCCCGAAGGTAGATGTAGAGGTAGCGTGTCGACAGCGATCACATCGACTTTGGAACCATTTCCCACACGCATCGTCACCTCGTCCTTAGCCAATCTTCGCTTAATCCGTAGTCCCTGTTTCGAGTTGCAAATATTAGCAACAGAACCAGTATCAAATACCCAGGTACTACTGCGAGCATTAGTAAGGTACACATCAATAACATGTATATCACATATACCTTTGTTCACCTTGCCATCCTTCTTATCCGCCAAATACTTGGGGCAATTCCGCTTCCAGTGACCAGTCCCTTTGCAGTAGAAGCACTCAGTCTCAGGCATAGGTCCAGACTTGGGCTTCTTCACTTGAGCAGCAACTTGCTTGCCGTTCTTCTTGAAGTTCCCCTTCTTCCCTTTACCCTTTTTCTTGAAACTGGTGGTCTTATTGACCATTAACACTTGATGCTCCTTTTTGATTTCTACCTCCGTAGCCTTTAGCATTGCGAAGAGCTCGGGAATTGTCTTATCCATCCCTTGCATATTATAGTTCATCACGAAGCTCTTGTAGCTTGGTGGCAGTGATTGAAGAACTCTGTCAATGACACTATCAACCAGAAGATTAACTCCCAGCTGAGTCAAGTGATTATGATACCCAGACATTTTGAGTATAAGCTCACTGACAGAACTATTCTCCTCCATTTTGCAGCTATAGAACTTATTGGAGACTTCATATCTCTCAATCTGGGCATTTGCTTGAAATATTAACTTCAACTCCTGGAACATCTCATATGCTCCATGACGTTCAAAACGTCGTTGAAGTCCCGGTTCTAAGCCGTAAAGCATGGCACACTGAACTATCGAGTAGTCATCAGCTTTGCTCTGCCAGACGTTCTTAACGTCATCAGTAGCGTCTGCAGCAGGCCTAGCACCTAGCGGTGCTTCCAGGACGTAATTCTTCTGTGCAGCAATGAGGATAATCCTCAAGTTATGGACCCAGTCCGTGTAGTTGCTACCATCATCTTTCAACTTAGCTTTCTCTAGGAACGCATTAAAATTCAAAGGAACACTAGCACGGGCCATTGATCTACAACAACATAGACATGCAAAATACTATCAGGTACTAAGTTCATGATAAATTAAAGTTCAATTAATCATATTACTTAAGAACTCCCACTTAGATAGACATCCCTCTAATCATCTAAGTGATCACGTGATCCAAATCAACTAAACCATGTCCGATCATCACGTGAGATGGAGTAGTTTTCATTGGTGAACATCACTATGTTGATCATATCTACTATATGATTCACGCTCGACCTTTCGGTCTCAGTGTTCCGAGGCCATATCTGCATATGCTAGGCTCGTCAAGTTTAACCTGAGTATTCTGCGTGTGCAAAACTGGCTTGCGCCCATTGTATTTGAACGTAGAGCCTATCACACCCGATCATCACGTGGTGTCTCAGCACGAAGAACTTTCGCAACGGTGCATACTCAGGGAGAACACTTATACCTTGAAATTTAGTGAGAGATCATCTTATAATGCTACCGTCGTACTAAGCAAAATAAGATGCATAAAAGGATTAACATCACATGCAATTCAATATAAGTGATATGATATGGCCATCATCATCTTGTGCCTTTGATCTCCATCTCCAAAGCATCGTCATGATCACCATCGTCACCGGCGCGACACCTTGATCTCCATCGTAGTATCGTTGTCGTCTCGCCAACTATTGCTTCTACGACTATCGCTACCGCTTAGCGATAAAGTAAAAACAATTACATGGCGATTGCATTGCATACAATAAAGTGACAACCATATGGCTCCTTCCAGTTGCCGATAACTCTGTTACAAAACATGATCATCTCATACAATAAAATATAGCATCATGTCTTGACCATATCATATCACAGCATGCCCTGGAAAAACAAGTTAGACGTCCTCTACTTTGTTGTTGCAAGTTTTACGTGGCTACTATGGGCTGAGCAAGAACCGTTCTTACCTACGCATCAAAACCACAACGATTTTTCGTCAAGTGTGCTGTTTTAACCTTCAACAAGGACCGCGCGTAGTCACACTCGATTAAACTAAAGTTGGAGAAACTGACACCCACCAGCCACCTATGTGCGAAGCACGTCGGTAGAACCAGTCTCGCGTAAGCGTACGCGTAATGTCGGTCTGAGCCACTTCATCCAACAATACCGCCGAATCAAAGTATGACATGCTGGTAAGCAGTATGACTATTATCGCCCACAACTCTTTGTGTTCTACTCGTGCATATAACATCTACGCATAGACCTGGCTCTGATACCACTGTTGGGTAACGTAGTATTTCAAAAAAATTCCTATGATCACGCAAGATCTATCTAGGAGAAGCATAGCAACGAGCGGGGAGAGTGTGTCCACGTACCCTCGTAGACCGAAAGCGGAAGCATTTAGTAACGCGGTTGATGTAGTCGAACGTCTTCGCGATCCAACCGATCCAAGTACCGAACGTACGGCACCTCCGTGATCTGCACACGTTCAGCTCGGTGACATCCCTCGAACTCTTGATCCAGTTGAGGCCGAGGGAGAGTTTCGGCAGCACGACGGCGTGGTGACGGTGATGATGAAGTGATTCCGGTAGGGCTTCGCCTAAGCTCTCCGAAAATATGACCGAGGTGGAAATCTGTGGAGGGGGGCACCGCACACGGCTAAAAACAATCAACTTGTGTGACCTAGGGTGCCCCCTGCCCACGTATATAAAGGAGCAAGGGGGAGGCCGGCCGGCCCTCATAGGGCGCGCCAAGGGTGGGGAGGAATCCTACTCCTAGTAGGAGTAGGTTTCCCCCCTTTCCTAGTCCAACTAGGAGGAGAAGGAAGGAGAGGGAGAGGGAGAGGGAAAGAGGGGCTGCGCCCCCCTCCCCTAGTCCAATTCGGACTCCCCTTGGGGGGGGGGTGCGCCACCTTCTGGCTGCTGCCCTTCTCTCCCCTAAAGCCCACTAAGGGCCCATAACTCCCGGGGGGGGGGGGGGGGGTCTGGTAACCCTCCGGCACTTCGGTTTTATCCGAAACCTTCCGGAACACTTCCGGTGTCCGAATAACATGGTCCAATATATCAATCTTTATGTCTCGACCATTTCGAGACTCCTCTTCATGTCAGTGATCACATCCGGGACTCCGGACTACCTTCGGTACATCAAAACACATAAACTCATAATACCGATCGTCATCGAACGTTAAGCGTGCGGACCCTAAGGGTTCGAGAACTATGTAGACATGACCGAGACTCATCTCCGGTCAATAACCAATAGCGGAACCTGGTTGCTCATATTGGCTCCCACATATTCTACGAAGATCTTTGTCGGTCAAACCGCATAACAACATATGTTGTTCCCTTTGTCATCGGTATGTTACTTGCCCGAGATTCGATCGTCGGTATCATCATACCTAGTTCAATCTCGTTACCAGCAAGTCTCTTTACTCATTCCGTAATGCATCATCCCGTAACTAACTCATTAGTCACATTGCTTGCAAGGCTTCATATGATGTGCATTACCGAGAGGGCCCAGAGATACCTCTCCGACAATCGGAGTGACAAATCCTAATCTCGATCTATGCCAACTCAATAAACACCATCGGGGACACCTGTAGAGCATCTTTATAATCACCCAGTTACGTTGTGACGTTTGATAGCACACTAAGTGTTCCTCCGGTATTCGGGAGTTGCGTAATCTCATAGTCATAGGAACTTGTATAAGTCATGAAGAAAGCAATAGCAACAAACTAAACGATCATCGTGCTAAGCTAACGGATGGGTCTTGTCAATCACATCATTCTCTAATGATGTGATCCCGTTCATCAAATGACAACTCATGTCTATGGCTAGGAAACTTTAACCATCTTTGATTAACGAGCTAGTCAAGTAGAGGCATACTAGTGACACTCTGTTTGTCTATGTATTCATACATGTATTAAGTTTCCGGTTAATACAATTCTAGCATGAATAATAAACATTTATCATGATATAAGGAAATATAAATAACAACTTTATTATTGCCTCTAGGGCATATTTCCTTCATGGTCACCGCATGACCGTGGCATTGCCACATGTTTTGGGTGGCCTAGGCATGTCTAGTGGGTTGGGCACTCCCTCGGTAGGTGTTAGGAAGAAGAAGGCAATAGAAGAATCCCACGAGGAGACCGAACTAAGCTCAAACATGAATTAGCAGCCAAGTGTTTGATTAGTGGTAGGAAAAATGCACATGGCCAATGGGCCTGAGGTTTGGCCGAGGATGATCATCTACTAAGGACACTGTCTTGGAAAATTTGCAGCTCAAATGGAGGAGCCTAGGTGTCACTTGCTTTGCAAAGTACCACACTGGACAGAAATATGAATGTTGAAGCTGGACTCAAATGAATGAATGGATTGATCAGAAATTTGGAGGAGGATGATAATATGGGCATATGAAGGCACTGTAAAAATTTCATAACATTTGGATAAATAAAAATGGTACTTCCTTCATAGTGCTCTCCACGGAATAGAAAATTGGGAAAAACGTTGAGGGAAATTGGCTAGATTAAATGAGCTAATATTTGGTGGAGGGTGGTTATATGGGTAGGGTCATGTCCTGGTAAATTTTCAGCAATTATAAATTAACATAAAATATAGTTGCTTCATGAACTAAAAATATTACCAGAAACAAAGATTGGTTGGTGAGCTCACATGGACTATTAGATAGGGCTCAATTTTGTGGAGAGCTATGATTTGGGAATATATAAGATGTGGCAAAAATTTAGCTCATTAGGATATGCCTAGCTAGTACTTTCTTCACAACTGTTTTAGCTGAACAGAAACTTTGGAAATTTGCCGAGGAAGATTTACTAGGAAAATGGAGCTGAATTTTGTCATGAGGCAATGATTCGGATAGTAAAGAATGCCCAATTTTTTTGGGAATTTTGGGAACGATGGAAATATGGGCTGCTTCACAACCTAGGGCAAAAATTGACACATAGACATGACACATAGGCAAAACTGATGAGGTGACGCGTAGTCATAGCAAGTCACAAACCGGATACGTATTTATATTGAATGGTGGAGCTATCAGTTGGTGCAGTTCCAAGCAGAGTGTCGTGGCGGGATCTACGTGTGAAGCGGAGTACATAGCTGCTTCGGAGGCAGCACATGAAGGAGTCTGGATGAAGGAGTTCATATCCGATCTGGGTGTAATACCCAGTGCATCGGGTCCAATGAAAATCTTTTGTGACAACATTGGAGCAATTGCCTTGGTGAAGGAATCCAGGTTTCACAAGAGAACCAAACACATCAAGAGACGCTTCAACTCCATTCGTGAAAAGGTCAAGGATGGAGACACAGAAATTTGTAAAATACATACGGATCTGAATGTAGCAGACCCGTTTGACGATGACATATACCTAGGGTTTGGGTCATAGGCCTGACCTGTATGCCCTACCCAAGGACATTGCACAAGAGGTCAAGACCCACAAAGTTAAACAGAAGATACTGACTGGAATCCTTGTGAAGTGTGATTCACTCGACAGAAGATCCACTCGGATATCCCAATTCCACTCGATCTACGTTATTCAGTCGGAGTACAAAATTCCACTCGGAGGACAGAAGACCTAGAGCCACCCCAGTATGGCAATGGTCAGGCATTCACTCCGTCGCCTTAAAGGTCATTAAACACGGGCGTCACCAGTAATGTACGTGACTTTATTTCCTCATTAAACCCCTGTGTAACCGAGGGCTGCGAGGGGTCAGCACACTCTATATAAGCTACCCCTCCCCTCTTACACAAGGGTTCGCACCCCCTGTAACTATACAACACTCCAATCGACAAGCCTCCGCGGCACCGAGACGTATGGTTGTTACCTCCTCCGAAAGGGGCCTGAACTCGTAAAACTGAGTGTACAACCTCGCCGTAGCTAGGACTCTGCCCTCTCCTACGTACCCCCATCTCTACTGTCAGATCCGTTCCCACGACAGTTGGCGCGCACCTTGGGGATTCCCCCAAGTGGGAGGATTGCTCTCACTCGGAGTAGTTTTTTAACTTAGGCGAGGACGGGGTCGCGGCTAAGCCCCCCGAGTGGGAGGATTTCTCTAACTCGGAGTAGTTTTTAACTTAGGCGAGGACGGGCTCGCGGCTAAGTCCCCGAGAGGGAGGATTGCTCTCACTCGGAGTAGTTTTTTAACTTAGGCGAGGATGGGCTCGCGGCTAAGCCCCCGAGTGGGAGGATCGCTCTCACTCGGAGTAGTTTTTAACTTAGGCGAGGACAGGCTCGCGGCTAAGTCCCCGAGTTGGAGGGTTGCTCTCCACTCGGAGTAGGCTTTTAACTTAGGCGAGGACAGGCTCGTGGCTAATCCCCCCCAAGTGGGAGGATTGCTCTCACTCGGAGTAGGTTTTTAACTTAGGCGAGGACAGGCTCGCGGCTAAACCTCCGAGTGGGAGGATTGCTCTCACTCGGAGTAGATATTTAACTTAGGCGAGGACAGGCTCGCGGCTAAGCCTCCGAGTGGGAGGATTGCTCTCACTCGGAGTAGGTTTTTAACTTAGGCAAGGACGGGCTCACGGTTAAGCCCCAGAGTGGGAGGGTTGCTCTCCACTCAGAGTAGATTTTTAACTTAGGCGAAACTGGTTCGCAGCTAAGCCCCCGAGTGAAAGGGATGCTCTCACTCGTAGTGAATTTTTAACTTAGGCGAAATTGGTTCGCGGCTAAGCACCCGAGTGAAAGGGACGCTCTCACTCAGAGTGAATTTTTAACTTAGGCAAAACTGGTTCACGGCTAAGCCCCCCGAGTGAAAGGGATGCTCTCACTCGGAGTGGATTTTTAACTTAGGCGAAACTGGTTCGCGGCTAAGCCCCCGAGTGGGAGGGATGCTCTCACTCGGAGTGGATTTGTAACTTAGGCGAAACTGGTTCGTGGCTAAGCCCCCGAGTGGGAGGGATGCTCTCACTCGGAGTGGATGTTTAACTTAGGCGAAACTAGTCCGCGGCTAAGCCCCCGAGTGGGAGGGATGCTCTCACTCGGAGTGGATTTTTAACTTAGGCGAAACTGGTTTGCGGCTAAGCCCCTGAGTGAAAGGGAAGCTCTCACTCGGAGTAGATTTTTAACTTAGGCGAAACTGGTTCACGGCTAAGCCTCCGAGTGAAAGGGATGCTCTCACTCGGAGTGGATTTTTAACTTAGGCGAAAACGGATTCCGCAGCTAAGTCACCCACTGGGGGATTTGAACACATGTTATACGAGAACAATCATTATGAGACTGGAGGAGTCATGTCTTGATAAACAATCTAGGAAAAAGTACTCTTATTACATCCTGATAGTCCGACTGTCAAGTATAAAAACGACGAAGAAGATCTGTGTTCCAGGATTGCTCAAGAAGGAGACCTAGTACTCCGAGTGGATCAGCAACGACCACACAAGCTCGCCCTAGCGTGGGAAGGTCCTTTCATTGTCACCAAGGTGCTTCACAATGGGGTGTATCATCTTTACAACTTGAAGCAAAAGAAAGACGAGCCGCGCTCCTGGAACGCAGATCTTCTTCATCATTTTTTATACTTGACAGTCGGACTGTCAGGATGTAATAAGAGTACTTTTTCCTAGATTGTTTATCAAGACATGACTCGTGCAGTCTCATAATGATTGTTCTCGCATAAACATGTGTTCAAATCCCCCAGTGGGTGACTTAGCTGCGGAATCCGTTTTCGCCTAAGTTAAAAATCTACTCCGAGTGAGAGCAATCCTCCCACTCGGAGGCTTAGCCGCGAGCCTGTCCTCTCCTAAGTTAAAAACCTACTCCGAGTGACAGCAATCCTCCCACTCGGGGGCTTAGCCGCATGCCTGTCCTCGCCTAAATTAAAAACCTACTCCAAGTGGAGAGAAACCCTCCAACTCGGGGACTTAGCCACGAGCCTGTCCTCGCCTAAGTTAAAAACTACTCCGAGTGAGAGCGATCCTCCCACTCGGGGGCTTAGCCGCGAGCTCGTCCTCGCCTAAGTTAAAAAACTACTCCGAGTGAGAGCCATCCTCCCACTCGGGGGGCTTAGCCGCGAGCCCGTCCTCGCCTAAGTTAAAAAACTACTCTGAGTGAGAGCAATCCTCCCACTCGGGGGGCTTAGCCGCGAGCCCGTCCTCGCCTAAGTTAAAAAACTACTCCGAGTGAGAGCAATCCTCCCACTCGGGGGCTTAGCCGCGAATCAGTTTCGCCTAAGTTAAAAAATCCGTTCACACAAAGCATTCTGTAAGCAAGAAAGCAATATTCAGATAAATCCACCAAGTTCAGATAAAACCGTCAAGTTCAGAATCGCAAGCAAAAGTATTCGGACGTCAAGCCCGAAGCAGTCTAACGATTACAGGATCACTCGGCATCCCGAGGGAAATAAATTTGAATCATCAAGTCTTTCTTCACTCAGCAGGAGGAGGACTCGCTGGCTCGACGAAAGTGTCCAGGTCGATGCCGTCAACTATGCGAGTGGCTGCCTCAATGAAGGTCTCGATGAAGGATTCAAATTGTAGCTTCTTTGTGTTCGCCACTTGGAGAGCCTTCACCTTTTCTTCTTTGGCGTCCTTGCAATGGACTCTGACGAGTGAGAGAGCCATGTCAGCTCTGCAGCAAGCAGCTGATTTCTTCCACGCCTGCACTCGACCAGGGATTTCATTGAGCCGAGTCATCAGTGACTCGAGATCATTCTGAAGCACATCCTCTGGCCAGAGCTCCTTGTCTATCAGTGTCATCACAACCTTCAGTCGAGCAATGTACTCCAAGACGCTGGCGAGACGAGCTTCCAGTCGCAGCACGTTCATTGCGCCTTCATCTTTGACAAGTGAATTTGTGGGGTCCAGGCCTGGTTCAATTCGCTCGGTTTCCTCCTCGAAATTTTGAGAGAACTCTGCGCAAAGAGGGAAAGTGTGAGTCAGCAGCAACATTGTGAAGAAGTTTTTTAGATTTAGTCAGACGAAGAACGGTACCTTCGAGCATGATGAACATCTTCTTTGCAAGGCCCCCCAAGTAAACCTCCAGCTCGTCCCTCTTCCGAGTGAGCCGGTCCACCTTGTCAGCCAAGATAACTTTCTCTTCTCTTAGTTGTGCAGCTTCCTTTTTTACCTCATCAACAGCAGTCTTTAGAGCAGCATTTTCCTCCTCAAGCTTACCGACTGAAGCCAGCTTCCTCTCAGTGGCTTCAGTCTTCTCTCGGGCCACCTTCTACGCCCCCGCGAGCTCATCGTCCTTCCTCTCCAATGCCTGCTTCATAGTTTCTAAAGAAATAACATTCTTCAGTCGTGCTTGGAGTTGGCGGTTTTCACTACGCACATCTGTTCAAGTGGAATCACTCGGTTCAAGGGGCGGATAAGAAGAAATTGCAAAGCATACAGTCAGCAAAGTATTACCTCCCATGGTCTTCACCTCAGCTTGAGCTTCCTTCAGGTTCTTCTTGGCAAGTTCCATATCAAGTTGGAGTTGGATCTTCTCCTTCTCCAGGGCAGCGTACTGAGTCCCAAGTTCACATGATTTCTGAAATCAAGAAAAAGACAATTCAGTCGACAAAGACAAAGACCCTTTACTTCCGAGTGGAGAAGAGTAAATCCAGATTGCTGTTATCAAAACCTTGTTCTCAGACCCCCGCCGACTGCCCGCCGTCAACAGTGGTCTCGGGGACTACACCCAGTGGGTGCACTCAGCGTGCCCCCACTGGATCAATTTCCAACTTGGAACGGCCTGCCCGGCCCGAGTGGAAAAGAAAAAAAAACAAAACCCTTGTTCTCAGACCCCCGCCGACTGCCCGCAGTCGACAGCGGTCTCGGGGACTACACCCAGTGGGTGCACTCAGCGTGCCCCCACTGGATCACCTACCCACTCGGCGCGGCCCGACCGGCCCGGATGAAAGCTACAAACAAGCATATTCTAAGACCCCCGCCAAATCAAACATTCGACAAGGGTCTCGGGGACTACACCCAGTGGGTGCACTCAGCGTGCCCCCACTGGAAGAACTACACAGAAAAAGAGAACACCCAGTGGGTGTACAGATTCAAGATGAAGAGAATCCAATCGGAAATCAACTTACAATCGCACTTACTCGGACATTGTTCTGAAGGGCAGAACTGGCGTCGTAAGCAGCCTTGCTAGATTCATACACCTCCTTCATCCGCTGCATCATCAAGCCAGCTTGGATCATGGCCTCCTTAGCAGCTCCTGTCTGGTCCTCCGGGACATGATGCAGAGCGAATCCACTCGACGCAGGATTTGGTGACGCAGCTGGAGGGATCAGCGTTTGAGGCTGCCCAGTCGGACCTGTAGTTTGGGCAGTCGACATCGGAGGCTAGGCAGTTGACAAAGGGTCAGCAAAAGAGACACCAACTCGAGGCGAGCTACCGAGTTCTTGAGCAACAGGTTCAGGCGGCAGATGAGACGTCCGACTGGGAGTCACCCTCCGGGCGAGGTTCCGCAAGGTGGTCGAGGCCCTGCCTCTTCCTCCTGCACTCCTTGGAGGCTCCTCCTCGTCGTCGTCTGGAAGTTGGATAACGTCTGCAGGCACTGTGGTCACTCGACAGTAAGATCCCAATCGACCGCCAGAACAATTGATAAAATGAGAACTGATCATACCTGCTCGAGAAGTGGCCGCATCTGCAGTCTCCGCGTCAGCATGCTCATCGTCGATCTCCATATGGGACGTAGAGGTAGCCGCCCTGGGATTCAGAATTCCACTCGGTCTGCAAAAACATAAGGGTCTACGAGAATAAGACAGAAAGTGAAATGATTCGCAACAAAGGCACTTACGTCGAAGTGATAGGCACAACAACCTTGATCCTGGGCAAAGCTTTCCGAGGTTTAGGTGATACAACCTTTGCTTGTTTGGCGATTTTCTCAGTCGGGTCAGGAGTTGGCGTCCGAGCGCGCTTCAGAGTACTGGCACTCGACCCTCCAGCCTTGCCCTAGCTAGCCGCGGGATCTTGGGTCTGCTTAGTATGACGTTCAGTGTGCGGTGGTGACTCGACCTCCTCGTCGTCTTCAGAGTCGTCGCTGTCACCTTCACTGTCGTCAGCATATTCGATGTTGGCGCTCCCGCCCTCGCTCTCCTCTCCTCCAGTGAGTTGTTCCCCGTTTGGCACAGGCGAGTACAGCTTCGTGAATACCTGCAAGACACAGATTGCAAAGATCAGTCGGATTGTGATGCAGATGCATATCGAAAGCAAAAGACAAAAACACTCGTCAAGATTATGTCTCACCTCTACTGGGAAGTGATCAACGTCGAATGGCAAGATCCGTTTTGCTCCATGTGGATTATCCTTGTTCCCAGTAATGCTCCGAAGACACTGTGCAACTGTCTCCTCTTGTACCTCCTCCGGGTGGGTCCGGGCAGTGTCCTCTGTGCTTGAGTACAGCCACATAGGGTGGTCGCGAGCTTGTAAGGGCTGGATGCATCGACTGAGAAACACTTCTAGCAAATCCATGCCTATCACTCCGCCCCGGACCAGCGCAATGACTGCGTCAACCAGGATGGCCACTTCACCCTTCTCCTCCTCCTCTACAACCAACAAATGAGGGGCGCGGGGTCTCTCCAAAGAAAAAGGGAGAAGGCCAGTCGACTGGCCTGGAGTTGGGACATCTTTGCAGTAAAACCAGGTCGATTGCCACCCCCCTAACCGACTCAGGAAAGGTCATGGGAGGGAAAGAGCTCCTACCCCTCATTTGGATTCCCAAACCTCCACACATTTGGATCACGTGGGTCCTCTCATCAGTCGAATTGGCTTTCTTAACTGACTGAGATCAGCAAGTGAAGATGTGTTTGAATAGGCCCCAATGAGGATGGCACCCAAGGAAGTTTTCACACATTGAGATAAATGCAGCAAGGTACGAGATGGTGTTTGGAGGAAAGTGATGGATCTGAGCACCAACGAAATTCAAGAACCCGCGAAAGAATGGATGTGGAGGCAGGGAGAAACCTCTTTCCACATGAGTCGTGAGGAGAACCCGCTCGCCGTCGCGCGGCGCAGGCTCAATCTCTCCCTCCGGTAGCCTCTAGGATCTAGGCACTATCAAGCCGTCGGTGGCGAGCCCCTCCAAATCCTCCTCCGAGACCGATGAGCGGATCCAATCCCCTTGGATCTAGCCCGGCGGCAGACCAGATCGCAAGGTCGACCCCTTGGCCACCTTCTTGCCCTTAGGCGTCGTCTTCTTCACACGCTCCAGGGCCTTCGTCTTGTCCTTCACCATTGCTGCAGTGGTTGACGGGCACGAGCCGAGCGGCGCTGCGTTGGAGAGAGCAAGGCAGAAAGGCGAGGAAGAAAGGGGATAATGGTGGGCACTGTTGCGCGCATCGGCCGCGTCGCTATAAATATCTGCGCGTCCGAGTGGCTGACTGGTGGGCCCGCGCAATCTCAGCGCATCCCGCAACCGGCGCCCGTTTGATACGTGGCGAAAAAGGTGGTGCGAGGATCGAGGAGTCCCTCTCCATTTGCTCCGCTTACCACGCCGCGCCCCGACCCACGCGCTTCTCCAAATTTTGAATCCGGTGAAATCCGGGCCCAGCGAATCAGTCGATCGCGCCAAAGATACCCAAATCCAATCTGCTGAGTACCATGTTACATATTTCACTCGGCAATTCCAGAAGCCAGAATAGATCAAGGCGACGGACGAAGGATTAAACTACCAACATACTGTCGAACCTCAAAGAAGGTGTTCCAGAGACAATGAGTCGGGTCGACGTCAGCTTCAATCCTTCTTCACTCGGTCCTCGATCCATTCGGGGGCTAATGATGATGACATGTACCTAGGGTAGGGTCATAGGCCTGACCTGTATGCCCTACCCAAGGACACTGCACAAGAGGTCAAGACCCACAAAGTTAAACAGAAGATACTGACTGGAATCCTCGTGAAGTGTGATTCACTCGACAGAAGATCCACTCAGATATCCCAATTCCACTCGACCTACGTTATTCACTCGGAGTAAAAAATTCCACTCGGAGGACAGAAGACCTAGAGCCACCCTAGTATGGCAACGGTCAGGCATTCACTCCGTCACGTTAAAGGTTATTAAAAACGGGCGTTACCAGTAATGTACGTGACTTTATTTCCTCATTAAACCCCTGTGTAACTGAGGGCTGCGAGGGGTCGGCACACTCTATATAAGCTACCCCTCCCCTCTTGCACAAGGGTTCGCACCCCCTGTAACTATACAACACTCCAATTGACAAGCCTCCACGGCACCGAGGCGTAGGGCTGTTACCTCCTCCGAGAGGGGCCTGAACTCGTAAAACTGAGTGTACAACCTCGCCGTAGCTAGGACTCTGCCCTCTCCTACGTACCCCCCATCTCTATTGTCAGATCCGTTACCACGACACCGTTGACTAAACCTCTTCCGCGGGAAAAACATGATCAGCACCAAGACTCCATGCGTGTTAGATTCATTACTATGTAATCTAGATTATTGACTCTAGTGCAAGTGGGAGACTGATGGAAATATGCCCTAGAGGCAATAATAAAGTTGTTATTATTATATTTCTTTATTCATGATAAAGGTTTATTATTCATGCTAGAATTCTATTGACCGGAAACTTAGATACATGTGTGGATACACAAACAAATACCGTGTCCCTAGTGAGCCTCTACTAGACTAGCTCGTTGATCAAAAGATGGTTACAGTTTCCTAACCATAGACATGAGTTGTCATTTGATAACGGGATCACATCATTAGGAGAATGATGTGATGGACAAGACCCATCCGTTAGCTTAGCATATGATAGTTCAGTTTATTGCTATTGCTTTCTTAATGTCAAATACATGTTCCTTCGACCATGAGATCATGCAACTCCCGGATACCGTAGGAATGCCTTGTGTGCTATCAAACATCACAGCGTAACTAGGTGATTATAAATATGCTCTACAGGTATCTCCGAAGGTGTCTGTTGAGTTGGCATGGATCGAGATTGGGATTTGTCACTCCGTGTATCGGAGAGGTATCTCTGGGCCCTCTCGGTAATACACATCATAAGAAGCTTGCAAGCAAAGTGACTAAGGAGTTAGTTACAAGATGATGTATTATGGAATGAGTAAAGAGACTTGCCGGTAACGAGATTGAACTAGGTATGGAGATACCGATGATCGAATCTCGGGCAAGTAACATACTGACAGACAAAGGGAATTACATATGTTGTCATAACGGTTCGACCGATAAAGATCTTCGAAGAATATGTAGGAACCAATATGGGCATCCAGGTCCCGCTATTGGTTATTGACCGAAGAGTCATCTCGGTCATGTCTACATCATTCTCGAACCCGTAGGGTCCGCACGCTTAACGTTCGTTGACGATATAGTATTATATGAGTTATGTGATTTGGTGACCGAATGTTGTTCGGAGTCCCGGATGAGATCACGGACATGACGAGAAGCTCAGGAATGGTCCAGAGGTAAAGATTGATATATAGGACGATCCTATTTGGTCACCGAAAAGGTTTCGGATTGTATCGGTAGTTATCGGATCACTGGAAAGGGTTCCGGGAAGCCCCGGGAGGTTAATGGGCCTTATGGGCCAAGAGAGGGGAACACACCAGCCCACAAGGGGCTGGCGCGCCCCTCCTCTTGGCCGACTGCCCTATGGATGGTAAGGGGGGAGGGCTAGCCCCTCTTTCCTTCCCTCCACCTAAGAGGAAGGAAAGGGGGGGGGGGGGCGCCACCTCCTCCTGCCTTTCCCCCGCAAGCAAACAAGGAAGGGGGGCGCCCAAGGGGGCCGGCCGGCCACCTTGGGGCGCCTCCTGGCTGCCTTCCCTCCCCCCACCTATATATATATGAGGGAGGGGGTGCCACACAAACCCACGACAATCTCTTACCCGTGTGCGGCGCCCCTCTCAAAAGTTTCATCCTCCATCCAGTTTTTTCGCAGAGCACGGCGAAGCCCTGCGGGAACAAGTTCACCATCACCGACACCACGCCGTCTAGCTACTGGAACTCATCTACTACTTCGCCCATCTTGCTGGATCAAGAAGGCGAGGATGTCATCGAGCTGAACGTGTGCTGAACACGGAGGTGCCGTACGTTCGGTACTTGATCGGTTGGACCGCGAAGGTGTTTGACTACATCAACCGCGTTGATAAACGCTTCCGCTTAACGGTCTACGAGGGTACGTAGACACACTCTCCCCTCTCGTAGCTATGCATCTCCATGGATAGATCTTGCGTGTGCGTAGAATTTTTTTTGTTTTCCATGCAACCTTTCCCAACACACACACAAGCCGATTGTGATTGCGATCTATGGGGCAGAGTACTTGAGGGCGCCCAATGCCAATTGATTGCATGCACTAGATATGGAAGAGCTGTCGTGCGGGATAGAAAGTTCAGTACAAACGGCACTCAAAAGATCCAATATACGTTCTTGAGGCGGTTGCATCGGAGGATCTATGGATTTGGCATTAATACTTTGGATTGCCTGGCTCTCATAATGATACGAATATGTTGTTGATATTACCATTGTTCGAAAGGCTTGTTGATGGAGATACTCTTCCTTGCAATTGTGTTGTCAATGGCCGTCAATACACGATGGGTTACTACCTCGTAGATGACATCTATCCTGCATGAGCCACATTTATGAAGACAATCACACGTCATCAAGGCAACAAGAGATCCCACTTTGCAATGCGTCAAGAGTCGACAAGGTAGGATGTTGAGAGAGAGCTTTCAGTGTGCTTCAGAAGCTCTTTGCCATTGTTTGTGGCCCTGCCGGGTATTGGAAACCACAGGTTTTATGGCTAATAATGACATGTTGCATCATCTTGCATAACATGATCATTGAATATGAGAGAGGCATGCCAGAGAACTTTTGGTACATCACCAATGGGGACCATTTTGAGCCGGAACACGATGCAAACATGATACAAAGATTCCTCGTTGTGCATCGCAACATAGAGAACCAAGAAGTAATACACAGCTCCAAGATGATCTTGTTGAGCATCAGTGGCTACTCCATAGCACCTGTTGATTGTTGTGCTTCTATCATGCTCTTTACTTTATTTGGACCCTTTCATGTGTTTGGATTTGAATAATTTGATTTATAAACTTTAATTTTGTAATATTCGTGAATTTTGTGAACTTTGATTATTAAGTTTGGATTTAATATGTGTGCAAATATATTGCTGAAAGGTACTCCCTCTATAAAGAAATATAAGATCATTTAGATCTCTAAAGTAGTGATCTAAATGATCTTATATTTCTTTACAAAGGGAGTAGTACGTACACAAAAACTTAGAAGAATTGGTCAATAATTTTTTTAGGGAGTTAAGTTTTAAGGGTTTGGCTAGGAACCACTTCTGCTTTTATGGATCAAATTTAACGAGTTAAGATATAAGGGGCCTTTGAGGGGCTAAAAATATAAGTGATCGGCTAGAGATGCCCTGAGGAAGACATCAAATACAAACAATCACACACCATGTACTGAAGATTGAAATCAGCTAGCTCCAAAATCGACGAAATCATGCTAGTTTATATCCATTGACGTACGAGTTCAGAATGTTCTAAAAAGAATCATGAGCAAACCATAGAATGCATATGTGTGACTGAGCCTTGAGAGTAGTTTTAGACTTTGGTGGCAACATGTCAGCAAATATTGATGTGCTAACCTTTTCAAGTTTGTATGCATATCTATCACTAATACTCTCTTCAACCTGTGGCCACGATCCAATAGCTTTCATCTCTCGTCGAACTCGGAGGGAGGAGTATGACCATAAGAATAACACACGACGTGAGGAGCGAGCAGAACATTGGGAGAGTTGCCACAGGGAAAAATTGGTAGGTCGTTGAAGGAAGAGGTGTAGATGGTCCATGAGGGTAGTGGCAAGAGGCCGGGGCACAAGAACATCGTTTTCTAGCTTTCCCGGTAATTTTTTCCCAATGCCTCCCATTCTTAAGACACACAACCAAACTCTGGTTCTTGGTTACATGTTCTTCTTTCACCTTTGGCTCCTCATTTCTTGACACGAATGCTACATATCACTTCATTAGACCATTTTCTCTCCTTCTTGCTTGTTTTGGCTGCTACCACTTTGCTACTATATATGGTTTGATGCAATAGTATGTAGCCAAGACTCGAATATGGGTGGTATAAAAATACGGTAAAGTGCATTCGTGGTTGAAAGGGTACTCATAGATGTGCAATAAAAATGTAGACCGGGAGCATTTCGTTTTGTCAGTCTCTACAAGATAATGAAGAGTACTTTTGCATTAACTTGTGCCCGAGCAGAGCACATGCAAAAGATCATCCTATGATTATATCGATAAATATGTGTTATGTGTCGAGTTACTTTAGTACATTTTGCAAAAGCCTTGTAATATTTTAAATATTGCACTGAAATCTCCTCGTATTTATGACTGCACAACAAACGGGTTGGCAATAGCATTTCAATTGCACGAAGTTTTCAACCTAGCTAGTTGTGTGCGAAGTACTAGCACGAAGCAATAGCAATGGACAGTTTCACTGTTGGCTCACCCTGGTTCGTTGGGCTAGATCCGCTGTACCGACAAGCAATTGCTAGACTAGCACAAAATCACCTTCATTCTCAGAGACTGTTGGAGATTTGGGCTCCACATACATGTGTGCGTTCATTACCTCGTATGTGTAGACTGGGGGAATCGGGAGCAAAGCACCTTGGGTGCATGGAGGTGTCGACGGAGGTGGACAGGTTTTGGTGGTAGGGGTTGGGGAAGAATTTGCCGGCTTGCGCACGGGTCTGCATGGTGTGCGTGGAGATGGGGGGAGGTTGACGACGGGTCGCGGCAGTGGCCGCGGGGACTGGTGCTGGGTCGGCGCTCGGCGGAGACACTGAAGTCCCGTGCACAACTGGTGCTGGACTGGCGAGGAGTGGGGAGGCTGGTTCTGCTGTTGTGCCGACACGCGGCGGAGACACTGGGGTCCCGTGCACGGGAGCCGTGGGGATGGGTGTAGTGGAGGGCACGACGGCGCCGTGTGGTGTGGAGCGCGGTCATCGTGGTACGGGTGGGTGATGGTGATCGTCGAGGAGGTCCGGCGCAGCTGTCGGGGTGGCGCCATCACGGAAGGGAAATTTGGTCTCGTCGAAGACGACATGGCGAGAGGTGATCACGCGCCCCCATAGTGCTGTTGAGGCAGCGATAGCCTTTGTGGTCGGTGGAGTAGCCGAGGAACACACACGGATGGGACCTAGGCACGAGCTTATGAGGGGTGGTGGCCGTCAGATTGGGATAGCACAAGCACCCAAAGACGCGCAAGGCGGAGTAGTTAGGTTCGATCCCGTAGAGAAGGAAGAATGGCGTGTGATCATGCTGCGGGCGGCACGGGCGACGATTGAGGAGAAATGTGGCAGTGCGCAAGGCCTCGGCCCAGAACTCGTATGGCATGTGCGCGTGCGTGAGTAGAGTGCGGGCAGTGTCATTGAGTGTGCGGAGGGCGCGCTCGGCGCGGACGTTCTGGGGCGATGTATATGGACACGACATGCGGAGTACAATCCCAAGGGAGGCGAAGAGCTGGTGCGAGGCTAGGTTATCGAACTCCCCTCCATTGTCAGTTGGGATGGTGAGCACAGAGAGGTTAAAGTGTGTGCGCACGAAGGTGAGAAAGTTCAGTAGTGTGGCGAGTGTCGGTGTCAAAACCGGCAGATCTCGGGTAGGGGGGCCCAAGCTGTGCGTCTAAGGATCGATGGTAACAATGGACGATGGGGACACGATGTTTACCCAGATTCGGGCCCTCTTAATGGAGGTAAAACCCTACATCCTGCTTGATTGTATTTGATGAGTATAGGGGTTACAAGAGTTGATCTACCTCGAGATCGTAATGGCTAAACCCTAGCTGTCTAGCCTATGATTATTCTGATGATCTCTACGGACTAAACCCTCCGGTTTATATACACATCGGAGGGGCCCAGGGTCATACAAAGTCAGTTTATAGAGGAAGGAAAGAGTACATCCGGACACCAAACTTGCCATCCACGCATACAGGAGTCCAACCCGGACACAGGGGATAATCTTGTGCTTTATCTTCACGGCCCATCAGTCCGGCCCATATCGAATAGACCGGACACCCGAGGACCCCCTAATCCAGGACTCCCTCAGTAGCCCCCGAACTTGCCTTCAACGATATAGTATTCGGCTTATGTCTTTGGCTTTGCAAGGCGGGTTCTTCATCATACTCCGGATTGATGACAGTCCGACTTTGACCTCCATGTTCTACCTTTATGATTCCTCCCTGTCGTCACCTCAATTTCCACGCGTCGGGCAAATGTGAACAGTCCATAATTTTTTACAAATAAGCCCCTTATCATGCAAGGGCGGTATCTATATAAGGAGGTTAGATCTCCTAATGTCATCCCATATCGCGCAAAGAGCATCAAAGCAAACCACGAAAAATCAAAACATGGTGAGCGCTCCTGGTTCTTCCTCGCGCCCTCAAACGGGTGATTGGCGAAGCTACTCAGTGTCTCACCCTCAGCTGACTCAACTTCAGACGCAGGGATATCTCCCTCCCGCAGATTTAGTCTCCGTGCGGGCGGGATTGGCTTCGATTGGCCATGACGTGCTAGCAGAGAACTTCCCCAATCCCAACAAGGAGGAGAGGGTGTGCTTAGTCTCGTTTCTTCTGAGGGGCTTAGGATTCCCAATCCACCCCTTCCTCAGAGGTCTATTGGAATTCTATGGGATCCAGCTGCACAACCTCACACCAGGTTCTATTCTGCACATTTCTGGTTTTGTCGCTCTCTGCGAACTATTCTTAGGCTGCGAGGCTCATTTCGAACTATGGAGAAAGTTCTTTTGCCTCGTCCCCCGTCATAAAGGGGGTTCTATATTTGAAGTGGGCGGTGCCGAAGTATGGCGCATAGCCGGATCAGGTTACCTCGTCGGAACTCCCAAGAAGGCATCCGAAGAATGGGCTTCGGAATGGTTTTATATCGAGGATGTTCCCCTTCCGGACCTAGTTCGACGTGGACTCCCCGAATTCTCCAGTGCTCCTTTGAAGAAACGCCTCAACTGGCGCCCCCGGAGCCCCAAAGAAGAAGACAGTGCGGAAGTAAAGAGGTTGGTCAGCAAGGTCAGGTTACTTGCCCATTCCGGACTCTCGATAATCGAAGTCATGGCTATTGTGATAAAGCGATGCATCCAGCCCCTTCAGTCCAGAGTGACCCCTTTATGGTGTTACAACGGGGAGGACGATGCATCTCGCTATAGGCGCGAGGGCCTGGATACCCCCGCCGCTCTGGCCGCCATTCTGGCAGATCTTTATAAGGGGGAGAAAGAAGAATTCCTCCGTTTAAATTGTCGGGAAGGTTTCTCCATGTATAACCCCATTGAATGGGTGAGTTTTCTGATTATCAGCATTGTCCTACCTCATTATCAAGGCATACGAATCGAATTGTTCTGATCGTCTTTAAAACATGTTGGGGAACGTAGCATGCAATTTCAAAAAATTTCCTACGCTCATGCAAGATCTATCTAGGAGATGCATAGCAACGAGAGGGGGAGAGTGTGTCCACGTACCCTCGTAGACCGAAAGCGGAAGCGTTAGCTTGACGCGGTTGATGTAGTCGAACGTCTTCGCGATCCAACCGATCAAGCACCGAATGTACGGCACCTCCGAGTTCTGCACACGTTCAGCTCGATGACGTCCCTCGAACTCTTGATCCAGCAAAGTGTCGAGGGAGAGTTTCGTCAGCACGACGGCGTGGTGACGGTGATGGTGATGTGATCCGCGCAGGGCTTCGCCTAAGCACTACGACAATATGACCAGAGGAGTAAACTGTGGAGGGGGGCACCGCACACGGCTAAGAGAATATCTGTTGTTCTAGGGTGCTCCCCTGCCCCCGTATTTAAACAAGGGGAGGAGGAGGCCGGCCACCAAGGGGGCGCGCCATGGGGGGGAGTCCTACTAGGACTCCACTCCTAGTAGGATTCGCCCCCCCCCCCACTTTTCCTTTCTCCGGAGGTGGAAATAGGGAAGGAGAGGGAGAGGGAGAAAGAAAGGGGGGCGCCACCCCCTTCCCTAGTCCAATTCGGCCTCCTCCCTTGTGGGGGGCGCACCAGCCCCTTGTGGGCTGGTTAGCCTCCCTCCTATGGCCCATATCTTCCACCGGGGGGTTCCGGTAACCCCTCCGGTACTCCGGTATGTACCCGATATACTCCGGAACCCTTCCGGTGTCCGAATACTACCTTCCAATATATCAATCTTTACCTCTCGACCATTTCGAGACTCCTCGTCATGTCCGTGATCTCATCCGGGACTCCGAACAATCTTCGGTCACCAAAACACATAACTCATAATACAAATCGTCATCGAACGTTAAGCGTGCGGACCCTACGGGTTCGAGAACTATGTAGACATGACCGGGACATATCTCTTATCAATAACCAATAGCGGAACCTGGATGCTCATATTGGCTCCTACATATTCTACGAAGATCTTTATCGGTCAAACCGCACAACAATATACGTCATTCCCTTTGTCATCAGTATGTTACTTGCCCGAGATTCAATCATCAATCTCGTTACCGGCAAGTCTCTTTACTCGTTCTGTAATGCATCATCCCGTAACTAACTCATTAGTCACATTGCTTGCAAGGCTTATAGTGATCTGCATTACCGAGAGGGCCCAGAGATACCTCTCCGATACACGGAGTGACAAATCCTAATCTTGATCTATGCCAACCCAACAAACACCTTCGGAGACACCTGTAGAGCATCTTTATAATCACCCAGTTACGTTGTGACGTTTGATAGCACACAAAGTGTTCCTCCGGTATTCGGGAGTTGCATAATCTCATAGTCAGAGGAATATGTATAAGTCATGAAGAAAGCAATAGCAATAAAACTTAACGATCATTATGCTAAGCTAACGGATGGGTCTTGTCCATCACATCATTCTCCTAATGATGTGATCCCGTTCATCAAATGACAACACATGTCTATGGTTAGGAAACTTAACCATCTTTGATTAACGAGCTAGTCTAGTAGAGGCATACTAGGGACACTGTGTTTTGTCTATGTATTCACACATGTATCAAGTTTCCGGTTAATACAATTCTAGCATGAATAATAAACGTTTATCATGATATAAGGAAATATAAATAACAACTTTATTATTGCCTCTAGGGCATATTTCCTTCAAAACAGACATGGAGGAAGGTCGTCGAAAATGTGCACTGCCCCTCTCCACAACCAGAGGACTATGCTCGCCACGAAGATCCCGGCCTCTGCAAGGATCCGGATATATTTATAAAGTTTGATGACAGAGTCTTTTATCAAGCAAGCCATGACGGTTCGGAAGTGGCTATTATAGCCGACTACCCCGGCCTCCTCCCTTTCTCTAAGGTAAGTATTCAGAAATCATCCTCAGAAAGAGGAGTCCCCACTTGCACCTCACCCATCACACTGAATCGTGCTTTATAGGATCGGCGCTCGGCGAGCCATACTCCATCGAGGGCGGCCCCTAGGAAGGTAGCATCTGCGCAGGGTGAGCCTTTAAAACGAAAGGAAGCCGGGAGCGCCGTCGACCCCCTCCTTCATCAAAGAGGTATAACCTTTAATATATGCCTAGGCATAAAACCAGATTGTCATATTTCTCCTCCCATCTTATTCCAGGAGGAGCACACGGCGAACCGTGTCCAAAATCCTTGTTAGCCGATCATCAGCTAATCTGATGCCGGGCTCATCAACCAGGACAAGAGCCAATACGGATGCAGCGCCAACTCATCCGCCTCATGAAGATTTGGATGACGTATCCGTCACAAATTCTGAAGTAGAGAGCGTGATGAATCATCGACGACTGAAAGAGACCATGCGCACTCCGGCTTTTACAGAGCGAGAATTTAATGCCCTCAGCATCGTGGATGCATATATCCGGGCCGCCCGGGACGGACTTGCTGGAGTTGCCCACCTGTTTTCAAAAGATATGCAGGTAATAGTTTGTGTAAATTTAATAGATATATGCCAGTAGCCCCCGAGACTTGAAGCGGTTTAGGCCAACCGATTTAAGGATCGTTATGACTGCAGGTCCTCAAAGAGAAGAACAACGCACTATCCCAGGAGCTTGAAGTGAGCCGGACAAAGCTAGACGCCGCCAACACAAAGCTAGAAGAATTGAAGAAGGTCACGATGACCGTTGATCAAAATAACAAACTAGAGGAGAAAAATGATAAGCAAGCCAAAGAGATAAAGAGCTTAAAGGCTCAATTATCGGACGCTCAAAAAGAGAATAAAAAGTTAAAAGGCGGCATATTCAGTATGACCTTTGAACCATCCAAGTTGCTCATATTATCCCGTAATTCGGAGTGTTATAATGTTGCTCGTGCAGGTCTATTAACCGGGCGTCATGAAGAAGAAATATCCGGATTCCGAGGCGACGTTTTAAAAGAGCTGTCCGTAGTGCATGAGCGAGCCCGGAAACCCATGAGAAGTATGGCCAAGGCCTTGTGGCCATCCGATGCCCCTCCAGAAAGTATGGAGGGGTTGGCAAACCTGTTCAAAGGTGCCCGACGCCGTTTTGAGCTATGGAAGACGTCAGCATGCCGGGAAGGTGCACGAGAGGCATGCGCAATGGTGAAGACGCGCTACACCGGGCTTGATCCGAATCGTATGGCCCGAGTTGGACCACAGGGACCGGACGGAAAAAAGATTCCCTTGAACTTGGTATATGACCAAGTGATGATAGCTGCGAAATATTCGCAAGAAGACTGTAGCTTAAGCAGTCTTATAGATGACATAGGTAAAGAGTAGGCATTCGATTCAATGTATCAATGTACTTTATCATCGAACTTATCTCCAACCGAACTTGTCAAAATTTGTCATCGCAGGCCTTTGGCTTCAACCTCCAAACCAAGAAGTAGGAGTGTTTCCGGATACCATGTTAGAATGTAATAAACATTCACTATGTCCGGAAACCAGGCAATCCAGTCATGTTGCTCGAACAGACAAAATTTGTTCGGGGAGTTATGTTATATTACTTTTTAACGTAAGAAACATCTTCCAGGGAAAATAGTTCCGCTAAGGGTTCCTTTCCTTGGGTCGGCACGCTTAAGTATGGATGCCTAGGCTTTGATCCGAGTTACGGGCAGCCTATCCCGTGTTTGTTAGAAGAATTACACAAATGTAAATAATCTGTTGTTTGTTTGCCGACCAATTATTCCCTTAAGAACGCTAGCTTTCGGCTTCACCCGTCTGAGGTACAGATCCGGAGTACCCGGTTGTAACAATCGCAGAGGTGCTCCCTTTACACCCTAGCCGAACAATCGGGAACGTAGGGTATAAACACAAGAGCGAGGCAACCCGGCTTGGCAAAAACTTAAGTCATAGTGGTGCATATAATGGCAAAAAGATGTATAGAACAAACGACGTAAACAATGTAAGCAACAAGCTTTCAGTAATAAGCTTCGTCAAAGAAGCCCCCAGTTATAATGGGGTGTATACATTTAAAGATGTGTACCCCTAACAGTTCGGTAGATCCGAACATACCCTGGGATAAAAGAAGGAAAAAATAAAAAAGAAGAGGAGAAAAAAAAGGAACCTAATCAAAGAAAGAAAAAAGGATGCGACCGAACTATCCGTAGAATCGTCTGAGCCGAGCAGCGTTCCATGGATTTGGCTCAAGGGGATTATCCGATGCGTTACGAAGGCGATAGGCTCCTCCTGTGAGAACTTCATCGATGATGAAGGGGCCCTCCCATCTTGGTTTGAGCTTATCCTTCTTCTTCTCCGGGGGACGCAAGATGAGTTCACCAACGTTATAAGTCTTGGCCCGCACTTCTCTACTTTGGTATCGCCTGGCCTGTTGTTGATAATGTGCGGAATGGGCTTGTGCAATGTCACGCTCCTCTTCGAGACCATCTAGGTCGTCCTGCCGATCGAGCTCGGCTTCTCGCTCTTCATACATGCGCACTCGAGGTGAGTCATGAATGATGTCGCAGGGCAGAACAACTTCCGCGCCGTACACCATGAAGAAAGGTGTGTATCCGGTTGTCCGGTTAGGTGTAGTCCGCAACCCCCATAGCACGGAATCGAGTTCCTCAACCCAGTCTTTATCTAACTCCTGTAGGGAGCGCACCAGTCGGGGTTTGATGCCGCTCATTATCAGGCCATTGGCCCGTTCAACCTGACCGTTTGTTTGAGGGTGGTAGACAGATGCATAGTCGAGTTTAATGCCCAAATTAACACACCAGTTTTTCACCTCACAGCTGTGAAATTGGAGCCATTGTCAGTGATGATACTGTGCGGGACACCATAACGGTGTACCACGCCGGATATAAAGTCAATCACTGGTCCTGCTTCAGCCATTTTTACTGGTTTGGCCTCTATCCACTTAGTGAATTTATCCACCATAACCAGTAAATATTTCTTTTTATGGCTTCCCCCTTTAAGGGGCCGACCATATCGAGCCCCTAGACTGCAAAGGGCCAAGTAATGGGGATTGTTCTTAAGGCGGTGGGAGGCATATGACTTTGATTGGCGAAAAGATGACATCCCGCACAACGCTGGACAAGGGATTGTGCGTCTGCTTGGGCCGTTGGCCAGAAAAAACCTGTCCAAAAAGCTTTGCTTACGAGGGCCCGAGCTGCGGCGTGATGGCCGCCCATACCAGCATGTATTTCAGCCAAGAGTTGCCGTCCCTCCTCTTCGGAGATACACCTTTGGAGAACTCCGGTAGTGCTTTTCTTGTATAGTTCACCTTTGTAAACTTTATAGGCTTTAGAACGTCGAACTATGCGACGGGCCTCATTTTGATCATCAGGAAGCTCCTGCCTATTAAGGTAGGCTAGGAAGGGTTCAGTCCATGGAGCAATAACGGCCATGATCTCATGAGCAGAGGGTGTTATTTCGGTATCCGAACCCCCGATGGTACCTGTATCATGTTCGGCTGATGGGGGTGTGATCAGGTCCGTACTTGCGTCTCCGCTCTTGTCCTGCCATACCACGGATGGCTTGAAGAGCCTTTCCACGAAGGTATTAGGCAGGACGGGGTCACGCTTGGCGCCCATGCGAGCGAGTATATCCGCTACTTGGTTACTGTCTCTAGCGACGTGATGAAATTCGAGCCCCTCGAACCGAGCTGATATTTTTAATACGGCGTTTTGATATGCCGCCATTTTTGGATCTTTTGCATCGAACTCTCCGTTTACCTGGGATATTGCGAGGTTCGAATCACCGCGCACCTCTAGGCGTTGGATGCCCATGAAGACAGCCATGCGGAGACCATGTAGAAGTGCCTCGTATTCGGCTACGTTATTGGAGTCTGTATACATGATTTGCAACACGTAGCGGACTGTGTCCCCCGTAGGGGATGTCAAGATGATGCCAGCCCCCAGTCCGGCTAACATTTTAGAACCGTCGAAGTACATGATCCAGTTGGAGTAGGAACTGTACTCTTTGGGGAGCTCGGCTTCCGTCCACTCTGCGATGAAGTCGGCCAGCACCTGAGATTTAATAGCTCGGCGTGGCTTGTATGTTATTTCAAATGGTAAGGGCTCAATGGCCCATTTAGCTATGCGGCCAGTGGCGTCCCTGTTGTTTATAATGTCGTTAAGTGGTACTTCGGATGCCACCGTGATCGAACACTCTTGAAAATAGTGTCGGAGTTTTCGGGATGCCATAAAGACCGCGTAAGCTATCTTTTGGTAGTGAGGGTATCGGGATTTACAGGGTGTAAGGACCTCCGATATGTAATACACTGGCTTTTGGATGGGGAATTTATGTCCCTCTTCCCCTAGCTCGACGACGAGTACGGCGCTCACTACCTGGTGAGTTGCGGAGATATAAAGCAGCATAGGCTTGCCAACACTTGGGGCGGCTAGGATTGGATTGCCTGCTAATATGGTTTTTATTTCCTCCAATCCGGCTGTGGCCGCTTCCGTCCATTCAAAGTTGTCGGTGTGTCTGAGCAGTCTATAAAGTGGTAATGCTTTTTCTCCTAATCTGGAGATAAAGCGGCTCAAGGCCGCTACGCACCCTGCTAGCTTTTGGACCTGTTTTAGGTCTGTTGGCGTAGCCAATTGTGAAAAGGCTCGGATTTTGGCTGGGTTTGCTTCAATTCATCTATGGGCGACAATGAACCCTAATAGCTTTCCGGCTGGAACGCCGAAGACGCATTTTTCCGGATTGAGCCGTATGTCGTATGCTCGAAGGTTGTCAAATGTGAGGCAGAGATCGTCCACCAATGATTCAACGTGCTTAGTCTTGATGACCACGTCGTCCACATATGCTTCTACCGTCTTGCCGATTTGTTTTTCCAAGCATGTTTGAATCATGCGTTGGTAAGTGGCACCAGCGTTTTTTAGCCCAAAAGGCATAGTGTTGAAATAGAAAGGCCCATACGGGGTGATGAATGCCGTTGTGGCCTGGTCGGACTCCTTCATTTTAATTTGATGGTATCCGGAGTAAGCGTCGAGGAAACACAATGAGTCGTGTCCCGCGGTCGCGTCAATAATCTGGTCAATGCGGGGCAATGGGAAAGGGTCTTTAGGGCAAGCCTTATTGAGGTCTTTGAAATCAACACAAAGGCGCCAAGACTTGTCCTTCTTCGGCACCATGACCAAGTTGGCTAGCCAATCCGGGTGTTTGATTTCTCTGATGAACCCGGCTTCGAGTAGCTTGGCTAGCTCCTCCCCCATAGCATGTCGTTTGGGTTCGGAAAATCGCCGTAGCGTTTGCTTGACTGGTTTGAACCCCTTAATTATGTTGAGGCTGTGTTCGGCCCGTCTACGTGGGATACCGGGCATGTCCGAAGGGTGCCAGGCAAAGATATCCCAATTTTCACATAGGAAAGCGCGTAAGGCGGCATCTACCGTCGAATCCAACTGTGCTCCGATGGACGCTATTTTGTTAGGATCCGTCGGGTGCACTTGAAATTTAACTATTTCATCTGCTGGCTTGAAAGTGGTGGATTTAGGTCTCTTATCGAGAATCACATCATCCCTGTCCATCGTGGATCGTAGGGTAGTTAACTCTTCGACCGCAAGGGCTTCGGAGAGTGCCTCAAGGGCCAAGGATGCGGTTTTGTTTTCGGCGCGGAGTGCTGTATCCGGATCACTTGTAACTGTGATTATTCCATTGGGCCCCGGCATTTTAAGCTTCATGTACCCATAATGGGGTACGGCTTGGAAGCGTAAAAAAGCGCCCCGCCCTAGAAGGCCATGGTATCCGCTATTGAAGGGAGCGATGTGAAAGAGCAGCTCCTCCGACCTATAATTTTCAGGCGTGCCGAATACTACGTCGAGTTTAATTCTCCCCGAGCATCGTGCTCCTCGACTGGGGATGATACCTCGAAAGGTGGTACTGCTTTGCTCGATGCATGTTCTATCGATCTGCATTTTGTCGAGCGTGTCCTCGTAGATGCGGTTAAGCCCGCTGCCGCCGTCCATGAGCACTTTGGTAAGTCGAAAGCCGTCCACAATTGGGTTTAGGACTAAAGCGGCGGGTGCTCGGACTGATCAGGCCCTTGGTTCGTCGTCAGCGGTGAAGGTTATTGCCGCGTCGTTCCATGGGCTTACTGCGGTTACTTGGTGGACTTCAGCGAGGTCGCGGAGTGCCCTCTTATGCTGATTATTTGAGTAGAAAGTCTCGAAGACCGTAAGGACGTTAAAATCGTCATCCTCCGAAGAATGCTTCTCTGGAGTGGTGGTGGTGAGGATGGCCTCGCCACTTTTAGCTACCTGCCGGAGTACCCAACATGCTCGAAGGTTGTGGGTTGAGTCAGTGCTCGGCGTTGTATGTACCGGACAGGGCTTGTCGAGGAGTTCATCAAGAACGGACCTATATCCCATAGAAGGTTTTTTCTTGCCGACGGGCTTATGGTCGGATGCCTCGTAAGGGTGTATCCGTTTTGCCCGGGCAGTGCACTGCTTAAAGGCAGCCGGTTCCAATTCGATTTTCTGTGCTTTCCATTGCGCAATACTTCCGTACTATGTGCGATAGCTCCGTGAAACTCTGTATGCGACGGCGGTTGAGGGCATTTCGAATTCCCTCATTGGTACAATTGCGATGAAAGACCGAGACTGCGTCGTCGTCGCAGCAATCTTTAATCTTGTTCTTGACACGTAGGAATCTGGCCCAGAAGTGATGGACCATTTCCCGAGGTTGCTGCCGTACATACATTAGGTCACATATGTCTGGAGGGCCGGAATTACTTGGAGAGTATTGATTGTGGTGGGTGGGCGGGCAAAAACTCGAATCCCGACCCAGGATTGCATCCGGAGCCTGTAAAATCTCCGAAGTCGCCAGTTCGGGTCCAGGGAGATCCAAGTGCTCCCTGGACCCAATGTCAGACCCTGAGTTCGGGGGACGCGAAGTCTCATCCAAAGGGAGGGTGTCCGAGCCAAGAGGTTTGGAGACCCGAACATAGCTGGTCTTTAGTTTAGGGGAAGAATTGTTTTCGGCTTGTTCCTCGGTGACCGCTGCCAGGTGGGTGATCGACGGGGAATTAATTTTCCTCTGGTCGGGTTTGAGCCCGAACCGATCATAATCCGTTGAAAGCCCCAGGGCGGCGATGCGATCTAGCAGCTCGTTTAAGGACGAGACGTCCGCCGGATTCATCTTTTGGGAGTATTCGAGACTGATGCGGGGGTGATGCTTGGCGATCACGGGGGGCGCTGTCGGCTTGATGGCCATGCCAGCACCCATGGTAAAACTGCCGAGCTGGAGGGCCTGTCCTGAAGTTAGGCTCCTTCCAGAGGTGATATCATCGTTGATGACAAGGCGAGCCATAGATCGCTTCTCGCAACTACACAGCTGAGCTCTCAATGAAAGCACCAATGTCGGTGTCAAAACCGGCAGATCTCGGGTAGGGGGGGCCAAACTGTGCGTCTAAGGATCGATGGTAATAATGGACGATGGGGACACGATGTTTACCCAGGTTCGGGCCCTCTTAATGGAGGTAAAACCCTACGTCCTGCTTGATTGTATTTGATGAGTATAGGGGTTACAAGAGTTGATCTACCTCGAGATCGTAATGGCTAAACCCTAGCTGTCTAGCCTATGATTATTCTGATGATCTCTACGGACTAAACTCTCCGGTTTATATACACACCGGAGGGGCCCAGGGTCGTACAAAGTCGATTTACAGAGGAAGGAAAGAGTACACCCGGACACCAAACTTGCCATCCACACATACAGGAGTCCCACCCGGACACGGGGGATAGTCTTCTGCTTTATCTTCACGGCCCATCAGTCCGGCCCATATCGAATAGACCGGACACCCGAGGACCTCCTAATCCAGGACTCCCTCAGCGAGTACGTCGGATTTGTGGCGCAATGGGAATGTCCATGCAAAGTGGCTGTAGTCATCAAGCAAAAGCAAATAGTATTGACATCTAGAGACGCTCATAACTGGCGAGGTCCGTACATCACAATGGATAAGTTGGAAAGGGAAATATGATACATGATCAGTTGAACTAAAGGGTAGCCTAGTGCTCTTGCCCAGTTGACACGCGTGACACACGATGGTAGGGTCGCCGACGGCGTCGAGGGAGGAGCTGCGGATGGTGCGATCCAAGGCTTCAACACCAAGGTGTCCTAGGCGCTGATGCCAGAGATCGTGGGTGACTGCAAGGAGGGCGTGGTGAGCTTGCGAGTGCGTCGGCCACATGGGGTAGAGATCATCATCGGAGTTACACCGGAGGATCACCGTCTTCGTTCTTCGATCCTTGACAGAGAAACCAAGGTGATCAAATTCAACGTTCACGGGATTGTCGCGAGCAAGCTTTTTGACAGATATGAGATTTTTGATTAAGTTGGGCGAAACAAGAACATTGCGTAGGGAAAGTGGGGAGGCGGCAGTGGGAATGTGTTGGCTACCAGTGTGCGTGATTGCAAACGAATCACCATTGCCGACGACAATGCGAGAAGAGTTACAGGGCTGAGAGGAGGAGAGCATACCAGAGGATGACGCCATGTGTGAGGTAGCGCATGTGTCGAGGTACCAGTCGGACCCCGGCGGCGGCGGCTGCTGCTGTTGAACCGTCAGGTTGTTGAGGGCGTGGACGAGGGCGGCCTGATCCCAGGAGGCCTGGCCGGCATTCGGCGCGGCGGCCGGCGGTGCATCGTAGAGAGGATGGGAGGCACGACAGGGTGCCAAACGGTGGGCGGCCCGTAGCCAGCTGTCGGCGCGGGCGCGTTCTGGTGGACCGCCATGCCAGCGAAGGGAGCGGTGCCGCTGGGTCGAGGGCCAAGGAGGCACGCGCCGGGCGCATGCGGGCGCCAGGGCATGGGCCAGGCGTGCACCATGCCCGTCCAGGGCGCGGGTGCAGGAGCAGCAGGGCGCGGAGGCGCGATGCCCCCGCCGGAGTGAGAACCGTGGCCCCTGCCATTGTTGTTGCCGCTCCTGCCGCGGCCGCGGGAGCGGTTGTTGCCGCCACCGTTGCGGTTGTGGCCGCCACCCTGGTTGGAGCCGTGGCCCCCCCATTGGTTGGTGTTGCCGCCCTGGCCAGAGCCGTCGCCCTGGTTGTTGTTGGGGACGCGAGCGGCGTACAGGGCGGTGTCCGTGGTGGAGTCCGTGGCCTGTCGGCTCTCCTCAAGAAGCAGGAACGCCCGACACAGGAGGAAGGTGGGGAACGGGTGAGGATGGGAATGGCGTAGCGAAAGCGAGGGTGGAGCCCATGAATCATGTTCAGTACCTGGTCACGATCAGTAACCGGAGCGCCAAGGTCTGCGGGGCGATCGGCGCAGTCCTTGAGCCTGGCGAAGAAGGACATGATCGACCCAGAGCCCTGTTCGATTTGCCGGAACTCCGTGGAGAGCGTGACCACCTGATGCTCGCTGTTCTCCAAGAAGAGAGTGCAAATGGAGGACCACACGTCCGCCGCCGACGCCCCACGCTGATGGATGAGGCCGAAGATGTCGGGGGAGACCCGATTGTAGAGCCAGGAGACGATGTGGGCATCATCCTGGACCCAAACGGGGTCGGAGCGGCGCGGCGCGCCGGTGATGTGGTCGACGACGGCGCGCTTCTGGAACATCACTTCAAAGAGCGTACGCCAGTGGGAGAAGTTTGGAGGGTTGAGAGAGAGGACGATGGGGACGTGTTGGTTGATGAACACATCGGAGAGGGAAGATGGGTTGGGCGGCGCCGTGGAAGACGAGGCGCTGGGGTCGGGGATGAAGAGAGCACCACCGCGGGAGAACGCCGAGGGGGTGAGAAGGGCTTGGCTGCGCGCAGGCGTGCTCGGAGAGTTGCGTGCGGCGCCGATGCCGTGGCCGGGCGGAGGAGGTGGTGGTGGAGGGGGTGGGGGTGGTGCGGCCATGGCTAGGTGCAGTTGGAGAGAGAGAGAGGCAGCGGAAGGTTAGCGACGCAGGAGATGACCGGCGTCTGATACCATGTAGACTGGGGGAATCGGAAGCAAAGCACCTTGGGTGTATAAATAGGTACATGTACAACAGAGGGAGAGCACGCAGAAGCTAGGGCGTGCGACGTGCATGAGATCGTGTGATCGTGCATGCGGACGTGATCTACATGTGGTTGACTATGTACAGTTAACAGTATGCTGTGAGGAGTTTTCAGAGGAGATCGATGGGCAAAACAGAGTCATGACCTTTTCCTCTGTTATTTCTTGGCTGATCTGCTGCTGTCATGACCTTTTCCTCTGTTCCAGACCAGCGCGAGCAAAGCAGAGTCGAGCGGCCGGGTCAGCTCTCAGCTGTTCTACCTACGCCGTGCGGTGAACAAGCCAGCTGCACGCCAACGCCAGCCCCCTTTCTTCTCCCTACGTATGCAAGCAACACACGGGCTGGATTAGCACCAGAGACGCATACTTGCATGCGTGCGTCCTCCGCAGAGTTTCCAGAGGATCGACGGCGAAGAGCACACTCGCTTTCTTCCTGCAATCCATGGACACCCGCCGCCACCACAGCTTGTTCGTCGTCACTGCCGACTGCCGTGGCCCTCGTAGCAATCTTCGTGCGGTGCGCCGATGCAGCGCGGCCCATGGGCCCGAAGTCCCAAACGGAGGAGGCACAGGGCACTAAATGCATGCCAAACCTATTTGGCGCTGCAGGCGCCGGTTAATGTGCATTTTCGTTAACGGGCGCCTGCAGAGCACACCACCTCCCGCGAGCTGGGCCGGCCCATTTAATTTTTTTCTCATTTGTTAAATCCCAAAAACAACAGTGCGCGAGGTGAGAATCGAACCAGCGACCTGCTGGTTTCAAGTACGTGCTAACCACCGAGCCAACTAATTCGGACGTGACTAATTACCTTCTTTTGTGTTGATTTACTTGCAGTTTTTTCGAACGGTTTAGTTCATTTTTTCTTTTTACAATATTTTCTTTTTTCTTTCTTTATTCTTACACTTTTTGATAAATGATAAATGCACGACCTTTTTTATTTTTGCTTTTTTTTGTAAAATCGATGAACATTCAATTCGTGATTTTTTTTTGAATTTGATGACCTTTTTTTAAAATCAATGAACTATTTTCTCAAATTCGATGAACTTTTTTTAAATTTGTGATCTTTTTGTTAATTCAATGAAGTTTTTCTTAAAATCGATGATTTTTTTTTCAAATTGGATGAAATTTTTCAAAATTGATTAACTTGTTTTCAAATACGATGAACTTTTTTAAATTTGATGAACTTTTTTTAAAATTTGATGAACTTTTTTGAGAAAAATCGATGAACTTTTTCAAATTTGATGAACTTTTTCAATTTTGGTGAACTTTTTTTCAAATTCAATGAATTTTTTTTTAAACCGGTGAACTTTTTTTTTCAAATTCGATGAACTTCTTTCAAATATGCTGTTTTTTTTAATTCGATGAAAAAATTCAAATTCACGAACTATTTCCATTTTTGCGAATTTTTTTTCAATTGGTACAACCTTTTCTTTTATTCAAATAATTTATAGAGGATATATAATAATGGTATATGTTTTAAGTTTTGTACTGAGAGAAGTGTCAAATAGGGCTGTTTCCTGTAGCAATCAAACAAACTTAGTTTGGCCGGGTGGTTAACGTGATTGGTATAGACGCTGGCGGCTAGAGTTCGAATCCCAGTCCACCACATAATATGTGAACTTTTTTCCATGAGAGCGAAGTTCTTTTGGGCCACGGCCCATTACTGTCTTTTGTGAGCGCCAGCGCGCGTAACGGGCGCCGAATGCGCTGATTAGGAGCTCCCCTAAATGCATCTACGGCCGGACTCCCCCAAATTAACCAGATGGACGGCTCGATCAGTGTCCGTTCACAAAACCGTGATTCAGTTGGACTCCTCAAAACAATGTCTGGGCTGACCGGCACCCCTCAAACTCAGCCCAAATCTGGGGTGGGATGGAAGTCTCAGACACGCCCGGGATCATCCGTCACGCCGGACCAGGCCACCCCGACCCCGTATATATTCCTCCAGACGAATCTTACACCAGAGTCAAAACTCACTCTTCACTCCACTTCACTTCTTCTCTTCCTCTCCCCATCCACTTTCGATCTATGGCGAGCGACAACGCGCAGCGTCCGGTGGCGGATCCAGCGCCGATGACGACGAGGAGTCGTTGTTGCGCGATGCAGAGCCGAATGACGTGTATTAGCTCGCCCTCCGCATCGCGCTGCGCCGGTCGCGGCTAGACCGGGGTGGCGGCAGAAGCTCTAACTCCACACCGTCCCCCGTCGCCCACTACATCACATTGCGCCAGTCACGGCTAGACCGGGGTTCCAGCGGAAGCTCTGACTCCGCGCCGGGGTGGTGCCGAACGCGGCTGGACCGGGCTGATGGCGCCGAACCATAGCGTCCGCACATCTCCAGCCCTCCACGCCCTTCCTTGTCTGCCACCCGCTGCATCCCTCTCCGCCTTCTGTGCCTGCTTCGGAGGGCATCCCCGGCCACCGTTGGTTCCTTGTGGACGCGCCGGCACCTGTGTGGAAGAGGACTCCCAAATTCGAGGCGCGGGCCGCACACTGCGAGCCACAGCAGGCAGCGACGGAGGAGGTGGTGTCCGTACGTCGGGCATGCGCGCGCCGGTGGATCCGTAGGACCAGCTCCTCGTGACGGTCCTCCGACGCGCCCTCACGACAGTGGAAACCGACAGTCGACGGCTTTGCCGCAAAAACGCCAAAGCGCTCCGGATCGCCATCGAGCAGTGGGAGCGCGAGGCTACGACAGATGTTGTGGCCAAGGCGAAGGCCGCCCCGCTGGCCTAGGTGCAGGAGCACGTGGTCCGAAGGATGGCCGACATCATTTCCTCCGACCTGACCGACGGCTCCCATAGCTCTTGCTTTGATGACGATGCCCCTCCGGTCGCCGACACCTTCACGAAGGGGTACAACCGCATCGGCGACCGCAAGGGGAAGGGCCGGCGAGGAAATGGTGATTTCCTCTGCTCTTCTCCGTTTAGTCAAGTTATTGAGTTAATTTTAGTAGATATGTGTCTGTCCAAAGATGAACTATATATTTTGGTCCGGTGAACTGCGATGTTTATCTATGCTCGTATGCAATTTTCTTGATTTATGTTCATTTGCTTCTTTGTTTGGTATGATCATTTACGTACTATCGTCACTGCTTCCTATGAAGAACTAACATCGTCCAAGGACATACATGATTGAATACGATGTCATTCCTGTGCTTCCAAATCTGTCGGATGACCATGTGAGGATGGTGTGCAGGTCCTTCAATTGGACATGACGAGAAGACCTGGAGCAGAGTTATTGGAAAACCTTCTCGTCAACTAGCAGTGACCAATCCACGCGGCCCCCAATGCGCAGAAACCTCCGACCAAACAAAGCGAGCGAGGACACAACCCATCAGCAGATGGTCGATCATAGCTTCGTGCTAACCGCAGACTCTCTTGTTGAATAAGCTACTTTCTTCTTTCCATAATATAAAAGTGTTTTTATCACTAGTGTAGTTTCAAAAAACGTTCTTAGATTATAGCACGGAGGGAGTAGCTGTGATCCTAGCATTAGTTGCACATTAGGCGCTGGTCCAGTTTCTCTGACATAACAGACATTAAAAAAAAATGCATAACAGACATTTTCTACTGCCATGGCAGTGACTCGGTTAGCACGCCTGAGGACGCAGTTTGTGCAATCCCGAGCCACAAGTGTAGGCATGTGCGGCAAGTTCTCGTCGTGGGATGACACGATCCGGTAGGAGAGCACACATCCCGGCATGTTTTGCATGCTGAAAGAACAAAACAAAGAGAGAAAAGCAACATTCAGTGTGCTACACAAAAACTCACGTGCCTCCTCTGTTTTTTGTTTCCGAGTGCGGGAGAAGGAGAGGAGAGGATTGAGAGTGCTGATATCTCTTAGCCATCCCATAAAAAAAATGGATGATTTATTAAACTGTGAAACATTACCATCCCATCAAAAAAGGGAGGATTTATTAAACTGTGAAACTTTGCCATCCCATCAAAAAAATGGAGGATTTATTAAACTGTAAAACTTTACCATCCCATCAAAAAATGGAGGATTTATTAAACTGTGAAACCTTACCCTGTCATAATGTGATATGTTTCCGATGCTAGTAAAAAGTAACTCACACAATGGTCTTTAACATCCAGAAAACACGTTCCAAGAAGAAATATCACAGCTACTGCCACACCTAAATCTGTCAGCATGAGTCTTGGTGGGGAAAACCTCGGTGCCAAGTGATCGAACGTGCAAGGGATCACATGGGTTAATAGTAAGAGGCCGGAGCACGAGAGCAGTGCCGTTTTCTGGCTTTTTCCGGCAATTTTCCCCAATGCCTCCTATTCTTAAGATGCACATCAATACTCTATGGTTCCTAGCACATGTTCTTCCATTTTGGATTCTCGTTTCTTGACATGGCTCCTACGTACCATTTCACTAGACCACTTTCTCTCCTTGGTGCTTTGCTTTGGCTTCTACCACCTCACTATTATATATGGTTTGATGAATCAATAGTCCGTAGCGAAGACTTAAACATGGCTCGTATATAAAGACAACAAAAGGTTCACTCATCAATAATGAGAAGATGTGCAAAAGGTCTGTGGGTGCATTTCATTCAGTCAGAGTCTTCAGGATACTTAACTGAGAGCACCTCTGTATTTGTGCACATGGAACAGAGCATACACAAAGTAGCACCCTAGTAGTATTATTGAAACATCCATGAGGTATGGAGGCAGTCCTAATAGATTCAGAATCATGTCTTGTACTCTTTCATATATCACATTAAGATTTATAGGTACCTATGAGCCTGTTACTGCAAAAACAAATGGGTCGGCATTCCAACTACACACACAAAATAATACGGAGTTTTTTTGTTTGGCTAACCTTTTCCTGCATTATGCGTATGGAAGTACTACGGGGAAACGTTTCTAGTCTATACAGGTAAAGGTTCATCCTTCAAAGTTCCCCCCATCTCCATTCTCCACGAGCGGTCTACAAGCGGGTATAGTTCTTTGCAGAAGTGTCGTGGATTTAACACGGCAGATGCCCTTGTGAAAGGACTTAGGTGTGGAGCCATCGCAACGTAGTTTAGCTCGAAGGGGTTGAACGGGACAAAGGGACACAAGGTTTACCCAGGTTCGGCCCCTCGCAACGAGGTAAAAGCCTACTCCTGCTTTTGTTGACTATAACTTGAATATCAATTACAAGGGAGCGGAATCGCTTGACCTAGCTCTCGATCAATTGTTTCTTAACTTAACCCGCCGCCGGGTCTTGCCTTTATATACACAGGTCGAGGCCCGAGGCTTACAAGAGTCCAAGCCGGATCACACAACGTGACCAACTCGGTTTCTAAGTCACCTTGCCTTACTAGGCAAGTCACCATCTGGCGGCTCATACCTCCGGACCTTGGGCCTTCAACAGGCCTGCCTCATAAGCCGCCACTAGTCTTCACATCTCCTCAGGCCCATCGAAGCCTTTCATCATTGAGTCGTCAACAGTGTGACCCGGCCCCTCCTGGGCGGGTCATACCGCGGGGTTATATCCCCAACATTAGGCCCCAGATTGATTTGAACTTGTTCATGTCAATCTTCGCTTCTTCTGGTTGGCGAATCTTCTTTCCAATGCTTAGCTTTGAACAAATTATTGTAACCCGCCATGACGTCACGCTGAATAAATCCAGAAAAAACATATGACATCACAACGGATCTTTTCGCATTAAAGGGTCGTCCGAGAATCGAGGCGCCTCCAGTGTTGAGATAATCATGACGTCTCCTTGATTTCCGCGCCTGCCATTTTACTGTTCACCTTTTCCCTTATAAATAGGCAGGGGGCTCCTTTTTCACTTTTACCCCCTTCGCCTCCACTTCTTCTTCTTCCTCGCGACCTCCGCTACTCAAGCGCTCTGCCGCTCCGACCGTTCTCCACCGTCGACTCCGACAAAAGGCCGGTGCATCAACCTGACTAGACCAGAGAACGGCGGCGCACTCCCGCTTTTCATCAACACTTCCAGGTACTCCTTTTTTCCCTTCTCAGATCCACATTATCTCAATCCTGTTCATAGGGTTCGTCGGAATTCTTCGCAGTTCGACCTAGTTCATCCATCTGTTACTTAGAACATGTAGTCCAATCCAAAACTAAGAAGAAAACAGCATGGCAGCAGTTTTAAGCCTTTTACTCATATTCAGAATAGATCCCCTCTTTCAATAAATAAATACTTAGTTCTCTAGTTCTTCCACTGTCATGCTTTAGGTTTAGCATTTATTCTTCATTTTTTGAGTTGTCGTAGATCCAAATCTGCGGGCGTATTCTGCAAAACTTGTTCATCCATACTTAGCAAAATTCCGCCAACCCCAGATCCGTAGACGATTGTCGTGCTAATTTTACTTGGGCGGCCTAAATAATAAACTCTGTCATCTGCCATTCCCTGGCCGGCTTAGCAGATATATTCTGACTCGCCATACTTTAATTTTTAACCCAAGAGTCGCCGCTCCCTCCTCTCCAGGGCGGCTTATAATTCCTTCATACTCTCATTATAAGGATTTATCCCTTACGCAGAACCACCTCACTGCCACTGATTTATCCTTGCAAATGCTTAAGCGGTTTATCACTTTAATTTTAACCTGCCATACCTTAAATTTTCAGACTGCTACTTTTTAACCCGCCAACAATGACCAAGACTCTCACTTCTTGCGACTAGGTCGCCTCCCAAGTCTCCAAACTCTCATTACAGAAGTATGTAGACATGGGGATTTTACCATCCAAAGAGGTCATACACTGGCAGGCCCCTGGTTCTGAAACAACTCCAGAACCCGAAGAGGGTGAAATCGTGATCTTTGCAGACCACCTTCTCCGCGGCTTTTCCCCGCCCGGGTCAAAGTTTTTCCGTGATGCTCTGAATTTTTACCAACTTCATCCTCAAGACATTAGCCCCAACTCCGTCTCCAACTTGTGCAATTTTCAAGTATTCTGCGAAGTGTACCTTGGAGAGGAGCCTACTGTTGACCTCTTCAGAGAGTATTTTTATCTCAATCGTCAAACCGAGATGACTGATGGACCCAGCTTGGAACTTGGAGGAATTTCTATTCAGCGGCGGAGAGACATAATTTTTCCTGAAGCCAAGCTAGCTAGTCACCCCAAGGATTGGAATTTCACTTGGTTCTATTGCAGAGATACTTCTCCGGCCGACGAAAATCATTTACCGAGTTATCGTCCCTTCCGGCTCAACACCCACAACAAACTTCCAGACCGGTTAACCGCCGCAGAGCGCGTTAAATATGCCCCCGCCTTCTAAAAAATAAGGGCATTGGTAGCTAATGGCTTAACTGCAGTGGATCTAACCCGCTGCTGGGTTGGTTGGAGGATAATACCTTTGAGCCGGCACAACGGCTTAATGTGCGAATATACTGGAGATACCAAAGATCCACAGCGTTTTAATCAGACATCCTTGAGTGATAAGGGTGTCACTGATGTAGTCAAATCACTGCTCAGGGAGCCCATGGAAAACTGCCGCAAAGTGGGACTGAACCCTTTCTGCAAACTCAATCCACCTCCGTCTGTTAGTATTTTACACCATCTTTCCTTTTGCTTGTTTTTACTTCTTGTATAGCATATTCCTTACTTTTCCTGTCTATATTTAAACAGGCCAACTCCCCTTTTTGGAAGAAAAAACTGCCTGCTGCCGCCCCAACCAAGAAGCCCAAGACAAAAACTCAAGGTCCAGGCCATCCCAAGAAGCCATCCGCTGAAGAGCTGCTCAAGCTTGATGACGAGTCAGAGGTAGAACTTGACTCCCTTGGTCGTCTTTTTATGCAACTTATTGATGCCGACTCTTCTCAGGACGACGTGGAAACAAGTCAAGCTGACGCATCAGAGGTAATCCCTGTCTCCTCCGACTCAGAACCCTTGGCAAGACAGAAAACTCGGCGGGTCATCCGGAAGGTGAAATTTTCTCATCGTCTTGCTTACTTGAATCCCAACTTTCTTTTGAAGAAACAGCAACACGAAGCAAGGCGCCCGGCCCGAAGCAGCGGTTCTCACGACCTTATCTCCGGCTTACTGAATACGCCTGTTCCTCGCAAGCGTCAACATGAGGTGCCACATGATCCAAACTCTCTTTATCCATTAGCCGGCTTCATACGTCAGCCTCTTAATCCTTCTAACTCAAATTATCAGAAGACACCTCTGTCGTCTGGCGACTCTTCCGGAACCCAGATGCCCATCTTCAAAGTTGCTCAAGGGTAAGTATTCCTATTTGTTTATCAATGACTTGTAATGACATACTCATATACTTTGTATCTGTGTTGCAGAGGTGTTGCCAAAGCAAGCAAGAAACAAAAGCTGGGCGGGTCTTCGAAAGATCGCAAAACCGCTGAACAGGAGAAACAAATAGCAGAAATTTCTGAGACCCTCAGTCAAGACCTTGAAGAGCCTGTTAACGATCCGCCACCATCAATTGACGCCACCGTCCCTGAACAGATGGATACTGAACTTAACCCGTCAGCAAGCCATGACCCGCCGAGCCCTAAGCCGTCGACTCCGAAGCCAGCTGAAGAGATACCTCTTGAGAAGAACACTGATGACGTGACCATCACTAGGATGGCTTACACTGTGCCAGGGGCTTCCACTGTGCTAGCCAAGCATGGTACCAAGGAAGAATCTCCTTCGTTGGACAAAGGCAAGGCGAAGCTGGATCTGGAAACTTATGCTGCCCTCGGTGCAAGTGATATCCACGCCGGTTATCTGAACCGCCTTCATACTAGCCGTGATCTGGAAGCCGGCTTAGTGAACCTTATGAAGGAACGCTATGAGGTATGTTGCTAACCCCTTTCCACACACATTTATATAGCCGCCAAGTCTAGAGTATAGGAAAATATTGAGTATGCTGTAGACTTGATGAAAATGTCCAAACTGTAGCCTCTCAGGGCCGGCTTATCTTATCAAGATGAGCCGGGTCTTATAATCACTTCAGAAATCCAAACATGTAGCCCCCAAGGGCCGGCTTAACTTTAACAAAGTGAGCCGAGACTTATAATCACTTCAGAAATCCAAACGTGTAGCCCCCAAGGGCCGGCTTAACTTAACAAAGTGAGCCGGGTCATAATGAAATTGAAATGACCTACATTAGCCCCCAAGTGCCAAGTGTATTGCTTGCAGTGTGCTTGGAACTTGATTAACGATATCTTGACCAACTTTCTCCTTGTACTATAACCATTGCCTTATTTATTTCAGGCAGAATTGAAGATGAAGGAATCACAAGTTGGCGACTTAAGAAAAAACTTAAAGCTGCAGCAGACCGAAACCTCAAGGGCCAAGTCAGATCTGAAGGCCTCATTAGAGGAAATTGAGAAGCTTAAAGCAGGTTTTGATGCTGAGAGAGCCGCCTGGGAGACTGACAAGACTGCTCTAACAAAGAAGGCCGAAGACGCTGAAGTTGCGCTTAAGCCGGTAACTGAAGAGTTATCCGGTTTAAAACAACACATCTCTCAAATGACAGCCGCCGTCTTCAGTAAGTGTAATATTCATTCAAATTTCTGTAACCCGCCTGGCTTCTCACATATGTATTGCTAACTCGCCGGCGGCTCTTGTATGACTTCTTAAAAGGCCCCAGGAGTGCAAGTCTTGGCCAGGACATGGTATTGAAGCTGAAGGCGATTTATTCGCTGACAGAGCAATTATATAGTGGCACTCTCCGCAGTCTTATGTCTTTGGGATGGAACAGAAAACTGTCGAGTCAAATTAAGACTATTCTGGATCATCTGTCAATGTTCCCAAGACAGATTGAGGAAATGAAATTATCAACCGTCCGAGCTGGAGCCATCATTGCTCTTGGCCGGGCCAAAGCATGGCAATCTGAGCTTGACCCAGAGGAAATAGCCACCGGGTGTCCGGAATTCAAAGATGACCAGTCAGCTTTTGAAGAAAAGGACTTCAATCAATGTGTCTGAGAGATGCGACCCGGAGCTTGCAAGCTCATTGAAGAGCTAAACTTAAATAAGTATACGCCGGCTTATGACAATAACAACCAGAAGATTAAGCCGCCAACCCATGATGTTGTCAATCTCATTCCTCCTCGGCGTAAGCATATCTTCGCCCCTGATGTTGATCATTCCATTATACTAAATGACGAAGCCACTTTCAAAGCTTTAACTGCCATCGATTGGACAACGGCTGATCTTCAGATGATCGACGAGGAAGAGCCGGCGAAGGATGATCCGGAGTCGTCAAAGCGTCTAGAAGAAGATTGATCAGATAAATGCTGAGCCAGGCAGCTCTCAGACCGGGTCATGGGGGTACAAACCAAAAAAACACTTGATTCACAAACTTTTGGGCTCAGCTGAAGCCTTGTAATAGGGTAGTTGAAAACTTTGAGCCGCCGTGTCATGCCTTCGTGCATGTTTTATCTTGAATTTTGTTCCAACAGTTGATTTTTGTGGCCTACTTCATTTGATCAGATATGTGAACCGCCTGACGACCATATTCAGCACCTGAGGTCTTATATATTTTGCAGAAGACCAATCATCATATATAGTGGCGACTCAAAGCCAGAAACCATGGCGGGTTACTAAACCCGAATACTCCCAGTCTCATAGCCACAACTATTGTAAATTATTCATGCTGACCACTTAAAGTCCAAAACCAGGGCGAGTGACAACCCAAAGACCGTAGTCTCATAACTACGACTCTTTGAAATCAAAACATACTGGCGACTTAAAGTCCAAAACCAGGGCGGGTTACAAGCCAAAAATACTCAAACAGGAGAATCATAACCCAGAGCCTCACGAACTGGGTAATCAAAATTTGCACAAAAGTAAAATCTTAAAGAATATCAGAAAAAATCAAAAAGAGAGATACAACAAAACTCAAATCTTTGCTAGGCCGTCTTCCAAGACATGACCAAACAAGTTGGCTCACAGGCCTTGTGCTTTCAAGGCCGCACAACCGTTGAGTTTATCCTAGCTCGCTGTAAGCTGGCTCTCACGTGACACAAGCCGCCGTTTTAACCTTAACCAGTCTAGGGTCTTAAAAAAGATTGACTGTTAAGAGTTCGGCGGGTCACCTGGCGGAGTAGCAAGTTGCAAACAGGCAAGATAACTCATAATTTGGCGTCTCATGCCTGGTCAAGAGGGTATGAAAGCTAAATCCGGTGGGTTGGAAGCCCCTAAGTGACCTTATGACCAATTAATAAAGACTCAGATACACATAAATGAAATGACAGAGGCCTTGAATTTTTCAGGGATGCCGGCTTTATTATATTGATAATAAAAGATATATACACTAACAAATGTATGTACAAAGACGAGAGCCGTTGGCTCAGGTGTAGTAAGGCCGAAGATGAGCAATATTCCATGGCCGGCGGGTCTCCTCCTCCGAATTGCGTGAATCCTTGTGTTCTCGTATATCAATGAGGTAATAAGACCCGTTATTCAGGTTTTTGCTGACCACAAAGGGCCCTTCCCAAGGTGGTGATAACTTATGCATATCAGTCTGATCTTGAATCAGCCGGAGTACTAAGTCGCCCTCTTGAAACGCCCGAGTCTTAACTCTGCGGCTATGATAGCGACGCAAGTCTTGTTGATATATCACTGAACGAGCCACCGCAAGGTCATGGTCCTCATCCAAAGCATCGAGTGTGTTTTGACGTGCTATCTCATTATCAGCTTCAACATAAGCCGCCACACGGGGCGAGTCATGACAGATATCACTTGGAAGAACCGCCTCTGCACCATAGACCATGAAGAAAGGCGTATAGCCTGTTGACCTGTTGGGGTGGTATTGATACTCCAGAGCACTGACGGTAACTCCTCAACCCAACAACCCAGTGTTCGTTTCAAAGGAACCATAAGCCGGGGCTTGATTCCTCTCAAAATTTCTTGGTTAGCCCTCTCAGCTTGACCATTAGACTGTGGATGAGCCACAGAAGAAACATCAAGACGAATATGCTCTCGTTGACAGAACTCCTTCATAGCACCCTTAGAGAAATTAGTGCCATTATCAGTGATGATACTATGAGGGTAACCAAAACGGAAGATCAGTTTTTTAACAAACTGAACTGTGGTTGCTACATTACACTTGCTAACTAGCTCTGCTTCAACCCACTTGGTAAATTTGTCAACCGCCACCAAGAGGTGGGTTTTCTTATCCTTAGACCTCTTGAAAGGTCCAACCATATCAAGCCCCCAGACTGCAAATGGCCAAGTAATTGGAATCATCCTCAACTCTTGAGCCGGCACATGAGCTCGTCGAGAAAATTTCTGACATCCATCACACTTACTGACGATATCTTCCGCATCAGCATGAGCCGTCAACCAATAAAACCCATGACGAAAGGCTTTAGCCACTAAAGATTTAGAGCCGGCATGATGACCACAATCACCTTCATGGATCTCTCTTAAAATCTCACTGCCCTCTTTAGGAGAAACACAACGTTGGAACACGCCTGTCACACTGCATCGGTGTAACTCGCCATTGACAATAGTCATAGACTTAGACCTCCTGGTGATTTGTCTTGCCAAAGTTTCATCCTCAGGTGACTCGCCCCGGGTCATATAAGCCAAGAAGGGAAGCGTCCAATCAGGAATAGCATGGAGATCCGCCACCAACTGCGCCTCTGGGTCCGAAACAGCAAGATCTTCTTCAGATGGCAACTTGACCGAAGGATAATGCAAGACGTCAAGAAACATGTTAGGAGGCACCGGCTTACGTTGATACCCAAGTCGGCTCAAGGCATCATCCGCCTCATTCTTCCTTCGGTCAAGATGCTCCACCTGGTAGGCCTTGAAGTGACCAGCAATAGTGTCAACCGCCCGGCGATAAGCCGCCATGAGTGGGTCTTTGGAATCCCATGTGCCTGAGACTTGCTGAGCCACCAGGTCTGAGTCGCCAAAACACCTGACCCAGCTTAAATTCATCTCCTTGGTCATATGAAGGCCGTGGAGTAAAGCCTCATATTCGGCTGCATTGTTAGTACAAGGAAACATTAGCCTTAAAACATAACAAAATTTGTCACCTCGTGGGGAAGTCAAAATAACTCCAGCCCTCGACAACTGCCTGGACCCAGCAAAATGAATCGTCCAATATGTGTTATCAGGCTTCTCCTCAGGCGTCTGCAACTCTGTCCAGTCATTGATGAAATCCACCAGAGCCTGAGATTTGATAGTTGTTCTTGGCACATATTTCAAACCATGAGGTCCAAGTTCTATTGCCCACTTAGCAACCCGGCCTGTGGCCTCTCTATTCTGAATAATGTCTCCTAAGGGAGCAGAGCTGACCACAGTAATAGGATGACCAAGAAAATAATGCTTCAGCTTGCGACTCGCCATGAACACCCCATATACCAGTTTCTACCAATGTGGATATCATTGCTTGGACTCAATCAATACCTCACTGACATAATAAGCCGGCCACTGGACTAGGTACTCCTTACCCGCCTCCTTGCGCTCCACTACAATCGCCACACTGACAGCCTTACTATTAGCCGCCACATACAGGAGCAAAGGTTCTTTCTCAATGGGAGCCACAAGGACGGGTGGCTCAGCTAATTGCTTTTTGAGTGACTCAAACGCCTTATCAGCAGCATCACTCCAGACAAAATGATCTGTCTTCATCATCATCAATGGGAGCTGCAACGCGACCCGCCAGGCGTTGGACATCATTGACACACGCCAGCTTAGCCAATGAAGTGATAGCCTTGATCTTCTCCAGGTTAGCTTCAATACCCCTCTCTGAGACCAGAAAACCCAAGAGCTTGCCTGCAGACACACCAAAAACACACTTGGCCGGGTTAAGCATCATCTTATAGACCCGGAGACTGTCGAAAGTCTCCCTTAGATCATCCAAGAGAGTCTCCTTCTTTCTGGATCTGACCACAATATCATCTACATAAGCATACACATTACGCCCAATCTGACTGCGAAAACAATTCTGAACACAGCGTTGATAAGTCACCTGAGCACTCTTAAGCCCAAAAGGCATAGAAACATAACAGAAAGCTCCAAAAGGGGTGATAAAAGACGTCTTCTCTTGGTCCTTAACTGCCATCTTGATCTGATGATAACTAGAATAAGCATTCAGGAAACATAAACTCTCACAACCCGCCGTGGCATCAATAATCTGGTCAATACGAGGGAGAGCAAACAGATCAGCTGGACAAGCTTTGTTAAGATCTGTGTAGTCAACACACATACGCCAAGTGCCATTCTTCTTAAGCACCGGCACCGAGTTAGCCAACCACTCCGGGTGAAAGACTTCCACAATAAACCCGGCTGCCAAGAGCCGGGCCACCTCTTCTCCAATGGCCTTATGTCGTTCTTCATTGAAACGACGAAGAAACTGCTTGACCGGCTTAAATTTAGGATCCACATTAAGAGTGTGCTCAGCGAATTCTCTCGGTACACCCGGCATGTCAGAAGGTTTCCATGCAAAGATGTCCCGATTCTCACGGATGAACTCATTGAGCGCGCTTTCCTATTTAGGATCCACGTTAGCCCCCGCTGTGAACTGCTGAGATGAGCCGCCAGGGACAAAGTCAACCTGCTTAGTATCATCAGCTGACTTAAACTTCAACAAAGGGTCTTGCTCAGTGGTGGGGTTCTTCAAAGGGGTCATATCAGCCGGGTCATCCTTATAAAATTTAAGCTCCTCCGTGGCGCAAGCCGACTCAGCATACGCAGCATCTCCTTCCTCACATTCCAATGCAATTTTTCGATCACCATGGACCGTAATAGTGCCCTTACGCCCTGGCATTTTAAGCTCTAAATAAACATAACAAGCCTGGGCCATAAATTTGGCATAAGCCGGCCGTCCAAACAAGGCATGATAAGGGCTCTTGATCTTAACCACTTCAAACCATAACGTCTCTGCTATATAGTCATAGTCATCGCCAAAAGCCACTTCCAGGGCAATATTTCCAACAGGATATGCTGACTTACCGGGTACCACGCCATGAAAAACTGTAGAAGATGGCTTAAGCTCCTTATCGGTTAAGTTCATCTGGCGAAAGGTATCATAGTAAATGATATTGATACTGCTGCCAACGTCCATAAGAACTTTAGTGAATTTATAACCCCCAACCTGAGGGGCTACCACCAACGCTAGTTGACCTGGATTGTCAACCCGGGGCGGGTGATCCTCTCGACTCCATGTGATTGGTTGCTCTGACCATCTCAAGTATTGAGGTACCGCCGGCTCAATTGCACTGACCGCGCGCTTATGAACCTTCTGATCTCGTTTGTAAAGATTTGTGGTGAAAACATGATACTGGCCACTATTAAGCTGCTTTGGGTTACTCTAGTATCCTGACTGATGCTGCTGGTTACCCTGACCAGACTGTTGGTTATAACCACCCTGGTTACCTTAACCTTGATACCCAGAACTTGAGCCGCCACCACCAAAGCCGGGGCACTGTGAGCCGGATCCTGACCCGCCAGGTGGGCCATTATTGTTGCCATGATTCTGGTTGAAGTTGGAATTCCTGTACTCTCGCATTATGAAACAGTCCTTCCAAGCATGAGTCGCCGGTTTATTGGGCAGGCTGTGTTTTGGGCAAGGTTCATTCATCATCGCCTCAATATTAAAGTTCTTCCCTCCAAAGGCCGGCTTACCATTGCCATTACGGCGCTGGTTTTTATATCCGGTGTTGGTGTTAGCTACAAGATCTGACCCGCCATCGGGCTGTCTGCGCTTACCACCATTACCCTGGTTGTTACCATTATGCCCTGTCACGTTCTGCTGCTGACCCTTACCATTGCCACCCTTCTTTCCCTTGTTGGATTTTTCATCATCAGATTCAGGATCTTTGGTGGTATCAGAGTCAGCATACTTAATGAGATCCGCCATGAGCTCTCCCATCTCATTACAATGACACTTAAGCCGCCCAAGCTTCTGCTTAAGGGGGTAAAATGACAGTTCTTCTCCAAGACCAGAACCACCTTACCCACCGCAATACTGTCTAAAGAGTGCATAATAGATGAGACCCGCCAGACCCAATGATGAGCCGACTCATCCTCACGCTGCACACAGTTATCAAGATCAATAATCATCAAAGGCTGCTTGCATGTTCCTTTAAAATTCTTAATGAACCGTGCTTTCAACTCTGCCCAAGAATTGATGGAGTTGGCGGGTAATCCTTTTAACCAGGTCCGAGCTGGCCCATCCAACATCATAGTAAAGTACTTAGCACACACAGCATCATTGACATCCAGCATCTCCATGGCTAACTCATAACTCTTAATCCAAGCCTTAGGGGGGAGATCAGCTATATAGTTAGCCACCTTGCGAGGACCCTTAAAATCCTTAGGCAAGCGTTCATTACGTAAAGCTGGTACTAAACAAGGCACTCCAACAGATCTGGAAATTATACCAGCCCCTACTGACATCAAAGGGGTCACTGGAGGCTGCTGATAAGCCCCTAGCTGAGCCGCTGCTGCGGCCTCCGCCTCTCGGCGTGCTCTGGCATCATCCACAATCGCTTGAGTATGAGTAAGGGGCGGGTTATTCCCACAGGGCAGGTCATCTTGATTTGGCCGACGTCGTTGCTCGCTACTGGAAACCGCCGGCCACTCAATGTGCCGGCTGTAACTGCGGCTTGGGAGGGGCGTCGAATGCACCCTCTCACAACTATGTGTATATTTATCCTGCTGTGCAACCGCTGTTTGCAAGAGCTCAATTGCGTTCCGCGCCTCAGCTGCAAAAGGTGTCTCATCCGTGATAGGGATTGCATTGAGCCGGGTAGCTGCTGCTATCATGTTATCCACCGGGTTGGAATAATGACCAGATGGGGTGGAGAAACGCCGGGGCGGGGTTCGATCCCTATGGGGCAGGTCTGGCAATCGGGGCTGAGCCGCCGCCCCACTTTCTGGGACTTTAGCCACCCGGGCTATGCCTGGCAGGTTACTTGGCCCCGCACCAGGCGTGTTAAAGAGATTCCGCACCTCATACTGTGCAGGCGGACGGGTTTGATACCTCCTTCGAAGAACTGCATTAGAGGAGTTTTGATCCAAACTTAAGAGAAAAGCCTCCGCCATGATACGCTGTGACTCAGCATCCATCTTTGCTCGTTCCTCTACCATCCTGATGTTCTTTGCATTAAAATCCTGTTGGGCTTTGGCCACCTCATCCTGCACCTTTGCAACTTCCGCATTATGCTGTGCTTGATTCGCTGCAGTAACCTCTGTGGCTAACAGAGCCGTCAAAGTGCCCAAGAGCTCAGATAAAACTTGAGCCAGCGGCCGAACTGAGCTACTCGCCCTAGCTGTCGCAGTAGTAGTTGAACCGGATGTCATAGCAGCAGTCGTTGATGAGGTTACCATTGGTTGCGTACCAGCCATAAAAATAGCGGCCCTGCTCGGCGGCTCATAAGTGTCTGGAATACTGTCACCATCGGAATAGCCTCCAAGCCCGCCATCCTAAAGCTGATAGATTGACTCGGTTTCTCCGGTCGAGGACTCATCACCTGAATAGATGGCCGTCTCTCCACCAGATGCAGAACCTTCCTCAAGATCCGCCCCATGAACAAAGCCAATAAAGACGTGCTTTCGGCCGGGTTGCACCCAGGCGGGTCGCGCGCACTGAGCCGTCTCGACGATGTCGATGCAGGTGTCCGGCTTAGGCTCTGACTCGCCGATCTTGCCGATGAAGACGTGAATTCCGCCAAAGGGGACCCGGTACCCGTACTCGATTGAGTCGCCCTCAGGGCCCCAGGCTGTGTCGTCGATGTAGAGCTTGCAGCGGTGACTCTTAGTCATCCAGCCCATGGCGTATCCTTCGATCCCTGAGAAGTTACCGTTCAAGAACTCGAAACCACCGTGCTTTGGCCCCACGATGGGCGCCAACTGTCGTGGATTTAACACGGCAGATGCCCTTGTGAAAGGACTTAGGTGTGGAGCCATCGCAACGTAGGTTAGCTCGAAGGGGTTGAACGGGACAAAGGGACACAAGGTTTACCCAGGTTCGGCCCCTCGCAATGAGGTAAAAGCCTACTCCTGCGTTTGTTGACTATAACTTGAATATCGATTACAAGGGAGCAGAATCGACTGACCTAGCTCTCGATCAATTGTTTCTTAACTTAAGCCGCCGCCGGGACTCGCCTTTATATACACAGGTCTAGGCCCAAGGCTTACAAGACTCCAAGCCGGATCACACAACGTGACCAACTCGGTTTCTAAGTCACATTGCCTTACTAGGCAAGTCACCATCTGGCGGCTCATACCTCCGGACATTGGGCCTTCAACAGGCCTGCCTCATAAGCCGCCACTAGTCTTGATGTCTCCTCAGGCCCATCGAAGCCTTTCATCATTGAGTCGCCAACAGTGTGACCCGGCCCCTCCTGGGCGGGTCATACCGCGGGGTTATATCCCCAACAAGAAGGTTTTTAATTAAACATTTTGGCAACCTCAGTTCAAGCTTATGATTTATAAGCTAAATGCCTGAACTGAAGTATGGAACAACAAGCATATAGCTCATAAGATATTCAATGGTGGCTCCAATGGAGCACAACAATACAAAAACATTGTGTTTTATGGCGAGTACTAAATTACCTTAGGTCATGACTTACAACCAGTATCATTTGGTCTTTCTTTAGGTCCTTCAAGAGATTCACGACATCAGCCCGAGCTTTCCAAACTGATGATTGAGATGGAAATTTAGAAACCACATCTAGGAAGAGCATATACTATTTTTAACAAACTATTTGACACAACACAAACACAATCATCCTAACAAGTGTGAGTTGCGGCCCATAGATGACAGGATGGCGCACAAGCAGAATTACATTAAACACCTGCTCTCATCGATGAACATTCAGATGGGTTCTAAAATGAAGCAATATGTGGGAAAGAAAATGATCTTCAAATATTAGTTCAATATGGGCATTGAAGTATGTACCCAGCCAGCAATGGGCCCATCAAGCAACAACATATCAGGAGTTTGAACCTAGAAAATCAGAAGACAAAGGCAAAAGACAATCCAACTTCACTTCAAAAAACAAAACGATCAACCTATGTACTAAAATAATGCAAATAATACCAGTTGAATTTCCAAAGCAAGTCGCCGCTCAAGCCCACCACCGAGAGGTTGTGGGTCCTCATCAAATGCAATGGCATTTAGACCAACCTAGCATAAAACAAATTATCTTCAGGAAAACAACTATGGTGTGTCAAACAAGAAATTCACTCTAGAATGAGAAAAATAGCATATAGGAGAGATAATCATTACAGAGTTAATGGCATTCTGAAGTTTCAAAGTGACTTGCTCCCTGAAAAGAAGGTCTGCCTTTTGCCTTGGCCATCCATAAGTAACTTCGTCAAGTATAGTATCTAATAAGAAGTACCTACAAGTTTATGTGAAAATTATCTTATTTTCCAGTGAAACTTGTGAAGCACTCACATAGATCATAGGCATTCATGTCAATGTGCAAATAACTTATTACTGGAGGTAGTAGTTACTTCATCAAGTATAGTATCTAATCCCCCCCACCTCGTCCTTGTGTTGGGACTCGGGGGCAATTAGGTTTTCCAGTTAGGTTCTCTAACTCTCGGGATTGTATTGCTTTGCCACTCAAGGGCTTATATGGTGATTACAACATAGAAGTACATAGGGGTGAGTGAGAGAGTACAACGACACTCCTGCCATGCAGGACGTGCGTGCGCATGTAGTGCGCATGATGAGCGCATATAGTTGGGGTCACGCAGGACCCGATATAGCTAGATAGACTCAGCAACGGCATTGGCAACCGCCCGTACTCGGCCTCAGCGCTAGACAAAGAGATCGTTTTTGCCGCTTCGACAACCACGTGACGAGATTGCTGCCGAGGAAGGCACAGTACCCAGTGGTGGACTTGCGTGTGTTGGGGCAGCCGGCCCAATCGGTGTCGGAGTAGGCAACGAGCTCGGCAGAAGTGTAGCAATGTATCTGAAGACTGAGATGAGTTATCCCACGTACGTATCGAAGGATACGCTTGACGGGTTGAAAGTGGCAGTCGCGCGACACAAGCATGAACAGGCAAGACTGCTGGACCGCATAGGAGAGGTCGAGACGCATGAAAGTGAGGTACTGGAGCACGCCGGCCAGGCTGCGGTACAGGGACGGGTCGTGGAAGAGTGCCCCGTCATCAGTGGAGAGCTTGGCGAGGGTGTCGACCAATGTGGAGAGCGGCTTGTAGTTTAGCATCCCAACACGATCGAGGATCTCCAAGGCGTACTGTTCTTGGGAAAGGAAGAGGCTGCAACTGGTGGTGGTGACGCTGACGCCGAGGAAGTGATGGAGCACGCCGAGGTCAGTCATCGAGAAGTCGCGGTGGAGTGCCCGGATGACTGAGTCAAGGACGGCGACAGAGCTGACGGTGAGGATGATGTCATCCATGTACAGGAGGAGGTAGGCGAGGTGGTCACCGCGGTGAGGCATGAACAACGATGAGTCTGCCCGTGGCGCGATGAAGACGAGTGTGTTCAAGTAGGTGGTGAAGCAGTAGAACCATGCTCGAGGGACCTGCTTGAGACCGTAGAGGGAACGGTTCAGCCGGCACACATGCGAGGGCAAGGCGGCATCGATGAACCCGGACGATTGGGTGTTGTAGGCCGTCTCCGAGAGGTGGCCGTGAAGAAAAGCGTTCTTGACGTCGATTTGATGAATGGGCCACCCCTTGCAGGTGGCGAGGCTAAGGATGGTGTAGATGGTCGCCAGCTTGATGACGGGGCTAAAAGTCTCATCGTAGTTGACACCGGCTTGCTGAGTGAAGCCCCAAAGCACCCAACATGCTTTGTAGCGAGCAAGCGAGCCATCAGGTTTGAACATGTGCCTGAAAATCCACTTCCAGGTGACAACATTAGTACCTGCAGGATGGGACACCAACTCCAAGTGTTATTCTGCATCAGTGAGTTATATTTTTCGAGCATGGTGTTGTACCAGTTAGGGTCTTTGAGAGCAACGTGGAAAGAAGAAGGGATAGGACTGATGGTAGAAGAAGATGGAGTGACAGTGACCAGCACCTTGGGTTGAGCAAAGTCGGATTTGCCCCGTGTGCGCATGCGGTACAGGTTGGCTAGGTGATGGACCGGGATGGCGCGCGGCGGCAGCATGGGAGGAGTGAGTGGACATGGGCGTGGCATGCATGGGGTGGGGCCGGGAGAGCCAGGAGGCGTAGGTGCATGCGGAGAAGGGAGGTCGAGAGGCGCATGCAGTGGTGGGGCCGCTCTCACGGGGCGCAGGAGGCGTGCAGAGTGAGGCACGGGTGATGCGGGCGGGCGCCGAGTGCGGCACGACAGGCGAGGTGGATGTGGTAGGCCCGAAAGTTGGGATCGAGGGTGTGGCGATCCTGGGGTGGGGCGTGGGTGAGTGCGGGAAGCTGGGGTTGGTGGGTGCAGGAATCCGGTAGGTGGCGATCCCGAGGCGGATCACGGACACGACCCAAACAAGGTAGGTGGGGCACAGAGTTCGGGATAGATCTCAGCCCCGGGATTTTCTGTGGACGTAGAACGTTGGGATTTCAGTGGTGCATCGATAGAAAAATAGGGGAACACTTGTTCATCGAACATGACGTGTGAGAGAGGATGACCTTGCGGGTGGAGAGGTCCAAGCACCGATAGCCCTTGTGTTCTAGGGGGTACCCAAGGAAGATACACCGGGAGGAGCGAGGGGCGAGTTTGTTAGGGCTAGTGGAAATGGTGTTGGGAAAGCAGAGGCAACCGAAAATGCCCATGTGGTCGTACGTTGGGTGTTTTCCAAGGAGGCGGTAGAAGGGGGTCTCGGAGGCAATGGAGGTACACGGACACCGGTTGAGGATGTACGTGGCAGTGTGGAGGGCTTCCACCCAGAATGCAGGCAGGAGGTTGGCATGGAGAAGGAGCATGCGTCGAATATCATTGGTGGTGCGTATAAGGCGCTCGGCCTTGCCATTTTGTAGCGAGGTATGGGGGCACGATAGGCGGAAGGAAGCTCCATAGCGTGAAAAGAGGTCGCGGAGAGAGGTCGTGAGAAACTCGCCACTGTTATCACACTGCATGCATTGTATAGCGACATGGAACTGGGTGAGTACGTAGGCGTGAAAACAATGAATCGCGTTCACAGACTTATTGCGCGAAGGAAAAGTCCAAGAGTAATGAGAGTAGTTGTCAAGGATTACTAGGTAATATTGAAAACCCAAAAAATTACATGTCATAGTTTGAATGTGGAAAAGGCAGCTGTGGTTGCTTGCCTAATTGGCATGCTGTACAAAGGGAAGGTGCAAGCGCACCATTATTACATGCTGGAAGAAAAGTGCAAGCTAAAACGGAAATAGTCTTGCTGCTTGGATGCCCCAAATGCTGATGCCGCACGTCACTGCCGGCGATGGAGAGAAGAGCTTGCACACCGGAGTTGGTGAAGAAGGGATAGAGGTCCCCATGGTTATTGGACCTCGTGATGATCTTGCGGGTGGCTAGGTCCTTCACGGAAAAACCAAAAGGATCAAATTCTATGCTGCAAGAGTTGTCAATAGTAAAATGACGAACGGAAATATGATTCTTGATGGTAGTAGGAGAAACTAAGACATCGTTAAGGGAGAAGGAAGAGAGAGTGGTGTATCCTACTGCAGTGGTAGGTTAACGAGAACCATCGCCAATGACAATACACGAAGAATGACACAAAGAAGGAGAAGACCACTTGGAGAGGGCATGCGTCATACCAGTCACATGGAGGTGGCGCTGGTATCGAGGAACCACTCCTACCCGCGACCTGCGTTGTGCTGCATGGAGAGGTTCTGGAGGGTAGCGTACAACTGGTTGTACTGCTCCCACATCGGGCCGCTAGACAGTGACGCGGTGATTACCTGGTAGGCCTGGTGGGGCGGTAGAGGCCGTGGGCCAAGGACGCTAATGACCTGCAAGTGCACAAGGTTGTTGTACCACTTTCGCTGTGATAAGTAGAGTGTCGAACCCACAGGGAGATTATAGGAAGGCACCACAAACCCCGCAACTACGTTGTCACTTTCACACAGCCACGTACGCACCCAAACCGGAGTTTGGAAAAACTCTATAAGTTACTAGTGAAACTGGAATAAAATGGTAATCAACTAAACTACTAACAAGAAGGTAAAAACAGGAATTAAAAGATTCTAAGTTAGTGGTGTAGGTGCTTGAGTAGCAAAGTGTTCTCTAGGACTCCGAAGTCATTACCACAAATATGACCTGCGCATCTAGTGCGGAGCAAATGCTCTCTATCCTATCCTCTATCCACTCTTCATATGCCTAAGTGGGCGGTCCCCGGTATAACACACATTCTACTCAAGGTAGACTTCATGCCACGCACGCCACCATCATGGCCCCCCCCCATAGGGTTACAATCACATAATAATTAAAGGTCACCCCATGGATGCGGCAAGATATGGGTTAACCTAAACTCCCCCATCAACTCTGCAAATACTAGGGATTGAGGTTTTACTGTCACCTCGAATTCACTCAACGTCCTAACCTATGCAATGACAGTAGTTCCTCCACGGCCAATCATGAAAAAAGTGCGAGCGAGGCCTCCTCTCAACACTCGCGAGAAATATAACTTGAACATGAACACGAAGATATTGGATCGCTTGGAAATAATAATACTAACTATAGAAGAGTTCATCTATATCCTTGAGAACAAATGCATCTACTCAAACATAAAGGTAAGGGTTAAGTTACAAGATGGCATAGAGCCTATGAAGGGAGGAGGCGCGATGGAGATGGTGATGGCGGCGGCGCGGTGATGGTGATGATGGAGATGGCGCTGGCGCGATGGAGCGGGCACCAGCCCGTAGGCTGGTGCTCCCGGTGATGGAGCCTCCTCTTATCCCCTTGTTCTTGTCCCTTCCTCTATGGTGGTGGTGGAGCAGCAATGGAGATGAACTTGGATGTGTTGGAGATGAATGGCATCAGAGAGATGGCGGCTAGGGTTGTGGTGGTGTATAAATGGAGCCTCCTAGCCTCCTTCTTGATGGGCTTCATCCAAGGGCTCACAATGAGCCAAATCCTCTCCCAATCGCTTCTTTACGAGCCAACGATACCGTGGGATCGAACGGGGACGAAATTGGTGAAGAATCCCGTCTAGAAGGGCAACTTTCGGAGCTGTCTTTTTTTTCTGCGTGTCAAACGGCCGCCGAAACGACTGCTCGCGGTCGTTCGAAAGGCCGTCTTCTCTTATGGACTCCTCCGGTAAAACGGCTGCCATTTCTTCATACGAACTCGGAATTTTACGTTCTTGGGCTTGTTGGATTCGTATGAACGACGACGATCCATTTCTGGTCTTAGATATTGATTTTGGGCACTTTGGAAAAATTACTTTTTTCAACCTCCGAAATGGCTAAGTCTGCCCCCTGGGTGTCTCTGTATTGAACCCCTCCTTGGTTCTTTCATCGTGCTTGGTCCTAGGATGCTCCAAAACACCTATAGACACAAGAAAACAAAGAATTCTAATAAAAACAACTAAAATGCTAAATGTACAATGCTCACAATGATAAGTGCAAATACCGGTAGATATGCATAATGGACAACTATTTGGTTAAATGGGACATGATATATAAAGAGAACATGCAACAAATGAGCTCTAAAAATGCGTAAAATATAGAGCCATCAACTCCCCATGCTTAAACCTTGCTCGTCCTCGAGTAAGAAGGTTCACTACCAAAAGCTCACTGCTACCAACTCTTAAGCATACATTGAACCAAACCCCAAGAGTGATATCCATGTTCATTGTGCAAGCATGCAAAAGTTAACTAGGAAGGCAATAATACAAGCTATCCTCTTAGTTCCATTGCCATGGAGGTCAAGAAAGAGGAAAATATTTTTGTGGAGCCCAAATTCCCATTGCCAAAGGTTTAGAGAGAATGTCAATATTATGTCAGGAACAAAGCAGTGACTATCAAATACAAAAGAAATCAAGCATCGGCGATCGCTTCAAAAACATCAACCCAAGGCATACCAAGTACAATAGAAAAATCATTTGTCTGTGTTATTAAACCACTCCACTACCTATGCAGCACTAAGCGCAAGCCTATGCCTCGCACTTGAGGGAATGATAGAAAATGGTTTCGGTTTTGAGAAGTCAAAAACAAAGAAAGTCTTGCATCAATGCAGCTGACCATCAGGCAATGGAGAAGGCCTTATGATCGATGTCAACACAAGGAGTAGTGATCGCCATGCAACTAGGATGCACAAAGAGCTATGAATATGTGAAAGATCTCCTATGGACTAAGTGGGGGTGCATCAAACTTGATCATGAAGACCTCGAGCTTTTGAGCATGCTCGTCATCAGAATATGCAAGCCAAGTTCTATAGTGTAGGTTCCCCACTAGTATGAAACATGAAGATCATGAAACTTTCTACTTTACAATGCATGAAGTGGTTCTACTTTTAAGCACAAGTGTGGTAAAAGGATAGTAGCATGCCCCTTCTCTTTTTTTCTCTCATTTTTTTGGATCAGGCTCATGGACCTGATCCCCACTTTTTTGAGGACTCATGAGTCTCCACCATTCTTTTCCTCAATGGGGCATGCTCTAATAACGATGATCATCACATGTTTGTAATGACTCAATTCAACTGAATGTTATCATAACTCAAAAATGAAAACATGAGCGAAACTCTATATGATGAATGCCTCTGGGAGTGTACCAGTATGTGCAATGATCCGGCGTAGCATAGATATCAAAAAACGGACAAGCCATGAAAATATCGAGCTAGCCATACTATGATCATGCAAGGAAAATGAAAACATGTCTCTAGTCATGTAATTAAAATGATGGTAGTGCACGGCGATATGCTCGGTGAAAGTGCAACTAATCAATGCGTGGTTTTGGTAATTCATAACAACATATAGCTCATTGAACTAATACACATTAAAGATAAATATTTCAGGATGTTCAATGATTGGCATGGCATGGACAAGAGAGGTGGACCCCTCAAAATGATAAGGACAAAGATTGGCAAAAGCTCAAGACTCTTCATTTTTCTATTTTAGTGATCCAAGATCACATTGAGTCCATAGGAAAGCCAATAATATTAAAAGCGGATGAGGTCTTGCTTAATGGTCTACTTGCTCAAGTGCTTAGTGATATTGCTGCAAGACCCTCAGCCACTTTCTCCATCCAAATATGTCCAAATCCTAATTCCAAACTCGGCCCCACCGATATATCCTACCTGGAGCCACCGAGTTCATATTGACATAGCCACTGTCAGAAACCCTAACGATTCGGTCACACCGATACGGATCTCGGTCTCACCGAGATGGCCTTGCAAACTCCCTGTGACTTGTTGTAATTAGTATGGTTTCACCGAGATGTTGCAATTGGTCTCACCGAGTTGGCTTGATAGATTCTATGTTGCTTATTGCTTCACTTTGGTCCCACCGAGTTGATGCAATCGGCGCCACCGAGATGAAGTTTGCCCTAAGCCCTAGCACATCGGTCCCACCGAGTTGTTCCAGTCGGTCCCACCAAGATTCCTAATGTTCATATTTTTGTACTGATCGGTGCCACCGAGTTTCATAATCGGTGCCACCGAGATGGACCAAAAGTGTGTAAGGATTGGATTTTGTGTGGAGGCTATATATACCCCTCCACCCCCTCTTCACAAGAAGAGAGAGCCATCAGAACGTGCCTACATTTCCACCATCCATTTTCTGAGAGAGTACCACCTACTCATGTGTTGAGATCAAGAGATTCCATTTCAACCATTTGAACCTTGATTTCTAGCCTTCTCCAAGTTGCTTTCCACTCAATCCTTCTTCCACCATAGCCAAATCTGTGAGAGAGAGTTGAGTGTTGGGGAGACTATCATTTGAAGCACAAGAGCAAGGAGTTCATCATCAACACACCATCTATTACCTTTTGGGGAGTGGTGTCTCCTAGATTGGTTTGGTGTCACTTGAGAGCCTCCGACATGATGTGGAGTTGAACCAAGAAGTTTTTAAGGGCAAGGAGATCGCCTATTTCATGAAGATCTACCTGAGTGAGGCAAGTCCTTCATGGGCGATGGCCATGGTGGGATAGGCAAGGTTGCTTCTTCGTGGACCCTTCGTGGGTGGAGCCCTCCGTGGACTCGCGCAACCGTTACCCTTTGTGGGTTGAAGTCTCCATCAACGTGGACGTACGATAGCACCACCTATTGGAACCATGCCAAAAATCTTCGGGTCTCCATTTGCATTTGCCTTCTCTAAACCCTTCCCTTTACCTTCATATGCAGTGTTTTACTTTCAGCTGCTATACTATTAGAATTGCATGTGTAGGTTGATTACTTGACTTGTCATAATTACTAAAATCTGCCCACAACTAAAATTGGGAAAAGGATAGATTTTCAATTGGTCAAGTAGTCTAATCACCCCCCCTCTACACATACTTTCGATCCTACAGGTGGTATTACAGCTTCGTTCTCCATTAGCCTTGATTTCCATAGCTTTGGTGATCATAGCCTTGGTTTCACAACTTAGGAGAGTATGGCGTCTAGCGAGGGTAACTACCACCATTGAGGTCCTTACTTTGATGGTACAAATTTTGCTAGTTGGAAGCATAAGATGAAAATGCATATTGTTGGTCATAACCCCACCGTTTGGGCTGTTGTTCATGTTGGATTGCAAGGTGAATTCTTTCAAGATGGTAGAGAACTGGATCATGAAGCGACCGCGGATGAATTGAGGATGTTGCAATACAATGCTCAAGCTTGTGATATTCTCTTCAATAAATTGTGCCCCAAAGAATTCAACAAAATCAGTCGCCTTGAGGATGCAAAGGAAATTTGGGATACTTTGCTTGACATGCACGAAGGTACCGAGTCCGTCAAGGAATCCAAGTTGGATGTGCTCCAAAGTCAACTTGACAAGTTCAAGATGAAGGATGGTGAAGGAGTCGCCGAAATGTACTCTAGGATTGCTCTCATCACAAATGAGATTGCCGGCTTCAGAAGTGAAGAGATGACCGACAAATTCATCATCAAGAATATCCTTAGAGCCTTGGATAGAAAATATGATACCGTGTGCACATTGATCCAAATGATGCTCAATTACAAAGATCTCAAGCCAACGGAAGTCATTGGTAGAATTCTTGCTCATGAGATGTCACTCAAGGATAAGGAAGAGCTCCACAACAAGTCAAGTGGTGCTTACAAAGCTTCAAATGATGCTCCTACAACATCAAATGACAAGGTAGTCTCCAACGAAGAATTGAGCTTAATGGTGAAGAACTTCAACAAATTCTACAAGAATAGAAGCAAAGAGAGAAGCTCCAGTCAAGGTCCTACAATAACAAAATATCTTCAAGTCATGATTGTAATTGCTACAATTGTGGAAAACCCAGACACTATTCAGATGAGTGTTCGGCTCCCTACAAGAAAAGAGAAAACTCACCGAAAAGGAGGAGTAGAAGAGATGAATCACCTCCAAGAGAGAGAAGGAGTAGAGATGATCGTTATGACTGAAGACCCTCTTGAAGAAGCAAGGATTCGTAAAGGAAGGACAAGTTATCAAAGAGCTACACAAGACGAAGACATCAAGCTCATGTTGGTGAATGGGTTTCCGGTTCCGACTCCGACAACTACTCTGAGAGAAGCTATCACTCCGACTCCGAATATACTCAAGATGAAGGTGTTGCCGGAAATGCTCTAGTATCATCCAACTCCCATGACATATTTGATACACCAAATGAAGGAATTGGAAGATGCTTCATGGCTAAAGGCCCCAAGGTATCATTCCCCGAGTATCTTGATTTCAATAGTGATGAAGATGATTTTCTAGGTGATGATGATTTACTTGTTGAAAAAATTAGTGAAAACAATGATGAATTTGCTACTAATCATGCTAATCGAGATGAAACGAATGACAATGATAAGAAGGAGATTGAGCGTCTAACTAAATAACTAAACACTCTTAAGTTAGCTCATGAAACAACTCTAGAGGATCATAGAGAGCTCCTAAGAACTCATGAGAAGCTACGCTTCAAGAAGATAAATTTAGAGGAAGAGCATGGGTTTCTAAAAGCTATCAATGATGATCTTCGAAAGAAGAGTTCTTCTTACATTTCCAAACATCTCCTCTTGTCTACTTATATGCCACAAGTAAAATCTAGCAACAAGGGCAAGAAAGATTCTTCTTCTAGTAGTAACAATAACCATGCTAAATCCAATGTTGTTGCTTCTAGTAGTTCTCTTGATTCCACTAATGATTCTCTTAGCCAAGTTACACTTGAGCAAGAAAACAGCTTATTTAAGGGAATTATAGAGAAAGGTGTTTACAAGAGCCTTGCCGAAAGTAAGCAATTTGAGGAAATTGTTCGCAAGCAAGGAAGGCACCAGAAGAATCAAGGTGCTGGTTTTGAACGAAAGTTCAATGCCAATGGAGTTGAATGGGAAGAAGATCAATATCCCTAGACAAATTTTGTTCCTCAACAAGAGAAGTATGTCCCAACTTGTTTTGAGGGAACACAAGCTCACGATGATCTTCCACCACCAGACCACAAGCTAAAAGGCAAGGACAAGCTTCAAGAAGAGACTGACTCATTTGAAGAAGCTCCTAAGGCCATGGTCAAGTGGGTTCCCAAGACTACATCAAGCTCTACTTCATCAAGTTCAACTACAACTCCAAGGATTCCCATCAAGTTGATGTGGATTCCAAAGAAGAAGAATTATAGTGTTCTTGAGGGTGACTCCACCAACATACTTCACTCACATTCATTTTGGCAAGGATTTGTGCAATCAACTTTCATATCTTGCACTAGTTCATGGAGTCACAAACCCTCTTGTTGGTAAGACAAGGGACAAGGTAACCTAATGCTTTCATGGACATCATCATTTGTGCAATTAACTCTATGTCTTTGGATATCCTTGTATGTTCCTTGTGGGACTAACCCATGTAGGTATTGAAAGTGCAAAACTCCAAAGGATTGCTCCAAATGATCTACATCAACATTGAGCATCCACATCTTCACTATCTACATGAAATCATCATCGACAAAACCCAAGGTTAGTTCATCCCTCTTTGGGGGATATCACATCTAGGGGGAGCTTTGCTCTAAGGAATTGAGCTAAAGCAACTCTAATGGTGTGAACACATTAATGCTTTATGTAAAAGTGGTAACCCCACTTGTGCTTAAACGATGAGTATGACCTATGATCAAATGTTCTCATTTGACTCCTAAGTCAATATACTCATATAGAGATGACCTAGTCATCGCAAATTGCTTGATAGATGCTAGAATTGCTTGTGCATGCTTGACACATATTTTATTTGATATCTTATTGTGTGAGCATGTTAGTTTGCATATTTCTCCATTCGAGGACATCCATTTGTTGTTTTGATTGCATTTGGTTTTTATCGGCCAAATGGATGTGCAAGAATGCCTAAGAACTTTGTCTAGCTATCTATGCTCTTCTTGTCTCAAATTCTTTTCATGCTATATCACAACAAATGAAGGAGTCTCTTTCGGACCCTCCGGGTGAGGAGCACTCGGAGCCACCGATCCGTCAAGGGCTTACTTCCAAGACCTTCTATTGCATTTCGGTCAGACCAATTCACTCAAACTCGGTCACACCGAAAGCAATTAGATTTATCTAGGTTTTCATCTCGGTGCTACCGATTAGACCGACTCGGTCCTACCGAGTTGCTGTAACTGCACACAGTTGCACATCTCGGTGCCACCAACAGCACATGGGTATATATATATATTGCGGCCCGTACGGTTGAAAACTTCTTCAAATGTACAACTCGGTCCCACCGATTGGCTCTGGACATTGCACATGTACAACTCGGTTCCATCAAAATGTACAAATTGGTGGACCGAAAGTAAAGTGTCAATGAAACCCTAGCAACTCGGAGCCATCGAACCCCAACTCGGTTCAACCGAAATGGTGTGTTTAGGCTCTGTGAGTGCTTCGGTGTCACCGAAATGATCAACTCAGTAGCTCTGAAATGCTTTCTGTGAAAATCTAAAACTAAAGTTTGGACACAAATTTTTGTGCAAAAATATCTGCTTTTTGTGATAACTCATCTACTCTGCCCATACCCATCTATTCACAGGTTCTGTTTGCAAAGATGTCAAGTGCCAGTGACAGTCAGAATGTGTTAGAACAAAATGTTGATCTCAGTGAGGGTTCAAGCCCCAATGACAGCTATGATGAAGGTAGCAGAAGCACCCCCAACTACTTGCCAAAGGCTGCCACAAGAACTAGGAAGAAGAAAACCTCTGATAGTGAGGATGAAGACTTTGTGGCAGATGAGGCCACTTCCAAGAGGAAAGCAGTTCTGCGGAAAGAGTATGGCTCTGCAGCTAGTAATAAGCCAAGTGCAAAGGACAGGACAACAGTCAGAAAAGTCCCCAAGACCAAATCTGACAAAGCTTTAGCTCCAAAGGAAACCATGACTTTCACACTTGAGGAGTCAAGTGGTGAAGAAGCTGTTGCAGGTAAGAGGAAGAGAAGTGCTAGGAAAACAATTGCTACAGTGATTGGCAAGCCTTCCATGAGGGAAGATGAAGATGAGGAGGAGGAGGAGGAGGAACCTACTGCACCTCCAGCTAAGACACAGAAACTCATGGCAGATGCTATGAAGTCAGTTGCTCCTCCCTCCAAGCCAAAGTCAAAGCCCAAGGTTTCTGCACCAAAGAGGTCTACAAGAAATATTTCAGCTGCTGAGAAGAACAAGGCCCCGATGCCTGAAGTTGAGGTTGATGAGGATCCACTAGTGCTCAGAAGATTGAAGCCCAAGATCCCAGATCATGATAATGCTCATCCTGTTGCTGAGAACATGAGGCTCAGGAAAGACAAGGATCTACGAGAGTGGAGAAAATTGGATCCATATTCAGTCAGGAGGAGGACAACATGTGATTACCACTTTCACACCCGTGAACAACAAGATTTCTAGGAGACTATTTTGCTTGATAAGAAGGCCATCGTCAGTGACATGAAGTGGGTGGATTGTGAATACATTGATGACAATGAAGATTATTTTCCCCATGTTCGTGAGAATTTCAAGAGTGCCAGAGTTTACAAGTTTGTTGGTCAGAAGCTCACCAAGTGGAACGATGAGATGATCATGCAATTCTATACCACAGCTCACTTCTATCCAGATGGTAAGATTGTATGGATGACTGAGGGACATCGATACCAGTCATCGATCTCTGAGTGGGCTCCTCTTATTGGTGCTCCTGAGGAGGATGAGAACGATGTTGATGTGTACGGGAAGCCCCGGATGGACCACAATTCAATGGCAAATATGTACAAGGAAATCCCTCCCAAGGATCTTGAGGGTCACAAACTTGGACATGTCAAGCATTTGCTTGCTGGGTTGGCCACAACCAACACGATATTGGGGCATACTCTTTTGCCCAAGTCTGGAGATGACAAGATGATACGTGGCCACTCCATCAATTTTCTCCATTTATTTGATATCCCACAAAAGTTCAAAGTTATGAGTTTGATTGTTGAGACGGCCAAGAGGACAGCTGCTGACCAGAAGAAATCTTGTGGATATGCTCCACACATTCAGATGCTCATCAACTCCCAAGTTGGGATGAAGACATATCTACTTGATCTTGAGCACCTTCCTCTTCAGCCAGAGTTCGAGGACAATGTGGTGGTGATGCTTCACACCCTACATCAGTTGTGGCTCAAGAGAAGGCTCAGGCAGCAGCAGCAGCAAAGGAAGCCACTGCACCCAATAGCAAATCTAAAGACAAAGCAAGACCAAATGACATATCTGCTGGAAGCAACACTAAGGATTGAGCGGAGTCTGGCCAACTTAGCCAAGAACCAGGAGAGCTTAGAGCGGATTGTGGAGGACAAGATGTACAACCTTGATGTCAAGGTCACAGAGATCCAATATATTGTGGAGAAGCTTCGAGATGATGTTGAGGATGGAGCAGAGCACCCCACTACTGACAGGTTTCAGTCTATGCCAAGGGCAACCAGATCTTCAGCCGTGCCAGTTGCAGACATGAGGACCACTCTTTCTGCACCTGCCGCCACTGCTCTAGTGCCACCTCCAGTTTCCACACCACCAGTTCAGCAGACATCTTGTGAAGCATTTGCAGACGCAGTTCTCTCAATGCCTTCTACGCACACCGCCTTCAGGAGCTCCAGGGGATCGTGCCTAGAGAGTCGCATAGCTCTATATCTTTTCGAGCTTTTTGGTAACTTGTTGCCAAACGGGGAGAAAATGTATAGATCATAGGCTTCGAGAGAGAGTGTCTCGTTCTTTTGCTTGTTGGTTTTTATTGCCCGTTGCTACTATGTCCATTAGATTCGTGCTACTTGGTTGTTTTTATGCTTGTGATATACTATGTTTGGTTGTGAGGTTGATCATACTTTGCTTAATGTGTGCTTAATGCTTATCTCTATGGTTACTTGTGTATGATCATCCACTTATGTCCTTGGTGATGCGTGCATGTTATTTCACTCATATCATTTTGTGCGCTCCACCAAGATGTATGTGACATGGAAGAGTGACCCAATGATCCTAATCGATTGTGCATTTGCATTCAAACATAAATTTTTAATAATGCACAAATTTAGGGGGAGCTCTTACTTATCACATACTTCTGAAAGCGATGATGTATTTCATTCATTTAATCATGTGTCGAAGCTTTGATCTATATGTTGTCATCAATTACCAAAAAGGGGGAGATTGAGAGTGCAACTAATCCCTGGGTGGTTTTGGTAATTCATAACAACATATAGCTCATTGAACTAATATCCATTCAAGATAAATATTTCAGGATGTTTAATGATTGGCATGGCATGGACAAGAGAGGTGGACCCCTCAAAATGACAAGGACAAAGACTGGCAAAAGCTCAAGACTCTTCATTTCTATTTTAGTGATCCAAGATCACATTGAGTCCATAGGAAAGCCAATACTACTAAAAGGGGGTGATGTGTTGCTTAATGGTCTACTTGCTCAAGTTCTTAGTGATATTGCTCCAAAACCCTCAGCCACTTTCTCCATCCAAATATGTCCAAACCCTAATTTGAAACTCGGCCCCACCGATATATCCTACCCAGAGCCACCGAGTTCATATTGACATAGCCACTGCCAGAAACCCTAACGATTCGGTCACACCAATACGGATCTCGGTCTCACCGAGATGGCCTTGCAAACTCCCTGTGGCTTGTTGTAATTATTTCGGTTTCACCGAGATGTTGCAATCGGTCTCACTGAGTTGGCTTGACAGATTCTCTGTTGCTTATTGCTTCACTTTGGTCCCACCGAGTTGATGCAATCGGCGCCATCGAGATGAAGTTTGCCCTAAGCCCTAGCACATCGGTCCCACCGAGTTGTTCCAGTCGGTCCCACCGAGATTCCTAACGTTCAGATTTTTTTACTGATCGGTGCCACCGAGTTTCACAATCGGTGCCACCGAGATGGACCAAAAGTGTGTAACGGTTGGATTTTGTGTGGAGGCTATATATACCCCTCCACCCCCTCTTCACAAGAAGAGAGAGCCATCAGAACGTGCCTACACTTCCACCCTCCATTTTCTGAGAGAGAACCACCTACTCATGTGTTGAGATCATGAGATTCCATTCCAACCATTTGAACCTTGATTTCTAGCCTTCCCCAAGTTTCTTTCCACTCAATCCTTCTTCCACCATAGCCAAATCTGTGAGAGAGAGTTGTGTGTTGGGGAGACTATCATTTGAAGCACAAGAGCAAGGAGTTCATCATCAACACACCATCTATTACCTTTTGGAGAGTGGTGTCTCCTAGATTGGTTAGGTGTCGCTTGGAAGCCTCCGACATGATGTGGAGTTGAACCAAGAAATTTGTAAGGGCAACGAGATCGCCTACTTCATGAAGATCTACCCGAGTGAGGCAAGCCCTTCATGGGCAATGGCCATGGTGGGATAGTCAAGGTTGCTTCTTCGTGGACCCTTCGTAGGTGGAGCCCTCTGAGGACTCGCGCAACCATTATCCTTCGTGTGCTGAAGTCTCCATCAATGTGGACGTACGATAGCACCACCTATTGGAACCACGCCAATAATCTCTGTGTCTCCATTGCATTTGCCTTCTCCAAACCCTTCCCTTTACCTTCATATGCAATGTTTTACTTTCCGCTACTATACTCTTAGAATTGCATGTGTAGCTAGGTTGATTACTTGACTTGTCATAATTGCTAAAATCTTCCCACAACTAAAATTGGGAAAATGATAGATTTTTAATTGGTCAAGTAGTCTAATCACCCCCCCTCTAGACATACTTTCGATCCTACACTCGAAATGGCTATGAAAATGCCATGTAGGTAGGTATGGCGGCTGTTTTGTGGAGATGGGGGTGTCTAATGTGTAGGAGAACAAGAGAAAGTCCTCCCACGGGTTTTGATGTACCTGCGAAGTTTGCTCCAAGTCTCATTGTGAGAGTGGGCAATGCACGGTACCATAGAGGCTAGCAATAATAGATGAACGAAAGTGCAAAAGGTATCGAACTTGCCTTAGTCATAAAGAACTCAAACACTACACAAGAGTATCGCGGTGTCATGTTGCATAAGACTCAAAAGCTAAGTACCCCGAGGGGATAGTTTTGCGGAGATAAATCCATGTTGCGTCCTAGATCAATGAAAGATGTTGGGCTCATCAGCAAAAAAGCCTCTACAATCATTCAATCGCTAATCAAGCCACCACTAGAGTCCCCAAATTAAGTTATTAGGTGAAATAAAGGCAATAGTTCAAAGGACTCCTTTATTGGATTTTTGATAAAAGAGCATGGCAATGTTTTTCAAAAGATAACAAGATTCCCACAAGCTAAGTCAACAAGTGCAAGGCAAGCATGTCAAAACAGCGGGATACACTAATGCACGAAAACCAAATGATGAAGAGCATTGCTCAGTACACTACACATGCAAAAGTAACCTCCCCACACTTAGAACCAAGGGAAATTACAAAAGTAAAAATAAAATGCAGTTATTAAAAGAGAGCATGAGAAGTGGTTACCTCCCCAAGCTTACGTCTAAGCAAGTGTTAGAAACTTTCACCGTTGAGGTGCATGCGACCTTTCTTTTAATAGACATGGACCTTGCGTCATGTGGTCTCCTCGTTGTGGTCCGGCGGCTGCCCTCCAATAGAACCCGCTAGAAAGAAACTAAAAAGAAGACCAAATATTTTTGTTCTTTTGTGTTTTTCATTTTTTTGTAGCACAAAGGATTAGCAACACAGGTGATAAAAACATAAGCCTCACAATGATCAGCTCATGTACCTAAGCACCTCGCTTAAGATGATAAACTGGAGTCTAGAAGTTTGCAACCTTATAGATTGGAGTGAAATGTGTGTGAGACCAAAGTGTGCAGCTCCTAGGTGCTTAATTAAAAGATATATCTCACTTAAGGTGAGCAACTTTTATTTGAGCAAGGTTCGAAATGGAAAATAGTATCGGGCACTTATAGTTGAAGTTTGTCATGATGAAGCAACCAAGTGGCTTGTGTGGATCTTTTATACAGTTGGCACCATACCGTACACGTCACCACATAAGGTCCAAGCCCCTGCGAAAATAACACACAAATAAAAACATCAATTCGGTATATGAACGGACCCAACCGGTAAAAAGGAATAAAGAAAACATAGTTGCTAAAGAGAATTATCGGCTACAGAATTTCATAGGTAATTAACACTAATTAAAAAGAAAATAGTCAGTTAGAAAACACCTCATCGACCTTAGACATCGGAAATGAAACATATAGAGGTGTTTTTGCCCTCATACAGACGCGCAAACGACCAGTTGCGGTCGTATGGATCGCCGTCGTGCATTCTGGTAGACGATACCCTGTGCCACTGATGACCCACAAGTATAGGGGATTAATCATAGTCCTTTCGATAAGTAAGAGTGTCGAACCCAACGAGGAGGAGAAGGAAATGACAAGCGGTTTTCAGCAGGGTAATGTCTGCAAGCACTGAAGTTGTCGGTAACAAGTAGTTTGATAGCAAGATAATTTGTAACAAGCAAGTAACGGTAACGGTAAATAAAGTGCATCAAGGTAGCCCAATCCTTTTGTGGCAAAACACAAACGAAAAATGTGTCCTATAATAAGCAAAGCGTTCTTGAGGGTACACGGGAATTTCATCTAGTCACTTTCATCATGTTGGTTTGGTTCGCGTTCGCTACTTTGATAATTTGATATGTGGGTGGATCGGTGCTTGGGTGCTGTTCTTACTTGAACAAACCTCCCACTTATGAGTAACCCCCTCGCAAGCATCCGCAACTACAAGAAAAGTATTAAGACATAAATCTAACCATAGCATTAAACATATGGATCCAAATCAGTCCCTTACGAAGCAGCGCATAAACTAGGGTTTAAGCTTCTGTCACTCTAGCAACCCATCATCTAATAACTACTCCACAATGCATTCCCTTAGGCCCAAAGATGGTGAATTGCCATGTAGTCGACGTTCACATGACACCACTAAGGGAATCAAAACATACATATCATCAAAATATCGAACACATATCAAATTCACATGATTACTTGCAACATGACTTCTCCCATGACCTCAAGAACAAAAGTAACTACTCACAAATGATATTCATGCTCAAGATCAGAGGGGTATTAAATAGAACATAACGGATCTGAACATATAATCTTCCACCAAATAAACCATATAGTAATCAACTACAAGATGTAATCAACACTACTAGTCACCCCTAGGTACCAATCTGAGGTTCTGGTACAAAGATTGAACACAAGAGATGAACTAGGGTTTGAGATGAGATGGTGCTGTTGAAGATGTTGATGGAGATTGGCCTCCCAAAGATGTGAGGGTTGTTGGTGATGACGATGGCTTCGATTTCCCCCTCCAGGAGGGAAGTTCCCCCAGCGGAATCGCTCTGCCGTAGGGCAAAAGTGCTCCTGCCCAAGTTCCTCCTCGATACGGCAGTGTTCTGTCCCGAAAGTCCTCTCCTTATTTTTTTTCTAGGTCAAAAGACCTTAAGTACCAGAAGATGGGCACCGGAGGTGGGCCGGGCTGGCCACAACCCACCAGGGGGCGCCTGGCGTGCCCTGGTATCTTGTGGTCACCAGGTGGCCCCCCTCCGGTAGTTATTTGCTGCAGTATTTTTTATATATTCCAAAATAATTCTCCGTAAAGTTTCAGCTCATTTGGAGATGTGCAGAATAGATATCTCTGACGTAGCTTTTTTCGGTCCAGAATTCCAGCTACCGGCATTCTCCCTCTTTTGTGTAAACCTTGCATATTATGAGAGAAAAGGCATTAGAATTACTCCATAAAGCATTATTATGCATAAAACATTATAAATAATAGTTGGAAAACAAGATGCAAAATGGACGTATCAACCACCCCCTCATACAGGCGCTCGTACGAGCGCACGCGCTCATTCGAAACACTATCTTTGAATCTAGAGTTCTGCTTCTCGGGGTGGACCTGGCATACGGGTGCGAGCGCCCGTTTGGTACGCCGTCTTCTGCTCTGTGGAGGTGCTCCTTTGTGGTCGCCAGGTGAAATGACCGCTCGTACGAGCGTGAGCGCTCGTATGGTAGGCCGTCTTTTTCTCTGGTCCTCTACTCGGTTGCGGCCACAAGCTCATACGGGTGCTTAAACGACCGGGACGGTCCTATGGAACACCGTCTTTTCTCCTGGAACTGCAGAACTTCCTGAAAATTTTTGTGCTTCCTCCTCACGTTAGGCACATATCAATATTGCATTAAAAATAGGAGAAGGTATGCAGCAAAAACAGGGCACTGACATGATAATTTGTTTTACCAATGAAGACTATCACGAAAACCCACTCAAATAGCAACTACTCAAAGAAAAATGAAAGTGCCAATGCAACATGAATGCAGCTAGACTCAAGACACAAAACTAAGAAAGACACCTACGGACTTCCGGGTTACCTCCCAGGCAGTGCTTTGTTTATAGCCATATAGCTAGGCTTCGGTGCTCCATATGGTCATCCAGCCAGATCCCAAGGGATTTCAACCTCGAGTGTGAGACCTACCTCCGAAAGGGGTTTGGAACACCTCATAGCAGAGCTCGGTCGAAGGCGCACTCACTCGCGGTGCATCGGCATGATATAAGTAAATTCATACTCGCGCTTTGTACGCGAGTACCGATGCACCAAGATGAGTGGAGATGTCTGAAAAGTTAGTGGTTGCAACTGCATAGTAATATTATAATGGAGAGAATGAGGACCTACAGGTAAATCATAACCTTCATCATTTTCATCAAGCCGCACATTAATCATGTCAAAAAAATTACCATTGGAGCGATTTTCTCGACAGCAACCGTTCCGTTCTTCATCTTCGCGTTCCTCTGGATCATCATTTTCCATACTTCCTTCTTCTTGTGGCTCGATGACATTTCCTTCATGTTCCTGCATAAGTTCACGTTCCTGCGAAATATCGACTTGGGAGATGGCAGCCATCTGCTTCTCATAGTTTATAACCAAAGGATTTTCATCAAAATTATTGTCTAGACAAAAGTTATAAACTTCTCCCACCAAGTCTTCATACTTAGTCAACCAAGTCTGTTCTTCAGCAAACCTGCTAATCCACATTAAAAGCTCATGTGATCTAAGCAATAGCCTTATCTCCTCAATTACCTCAACATCTTCAAGAAGATGTTCAAAACAGTTGAATGATCTCACAACTGGATGTGGGTGATCTTCGCAATAAAAACTCATGTGGAGAAGAGATTGGCATTGTATGCAACCTTTAGGGATATCACTAGCTATAATCACTAACTCCATAAATTTCTTACCCATTTCACTACCTTTTCGGTATTCCAATATTCTTTAAGCGTCCTCTTTTTTTCATGGAAATGTTTCATTGCAGCCTCCATGTCTTCATCTAACATCTCAAAGAAAGACAATTTTTTTTGGTATTTCTGGGTTAAGGAAAAACAGTAAGATAAATAGCAACAAATAAAATAAACTAAGTGCATGCGGGTAAGTAATAACCAAGCGCTATGCTCCCCGGCAACGGCGCCAGAAAATGCTTGATGACCTGCAAGTGCATAGGGCTATTGTAGCACTTTCGTTGTGATAAGTAGAGTGTCGAACCCACAGGGAGCTTATAGGAAGGCACCACAAACCGCGCACCTACGTTGTCACTTTCACGTAGCCACATATGCACCCAAACCGGAGTTTGGAAATAGTCTACTCTATAAGTTACTAGTGAAACTGGAATAAAAGGATAATAAACTAAACTACTAACAAGAAGGTAAAAACAGGAATTAAAACATGCTAAGTTAGTGGTGAAGGTGCTTGAGTAGCAAACTGTTCTCTAGGACTCCGAAGTCATTACCACAAATATGACCTGCACATCTAGTGCGGAGCAAATGCTCTCTAGCGTATCCTCTATCCACTCTTCATATGCCTAACTGGGCGATCCCTGGTACAACACATGTTATACTCAAGGTAGACTTCGTGCAAAGACCCCGTGGACGCGGCCAGATATGGGTTAACCTGAACTCCCCCATTAACACTTCAAAGACTAGGGATTGAGGTTTTACTGTCACCTAGAATTCACTCAGTGTCCTATCCTATGCAATGACCGTAGTTCCTCCACGGCCAATCACGACAAAAGTGCGAGTGAGGCCTCCTCTCAAAACTCGCGAGAATACTAACTTGAAAATGAACAAGAACATATTGGATCGCTTGGAAATAATAATATTAATTATAGAAGAGTTCATCTGTATCCTTGAGAACAAATGCATCTACTCAAACATAAAGGTAAGGGTCAAGTTACAAGATGGCATAGAGCCAGTGAAGGGAGGAGGCACGATGGAGATGGTGATGGCGGCAGTGGCGCGGTGATGGTGATGGCACTGGAGCAGTGGAACGGGCACCGCCCTGAAGGCCGGTGCTCCCGGTGGTGGATCCTCCTCTTCTTACCTTGATCTTGTCCCTCCCTCTATGGTGGTGGTGGAGCAGCAATGGAGATGAACTTGGATGTGTTGGAGATGAATGGCGTGAGAGAGATGGCAACTAGGGTTGTGGAGGTGTATATATGGAGCCTCCTAGCCTCCTCTCTTTATGGGCTTCATCCAAGGGCCCACAATGAGCCAAAACCTCTCCGAATCTCTTATTTACGAGCCAAGGATCCCGTGGGATCGAATGGGGATGAAATTGGTGAAGAATCCCATCTAGAAGGGCAACTTTTGGAGCTGTCTCTTTTTTCTGCGTGCCAAACGACCGCCGAAACGACCGCTCGCGGTCGTTCGAAAGGTCCTCTTCTCGTCTGGACTCCTCGGGTAAAATGGTCGCCATTTCTTCAGACGAATTCAGAATTTGACGTTCTTGGGCTTGTTGGATTTGTATGAACGATGCTGATCCATTTCTGGTCTTATCTTGATTTGGAGCACTTTGGAAAAATGACTTTTTCCGACCTCCGGAATGGCTAAGTCTGCCCCCTAGGTGTCTCCGTATTGAAGCCCTCCTTGGTTCTTTCATCGTGCTTGGTGCTAGGATGCTCCAAAACACCTGTAGACACAAGAAAACAAATAAAGCTAGTGAAAAACCAACTAAAATACTAAATGTGCAATGGTCACAATGATAAGTGCAAACACTGGTAAACATGCATAATGGACAACTGTTTGGTTCAATGGGACATGATATATAAAGAGAACATGCAACAAATGAGCTCTAAAATGCATAAAATATAGAGCCATCAGACACCGGCGGTGTTCGGCGCGGCCCAGGTAGGGCGGGGCTGGGACGGGCCGAGAAGCAGTGCGCCGTATGGGGCGAAGTAGCCGGTGAGCTGCGGTCTGACGGCGGGAGCGGGGATGCCACGCCCAGACGGGGCACCACCTGGAAATGACGAGCCACGCCCACGCCCTCTTGCATCGTGATCAATGGTGGGAGAGGCGGTGGCCCCCTTTCCCTTGTCGTTGGTGATGCGTTCGGTGCCACAGTCGATGGAGGAACCCGAGGAGCTTGAGCCGGAGCCGATGGTGAGGGTGGTAGTGGTGACCTCCTGGCGGCTGTCGAGGCGAGCACGCTCATTGGCCATAATCTCCTGCATCAGGAGGCGTGAACGCACCTGCACGAAGGACGGGAAGGGCGGCTGCATGGGGAGGAGCGTCGCCATGACCTAAAATTTGCGGCTAAGACCGCGGTTGAGCGGCAGGTCAGCATATGGTCAATGATGTTCTCGCCGACATTGCCGAGCTCGATGGCAAGAGACTTGAGGTGTTGGCAATATTCGATGATGGAGAGGTCCCCCTGGACCAAGTTGCGGAATTCAGCTTCGAGGATCACCGTGCGCCCGGCTTGGTTGGCGCAGAAGAGAAGATGGACCTGCGTCCATATGTCGAAGGCGGTGTTGGTCGGTGTCGGTGTCAAAACCGGCAGATCTCGCGTAGGGGGTCCCGAGCTGTGGATCTTGGATCGATGGGAACGTAGAGGCAGCGTTTACCCAGGTTCGGTCCCTCTCAAAGAGGTAAAACCCTACGTCCTTCTTGGTTGTATTGCTGTGTTCGTATGACAATTACAGAGTTAATCTACCATGAGATCGGATGAACTAAACCCTAGGTGGGTATGGCCATAATGCTTCTCTGTCCCTATGGACTAGCCCTCTGTGGTTTATATAGACACCTGGGGTACCTAAGGTTGCATATGGTCGATTACCATCAGGGGATAAACATGTCGGTTACACTAACCAGATATGGAGGATACGCCAAGTCTCCGGAGGTTTTCTTCTGGAGCACGGGGTCGCCTGCAGTCCGGCCTTCCTTCGATCAATCAAGAGCGGCCCACCAGCCCGACCCATGAGAGATAGGCCAGCAGCACGAGGACCCCTTAGTCTGGGACGCCCTCAGTAGCCCCCAAACTAGCCTCCAATGCCGAGGTTGATAATCTTCATCAGCTCCATGCTCCTTCCGTCAACTATATTTTGCTGATGATAGCTCGGTCTCCCACAACACTTCGGTCAGCGAGGTATTGTGGGGCTTGCAGTATCGTTTTCTTCATTCAGTATTAGTGAAGCCCCTCGATTCCTGTGTGCCAGAGGGAGGCAAATGGTCCAATCAGTCTTATACAAAAATGCCTCTTACGACCGAGGGGAAGATGCCTATTTAACAGGCTAAGGGCGTGAAAACTGTCGCACCCCGCTTCCAATCCATCGAAAGGCTAGAGTCAACAAACCTTGAACAATGGCGAGCGCTGCAGGCTCCTCTTCACGCCCTCATGGCCCCCTTCGAGATGACTAGATGAGTTGCTCAGTTTCCCGAATGGGATTGAGCAGCCTTGAGGCACAGGGGTATCTACCCGCATCAGATCTCGCATCCACCTGCCCTGGATTGACTTCCGCAAACGGCGGGGCTTTCACGGAGAACTTTCCCGTCCCACGCGAGGAAGAAAGGGTATGCTTCTTGCCCTTTCTCTTGCAAGGTTTAGGCTTCCCCATTCACCCCTTCCTGAGGGTTCTACTAGAATTCTACGGGATCCAACTCCACCATCTCACCCCGGGATCAATTCTGCACATCTCGGGCTACGTTGCCCTCTGCGAGATGTTCCTGGGCTGTGAGGCCCATTTCGAGTTATAGAGGAAATACTTCTGCCTTGTCCCTCGCACCCGAGAGGGGACAATTCATGAGTTCGGCGGAGCCAAAGTGTGGCGTATTGCTAGAACAGGGTATCCCATGGGGACTCCCAAGAAGGATGCCGAGGAGTGGCCCTCGGAGTGGTTCTACATTGAAGACGTACCCCTATTTGATCCAACTCGGAGGGGTTTTCCCAAATTTTCACTCGCTGCTCTAAAGAAGCGGTTCAACTCACGACCGAAGAGCTCTTCCCAAGAGGAAAGTGCTGAAGTAGCGCGCTTAGCCGCTAAAGTGAGGTGTTTAACCCATAATGGGTTGACTATTATTGGCGTGATGGCCACAACCATTGCACGGTGCATTCAAACCCTTCAACAAAGGGTGCACCCCCTATGGCGTTATAATGGGGTGAATGACTTGACCCGATAAACCCGGAAGGGACCCACCGACCAGGCGGCAATGGCGGCCGTGATGGCCGATCTCTTCATGGGGGAAGAGCAAGATTTTGCTGAACTGAAGCTCAAGGATGGTTACTCGAGCTATAAACCCATCGAAACGGTGAGCCTGACCATACTTTATAGTTCGGACGGTGCTCTAGTTTACCTAATCGGTTATCTGATTTATCTGAACAGAACTGGAGACACTGGATCGAGACAGTGAATTGGCCCGCTCCTCAAACGGAGAGTCATTCTCGTGATGACGACCCTGGGTTTCACGATGATCCTGAAACGTCCATTGACTTCGAGGAGGGAGTCTTCTACCAGGAGAGCCTCGATGGCTCTAGAGTGTCCCTTTTGGCCGATCACCCTGGGACACTTCCCTCCTCTGCTGTAAGTGACAAAAAGGCTTCTTCTCGAAAAATACCCTCAGCTCATGTCACTCCGAGCAAGCTGACTTCTACTCCCAAGGGTCGTCGCACAACGCGTCGAACATCCGCGAGAGCGGCACCAGCGGCTCCAGCAGTGAGTGGCTGCGGGGCGTCCAAACATGAGGTGGCAGCGGGAATTACGTTAATCACACCTCCTCCAAAGAGGTGATGTACTCACCGTACCCCTAGTATCCTTATCTTCAACAACCGCTGCGAATATCAATAATCTTCTCTATTGCAGCCTGCAGGCAATGTGTAGAACCACCAGTGTTCGAGGACGTCGGAGAGGAGCCGAGGGGTGACCCCAGACCGAAGTCTTCGGTTGTGGTCGGTGGTACTTCATAGGTCTCCGACGAGGACCAACATCCAGGGGATTCAGAGGATGTCTCGGTTACCAATTCCAAGGTTGAAAGTGTGATGAATCACCGACAATGAAAGGCATCGCTGCGGCACTCTGCGTTCTCCGATCAGGAGTTTAATGCTCTTAGTTCGGTAGATGCATACCTCGGAGCTGCTCGAACGGAGCTCGAGGGAGTAGCCAACCTTCTGTCCGCTAGTCTGTAGGTACATTATTGGTTTTGATAACAAGACGCATAACCCAACCCAGTAGCCATCTTAGAAAAATTTAGCGTATTGAGCACTAAACCCAGTAGCCGTCAAGCCTGAATTTGGGCAGGACGGCCGAGTTAAGGGTCTGATGTTTGATAATGTCGTACTATCGTGCAGACTCTTCGGGAACAGAACAAGAAGTTGGCCGAAGACCTTGGGCGGACACATAAGCAGTTGAAATCTGTGGAGGCCGAGCTAGAGGGGGTCAAAAAATGGACCAGAGAGACACATGGTGAGGAATAGACTTAATGTGTCTAAGAAAGATTTAGATGGAAAATCTTTTCTAATGAAAGATTGTTCCATAGCAGCTGAGTCGATAATCAACTGCAGAAGGATCTGGTCTCTGCCAGAGAAGCTCAAAGGTATGCGGAGTCACAGCAAGAGGCTGGCTACCGTGTGCTGACTCAAAGTCATGAGGAAAGGGATAAGCTTAAGGCGGAAAAAGAACAACATGCCCAAGAAATTAAGAGCATGCAAGCTCAACCGGCTCTACCCGAGGAGGAGAACCAGAGATTGAAAGCTGGCATGTTCGGTGAGTGCAACCGGATTTTTCAATACATAGACTGCGTATATGATGTCGCCATATAAACAATACCATGTCTTTCTGTAGTTCTCCTCACCGGACGCCCCAAAGAGGAGGCTAGCTCCTTTGGAAGGGACCCGCTGAAGGAGCTATCCGCCGCACATGAGCGGGCCTGAAAGGCTATGAAGAGCATGTTCAAGGCGTTATATGGCCTGGCGAGGTGGCTCCGAAAGGGATGACCGAGCTCTCTAATAGATTTAAGGGAGCTCAGCACCGCTTTGAACTGTGGAAGATGTCGGCCTGTCGAGAGGGAGCGCGGGAGGCTTGGGCGATGGTAAAAAACCCGGTTCACCAAGCTTAATCCAGAGCATTTAGCTCGGGTTGGGCCGGTAGGGCCGGATGGGCAGGAAGTGACAGTACATTTGGTATATGACCCAGTGATGTCTGTTGCTCGGATTTCCCAAGAAGATTGTGCCCTGGAGGCCTTAATAGACGGCCTCGACCGACAGTAGTGTTTTGATTCTATGTAGCTATGTAATTTACATCAAATATTCTCCAACCGTGCTTTGAACATTGTCTTAACCGGCCATCAGCTTCTTCCTCCTCAGCCATCGGCCGAGGAGTGTTTCCTACTACATGCTCCGAGAACACCGGAAAACACTTAGGAGAACCAGGCAATCCGGCCATCTGGTGCAAACAGACAAAACGCACTCAGGGAGTAATGTTATATTACTGCTTAACGTAACAAACATCTTCCGAAGAAAATAGTTCCTCCATGGGTTCCTTTCTTTGGGTTGTCATGTTTACCATGGACGTATAACCTAATCCCCAAAATATGTGGGTCATGGTTACTTCGAGAAAATAACCCCGGAATCTGGTAATAACTACCATTTATTTTCACTTCCCTCGTGACCGATCAATTATATTCTTAAGAATGCTAGCTTTCGGCTTCACCCGTCTGAGGTACGCACCCGGGCAACCCGGGCGTAACAATCGCAAAGGTGCTCCCTTTACTCCCTAGCCGAATAATCGGGAACGTAGGGGGTAAGCACAGGAGCGAGGCAACCTAGCTTGGAAAAAACTTAAGTCAAATTGATGCATATGATGGCTTAAAAACGATGCTGGAAGGTTGCAAACATGACAAAATTGATGGTTGCACAAAGAATATATGATTGGCTTTATAAAAGAAGCCCCCAGGTAAAAAACATGTGGTACATTTAAAGATGTTTTGCCAAGAGAGACTTAACGTAGCTCGCCGTGACCGAACACAACCTGGAAAATACTAGCCGAATGAAAAAAGGAAAGTGTAAATCCGAGAAGGATAAATCGAATAGGGTGATGATGTCAGTCTAGCCATAGAAGCGCCGAAGCCGAGCTGCATTCCATGGGTTTGGTTCGAGAAGGTTATCCTTTGGGTCGTGGAGACGGTATGCTCCCCCTGCGAGTACCTGATCAATTATGAAGGGCCCCTCCCATTTGGGTGATAATTTGTGCTTTTGCTTCTCCGGTAGGCATAGGAAAAGGTCGCCCACATTATAAACCTTTGCCCGTACTTACCTGCTCTGATAGCGTCTGGCCTGCTGCTGATAAAAAGCAGAACAAGCCCGAGCTATGTCGCGCTCTCCTTCCAGGGCATCCAGGTCGTCTTGCCGATCCAGCTCGGCTTCCTTTTCTTCATACATGTGCACTCGAGGTGCGTCATGAATAAGGTCACTGGGGAGAACAGCCTCTGCCCCATACACCATGAAGAACGGCGTATAGCCTGTGGAGCGATTGGGGGTGGTTCGCAGGCCCCATAATACAGAGTCGAGCTCCTCAACCTAGTGGCAGTCGGACTGTTTCAAAGATCGGACCAAATGGGGCTTAATGCTGCTCAAAATTTAGGCCGTTGGCTCGCTCGACTTGTCCATTGGACTGTGGGTGGTATACAGTGGCATAGTCAAGCTTAATGAATAAGTTAGCGCACCAGTCCTTTACTTCCTGGGAAGTAAAATTGGATCCATTGTCCGTTATTATGCTATGGGGGACACCATAACGGTGAACCATGCCGGATATGAAATCGATGACCGGCCCGGACTTGGCTGAGGTTACTGGTTTTGCCTCGATCCATTTTGTGAATTTATCTACCATAAAAAGTAGATACTTCTTTTTCTTGGTCCCCCCTTTAAGTGGTCCGACCATGTCTAACCCCCAGACAGCAAAAGGCCAAGTGATCGGTATTGTCCGAAGGGCTGTGGGGGGCATGTGACTTTCATTTGCAAAGAGCTGGCAACCAACACAATGTTGGACCAATGTTTGGGCGTCTGAGCGAGCGGTGGGCCAAAAGAACCCAGCTCGAAAAGCCTTGCTGACCAGGGCCCAAGCTGCTGCGTGGTGAGCGCCCATGCCGGTGTGAATCTCGGCCAAGAGCTGTCTCCCCTCCTCTTCAGATATGCATCTTTGGAGGACACAGGTGGCGCTTTTCTTGTAAAGTTCGCCCTCATGGACCTTATAGGCTTTAGATCGCCAAATTATGCGCCTTGCCTCAGTTTGGTCATCGGGCAGCTCTTGGTGGAGGAGATAGGTAAGGAAGGGCATAGTCCATGGCGCGATTACTGCCATGACTTCATGGGCCGAAGATGTTTCTTCGATTGCCGAGCCCCCGATAATTTCATCGTCTGGTTCAGTCATTGGGGGAATGATTTTTCCCGAGTCGTTGGTACCGGCATCCTTGCCATCATCCTGCCACACCAGAGATGGCTTGAAGAGTTGTTCCAAAAAGGTCTTCTTAGGAATGAGATCACATTTAGCACCCATTTGAGCAAGGACATCGGCAGCTTGATTGTTGTCTCTAGAGACATGATGAAACTCCAGCCCCTCAAACCGGGCGGATATTTTTAGGACGGCATTGCGATATGTTGTCATTTTTGGGTCTTTTGCGTCGAATTCGCCGTTGACTTGAGAGATGGCGAGATTAGAGTCTCCCCGTACCTTGAGCCGTTGTACACCCATTGACACTGCCATCCGAAGTCCATGCAACAGAGCCTCGTATTCGACTATGTTGTTAGAGTCGATGTACATAATCTGCAGTACATACTGGATGTTGTCTCCTGTGGGAGATGTGAGAGCCACTCCAGCCCCCAGTCCGACGAGCATTTTGGAGTCGTCAAAGTACATCATCCAATGTGAGTATGTACTGTACTCTCTAGGGAGCTCGGCTTTCGTCCATTCGGCCACAAAATCCGCCAACACCTAAGATTTAATAGCTCAGCATGGTCAGTATATGATTTTGAAAGGGAGGAGCTCAATGGCCCATTTGGCTATACAGCCCGTGGCGTCCTTGTTGTTGATTATATCATTCAGGCGTACTTTGGATGCCACCGTGACCAAACACTCTTGAAAATAGTGTCGGAGCTTTCGGGATGCCATGAAAACTGCGTAGGCGATCTTTTGGTAATGCAGATACCTTGTTTTACACGGGGTGAGTACCTCGGATACATAGTAGACTGGCTTTTGCACCTAGAGCTTGTGACCCTCTGCCTCTCGTTCAACGAGGAGGACTGCACTGACCACCTGGTTTGTGGCCGAAATGTATAGCAGCATTGGCTCAACAAAGCCGGGTGCCGTCAAGATGGGATTCCCGGCCAATAATGTTTTAATTTCCTCCAATGCAGCCACTGCCTTGCTAGTCCATTCAAAGTTTTGGTCCATTTAAGCAGCATGTAGAGTGGTAAGGCCTTTTCACTAAGTCGTGAAATAAAGCGGCTCAAGGCTGCCACGTAGACGGCCAATTTTTGGACGTGTTTTAACTCGGTAGGAACCACTAGCTAGGACAGGGCTCGGATTTTGGCCGGATTAGCCTCTATGCCTCTATGGGAGACATCAAATCCGAGCAGCTTGCCCGCGGGTACTTCGAAGACACATTTGTCCGGATTGAGCCGTATATTGTAAGTCCGCAGACTGTCGAAGGTTTGGCGGAGGTCGTCCACCAGATGACTGACGTGTTTGGTTTTGATGACCACGTCGTCCACATATTCCTTGACCGTTTTGCCAATTTGCTTTTCCAGACATGTCTGGATCATGCACTGGTAAGTAGCACCTGCGTTTTTTAATCCGAAGGGCATTGTGTTGAAGCAGAACGACCCATAGAGGGTGATGAAGGCTGTGGCCGCTTGGTCGGACTCCTTCATTTTTATCTGATGGTATCCGGAGTAGGCATCGAGAAAACAAAGTGAGTCGTGTCCAGCGGTGGTGTCTATGATCTGGTCTATGCGGGGCAGGGAGAAAGGATCCTTGGGTCAGACTTTATTTAGGTCCTTGAACTCGATGCACAGCCACCAGGATTTTTCCTTCTTAGGCATGATGACCAGATTAACCATCCACTCGGGATGTTTGATGTCTCGGATGAATCCAGCTTCAAGCAATTTTGCTAGTTCCTCACCCATGGCCTGACGCTTGGGTTCAGAAAATCGGCGGAGTGCCTGTTTGACTGGCTTGAAGCCTTTAATTATATTCAGGCTGTGCTCAGCTAGATTTCGTGGGATCCCAGGCATATCTGAAGGGTGCCAAGCAAACATGTCCCAGTTTTCACGTAGAAATTTGCGCAATGCCTCATCAATCGCAGGATCCAGCTGAGATCCAATGGATGTTGTCTTGTTAGGGTCCGTCGGATGCACTTGAAATTTGACGATTTCGTCTGCTGGCTTAAAAGATGTGGATTTTAGCCTTTTGTCATGGATTACATCGTCCTTATCCACCATTAACGGAGCGCGGTTAATTCCTCGGCTACGAGGACCTCGAATAATGCTTCGAGGGCGAGAAATGTTGTTTTGTTCTTTGCCTGAAGAGCTCTATCCGGATCGCTTGTCGCTGTGATCATGCCATTAGGCCTGGCATCTTGAGTTTTATATACCCGTAATGTAGGATAGCATGGAATCATGTGAATGCGTCATGCCCCAATAAAGCATGGTAACCGCTGCGGAAGGGCACGATGTGGAAGAGTAATTCCTCGGATCGGTAGTTCTCGGGAGTTTCGAATACTACATCGAGAGTAACGTGGCCAGTGCAACGTGCCTCTTTTTTGGGGATGATCCCCAAAAAGGTGGTGTGACTTTGCTCGATGCGAGATTTGTCGAACTGCATTTTGTCCAAGGTGTCCTCGTAAATGAGGTTTGACCCGCTGCCTTCGTCCGTTAGCACCTTATGGAGTCAGAATCCATCCACTATGGGATCAAGGACAAGGGCGGCAGGTGCTCGGATAGGGTGGGGTCTCGGTTGATCTTCTTCGCCGAAGGTGATGTGTGTGTTTGTCCATGAGTCCGTCGCTGCCACATGGTGAACTTGACCGAGCTCTCGAAGGGCTCTTTTCCTCTGGTTTTTGAGGAATACCTCTCGTAGATTGTTAGGATCTCGGCATCATTGTCCAAGGGCGTTGCTGGACATCTGTTTGAGTTGAGCCTCCGATGATGGCTTCTCCGCTCTTGGCAACTTTCCTGACCACCCAGCAAGTTCGAAGGCTAAGGGTTGGGTTTGTAATGAGCAGGACGGAGTGTATAGGGCACGGTTTGTCCAGTAGTTCGTCAAGGACCGTTCTGGCTCCTGCCAGGGGTTTATTCTTTTTCTCGGGCGGCTCATATTTAGCTGCCCGATGAGAGTGTGCGCGCTTCGCCCGGGCTTGTCTGGATTCCTCGGCATGGATTGACTCCGTTTGCTCTTGCTGAGCCTGCCAAGCACCCTCCTTGACGCAGTATTTGCACACCAAATCTGATAGCTCAGAAAAGTTTTGAATGTGGTAGCGGGCGAGGGCATTTAGGATGCCTTTGTCTCGGCAGTTATGCCAGAATGTTGCCAGAATTTTCTGGCTGCAGCAGTCTGCTATCTTGTTTTTGACAAGGAGGAATCTAGTCCAGAATTGTCGGACTGTTTCTCCGAGTTGTTGCTTCACGTACATTAGATCCCATATGTCGGGCCGCCCTGAGTTACTTGGAGAGTACTCGATGTGGGGGTGGGTGGGAAAATTTGATCCCCGCAGGATGGAAGTCTGGAGTCTTAGTGGCTGAGTCCTGGGCCGACGTGGAATCCGACGGACCGGGCTCTGGGTCCGGATTTTTAGCTGGGCACGGTTGCGTAGACTCGAGGTCGTGTGCTGAATCAGACTTTGGCTTTGGACTCTCTTTGGAGTGGAGGTCGGGTTCCGAGTTAGATGACGGAGCTCGATGATCGAAGATTTAGGCTTTAAGTCCGATCTGATCATAAACCGAGGACTGGCCGTCGGTAATCCCCATGGCTTGGATCCGATCTAATATCTCGTTTAATAGTGAGAGATCTGCCAGATCCATGTTCTGGCAATGCTCGGGGTTAATTTGCAGTGTTGTTGCACTGGGAGCGTTCGAAATTGTCCTGGGGTCATGCTCAGTCGAGGCTGATCCTGGGCCGTCGAGCATAGAGACTAGGTCCGAGCTTAAGGCCAGATCCAGAATAGCGGCCAACCTGATGACGGGGTAAGCCGAACCTGAAGCCGAAGCCTCAGGATTTGTGGGTCCTTTGGGTGAAGCCGAGAACCCTACGAGGACAAGGTCTCCCCGGGGGTCGATAAGGAACTCTAGGTTTCCAAACCTGATCTCCTAACTGGGAGCGAAGCTATCGACCCGGCCGAGATGGCTGGTCGGATCAGCGTGTAGCATGATGCTGCCAAACGCGAAGAGCTGGCCGAGAACGAAGACGTCCCCGCTGCGGATGCTATTGTTGACGACTAGGCGAGGCATTGATCCTTGATGATCCTTCAGCGGAACTCTCAATGAAAACACTAATGTCGGTGTCAAAACCGGTAGATCTCGGGTAGGTGGTCCCGAGCTCGGGATCTTGGATCGGTGGTTAATAGGAAACATAGAGACAGGGTTTACCCAGGTTCGGGCCCTCTCAAAGAGGTAAAACTCTACGTCCTACTTGGTTGTATTGATGTGTTCGTATGACAATTACACAGTTGATCTACCATGAGATCGGATGAACAAAACCCTAGGTGGGTATGGCCATAATGGTTCTCTGTCCCTACGGACTATCCCTCTGGTTTATATAGACACCAGGGGTACCTAGGGTTGCATATGGTCGGTTACCATCAGGGGATAAACATGCCGGTTACACTAACCAGACTTGGAGGATACACCAAGTCTCTAGAGGTTTCCTTCTAGAGCACGGGGTCACCTGCAGTCTGGCCTTCCTTCAATGAATCAAGAGCGACCCACCAGTCCGGCCCATGAGAGATAGGTCGGTAGCCCGAGGACACCTTAGTCCGGGACGCCCTCAGTCGGTGAGGCCACCACATCCATGAGCTCGTCGGGGACGACGCCGTGGAACCAGAGAACGATGGTTAGGTTATTGTTTCGCCACACGGCGTTCTGGTGGATCAGCTCAATGGCCGCATCAAGGTGGTGGTGCATGTTATACTTGCAGCAGACATGGTAAAAGATTTGATGCCATTTGGAATAGTTACTGGATTCCAGCTCCAGCCGGGCGTGGAAGTGGTGCGAGATGGATGGGGGCAGGCCGACTGAGGAAGAGGAGCCAACATCGGGTGCGTCAAGATGGAGCACCATGGCGCGGCTGGAGCCACCGAGTGCGAGGGGCTGGATGGGGATGTTGCCGGCCGTGCAGTGAGTGGCCGCAAGAGGGGTGGCCGGCGGTGCGGTACGCACGGCCGTCGGGGTTGAGGAAGCTGGGGCGGTCTTGAAGATGGCTTGTTTTCCGTGAGTGACGTCGGGCGCAAGATGGGCCGCGGGGGCGCAGCAGGGGCCAAGCGGGCCGCCGTAGGGAGCGCGGCCGGAGCAGCTGTGGCCACGGGAATCGCGGCAAAGGGATCACCCGTTGGCGTGTCGAAGTCGGCGGAGCACGAGCGGTGGAGGAGCTGGTTCATGGCGGAAGCAAGAGGAGAGGATCACGTGAGCGTCTGATACCAAGTTAGGTTTTGTAACTCTCGCGATTGTATTGCTTTGCCACTCAAGGGCTTATATGGTGATTACAACACAAAAGTACAAAGGGGTGAGCGAGAGAGTACAACAGCACTCCTACCATGCAGGATGTGCGGACGAACGTAGTGCGCACGACGAGCGCATACAGTTGGGGTCGCGCAGGACCCATTGTAGCTAGTTAGCCACCTGAGGGCTGAAGTACGTGCGTGTTCGAACATTCCCCTAGTCGCCGCCTCCTTTGTGCCCCCCTCACCGCCACCGCTGGCTGGCCCATGACGGAAGCAAGGCCCCCCATCTCCTTCTCTCCCATCCCTCCTCTCAGCCCTCCTGGTGGTTCCCCCCAAGCGCGGTCTCGTCATTAGCCGCAGTGCCTCGAAGCTCCTCCTTCATGGCTTGGTGGCCAGTCTAGCCGAATCATGTTGGCGCTGTTCCTCTCGTTCAGGTGGACGTCAGGCATTGTGGTCATGGGTGCCATCCCAGCCTCAGGCTCCAGAGGGTGTCATTGGATCTGATAGGGTGTCACTCGATCGACCACCGTTAGGCTGCCTCATGCGCGGACCTTCGTCGGTGTGCGTAGATCTGGGGTGTGCGATGCTCCAACATGAGGTGTTTTGGTTGGTCACCGCTGAGAGACTGGGATGCAGGATTTGGTGGTGTGTCAGTGCGGCAGCGGGGCTGGTCGGCTGTGCATTGGCGGCCCGTCTCTTGGTGGGAGTCGAGCAAGGTTTGGCCTTTCTGTGGGAATCACGGCGAAGGGACTGCCCGTAGCGGTGACTTTAGGTGGTTGGCATTGTGGTGCCCCTTGCAACAGGGCCTTTCTATGGGTGCTGGTGGGTTGTCTTGGTCGTGAAGGCGGTGAGGTGGCTCACGTGGAGGCGTTCGTGTTGTGGGTGTGGTCGTCTAGCCTTTGGCTTGTGACAAAGCCCCATCTGGGCGTTGTGTTCGTCATTTATGACTACCTATGCTCGCCGGCTGTTGGTTGTGTTGATGGTGGTTTCGTTAGTGGATTTTGGTCATGGAGGGGCATTCTCCTGGGCGAAAGCTCTGCCCGACGATATCGGTACCGCTGTCGGTGATGCTCTTTAGCATCGTGTTCCTCCTTGGAGGCGTTACCATGGGTTGCCCTTCCCTACTATGTGCTCCGGGTGAAAACCCTTGCTCCAGCCTACCGGACCGATCGGCCATGACGTGTTGGCGTCATTCCCTTCTTGGAGGCTCTGTATTATGAGCAAGGTCCCTATCTACTGGTGGTCGAGGGCGTCGGTGGATGACATGTTCTTCTCTTCGGTTTGATGGCACTCTAACCTTGACGGTGCTGCTCTCTAGGTGTGCGACTTTTGGCGAGGGGTTGTGTTCGGAGGCCTCCCTCTCCCAGTGGCAGTTTTCATTCAAGCTTTGGGATGAGCGTCTCCATTGTTCGGTAGTGCGGCACCCTTCGAGCAAGGGCGAGGGGGAAGGTGCCCCTTTAAGCGATGGCGATGTCTCGCTCGCTGGCCAGGTGATGGTGATGGCATGGCCTCCTCGGCAGCTAGTCTCCTTCTCGAGTTGGCTCCGTTCTTTGCTTCGGCTGCTCGATGATGACCGAGGGCTCCTGTGATTCCAGGCTGTGCTTCAAGTTTTCACTCGTTGTTTGCCCGTTGCCTCTGGTGCTTTGTTGTTGTTGTTGCCCAACACCTATGTATCTTGTCACTCTTTTCTTTTCTTTTTCTCTTTGTTTGGGTTGTGGCGTTGAGTTGTTCCGTTGGTTGTAAGGGCTTCATTAGTTTAAAGCCGGGCGACATCCTCTTTTCAAAAAAAAGTGTAGCATCTGATAAGTACTTACATGTTTTTATGTCTTGTCGCTCTTTTATTTTCTTTTTTACTTCGTTTGGGTTGTGGCGTTGAGTTGTTCCGTTGGTTATAAGGGCTTTGTTAATTTAAAGCCGGGCGACATCCTCTTTTCAAAAAAAAAGTGTAGCATCTGATAAGTACCTACACGCTTTTATGTGAAAATTACAAATATGTGTGCAACTACAGCAGTCACAAATTTCCTCCATATAGAGACCGGGAAGATGCGTCGCCGCCGTTGTCGGGAAACGATAATCATGAAAATGCATCGTCAGCCTGAATCAAGAAAAGAAAATCCTCTGCCACGAATCATCACCACGGTTGTTGGCACCACGATTAGCGGCCAGGCTTCCCAATTGAATAATTAAATTGTATGAAGATGCTACTCAAGTCATTCCTAATATTTCAATTTGCATGCTCTACCCAATAAACAAGTTGAGCATGCAACCGATTCTTTTTAGAAACCGATAAAAGCTGTTTTTTAGGTGCGACTAGGCTTATTATTATATTTGTTACTTCTGCTAAAGAGCCAACTCTTCTCAACGCTGGTCACCGTGCCACCTTGACGCACGCGGCGGGCACCTCTTGGCATGGACGACGCCTCCGCGATGCCCATCACCAAGCCGTCTCCTCATCCTAACAGCCTCGCGCCATAACTAGCCGTTAGTGGTATCACACAACCATCAACCTACTTCTTGCACTGCTGGCCTCCATCTCGCATGGAGTCCACCACGCAGCCACCACCGCCACAGATCTTCTGGCTCTGATGCCAATTGTTGGTGTTAAATCACCCAGCTCCTTACTTCTTCTCTCTCTAATCTATATCTTCTTCTCGATAAGACGCACACAATGAGAAAGACTAAACACACAGGCACCAAGGAAGATGCCTATCTAGCTTTGTGATGAGACACCTTTTCCTTGATCATCACTGGGGCTACATTGTGTTCTCTTCAGCCTTCACGACTTCATTTTCTCATTGACTGAAAGTGACTATTTAAGTATTTATAGAAGGGCACCCAACTTACATGGCCCATGAACTCTAACCTCATATAACCAGTAACACAACTAAACACCATGCATTAACTAATAACTAGCTACATGCACGCTCATGTGCCCCACTTGCACAACCTCTCAATAGCGAGCCTCACACCGCCATCGACATCTCACCATGCTCACCTTGCATGCATCCGCTGAAACTGGTATATGCACACATACACATTGCCTAGACTATAACATGCTACATAAATACCTAAATACATGCAGTACTCAAAACTAAATATGCAGATTTGGGAACGAGTGGGATGAGGCATTCCCCACATGTTTCCTCTCAGCTTTGGGAACGGCTATCTCGGATCATTGCCCATTGATGCTTGACATGAACATGGAGGTTCACACGCGTAAAAGATTCAAGTTTGAATCATTCTGGGTTAAGGCGGAGGGCTTCATGGAAACAATGCAGGCGGCATGGAGCTCCGTGCCGGTGGCGTCCAATACATACCTTACGCTTCATAACAAGCTAAGAGCCACGGCCATGTCTCTTTAGAAATGGAGTGATCGGTGGATTGGTAACGTGAAACTACAAATATGCATAGCACTCGAGGTGATCAACAGACTGGACATTGCCATGGATTCTCAACCATTGTCGGCTGCAGAGATTGAGCTCCGCAAATGCTTGAAAAGAAAACTGTTGGGCTTATGTTCTCTTGAACGGACAATCGCTAGGCAGCGGTCACGTATGGTGCAATTGCGGGAGGGGGATGGAAGTACAAGGTTGTTCCATCAACAAGAAAGCCATAGGCAGAGAAAGAATACTATTCGAACTGTGCGACACAATGGAAATCTATTCATAGGCCAAGATGAAGTTGCAGCAGCAGTGGATGACTATTATGGAGAAGCTTTTGGATCATGTGAAGTAAGGACGCACGCACTCAACTTAGCAACACTGGGGTTGCCGCGACTTGACCTAGCGCATCTTGAGGAGCCGTTTACCATGGACGAAGTTGAGAAGGTGATCAAGTCCATGCCTCCAGATAAAGCACCAGGGCCGGATGGCTTTACGGGACGTTTCTATGCCACATGTTGGCATATCATACGGGAGGATTTCATGGCAGCAATGGCTTGCTTCTACAATGGAGATGTGAGAGGTATTGCGACAATCAACAAATCTCTTGTGTCCCTCCTACCGAAGAAGGATGGGGCACTGGATGTGGGAGATTTCAAGCCAATAAACCTTGTGCATGGGGCGGTTAAGATTTTTGAGAAGGTGCTTGCTTCTAGGCTCGTGGTGGAGCTGCCGAACATTGTTTGGAATCATCAAAGTGCTTTCGTCAAAGGAAGATCACTGCACAAAAATTTCATGTTAGTTCAAAGCATGGCTCGGCGCTTGCATGCTCTGAAGAACCCCGCTGTCCTCTTGTAGCTAGACATCTCTAAAGTGTTCGACTCGGTTCAATGGCCGTTTCTTCTGGAAATTATGGAGCAGCTTGGTTTCGGTCCAAGGTGGAGATCATGGGTGCGTAGAATTATAGCTACTTCCACAACAAGGATAATGGTAAATGGGGACCCTGGTGACACTATATACAACTGCAAGGGCCTATGACAAGGCGACCCCGTATCACCGATGCTCTTCATCGTCACCATGGAGCCACTCCAAAGATTGTTCAAATGGGCTGCCGACTGAGGGTTCTTGCGGCCCTTGGCGATAACAGGAATGAAGAAAAGGCTCTCGATTTTCACGGATGACGTAGTCTTGTTTATCAAGCCAGAGCCGATGGATCTTGCTATCAGCAAATGCATCTTCGACCTATTTGGTGAGGCGTCGGGCCTGCACATAAACATGAGCAAATCAGTTGCGCTGCCGATACGGTGTTCGGACCAAAGCATAGCTATGGCCAGTGAGGAGCTTGGCTGCCCGGTGGGATCGTTCCCGGTTTGTTACCTCGGGCTGCCCTTGTCCATAAGGAAGCAATCGACGACGCAACTCCAATATCTTGTGGATCATATGGCGAATCGCTTGCCGAGGTGGAAGGCCTCTCTTATGCCTAAAAGTGGTAGGCTTACGTTGGTGCAATCTGTCATGTGTGCTATGCCCATACATGTGATGATGGCATTGGATTTTCCTATGAAAACGGTTGCTGCCATGAATAAGGTGTGCCGAGGGTTTTTGTGGTGCCGGAAAGCGGAGGCGAACGGTGGAATCTGTGCGGTGGCATGGGATGCTGTGTGTGCCCCGAAATGGGCAGGAGGTCTAGGACTGCCTAACCTGAGATGGATGAACGTGGCAATGCAGGCCAAATGGCCGTGGTTGCAAAGGACAAACAGCAGCAGACCATGGAGTGAGTTGTCAATCAAAGTGCCGGATGAATCGATGAAAATCTTCCAAGCGGCAACCAGGTGCACGGCACACAATGGACTCAACACGCAGTTCTGGGAAGATCGATGGCTGGATGGGAGGCGGATACAGGAGATTGCCCCGGCCATTTATGACATGATACCGCGTCGTGTTAGACAGACGAGTTTGCTTGGCCAGGTGGGGGGCAACGGGTTGTGGGCCGCGTGCATCAGCCCCAATTTGAGTGTGGATGCACTACAGGACTTCTTACAGCTTTGGTAGAGGGTCCAGACTTGGGAACCGGTAGAGATTGTCCCGGATAGATTATCTTGGTCATGGAAGACGACTGGCCAGTTCACAGTCAGATCAGCGTACGCAGCCAAGTTTTGGGGCAGGGAAGTTATACCCACAGCGGATTTAACATGGAAATCGCGAGCTCCATCACAATGCAAATTCTTTACGTGGCTTGCACTATGCAACAGATGTTGGACGTCCGACCGGCTTGCTAGGAGAGGGTTGCCGCATCAAGACAAGTGTCCTCTTTGTGGTCAAGAGGAAGAAACAATAGACCATGTGTTACTAACATGCGTCTCTGCCAGGACGATTTGGGCGGAGGTCTGTCAGGCATTGGGGAAGCCCGAGTGGACGCCAACTCCGCAGGATGCCCTACAACCATGGCTCTGCGGAAAACAAGGACTAAGTACCATGACCAGAAAAGATCTACACACTTTCCTGCTACTGACGATGTGGGAGTTGTGGAAGCACAGAAATGCAGTTGTGTTTGACGGTGCCTTTCCATCGACTGGTCGTCTCATGCAGAGAATCGAATCGGAAGGAAGGATTTGGTCGCTGTCTGGACTTATGAAAGGAAACGTTGACTTTGTGTTCGCAGGTTTAGTACGGTGAACCAGTGGAGAGGAGTAGTCTAATTTGTAGTAGGTGGAGTGGAGAGGAGTAGTCTAATTTGTAGTAGGTGGAGTGGATTTGAAGGCGTTCTGCTTCCTGCTTCCTCTGCTCCTCCTCCAGCTTCCTCTTCTTCTCCTCCTCCATCTTCTTTCTCGCACGGCTTCTGTAGTCGGCGTTCCAGTCCTCAAACCCCTCATACCACGGAACAACGCCTTTGCCTCGTGTTCTTCCCGGGTGTTCAGGATTTCCCAGGGCGCGCGTAAGCTCGTCGTTCTCTCTGCTGGGCGTGAACACCCCCGTTCGAGCCTCTTCTATTGCAACAAGTAGTTTGAGGTCCGCTCCTTTAAGACTTGCCTTCTCCAAAACCTTGCCTGTCTTTGGGTCCAACGTCCCCCCATGCGCATAGAACCAAGTCCTGCACCTGGGGGGCCAGCTCAATGTAACTGGAATGACCCCTGCATCCACCATCTGTTGCTCAGCCTTATCCCACTTAGGCCAGGACACCGCGTAGCCACCTGGCCCCAGCCTATGGTAATGCTCCTTTTTCGCGGCATTGAGCTTGTTTATTCTCGACCGTTCCTTAGCTAATTCCGATTCCTTCAATTTCACGAAAGCGGTCCAGTGATCTCTTTGCTTCTCCAGTGTTCCCATGACTTCTGGAGTCTTCTTTCCTCCTTCGACGTACTTGGCCCATATACTTTTATTGTGGTTGTTGAATGCAACCGCCATCTTACTAAGAGTAGCGTCCTTGACTTTCTGCATATCTGCATCTGTGAAATGATCTGGTAGGGTAAAATGTGACATGAGAGATTCCCAAAGCAGATCTTTTGCTCTTTGGTCAACAAAAGTAAGATCTGGACGTTCCTTTGCTGGCTTTTTCCATTCTTGAATGGAGATCGGGATTTGGTCCTTCACAAGAACTCCGCACTGACGAACAAACTTGCCCGCATTCTTCTTAGGCTCGCTTGGTTCGCCATTAGGTTTGATGGCATCGATGTTGTACTTTACGCCATCCTTCAACTTTTTGGCCGGGCCTCGCACTGTCCTGCTGCCTTTAGAAGATTTACTCGATCCGGAGGGCTAAAAGAAGAAAGATCGATTCGTTAATATATATAAAAATCATTTAAAACATGTGATGATCACCAGATGCCTGCTTATATAAATATACCTTGCCGGTCTTTGTTATTTCAAGATCAACATTTTCTTCGTCATCATAATCATAGTTCTGGACTTCATCTATTCGTTCGTCTTCATCAAATATCATACCCTCACCGGTAGGGTTCAGATATTGCGAGCCGTCATCTTCTTCAAACTCATCTGGGCGAGGGGATGAGCGTATGATGTTGAACAGGGCCTCCTCTCCTTCTCTGTCGGTATTGTCCATAGCTTTTATTTAACTAATCCAGAAGAAATATAAAACAATTTAGTATTCAAATTACAATGCATGCATGCAATCAATAAGGAAAAACTGAATCATAGTATATAATATGCATCATCGAGTATAATCTCGAATACATCGTCTCGAATATTATCGAATAATATATATAATCGCGAATACATCGTCTTGAATATTATCGAATAATATATATAATCTCGAATACATCGTCTCGAATATTATCGAATAATATATATAATCTCGAATACATCATCTCGAATATACAAATTCTATATGCAAACTTTGACATATGTCGACGATCAAATATCGTTGCATATGTCAAAATTCAAACTTTGACATATGATATCTAGCTAGCTAATTAATCTAACATTAATATATATATCTAGCTAATTCATCTAACATTTTGACAAAAGTATAAAAAAACTAATTCATCTAACACTAATTAATATATCTAATTCATCTAACTAAAAGTATAAAAAACTAATTCATCTAACATTAATATATCTAGCTAATTCATCTAACATTTGACATTAATCTAATTAATTAATTCATCTAAAACCTTTGACATTTGATATTAATCTAATTAATTAATTAATTCATCTAAAACCTTTGTATAAAAAACTAAAAAAACTAAAAATATAACATCTGTGTGTGTGTACATGTACATGTGTGTGTGTGTGCGGGCTTGGGAGGGCGGCCATCCATGGCGGGGGTCTCACAGCGGGGCGACGGGCCGGTGCGGCGACGGGGGCGGCGAGTCGACGGGGACGGCGCCGGGGACGGGGGCGGCGCGCGAGTCGACGGGGACGGCGCGACGGAGACGGGCCGGGGCGGCGACGGGGACGGCGCGCGACGGGGGGCGGCGGCGCTGTCGATCGAAGAAGCAGAGGAGACGAACAGAGAAGAAGAAAGTAAAATTTTCGTAAGTGTTGTATATATAGGACGGACCTTTAGTACCGAGTCGTGGCTCCAACCGGTACTAAAGACCCTCCCTTTAGTACCGGTTGGAACCACCAACCGGTACTAAAGGTGGTGCGCTGCCACCCGCGGTGCACAAAGTTTAGTCCCACCTCGCAAGTTGAGAGGAGCTCGCACCGGTTTATAAGCCCCGCCGCGGCTACCGTGTCGAGCTCCTCTCTAAGCAGGCCTTTGTGGGCCTATTGCAACTCTTCCGCCCTGTGGGGCCTACGGGGCCGTACGGGCCTGCATCCTGGCCCAACTACAGGTTGGGTTTCTAGTCGTATGCAGGCCGTGGCGGCCGAGTAGCCGGGCTTTTTTTAATTTATTTATTTTTCTTTTTTATTCTTTTCTGCTTTATTTATTTTCTTTTATTTCTGAGTTGTTTTTTTGCTTTATTTAGAGTTTATTATGAATCTTTTTGCTTCAGGTAAAAAAATATAAAACTTTCTGTTAGTGCCAGTATTTTTTAAATTTGGATAGTTTAAATTTGAATTATTTGAATTTTGTGTGAATCACTAGTTTGTGAATAACTTTACTTTAAAAATAGATTTTTCAGTAATTCTTTTTTCCGCTGTTTAGTAATAGTGTGTTTTATCATTATATTCAATTTGGTAATACTTAGGTTCTTTAAAAAAATGAAATGCCATTGTAACAGATGAGTTTTCGTCCGAAACCCTGATACTTCGAAAGAGATTGTCCATTTTGTACACGAAGTGCATCCAGTTTTTGCTGTAACCATCTCTACTTTTTTGCACATGCTATGTGGGTGAAATGATGATACCATGCCAACTTTCAACCTTTTCAGAGTTCATTTGTAGTGCTTTTCAATTTCAGCGTCATTTAGCTCAAAAAATCAGTAAATGCATGAAAAATAGCAAATGATGTCAGAAAGGGTTGAAAGTTGATGACGTGGCTTTGAATGGTGCATACTGAACGCACAAAAAGTCTGGAGTTGTAATAAGTTTAAAAAAATGAAATACCTATGTAACAGATGAGTTTTCGTTTGAAATCGTGATACTTCGAAAGAGATTGTCCATTTTGTACACGAAGTGCATCCAGTTTTTGTCGTAACCATCTCTACTTTTTTGCACATGCTATGTGGGTGAAATGATGATACCATGCCAACTTTCAACCTTTTCAGAGTTCATTTGTAGTGCTTTTCAATTTCAGGGTCATTTAGCTAAAAAAAATCAGTAAATGAGCTGAAAAATAGCAAATGAAGTCAGAAATTGTTGGAAATTGATGACGTGGCTTTGAATGGTGCATACTGAACGCACAAAAAGTCTGGAGTTGAAATAAGTTAAAAAAATGAATTGCCTTTGTAACAGATGAGTTTTCGTCCGAAACCCTGATACTTCGAAAGAGATTGTCCATTTTGTACACGAAGTGCATCCAGTTTTTGCCGTAACCCTCTCAACTTTTTAGCACATGCTATGTGGGTGAAATGATGATACCATGCCAACTTTCAACCTTTTTAGAGTTCATTTGTAGTGCTTTTCAATTTCAGGGTCATTTTGCTAAAAAAAATCAGTAAATGAGCTGAAAAATAGCAAAGGAAGTCAGAAAGGTACATGTTTGTCCGAAGCACAAAAGTACACATTTCAAATGCCAAAACACATAAGCACCCTAACTATTACAAAGATTCCCTACGGTTTGTCCAAAGTGGGACTTTCGAAATATATAAGTCCGGAAACTCACTAGAGAAGAAAGTGATGACAGTGAAGCCGGTCACATCCCAGAGTGGGATCTTTGGGTGTGAAACTTTTTCTTCGCGTGTGTCCCTTTGCGCTGTAAACATGGACAATCTTCATCATTTAACTGGATGCTCGGGTCAATATTCACTGTGAAGGGAGCAATTTCATCAAACTTTTCATAATCTTCTGACATGTCTGTCTTGTCATCCACTCCCACGATGTTTATTTTCCCTGAAAGAACTATGTGGCACTTTGGCTAATTGTATGATGTATTCGCTTCCTTATCTTTTTGTTTTCTCGGCCTGGTAGACATGTCCTTCACATAGAAAACCTGCGCCACATCATTGGCTAGGACGAATGGTTCGTCTGCGTACGCAAGATTGTTGAGATCCACTGTTGTCATTCCGTACTGTGGGTCTTCCGTTACCCCGCCTCGTGTCATATTGACCCATTTGCATCGAAACAAAGGGACCTTCAAACCACGTCCATAGTCAAGTTCCCATATCTCCTCTATGTAACCATAATATGTGTCCTTTCCCCTCTTGGTTGCTGCATCAAAGCGGACACCACTGTTTTGGTTGGTGCTCTTCTTATCTTGGGCGATCGTGTAAAATGTATTCCCATTTATCTCGTACCCTTTGAAAGTCATTATATTCGAAGATGGTAACTGGGACAGCAAGTACAGGTCATCTTCAACAGCGGCGTCATGCATGGCACGTGTCTGCAACCAACCGGCGAAAGTCCCCGTTTGTTCACGTGTAATCCAGTCGTCAGACTGCTCCGAGTGTTTGGAGCGTAGAATATTCTTGTGCTCCTCCATATACGGAGCCACCAAGGCGGAATTTTGTAGAACTGTGTAGTGTGCTTGAGTGAGAGAATGCCTGTCCATACATATTATTTGTTCTGGTCCTAGCGTGCCATTTCCACCCAGTCTGCCCTTATGCCGCGATTCAGGAACACCAATCGGCTTAAGGTCAGGAATAAAGTCAATACAAAACTCAATGACCTCCTCATTTTCATGGCCCTTGGAGATGCTTCCTTCTGGCCTAGCACGGTTATGAACATATTTCTTTAAGACTCCCATGAACCTCTCAAAGAGGAACATATTGTGTAGAAATACAGGACCCAGAACGTTAATCTCTTCGCATAGGTGAACTAGGACGTGCGTCATGATGTTGAAGAACGATGGTGGGAACACCAACTCAAAACTGACAAGACATTGCACCAAATCATTCTCTAACCTTGGTATGATTTCTGGATCGATTACCTTCTGAGAGATTGCATTGAGGAATGCACATAGCTTCACAATGGCTAATCGAACTTTTTTGGGTAGAAGCCCCCTCAATGCAACCGGAAGCAGTTGCGTCATAATCACGTGGCAGTCATGAGACTTTAGGTTCTGGAATTTTTTCTCTGCCATATTTATTATTCCCTTTATATTCGACGAGAAGCCAGACGGTACCTTCATACTGAGCAGGCATTCAAAGAAGATTTCCTTCTCTTCTTTGGTAAGAGCGTAGCTGGCATGACCCTGATGTATGCCGTCTTTTCCGTGCATACGTTGCTGGTCCTCCCGTGCCTCCGGTGTATCTTTCGTCTTCCCATACACGCCCAAGAAGCCAAGCAGGGCCACGCAAAGATTCTTCGTCACGTGCATCATGTCGATTGCAGAGCGGACCTCTAGGTCTTTCCAATAGGGCAGGTCCCAAAATATAGATTTCTTCTTCCACATGGGTGCACGTCCGTCAGCGTCATTCGGAACAGATTGTCCGTCAGGACCCTTTCCAAAGATTACCTTCAAATCCTTGACCATATCATGTACATCATCACCAGTACGGTGGCGAGGCTTCGTCCGGTGATCCGCCTCACCTTTAAAATGCTTGCCTTTCTTTCTTACGAGATGCCTGCTCGGAAGAAATCGACGATGTCCCAGGTACACATTCTTCTTACAATTATCCAAATATATGCTGTCGATATCATCCAAACAGTGCGTGCATGCGTGGTATCCCTTGTTTGTCTGTCCTGAAAGTTTACTGAGAGTAGGCCAATCATTGATGGTCACAAATAGCAACGCATGTAGGTCAAATTCTTCCTGTTTGTGCTTATCCCACACACGTACACCTTTTCCATTCCACAGCTATAAGAGTTCTTCAACTAATGGCCTTAGGTACACATCAATGTCGTTGCCGGGTTGCTTAGGGCCTTGGATGAGCACTGGCATCATAATGAACTTCCGCTTCATGCACACCCAAGGAGGAAGGTTATACATACATAGAGTCACAGGCCAGGTGCTGTGATTGCTGCTCTGCTCCCCAAAAGGATTAATGCCATCTGCGCTTAGACCAAACCATACGTTCCTTGCGTCACCTGCAAAGTCCTCCCAGTACTTTCTCTTGATTTTTCTCCACTGCGACCCGTCAGCGGGTACTCTCAACTTCCCGTCTTTCTTACGGTCTTCTCTGTGCCATCGTATCAACTTGGCATGCTCTTTGTTTTGGAACAAACGTTTCAACCGTGGTATTATAGGAGCATACCACATCACCTTGGCAGGAATCTTCTTCCTGGGGCGCTCGCCCTCGACATCACCAGCGTCATCGCGGCTGATCTTATAGCGCAATGCACCGCATACCGGGCATGCGTTCAAATCCTCGTACTCACCGCGGTAGAGGATGCAGTCATTAGGGCATGCATGTATCTTCTGCACCTCTAATCCGAGAGGGCAAACAGCCTTCTTTGCTTCGTACGTACTCTCGGGCAATTCGTTGTCCTTTGGAAGCATCTTCTTTAACATTATCAGCAACTTTCCAAATCCCTTGTCAGATACACCATTCTCTGCCTTCCATTGCAGCAATTCCAGTGTGGTGCCTAGCTTTTTCTTGTCAGCTTCGCAATTCGGGTACAACAATTTCTTGTGATCCTCTAACATGCGCTGCAACTTCTTCTTCTCCTTTTCACTTGCGCAGTTTCTCTTTGCATCGGCAATGGCCCGACCTAGATCATCAGCGGGCTCATCTGATGCCTCTTCTTCAGCTTCTTCTCGCATTGCCGGCTCAGCTTCTTCCCCCATTGTTGTACCATCGTATTCAGGGAACCCATGGCCAAGATAGCTGTCGTCGTCCTCTTCTTCTTCATTGTCTTCCATCATAACCCCTCTTTCTCCGTGCTTGGTCCAAACATTATAGTGGGGCATGAAACCGGCCTCAAACAGGTGGACGTGAATGGTTTTTGACTTAGAGTAACTCCGATCATTCTTACAGCCAGCACATGGACAATACATAAAACCATCCGCCCACCTGTTTGCCTCAGCCGCAAGCAGAAAAGTTTGCACGCCATTAACGAACTGGGGAGAGCATCGGTCATCGTACATCCATTGCCGGCTCATCTTCATTACAAAGCACCGAATAGACCAAATTAATACAAGTTCATACATAAAGTTCATACAACACTTATTCTCATAAAACAAACATACAAATAACTCTCTAGCTAAAGCATTTAAATGCAACAACAAATGCGATCAAGATCGAAACTAAGGTAACAATTGATCCAACAGCATAATGATACCAAGCCTCACTATCAATGGCATATTTTCTAATCTTTCTAATCTTGAAGCACATTTTCTCCATCTTGATCTTGTGATCATCGACGACATCGGCAACATGCAACTCCAATTCCATCTTATCCCCCTCAATTCTTTTCAATGTTTCTTTCAAATACTCGTTTTCTCTTTCAACTAAATTTAACCTCTCGACAATAGGGTCGGTTGGAATTTCCGGTTCACATACCTCCTAGATAAAAATATCTATGTCAACTTGATGGGCATAATTTGTCATAAACACGAAATGCAACAAATAGTTATAAAAGAGAATATACCACATCCGAATCATAACCCGGACGAGGGCCGACGGGGACGGATATCAAAACCATGGCACTATGTATAACAAACAATGTATGGGTAAGATAATTATACCAGTAACTATATATCTAAATCACACAAACATGATTTTTTTATATAAAAAAGATAAGAACAAGAGGCTCACCACAAGGTGGTGCCGGCGACGGGACGGTGCGGGCGATCGACGGTTGTTAGGACGGAGACGGGAAGGCACTAAGTAAACCACACCTAAATATGCAAACTAAGAGTTATTTTGACCTCAAATTGCATATAAATCAAATACTACCACATATAATTCCTCCCAAAATAAAACCCACAAATCACTATACTTATAGAGCATTGCAAGAGTTAATCTAGCAATGAGAGATGAAAGGACAAAGTTGCCAACCTTTGTGATCACTTGGACGGATGGGGTGCCTTCAAATCTTCACAAATTTTGGCAAAAATGGAGTGTGAGCTCGAGAGGAAGAGGAAGAAAACAGAGGAGAGGAAAGGGGAAGAATAGAGCGCTCGGGCTCGACGAAGGGGTTTATATAGGATGAACTTTAGTACCGGTTCGTCTAACCAACCGGTACTAAAGGTGAATCTCTAGTCCCGGTTCGTGGCATGAACCGGTACTAAAGGTGCTGATGGGGCCCCAGCCTGACAACAGCCTGCCACCACCTCTTTAGTACCGGTTCGTGGCACGAACTGGTACTAAAGGTTCGCCATGAACCGGTACTAATGAGCGCCGCCCGCCTAGCCGTTGGACCGGTACCATTAGTGCCGGTTCAGTTACAAACCGGGACTAATGTGCTTCACATGAGGCACTTTTTCTACTAGTGACCCCAGATCCTAGTGTGGCTCACTGGTGGAAGAGTGTCAAGGAAAGAAATGGCAAGAGGCCAGGGCACAAGAACAATACTGTCTTCTATGTTTTCCCATCAATTTCCCCCAACGCCTCCTATTCTCAATTATGACACAAATCCAGACTCCGGTTTTTTTCATGATCTCTCTCATTTTTGGCATCTCGACAAGGCTACCAGGTACCACTTCGATAGACCATTTTCTCTCCTACTAGTGCTTGCTTTGGCAGTTTGACTGTTACCACCTCACTATTGTATATGGTTTGATGAACTAATACTATCATATAGCTAAGACTCAAACATGGGTGGGATTTAAGGACGGCAAAAACTTCATCCATGGCTGAGGAGAAGTGCAACAGAAGCTCTGTGGGCACATTTCATCCAGTCAGACTCTTCAAGAAAATTAACTGAGAGCACATGGAGCACATCTGTATTTGTGCACATGAACAGAGCGTACGCCAAATAGCATCCTAGTAATTATTGACGAACATCCGGTAGGTAAGGAGTCACTCCTAATAGATTTTGTAACATGTGTCATGTACTCAGTCAAATGTCACATTAAGATTTCTAGCTAGCTATGATCCTGTGACCGCAAAAACAAATGGGTCAGCGTTCCAGCTGCACACAAAAATTTCATTTTGAGTTTTTCGTTTGGCTAACTTTTTGCTGGATTGCGTGCATGGAAGTACAAGGGGAAAATGTTTCTAATCTATACAAGTAAAGGTTCCTCCTTCAAAACTTCCCCATCTCCATTCTCCACGAGTGATCTACCAGCGGGTATAGTTCTCTACAAAATGTTTTAATTAGGTATTTCAATAGCCTCAGTTCAAGCTTATGATTTAACAGTTATATGCTTCGAGCTGAATGCCCAAATGGAAGGACGGAATAACCAGCATCTAGCTCACAAGGTATTCAATAGTGGCTCTAATGGTGCACAGCTATGGAAAACCTTGTGTCCTACGGCAAGTACTAAATTACCTTAGGTCATGACTTACAACCAGTATCGTGTAGTCTTTCTTTAGGTCCTTCAGGAGATTCACAACATCAGCCCAAGCTTTCCAATCTGATAATGAAGATACAAAATTAGTAACCACATCTAGGAATAGCATATACTAATTTTAACAAACTATTTGAGACCACACAATAATCCTAGTAAGTGTGAGCTGTGACCCATACAATGATAGGATGCACAAGAGGAATTATATTAAATTACTGTTATCATTGATGAACATTCAGATGGGTTCTGAAATGAACCAATACATATGAAAGAAAGTAATCTTCAAATATTAGTTTAACACGGGCATTCAAGTACATACCAAAACCAGCAAGGGGCTCATCAAGCAACAATAAATCAGGAGTTTGAACCTAGAAAATCAGAAAATAAAGACAAAAGATTATCCATCTTCACTTCTAGAAACAAAACGATCAACTCATAATAAAATAATGCAAATAATACGAGTTGAATTGACAAAGCAAGTCGCTGCTTAAACCCACCACTGAGAGACTATGGATCTTTATCCAATGAGATGGCACTTAGACCAACCTAGCATAAAAAATATCTTCAGGAAATCATTGTGCGTTCTCCCAAACAATAAGTTAACTCCACGATGAAAAGAATATGGTATCTATGAGAGATAATCATTACAGAGTTAATGGCATTTTGAAGTTTTAAACGGAGTTGCTCTCTCAAAGGAATGTTTGCCTTTTGCCTTGTCCATCCAAAAGTAACTTCTTCAAGCATAGTATCTTATAAGTACCTACAATTATATGTGTAAATTGACTTATTTTGCAGTGAAAATTCTCAAGCACTTGGACAGAGCATAGGCATTCATGTTATTAGAAAACTTCAAAAGCTGAAAGTAGTAATTCAATGTTCAAACCTCTCACTTTCCACTCCCACTCCATCCAAATATCAAACCAAAACTGTATGAATTAGTTGCCTCATCAATACAAAAGGCATTAAAGAAACACAGCTATTCTAATATAAAACTCATGCTTACATTTTCTCCCGGAGAAAGAGACTAGTTTGATTCAATAAATTTTGCTTAGTTCCAGGAAGTCGGTAGCTAACTTTTCTAACCTAAAAGAAGTGAAATTCAACATATGTCCATGTAATGTGAAGACAAAACATGATTGCACAAATGTTACACAACCTACGGTATATCTCACAGCAGCGGTTCCCCAAACAAGGACTATTTGTTTAGCATATTTGAGTTGCAAAGAATTTGTAATGAAACACCAATATTTCTTATCGACATCAAAAGTTTAATCCAGCTATTATGTATGTTTGCTATTAAAATCCCAATAGGCAAGGACTAAAGCACTACATGTGCATCATATACGACACTGAAGGACATAACAAAACAAAACTTTAGGATACTTCACTATTGAATTATACCGATTATTGAGTGCTACCTGCGGCCTACCTAGCTTTTGTGCAGTAAGATGCTAAGATCCCATGCTTGAAGATCCGTATAAAGCTTTAGTCGGACAAAGCAAATATTTTCAACAAAATCCAGCGCCAGAGTTCAGGGATATTCCTCGATTTGGTGATTACTGAGTTAAACAATTGAACTCACACATCCCGAATAATCTATCAGATCCAAGCGTAATGAATCTTACCCGCAGATAACATGTTCACCAACTTTATCAATAACACTACAACTAAATTGTCTTTCTAGATTAAATTGGTCTTGTGTCCATAGATAAACCAATTGTCCAAACAAAACTAGGAAAATTCTCATACCACAAAAGAGGGGCAAGAAAAAAATTCACCTTCAACTGGGAGTACCCAACTGCAACCCGTTCTGCTCGACATCTCCAAGAAAACCTCCTGGAATCCATCAAGGCACGCAAAGGATAAGAGAATGAAAAAAGATGGGAGCACACATGGTTCAAGGATAAGAATGGCATGCCTTGTCATCTTAACCGAAGAAGACGAAATTGTGGGCGTGAGAACCCATGATATGGCCTCATTAAGATGGTCATATGGGAAGCAGGACTTGAACGGGATGAGGGGACTGGTAAGTGCAGAAGTATGGTCAGATGGGAACTGTTGTGCAGCAAAGTGAGGCAAATACCTCAGCTTCAACTCAAGAGAACAACATGTCACAAAAAAATCAAGAGCAAGAAGATTGCAATTCATCTAGTAACAATTCAGCTATAAGACCAATGGTGTCAATGGCATGACAAAGTAACAGTTCTGTAAATTCACATCCTATAGTGAGATGAGATGATAAAGCTAGAGTTGATGCTTACAATCAACTTCCTTGTGAAACTTCTGAAAATGGAGGCAGCTACTTCAGTATTGTCTACACTCTAGAATACCAAAGAAGCTGATGTACTACAAACAAAAGGCTTAAGCTTAGTTGTGGTTTCTTCACATTTCGTTTTGGAGCAGGTGCTGGCTAGAGACGACAAGTGGAGGGGCGGTGTTGCGTTTGCCGCAACGACGACAACGAGTCTCGGCAGCGTGGCCTCAGTGGAGCCTCGGTGGCGGACGAGTGTTGCTGGGCACGTGCAGGTGGTGGAGCTGTCTGGTGTTGTGGTGGCATCGACGACAGTATGGCCTAGCAAGATGAATGCATTGATTGCTCCTGAAGATGGGACAGCGAAAGATGGTGGCGGCGGGTCCAGAGCATGCGCATGCGGTGCGCGTTGTGGGTCGGCCAGACTGGGTGGTGCTCTCGGCCCGATGCAGGGCAGCTGTGCGAGGCCACTAGATTAGATAGTGGACGTTCATGCGGTTCTGACACATTATCAAGAGTGTAGGTGTTGCGACTTTATTCGCCAGACAGGTGGCTTTAGGTTGATCCATGTATTCATGTTGTCAGGCTCTGTTGAATAATAATAATAATAATAATAATAATAATAATAATAATAATAATAATAATAATAATAATAATAATAATAATAATAATAATAATAATAATAATGGTTGTATGGATCAATCGGTGCAGAGCCCGGGGGTAATCCTCCTTTTTGACACCATTGTATTGCTTTTCACGGTTCGGTACAGATTTCATGGGGCTATACATAGCTATATGTAGTAGCTAGGACTAGTTAGATAACTTACACGGTTTACTACTCCTAATCCTACTAGGTGATGTCTATGAATTCAACACGGACATACAAGTCGTGTTTAACTCCAACATCCATGGCTTGATTCTGAAAGTGATCCTGCACCTAAGACATACTCTTTGAAAGCCCTGGCTTTACAAACTGGAGCACCAAACTTTCAATCAAATAGGAGGGACCCAGAAGAAGAGAAAAATGACAACTATCTCTAGAGAATTGAAAAGAGGTACGTGTGCAGGCACTACGCTGGTTCTGGCTCTCCTGGACAAACCCGGACAGTCCTTGGGCGGGCATTGGGCTACCGTGCGATGACGGAGATTTGACATTGTTCAACACAGCCATGGAGATCGCCATTGGCAATGGGGAGCAGGCAAGTTTTTGGAACAGCTCATGGACAGGAACAGAGACCCTAAAACTGACATGTCTAGGCCTGTACAAGCACTCTAGGAGGAAAAATCGCTCAGTAAAAGATGCTTTGCAAAATGACACATGGATTGGTGATCTGGCTCATGGAAACAGAACTAATATTGTGCAAGACTTCTTTACCCTTCGACGCTGGATTAATGCGACGGCAATGATACTTGATGAGCAGAGGCAGGATATGATCAAGAGGACATACCATGCCTCGGGTCTGTACTCTGCAACATCTGCCTACAAAGCCCAATTCCAGGGTGCAAATGAAATTGTGTCAGGTTTCAACTGCCTATTATGAACAGCTTGGGCACCGGGAAGCATAAAAAATTTCAACTAGTTATTGCATAGGAATAGGATTTGGTGCAATGATCGCCTACAGCGAAGGCAATGGACAAACAACTATTTTTGTCAGTTGTGCCTCAGGAACCTTGAATCCTCCATGCACTTGTTTTGAGACTGCAGTGTTTCCACTGCAGTATGGATGACCGCGGGCAAATGGACGGGATGTGAAACACTAGACCCTGGCTGCTGGAAGGACAAAGCAAAGACCACTGACATCGTTACCACCATGATTGACAGAGCCAAGATGGAAAACAGAAAAGGCATTAGAACTATAATTATGATCATCCTTTGGGAAATCTCGCAGCAGCGGAATAGTTGTACCTTCAGAGCAGCGATGTCAAGCTCCATCACCATACATGCGGTTGTTAGGCGATATATTGAGCTTTGGAGACAGGCCAGAGTGGCCTGCATTGAGCACCCCTTGGGGGACGTTCGTGAGTAGTCAACTGGGTCCTATCTCCAGTTTTCGGAATGTTGAAACTGAAGACTGTCCCATTTTTTCAGTTTCTTTTATTTTTATCCTTGATACATTGATCGAAACCCACCTTCTGTACTCCCCGTCTGCTACCTGCTTAAGCTAATATATGCCAACTAGCTGGTGGGTCTTTAAAAAAAAGAGGTGTGCGAAGTGGAAGGGATCATCGTCAACCTGTAGCTAGAGCCATTCACTTTCATCTTTCATGTCTAAGGATGGTAGGCTTTTGGTGCCTGACCGCAGAGAAATTATGATGGATAGGTAGTTGGTGGAAGAGGCGTAGGGCAACAATCAACAAAGTACTAGCAAGCAGCCAAGGCATGAGAACAGTTATGTTTTCTAACTTTCCCCGTCAATTTTCCCCAATGCTTCCTATTCTTAAGCAGGACACACATCAAAACTCTATGGTTCCTAGCTACATGTTCTTCTTCCATTTTGCCTTCTTGTTTGTTGACACGGCTGCTACCTATCACTTCGCTAGACCATTTTCCCTTCTCATTGCTTGCTTTGGCTGCTACCACTTTACTATTGTATGTAGCAAAGACTCGAACATGGATGGTATAAAAATAAGGCGCAAGTGCATTATGGTTGAAAGGGTACTCATAGATGTGCAAGAAAAAGGTCTATGGGTACATTTGTTTTGGCCAGTCTCTTCAATAATTAAGAGTACTTCTGCATTAACTTGTGCACATGAGCAGAGCACACGCAAAATATCATCCAATGACTATTGACAAATATTCATTAGGTAAGGGGTTACTCTTACTTAGATGTTGCAACATTTTTTTGCGGGTTTTTTTTGCGTGTTAGCAGCAACATTCTCCGTCCCTTTTTTTAGGGAAGGTTAGCAACAACATTCTAATTGCATGAAATTTTTCATCCTAGCTGGCTGTTGCATGCTTGCGCCGCACCACATGTGGAGCGGGACACGGCAAAGTATGCCTGCGTGGTTGCATGGATGCATGGCATGTGCAACTTGTTTTGCATGGAGAAGGGACGAAACAAAAGTCTGTACGCACGGTCGATGAACGCGACGATGTCGTGTCGACCCGTCGGAGTGCCAGCTGCTTTGCGTCATTCCTCTGACTTCAAAACAACATAGCGGCTGGGAGACCGACCACACGAGCTTCAGGTTTCCGAGGACTAAATGGTGGCCGTCGGGTACTGGACTCGCACCAGACCATCTCTGTACTTTGAGAGTCGGTCGGGTATTCAGAGGCTGATACGTCTCCGTCGTATCTATAATTTTTTATTGTTTCATGCCAATATTCTACAACTTTCATATACTTTTGGCAACTTTTTATACTATTTTTGGGACAAACATATTGATCCAGTGCCAGTTCCTGTTTGTTGCATGTTTTTTGTTTCGCAGAATATCCATACCAAATGAAGTCCAAATGCGATAAAAACTTACAGAGATTTTTTTTGGAATATATGTAATTTTTGGGAATTGGAATCAACGCGAGACGATGCCCGAGGGGCCCACAAGCCCTGGAGGCACGCCCCCCTACCCTGGGCGCGGCCAGGGGGCTTGTGGCCACCCCGTAAGGCGGTTGGTGCCCTTCTTACACCGCAAGAAAGATAATATCCAGATAAAAATCGTATTAAAATTTCAGCCCAATCAGAGTTACGGATCCCGGGAATTTAAGAAACGGTGAAAGGCCAGAATGTGGGAGCGTAGAAATAGAAGGAAACAGAGAGAGAGAGAGAGAGATCAAATCTCGGAGGGGCTCCCACCCCTCCGCCACCATGGTGGCCATGGAACAGAGGGGAAACCCTCCTCCAATCTAGGGGGGAGGCCAAGGAAGAAGTAGAAGGAGGGGGCTCTCTCCCCCTCTCTCCCGGTGGCGCCGGAACGCCGTCGGGGCCATCATCGTGACGGCGATCTACACCAACAACTTCGCCGCCGTCATCACCAACTCTCTCCCCCTCTACGCAGCGGTGTAACACCTCTTCTACCCGCTGTAATCTCTACTTAAACATGGTGCTCAACGCTATATATTATTTCCCAATGATGTATGGCTATCCTATGATGTTTGAGTAGATCCGTTTTGTCCTATGGGTTGATTGATGATCATGATTGGTTTGAGTTGTATGTTTTATTATTGGTGCTGTCCTATGGTGCTCTCCGTGTCGCGAAAGCGTGAGGGATCCCCTCTGTAGGGTTTGCAATATGTTCATGATTCTCTTATGGTGGGTGGCGTGAGTGACAGAAGCACAGACCCTAGTAAGTAGGTTGTTTGCGTATGGGAGTAAAGAGGACTTGATACTTTAATGCTATGGTTGGGTTTTACCTTAATGATCTTTAGTAGTTGCGGATGCTTGCTAGAGTTCCAATCATAAGTGCATATGATCCAAGTGGAGAAAGTATGTTAACTTATGCCTCTCCCTCATATAAAATTGCAATAATGATTACCCGTCTAGTTATCGATTACCTAGGGACAAATAACTTTCTTGTGACAAAAAGCTCTCTACTAAAACTAACTTAATTGTTTCTTTATCTAAATAGCCCCTAGCTTTTATTTACGTGTTCTTTATTATATTGCAAACCTATCCCTTTACACATACAAAGTACTTCTAGTTTCATACTTGTTCTAGGTAAAGCGAACGTTAAGCGTGCGTAGAGTTGTATCGGTGGTCGATAGAACTTGAGGGAATATTTGTTCCTTTAGCTCCTCGTTGGGTTCAACACTCTTACTTATCGAGAAAGGCTACAATTTATCCCCTATACTTGTGGGTTATCAAGACCTTTTTCTGGCGCCGTTGCCGGGGAGCAATAGCGTGGGGTGAATATTCTCGTGTGTGCTTGTTTGCTTCACCACTAAGTAGATTTTATTTGCTGTTCTAAGTTGTTTTATATCTTTAGTTATGGATATGGAACACGAAATACCAAAAAAATTAGGTGTACTTGCTACTAATGGAGATGGGAACCTCCTAAAACCCTCGATGCTCATTATGTGAAAAATATTGAACACTACTTTTATAATCCTAAGAAAACCCCGTTCAACTTGATAATGGGAAACACGTTGGATCAATGTGAATACTTTAGGGATTATCGCTTGACTCAAAAAGGGAAACTATTATGGGATCAAATTCATATGTTGCATTGGTATGATCGGAATTTATGCTTGAGATATGATTATACTTGTTGCTCTAGGATGAAGGCTCCACACCTTCCCTTTTCATGTAAATTTAGTGATAATGAAACCTTGGCTTCTTATGCTAATGGTATATATGATTACTATGATGTGGAATGAATAGAAGAATTTGTTGCTTTTAAGGGTGCTTATGAAATTGAATCTTAGTTTGAAAAGTGTGAAAATTATGATGATGTTGTTTACAGACCTGAAAATTATGCTATAGTTAAATATTGCTATGAGAATTATGAATATAATGCCGATATTAATGAGTTTATTGAGAAAGTCTCCGCTGTCCAAGAAGAGACTAATATTTTGCAGGAATCTGTGGAAGAAGAAATTGATGACACTGTGAGCTCATTAGATGAAAAAGATGAGGAGTAAAGCGAAGAACAAAAGGAGGAAGAGTGGATTGATCACCCGTGCCCACCTTCTAATGAGAGTAACTCTTTATCCCATAAATTGTTTAATTTCCCTTCATGCTTACCGAAGGATGATTGCTATGATCCCTTGGATTCGTTTGAAATATCCCTTTTTGATGAAATTGATGCTTGCTATGCTTGTGGCCATGATGCCAATATGAATGATGCTTATGGAGATGAACTTGCTATAGTTCCTTATGTTAAGAATGAAATTGTTGCTATTGCACCCACGCATGATAGTCCTATTATCTTTTTGAATTCTCCCAACTACACTATACCGGAGAAGTTTGCGCTTATTAAGGATTATATTGATGGGTTGCGTTTTACCGTTACACATGATGATTTTGATAGATATAATATGCATGTGCTTTATGCTCCTACTTGCAATTATTATGAGAGAGGAACTACATCTCCACCTCTCTATGTTTCCAATACGGTAAAATTGCAAGAAACTGTTTATGCTATGTATTGGCCTTTACTTGATGTGCATGAATTGTTCTTTTACGACATGCCGACGCATAGGAAGAGAGTTAGGCCTTGTCATTGCATGATATATGTTGCTTTGTGCTCACTACTAAATTACAAATCATTGTTAATTAAAATTGGCTTTGATATACCTTGGGATCCGGGTGGATCAATTACTTGAGCAATTTATACCTAGCTTAATGGCTTTAAAGAAAGTGCTGCCAGGGAGACAAGCCGGAAGTTTTAGAGAGTAATTTTATTCTGTTGTGTGCTTTTAAAAAAGTTTAAAAACAAAAAAATATAGAGGGGAACCTAAAACTTTTTCAAAAAGAAAAGTGAAAGTAAGAAAGACGAGCACCGTTGAAGTGGGGGCGCTCCTTGAACTTTGTTCATGACCATGGAAACTTTGCAAATCTTGAATTACAGAAACTTTTCAACAAAAATAATTATCCCCTTGTACAAATCCATTGTATTATAAAAATAATGTGCCAAGATTTGCCTTTAGGATGATTAGATAGCTTGTTTGGTATGTGCAGTGAAAAAACAGAAACTTTGGCTGTAGCGCGTGAATTTACATTTTTTACTGGAACATCAAAAGCTTCTGAAACTTTCTGCACAGTACTTCTATGCAAATTGTTTATTTTTTCCTATTTTTTAAGAATTTTTGGAGTTACATAAGTATGGTGAATGTTCATATTACTACAGACTGTCCTGTTTAAGACAGATTCTGTTTTTGATGCATTGTTTTGCTAGTTTTGATGAGACTATCAATTTTATCGGTGGTATAAGCCATGGAGAAGTTATAATATAGTAGCTATAATTCAAAAATAAAATATGAATGAGTTTGCAACAGTACTTAAAGTGGTGATTTGTTTTATTATACTAACGGATCTCACGAGGGTTTTGTTAAGTTTTGTGTGATTGAAGTTTTCAAGTTTTGGGTGAGATCACGATGGATGAAGGAATAAGGAGTGGCAAGAGCCTAAGATTGGGGATGCCCGAGGAACCCCAAGGTAATATTCAAGGACTCCCAAGCAACTAAGCTTGGGGATGCCCCGGAAGGCATCCCCTCTTTCTTCTAATGATCATCGGTAATTTTACTTGGAGCTATATTTTTATTCGTCACATGATATGCGTAAATGTTGGAGCGTCGTGTGCTTTTTATTTTTCTTTTAATAATGCACCATGCTGGTATGCGATAGTCCTTGGTTGATTTATAGAATGCTCTATGCACTTCACTTATATCTTTTGAGTATGGCTTTATAGAATGCTTCATGTGCTTCACTTATATCATTTGAAGTTTCGATTGCCTATTTCTCTACACATAAAAAACCGCCATTTGTAGAATGCTCTTTTGCTTCACTTATATTTGTTAGAGCGTGGGCATATATTTTGTAGAAAGAATTAAACTCTCATGCTTCGCTTATATCTATTTAGAGAGTTAACAGGAATTGGTCATTCACATGGTTAGTCATAAAATCCTACATAAAAACTTGTAGATCACTGAATATGATATGTTTGATTCCTTGCAATAGTTTTGCAATATAAAGATGGTGATATTAGAGTCATGCTAGTGAGTAATTGCGGATTGGTAGAAATACTTGTGTTAAGGTTTGTGATTCCCGAAGCATGCACGTATGGTGAACCGTTTTGTGATGAAGTCGGAGCATGATTTATTTTTGATTGTCTTCCTTATGAGTGGCGGTCGGGGACGAGCGATGGTCTTTTCCTACCAATCTATCCCCCTAGGAGCATGCGTATTAGTACTTTGCTTCGATAGCTAATAAATTTTTGCAATAAGTATGTGAGTTCTTTATGACTAATGTTGAGTCCATGGATTATACGCACTCTCACCCTTCCATCATTGCTAGCCTCTTCGGTATCGTGCATTGCCCTTTCTCACCTTGAGAGTTGGTGCAAACTTCGCTGGTGCATCCAAACCCCGTGATACGATACGCTCTATCACACATAAGCCTCATTATATCTTCCTCAAAACAGCCACAATACCTACCTATTATGGCATTTCCATAGCCATTCTGAGATATATTGACATGCAACTTCCATCATCATCATATACATGACTTGAGCATTCATTGTCATATTTGCTTTGCATGATCGTAAGATAGCTAGTATGACATTTTCAAGGCTTGTCCTTTTTTTATATCTTTGCTATGATAGATCATTGCACATCCTGGTACACTACCAGAGGCATTCATATAGAGTCATACTTTTTTCTAGATATCGAGTTGTAATATTGAGTTGTAAGTAAATAAAAGTGTGATGATCATCATTATTAGAGCATTTTCCCAGTGAGGAAAGGATGATGGAGACTATGATTCCCCCACAAGTCGGGATGATACTCCGGACGAAAAAAAATAAAAATAAAAAAAGAGGCCAAAAAAAGGAGAGAGCCCAAAAAAAACTGAGAGAAAAGGAGAGAAGGGGCAATGCTACTATCCTTTTACCACACTTGTGCTTCAGAGTAGCACCATGTTCTTCATATAGAGAATCTCTTGAGTTATCACTTTCATATACTAGTGGGTTTTTTCATTATAGAACTTGGCTTGTATATTCTGATGATGGGCTTCCTCATATGCCCGAGGTCTTCATGAGCAAGCAAGTTGGATGCACACCCACTTAGTTTTTAGTTTGAGCTTTCATACACTTATAGCTCTTAGTGCATCTGTTTCATGGCAATCCCTACTCCTCGCATTGACATCAATTGATGGGCATCTCCATAGCCCGTTGATTAGCCGCGTCGATGTGAGACTTTCTTTCTTTTTGTCTTCTCCACACAACCTCCACCATCATATTCTATTCCACCTATAGTGCTATATCCATGGCTCACGCTCATGTATTGCATGAAAGTTGAAAAGGCTTGAGAACATTAAAAGTATGAAACAATTGCTTGGCTTGTCGTCGGGGTTGTGCATGATGAAATACTTTGTGTGATGAAGATGGAGCATAGCCAGACTATATGATTTTGTAGGGATAACTTTCTTTGGCAATGTTATTTTGAGAAGACATGATTGCTTTATTAGTATGCTTGAAGTATTATTGTCTTAATGTCAAATGCTAGACTATTGCTTTGAATCACTCGTGTCTTAATATTCATGCCATGATTAGATTATATGATCAAAATTATGTTAGGTAGCATTCCACATCAAAAATTATCTTTTTTATCATTTACCTACTCGAGGACGAGCAGGAATTAAGCTTGGGGATGCTGATACGTCTCCGTCGTATCTGTAATTTTTGATTGTTTCATGCCAATATTCTACAACTTTCATATACTTTTGGCAACTTTTTATACTATTTTTGGGACTAACATATTGATCCAGTGCCCAGTGTCGGTTCCTGTTTGTTGCATGTTTTTTGTTTCACATAATAACCATACCAAACAAAGTGCAAACGCGATAAAAACTTACGGAGATTTTTTTTCAAATATATGTGATTTTTGGGAATTGGAATCAACACGAGACGATGCCCGAGGGGCCCACAAGCCCTGGAGGCGCGCCCCCCTACCCTGGGCGCGGCCAGGGGGCTTTTGGCCACCCCGTAAGGCGGTTGGTGCCCTTCTTTCGCCACAAGAAAGATAATATCCGGATGAAAATCGTGTTAAAATTTCAGCCCAATCAGAGTTACGGATCTCCGGGAATTTAAGAAACGGTGAAAGGCCAGAATTTGGGAGTACAGAAATAGAAGGAAACAGAGAGAGAGAGAGAGAGAGAGAGAGAGAGAGAGAGAGAGAGAGAGAGAGAGAGAGAGAGAGAGAGAGAGCGAGAGATCCAATCTCGGAGGGGCTCCCGCCCCTCCGCCGCCATGGAGGCCATGGACTAGAGGGGAAACCCTCCTCCCATCTAGGGGTGAGGCCAAGGAAGAAGAATAAGGAGCGGGGCTCTCTCCCCCTCTCTCCCGGTGGCGCCAGAACGCCGTCGGGGCCATCATCATGACGGCGATCTACATCAACAACTTCGCCGCCGTCATCACCAACTCTCTCCCCCTCTATGCAGCGGTGTAACACCTCTTCTACCCACTATAATCTCTACTTAAACAAGGTGCTCAACGCTATATATTATTTCCCAATGATGTATGGCTATCATATGATGTTTGAGTAGATCCGTTTTGTCCTATGGGTTGATTGATGATCATGATTGGTTTGAGTTGTATGTTTTATTATTGGTGCTGTCCTATGGTGCTCTCCGTGTCGCGCAAGCGTGAGGTATCCCCATTGTAGGGTTTGCAATATGTTCATGATTCGCTTATGGTGGGTGGCGTGAGTGACAGAAGCACAGACCCGAGTAAGTAGGTTGTTTGCGTATGGGAGTAAAGAGGACTTGATACTTTAATGCTATGGTTGGGTTTTACCTTAATGATATTTAGTAGTTGCGGATGCTTGCTAGAGTTCCAATCATTAGTGCATATGATCCAAGTAGAGAAAGTATGTTAGCTTATGCCTCTCCCTCATATAAAATTGCAATAATGATTACCGGTCTAGTTATCAATTGCCTAGGGACAAATAACTTTCTTGTGACAAAAAGCTCTCTACTAAAACTAACTTAATTGTTTTTTATCTAAACAGCCCCTAGCTTTTATTTACCTGTTCTTTATTATCTTGCAAATCTATCCCTTTACACCTACAAAGTACTTCTAGTTTCATACTTGTTCTAGGTAAAGCGAACGTTAAGCGTGTGTAGAGTTGTATCGGTGATCGATAGAACTTGAGGGAATATTTGTTCTACCTTTAGCTCCTCGTTGGGTTCGACACTCTTACTTATCGAGAAAGGCTACAATTGATCCCCTATATTGTGGGTTATCAGAGGCGTACGTATATTTGCACACACGCGTGCTCCGTAGAGTTTTCAGAGGATCGAGATCGAAGGGCACGCTCGTTTGCTTCCTGGAATCCATGGAGAATCGCCACCGCCGCCATTTGTTTGTCACCATTGTCGTGGCCAGTGGCGGAGCGTGAAGCAAAAATGAGTGGAGGGGGGAAACTGGTTCAGATTTATGAAAAATAGCAAGTAATAGCAAGAAAGTGCAAGTTCATGTATGTATCAGGTTAGAATCATTGGAGAATACGCGCGCGCGCACACACACACACACTTATATATAAGAATATTTACGCATTTAGCAACTTCCTAACCATTCAGCAAAAGACGAGTCAAACATGGATAGTTAGACAACATGGAGTACGTGATTCAGTCAAGATTTGGTCTCCTCTTCTTCCGATCTTTAAAGTCTACAATTATACCTTCAAAGTTGAATTTTGTTGCAAGTTCCTGTTCAATCTGTATAAGAAAGCTATTGGTCAGGTACTCATCTTCCATTGTGTTGCGCAACCTTGTCTTGGTAATCTTCAAGCTAGAGAATGCATGCTCAGCACTAGCAGTGGAAACCAGAAGAGTGATAAGCAAATGAATTAACCTATCAACCATGTTATAGATCCTACCGTCCTATCACAAAAAAGGCATCTACAAAGTGCAATGAAAGTTGCAGGCTTCTTTAGATCTTCATTATTAGAAGCATCTGAAACAAAATGGTTCAATTGACGCTCCAGTGCAATTAGCTCTTGATGTGTAAAATCTGTCGGATAGAACTTCTCGACCATTTTGCATATGTCTTTAGCATTGAAACATGCAAACCCATGTTTTGGTATTAGAGTAACACTAACAGATAAAAGACCCATCACTTTTTCATTGAATTTCATATTTAACTCATTCAATTGGTTGTCCAACGTTGCTCGAAATATCTCCACTCGAAAATAATGCTCTTTAGTAAAATTATCAGCTTGACAACGAGCACGACCCCCACGTAAAATATATGTCTCATCCATATCAGGAATCTCAATTCCATGATCCATGCAAAACTCAACAACGGTAGTAAAAAAATCATCCCAGCCATTATCTGATCTCAGTTTTTCTAGAAGGGCCTTTGTGGATGAAACTAGCTAGACGAATTGCATTCACTATGTCATGTCTTTTCTTTTGTAAAGCTTTCCCAAGCTCTTCACTAATTTCCAATATCTCTCTCATCATACATAGGCCAAACATAAACTCAAAGTCGATCAAGTAGTTGTAAGCAGTATCTGCATCAATTTGATGTGTACCAGCAGAAGCGTCAGTAGCTATGTTTGTAGAGTAGAACTTACTGTGTTGAACATATCCATAAGGCTAGATATAGAACCCAAGTATGACCCCCATCGAGTGTCTCCTGGACGCTTTAATACTTTGATCTGATTCCCCCCTTTGCTTGTCTCAATCTGATCAATTGCAAGTAGACGTGCAATCTCAACAACTTGGGCATCATGTATCTCATCATGTCGCTTTGACGAGGAGTCAACAACGTTTATGATGTAGAGAAGTTTCTGGAAAAATTGGCTAACGGGAACAGCATCTCTTGCTGCAGCAACAAGGGCAAGTTGCAGACGATGTGCATAGCAGTGTACATAATAAGCATACGGACAATCTTTGAGGAAAAGTGCTTGCAATCCATTGAACTCCCCCTTCATGTTGCTAGCCTCATCGTATCCTTGGACACGCAAATTTTGAACATCAAAGGCATTATTGGACAATAAAGCAGACAACTCTTCCTTTAATGTTAGTGCTTTGGTGTTCTTTACATGTATCAGATCAAAGAAGTGTTCTTGTAACAAACCTTCTTTATCGGGGAATCTGAACACTACTGTCATTTGCTCTCTTTTAGAAGCATCACATGTTTCATCCACTAGAATAGAGAATTTTAAATCACCAATCTCTTGGCGGATATACTGCCTAACCTTCATTGCATAAATACTCAATATCTCCTGTTGAATTTGATGGGATGTGTATTTGCTACACCTAGGAGAATTCTCTAAAACTACAGCTGTGATTTCGGGATTGAATTCTGCGAGAAGCTTTATCAATTCAATGAATTTCCCTCGATTTCTTGACTCGGGTGTCTCGTCATGGCCTCTGAATGCACAAGACTGGAAGGTGAGCCACTTCACAACTGCAATTGATGTTCTTAACCGTAAAGTATCTCTCTATTTCTCCTTGTTGCTTTGAACCTCCATAATGTTTACTATGTGGTTTGGTTGATCCAAGGTAGCATGACAATCCATCACTTTATCATTGTGGTGTGAACAAGGACTACATCCAACATGAGCCAAGAACGCACACCTTTCTCCATTTTTAACTTTTTTCCAATGGTCGAAGCCATGAGCAGAAAAAACATAAAACCCACTTCATTTCTTGATGTTTTTGTTGCCAACGAAGCACTAAAAACAATATGCATGATGGCTACTAATAGAATATTCTAACCATGATGGAAAATCCTTGAACCAACTGAATTGGACGTTGATGCCCAGGTTTTCTAGAAGGTTTGTACTCATTCAATTTCGGTTGCATAGGACCTAGCTGCATGTATGCTCTTCGCACTTCATCTCTCACATTAGGTGGATATTGCCAAATCTGTGGTCGCAATGCAGGATCTCTCTGCAAGAACTCAACACCTCAAAATATGATAGGCTCATTTGTTTGTTGTTCACCATTTTGACTCAGCTGTTGTGCTTCTTCATTTCCAGTTTGATGTCATTCTTCATTCTCAGTATGATACTCTTGTTCAAGCAATGCCAATGGTAGAGGTTCAAGAGGCAAAAGACCTTCAACTTCAACAGATGTATTATCTCTTTTTCTTTTGAAAAATGAATGCATAGTTGTTTCTCTGTTTCTGCCCATTGCTACCTAAATTGGAATTTGCAAACAAATTTTCATCAGTTGAAACATAATAATTCCACATTTGTTCTTTAACTGGAACTAATCTACTTATTCTAGCAATCTAAAATCAAGAATTTAAGATGGTCTCCAATTAACTTTCCAAGATAGAACTGCAAAAACTAAAATCCACATATAACATACCTTGTTAGGCTACAGATCCCCCACAAATTTGGCAACCCCCACGAATTTGCTGCTATAGGTTGTAGATCCACTTGCACTGCTGGAATTCAGAAAGGATTTAGGAGAAAACAATGAGCATACACAGTAAGTAGATGGGGATTTAGGGATTGGATTGGGTGGGGACTCACGTAGTTTCTCAAGGAGTCGGGGAAGTAGGGGACTAGTGGAGATGGGAGGATACAAGGAGGAGGAAGACCTAGCCAGTCAGGGGAGGAGGCGAGGAGCAGTAGCGGCAGCAGACACCATGGCACATGGGGGCGACCGAAGGAGCAGTGCGGAGGAGCAGTGGAGTGCGGAGGACAGACATTGGGGAACAGGCGAACAGAACAAGGATGGGGCGGCTCCTCCCACGTGACGTGCTCACGATCCTTCAGGTAGTGCTCGGCGCCTCGGCCTCTCACACTCCGCTGCTATTGGGCCACTAAATGGGCTGTGAGTCCCATAAAAATAATTTGGGCTTTCGGAAGGGGTGGCCACAGCCCGAAATTTTCCCCACAGTGCTCCGCCAGTGGTCGTGGCAGTCTTTGGGATCCTCACCATGAGCTTTGTGCGGTGCGCCGATGCAGAGCGACCCGTGTTGTCAAAGCAGAAATATCACAAGTATCAGCGCGCCCTGGGCCGTTCGGAGGAGGCTTGGTGGGGCAAACCTCCGCACGCCAAGCGATCGGACATGCAAAACCTCTAATGTTTTGAGCTTTTGTTTCTTGAATATAGCGATGGCAGTAATTCTAAAAAAAAAAAGACCTCTAATGTGGCTTCGCGTATAAATATTGGTGGCACAAAGCTTGCGCCAAGCGCAATATTTTTCTAGTATTTTGGATGTGCATGTGCCAAAGAACAATCGATGTGGGGTGATATATTTGCAACCTATCTCATGTTTTTCCATATTTTTTGTAGTATCTTCTAGGGGGGTTTTCCTGGTATAACGGACGCACCATTGAACTGTTAAGCTCTAACAAAAAAGACTTGCATCGATGTAAGATCCATGGTTTATTGCAACTCGTTTGCTTTTATTTTTTCACTAGAGAAACACAAATGATGCACAATTTCCTGCAATTAATCAAGTGTTTTAAAATACATATGATCATCATGGAACTTGCATTTCACAAGCACTCAACACTGGAGGTATGCATATGCTCAATAAATACTTTCTCTGGATTTGAAAGCACAGGCCATAGTGTGTCTCTGGCGTCTAGCGCCATATCCCACCAGCTTTCATCTCTCTTGTTGAACTATCAGCGAGGAGAATGACCAGAAGAATAACACACGAAGGAAGGGGTATGCATAACCCCGAGAGGGGTTGCCCATTGAGAAGCTCGACACTCCTTGTGTTAGCGTACGTGCCCTCGAAAGGAATTTGATCGATAAATCAAGAGGATGGCCAAGTCGTCGGGGTATAAGGTGTAGACAGCCACCTGGGTTATTGGTAAGTGGCCAGAGCACGAGAAGAGTGCCATTTTCTACCCTTTTCCGTCAATTTTCCCCGATGCTTCCTATTCCTAAGACACGCGTCAAAATTTTATGGTTCCTAGCTACATGTTCTTCCATTTTGGCTTCTCATTTCTTGAAACGACTGCTACGTACCACTTCACTAGACCACTTTCACTCCTTGGTGCTTTGTTTTGGCTGCTACCACCTCACTATTGTATATGGTTTGATGAATCAATAGTGTGTAGCGAAGACTCAAACATGGGTGGTATATAAAGGCAAAAGGTTCATTCATGGTTGAGAAGATGTGCAACGAAAGGGTCGTGGGTGCATTTCATTCGGGCAGACCCTTCAATGCTTAATTGAGAACACCTCTGTATTTGTGCACATGAGCAGAGCATGAGCAAAGTAGCATCCTGCTATTATTGACAAACGTCTGTTAGGTATTGAGTCACTCCTAATAGATTTTGTATCATCCCTTGTACTATTTGACCCAACCAGTGAGGTCATAACATGGGTTTTCATCTAGGAGAGGAACTTGACTAAACTCCATGCAATGCCTTCAACAAGAGAACACCGCATGAACAACAACATTGTTAGGTTCAACCAATGACGACCATACCTTGAGTTTTTTCACCCCTAGAACTTGAGCCCTTGCACTCACAGAGCACCACCTAGCCGACGTCGCCATGTGCTGCCATCACCTGTCGATCCATCAACGCACAGTCGGGTAGATGCACAGTCCTAGCATGGACCTAACCACAATATTGGAACCATGTCCGCGCAACACTTGTTGCTGAGCAACACGTAGGGACGCCCGTCATCTCCGCCGATTCCATGCCACCAAGAGGCCTGACCACCCACGCAGAGCCAATTTAGACCACTCACACCGAGCACCTTAGACAAGGGCGGAACCCACGCATCAAGCAGAAGTTGAGTCGCCAGATGCCATCTTGGACCATGTAGAACACTCCAAACCTCTGCATCGAGCAGGAGACATCCAATAACTGAAGCACGTCGTAAGGAACCTCCAATAAAACACTTAACCCGTCAACCTTGCGCCCCATAGAGACGGTTAGCAGCATGGCGTCACGCTGCCATGTGCAAAATAACCGATGCACGACAAACTACGCCAGACACAAATTGCCTCCATATAGGGACCATGAAGATGTGTGGCTGACGCCAGAAAATGGTAATTATGAAAATTCACCATTGCCACAACTTAAGGAAAGAAAAGCCTCCGTCGTGAATCACCATTGCTGTCGTTGACGCCACAACCGGCTAATATGCTTCCCAGTTGAATAATTAAATTATATGAAGATATGTAAAGTGTGTAAATAGCGCTACTCTCCCCGCTCCTAACAAATTCAGTGTGCATGCTCTACCCCAATAAACAAGTTGAGCATGCAGCCAGTTCGGTTTAGAAACTAATAAAAGCAGTTTTTGTGTGACTTGAGGCTTATTATTGTGTTTGTTGCTACTGCTAAAGCGGAAAGTCAATTTGGCTCCCGGGTGCATTTGCACCCGGGGCCATTTTTGATTTTTTCAAATGTCAAAAAAATTGAGACAAAATTTTTTTGTGATCTTTGTCACATACAAATGCTACCTGTAAATTTTGAGACAAAAAAGTTAAGCATTTTGGCCTGCGCAAAAAAAACAAATCAAAGACCAAATGTCATCCCAAAATGTCACCCAAAATTTGTTTTTTTCACCGACGAAACACCGCTGCTCCGTTCCGCATGAAATTTGTCAAGCATGTTTGCTACACCAACATGATCATCTACAAATTTTTCAGAATTTTTTGAAAACATTTAAATTGTTTTTTTTTGGTACTGTTCATCCGGGAGAAAGTCAATTTGGCTCCCGGGTGCATTTGCACCCGGGGCCATTTTTTATTTTTTCAAATGTCAAAAAAATTGAGACAAATTTTTTTTGTGATCTTTGTCACATACAAATGCTATCTGTAAATTTTTAGACAAAAAAGTTAAGCATTTTGTCCTGCGCAAAAAAAACAAATCAAAGACCAAATGTCACCCCAAAATGTCACCCAAAATTTGTTTTTTTCACCGACGAAACACCGCTGCTCCGTTCCGCATGAAATTTGTCAAGCATGTTTGCTACACCAACATGATCATCTACAAATTTTTTCAGAATTTTTTGAAAACATTTAAATTGTTTTTTCGGGGTACTGTTCATCCGGGTGCAAATGCACCCGGGAGCCAAAACGCCTCTCCCTAACTCTTTGCAATCTTTGGCTTTTCTTCTATGCAACCACCCTTTGGCAATTGTGTCCTTAGCAACAAGTGGTCTTGCATTCCAAAGACAATGCAAAATTAGCTTAGTTTGGATGTTTAGATTTAAGAGCTCCCAGTGTCCGTTTCTGCTTTCATGTTACTAAATATCTTAGTTCGTCGAACCATAATTATTCCGCGAGAAGTTCTAAAATAATGCAGCTTGCATGGGTTAGAGAACACATTGTCTCTGTTGCCTTAATCTAGCTGCAGTTACCATTACAGTTTAGTCTGATGTCCTCCAAATATCCACAAAGTGGCTCAGGAAGGTAACAAGCAGGTGTACTGGTGTGTCCTAGAACTTACAATCTGGTCTCGCGATGCTGTTTTATGGTAAAAAAAGACAAGTTCATGCAAGAAGGCCGATGTGCACCCCAGATCTTAGTGTGGGTCACTGGTGGAAGAGCGACAAGGAAAGAAATGGCAAGAGGCCGGGGTACAAGAACAATATTGTCTTCTATGTTTTCCCATCAATTTCCCCCAACGCCTCCCATTCTTAACTTAAGACACACATCCAGACTCCGATTCTCTCATGATCTCTCTCATTTTTGGCATCTCGACAAGGCTACCAGTACCAGGTACCACTTCGCTAGACCATTTTCTCTCCTCGGTGCTTGCTTTGGCAGTTTGGCCGTTACCACCTCACTATTGTATATGGTTTGATGAACTAATACTATCATATAGCAAAGACTCAAACATGGGTGGGATATAAGGACGGCGAAAACTTCATTCATGGCCGAGGAGAAGTGCAACCGAAGGTCTATGGGCGCATTTCATTCGGTCAGACTCTTCAAGAAAATTAACTGAGAGCACATGCCGCACATCTGTATTTGTGCACATGCACAGAGCATACGCAAAGTAGCATCCTAGTAATTATTGGCGAACATCCGGTAGCTCTGGAGTCACTCCTAATAGATTTTGCAACATGTGCCTTGTACTCATTCAAATGTCACATTTAAGATTTTCTAGCCAGCTATGATCCTGTGACCGCGACAACAAATGGGTCAGCATTCCAGCTGCACACAAGAATTCCCTTTTGAGTTTTTCGTTTGGCTAATTTTTTGCTGGATTCTACCTACGGAAGTACGAGGGCAAAACAAGTTTCTAATCTATACAAGCAAAGGTTCCTCCTTCAAAACTCCCCCCATCTCCATTCTCCACGAGCGGTCCACCAGCGGGTATAGTTCTCTGCAAAACACTTTTAATTAGACATTTCAATGGCCCCAGTTCAAGCTTATGATTTAGGAGTTACTCCCTCCGTCCCATAGTATAAGATGTTATTATAACCAATATGTGAGTATATTGGTTGTGATAACATCTTATATTATGGGACAGGGGGAGTATATGATTCCAGCTGCATGCCTGAATCGAAGTATGGAACAACCAGTGTGTAGCGCTCATGAGATATTCAATAGTGTCTCCAGTGGCACACAGCTATACAAAAGCATTGTGTTTTATACGGTGAGTACTAAATTACCTTAGATCATGACTTACAACCAGTATCGTGTGTTCTTTCTTTAGGTCCTTTAGGAGATTCACAACATCAGCCCGAGTTTTCCAATCTGATGATGAAGATACAAATTCAGTAACCACATCTGGGAAGAACATATACTAATTTCAACAAACTATTTGAGACCACACAATAATCCTGGCAAGTGTGAGCTGTGGCCAATAGAATGATAGGATGCACAAGAGGAATTATCTTAAACAACTGCTCTCATGGATGAACATTTAGATGGGTTCTGAAATGAACTAATACATATGAAAATGAAAGAAAGGAATCTTCAAATATTAGTTTGATACAGGCATTCAAGTACATACCAAGACCGGCGAGGGGCTCATCAAGCAACAATAAATCGGGAGTTTGAACCTAAAAAATGAGAAAATAAAAACAAAAGATTATCCATCTTCACTTCCAGAAATAAACGATCAACTCAAATAAAATAATGCAAATAATACCAGTTGTATTGCCAAAGCCAGTCGCCGCTTAAACCCGCCACTGAGAGACTGGATTTTTATCAAATGAAATGGCACTTAGACCAACCTAGCATAAAAAATATCTTCAGGAAATCACTGTGCGTTGTCCCAAGCAATAAGGTCACTCCACAATGAAAAGAATATGGTATCTATGAGAGATAATCATTACAGAGTTAATGGCATTCTGAAGTTTTAAACTGAGGTGCTCCCTCATAGGAATGTCTGCCTTTTGCCTTGGCCATCCAAAAGTAACTTCTTCAAGTATAGTATCTGATAAGATGTACCTACAAGTATATATGTGTAAATTTTCTTATTTTGCAATGAAACTTCTCAAGCATTTACGTAGATCATGGGCATTCATGTTAACATGTAAAAACTTATTAGTGAAAGTAGTAATTCAGTGTTCAAACCTCTCAGGAAACTGAAATACAATACCAACTCTATGAGAAGCTAACACTTCCGACAGACCCATTGGTTTTCCATTATCATCATACTTCTGAATGCAAATTGAACCATAGGAAGCTTCTGATAGACCGGCCAAAAGCTGAGAAATCAAGCTATCATCTTAAGATGAAAGATACAGAGTAGAACATGTCATGCAGCATTTCAATGCAAACCTATAAAAGAGTGGTCTTTCCACTCCCACTCCATCCAAATATCAAACCAAAACTGCATGAATTAGTTGTCTCATCAATACAAAAGGCATTCAAGAAACACAGCTATTCCAATATAAAACACATGCTTACCTTTTCTCCCAGAGAAAGAGACTAGTTTGATTGAATAAGTTCTGCTCAGTTCCAGGAGGTCGGTAGCTGACTTTTCTAACCTAAAAGAAGTGAAGTTAAATATATGTCCATGTAATGTGAAGGTAAAACATGATTGCATGGATGTTACACAACCTATGTTATATCTGCAAGCAGCAGTTCCCCAAACAATAGACTATTTGTTCAACATATTTGAGTTGCAAACAATTTGTAATGAAACACCAATATTTCTTATCGACATAAAAAAAATAGTCAGCTATTATGTATGGTTTCTAATAAAATCCCAATGGCAAGGAATAAAGCACTACATGTTCATCATATACAAGTATACAACAACACTGAAGGACATAATAACAAAAAAAAATTCAAGATACTTCACTACTGAATTATACCAATTATGGAGTGCTACCGGCGGCCTACCTAGCTTTTGTGCGGTAAGATGCTAAGATCCCACACTTGAAGATCCGTATAAAGCTTTAGTCGGAACAAAGGTAACAAAGCCCAGATTTTCAACAAAATCCAGGGCCAGAGTTCAGGATATTCCTCGATTTGGTGATTACTGAGAGTTAAACAAGTGAACTCACACATCCCAAACAATCTATCAGATCCAAGCGTAATGAATCTTACCCGCAGACAACATGTTCACCAACTTTATCAACATTAACACTACAACTAAATTGCCTTTCTAGATTAAATTGGTCTTGTGTCCATAGATAAACCAATTGTCCAAACAGAACTAGAAAAAATCCTCATACCACAAAAGAGGGGCAAGAAAAAAAATCACCTCTAATGGGAGTCCGTTCTGCTCGACATATCCAAGAAAACCTCCTGGGAACCATCAAGTCATGCAAAGGATAAGAGAACAAAAAAAATGGGAGCACACACGGTTCAAGGATAAGAATGGCATGTCCTGTCATCTTAACTGGAGAAAAGGAAACTGTCGGCGTGAAAGCAACGTTGGCCAAAGCGAGCATAGTTTTGAGGTGGTGGGGCGGGATGAGGGAACTGGTAAGTGCAGAAGTATGGTCAGATGGGAACTGTTGTGCAGCAAAGTGAAGCAAATGCCTCAGCTTCAACTCAAGAGAACAATGTGTCACAAAACAAAAAACAAAAAAGCAGGAAGATTGCAATTCATCTAGTAACAGTTGAGCTATAAGCCCAATGGTTCTGTAAATTCACATCCTATAGTGAGATGAGATGATAAAAGCTAGAGTTGATGCTTACAATCAACTTCCTCGTGAAACTTCTGACAATGGAGGCAACAACTTCAGTATTGTCTACACTCTACAGTACCAAAGAAGCTACTGTACTTCAAACAAAAGCCTTAAGCTTAGTTGTGGTTTCTTCACATTTCGTAACTAAGAACGGTGCTATGTCAGGCTCTACTGCTAAGTTCAGTTTTATAACTAACAATGACACTGCAACTGCAAAGCCAGACAAAACTACCTAGAAAAGTGTACTAACATAGCACTCACATTGGTGTTGCTCAGTTCCGGATTACAGAAAATTCACCGCATCTGCATTGAACAGCGGCCAAACGTGCCAGCTCCTGGTGTGCAGCTTGAGAAATTTCTCACCAGAGAGTCGGAAAACGCAGACTTCAGACGGACTGGGACCCCGAGGTACCAATCCTGGCCGCCAATGGAGCAGGGGGGAGATGGGGGCGTCGAGCGCCGCCGTCCTACTGCCACGATGGGGAGGGCATCGGCCCGCACCGGCTCGGCGTCGACCAGGGAAGGGCGTCGAGCAGGGAAATCAAGGGGGCGTCGGGCGTCGCAGTCCTGTTGCCTCGATGGGGAGGGGCGCCGGCCTGATGTCGACCAGGGAGAGAGAGTAGGAGGAGGAGACAGGGGTGAAAGAAAAAACAATAAATTACGGAATCCGTTGATCTATACCGTACGTTTTTAATTCGATGGCCTACCACAATAGTTTGCAAATTTTCACTGAACGGGCGTTTTCACTGGATACTTCATTTTTTAAGACGAGGCCATAATAAGGATACAAAATTTACCAACCGTTCACATGACGACCCCCTTTTTTTTAGGGACATGACGACCCCTTTTAGTTTGTCGAGGGGTCGGCGAGGGAGACGGATTCCCTGCCGGCGTTCCGGGCAGCGGCTAGTTCAGAGTGGTGCGATTGCCGGTGAAAACCGTGTCGACCTCGGTCATGGCGGACGATGGCTGCGTCTTGTGCGTCGTCTCCTTGTCGAAGGCATCATCGGTTGCAATCGTCGTTACCTTGTTCCGGCTGCTCTGGGGGAAACCATATATCTGGATTCCCGAATCGGACGATGAGGGAGCCTTCAAGGCCGTCCTCCCTCTTAGGGCATCATTTTGGAGCAGGTGCTAGATCGAGAGGACAACAGGAGGAACGGTGGTGTGTCTGCCGCAACGACGACAACGATTCTCGGCGGCATGGCGCAACGGAGCCTTGGCGACGAATGCGTGTTGATGAGCGTTCACAGGTGGTGGAGCTTTCTGGTGTTGTGGTGAAGTCGACGACAGTATGGCCTAGCAAGATGAATGTGTTGGTCGCTCCTGAAGATTGGACGGCGGAAGATGGTGGCGGCGGGTCCAGAGTGTGCGCATGCGGTGCGCGCTGCGGATCAGCCAGAGTGGGTGGTGCTCTCGGCCCGATGCAGGGTAGCTGCGTGAGGCCATTGGATTAGATAGTGCACGTTCATGCGGTCCGGACACATTATCAAGAGTATAGGTGCTGCGACTTTATTCGCCGGATAGGTGGCTTTGGGTTGATCCATGTATTCATGTTGTCAGACTGCATGCATCAATCGATGCAGAGGCCGGGGGTAATCCTTCTTTTTGAAAAAAAAGTTTGCCGTGAGAAGCACTTTGTCTGAAGGATGCCTTGATCCCTTTTATCTGTTGTATGAACTCTCACTGTGGAAAGGGGGTATGGTCCAATGGAGGGGGGAGGGAGAAGGAACGGTCATACTTCTGAATGCAAATTGAACCAGAGGTAGGTTCTTATAGACCGGCCAAAAGCTGAGAAATCAAGCTATCACCTTAAGATGAAAGGTACAGAGTAAAACATGTCATGCAACATTTTAAAGCAAACCTGTAAAAGAGTGGTCTTTCCACTCCCACTCCGTCCAAATATCAAACCAAAACTGTATGAATTAGTTGTCTCGTCAATACAAAAGGCATTCAAGAAACACATCTATTCCGATATAAAACGTGTGCTTGCCTTTTCTCCTAGAGAGAGAGAGAGAGAGAGAGAGAGAGAGAGTTTGATTCAGTAAGTTTTGCTCAGTTCTAGGAAGTCGCTAGCTGACTTAAGTGAAGTGAAGTTCAATATGCGTCCATGTAAAGACAAACCATGATTGCATAAAAGTTATACAACCTACGGTATATCTGACAGTAGCAGCTCCCCAAACAATGGATTATTTGTTGAACATATGAGTTGTGAATGGTGGACAAATTGGGTCGAGCAAACAATTCGATAAAGAGAAGAATAGCTTATGGCTTAGAAACAACGAGCATTCATATGAAACCCATGGCTTGATTCTTAAGGTGATCCCGCACCCGAGACATACTATTTGAAAGACCTTGCTTTACCAACTGGAGCATGAAACTTTCAATCAAATAGGAGGGAGCCGAAAGAAAAGACAAATGACAACTATCTCTAGAGAATTAAAAAGAGGTGTGGAAAGTGTAAGGGATCATCTTCAACCAGTAGCTAGAGCCATTCACTTTCATCTTTCACTAGAAGGGCGCGCTTTGCTGTGCCATTGGTGTTGTTGGGTTTCTTGAAAAAATAAGCACTCTGTTTCAAAATATAAGTTGTATTACCTTTTTGAAAAGTCAAACCTTTTAAGTTTAATCAAATTTGTAGAGAAATATATCAAAATGCATAATATCATATCTGTATTTTTAAATTCATCATGAAATGAATTTCCATACTTTTTTGTTTGATATAGTGGATGTCGATATTTTTGCTCTGAACTAGGTCAAAGTTAAAGAAAATTTGACTTACTACGAAACTAATACCCCTTATATTTTGGAACTGATGGAATATTTAGTTTGCCCGGGGGGAGGGGGATGATAGTGTGTGTTTTATTTTTATTTATCTACAGTGATTTGGTGTCCCTTTCATGGTGTGATTATATGTTATCCGCTAAACAAACTATATTTATGTGGGGAAGTTTCTGTGTCGGTGGTCGCATGTACTATTATATTGGTGCTACAATATCACATGGTGGCGCTTCTTTTTTCCAGGTGGTGGGAGGTGAGCGGGGTTAATATGTTTTTATAGGTCGATCGCTGCTGATTGATTTGAAAAATCGTAGGCCCGATCAAAATCGTAAACCAAATCCAAAATTGAATACCTTAATTGAATGAAAGATCTTCAAAATTAGGAAACATAGTGAATTAAAAGAGTTGAATGTGAGAGTTTGAGAAAGTGTTGATCCGGTCAAAATCGGTTGACCCCATTCTAAAATGAATACGTCAATTAATTGCGAGGCCTTAAGAATTAGGAAGCATAGTGTATAGTATAAAATAATTCAATGAGAGAGCTTTGAGAAAATGTTGGCTGGATCAAAATCGGATGACCCAATTCTAGTCGGAAACCTCAATTGAATGTTGGCTCTTGAAAACTAGAGAGCTTAGTGATAGAGGATGTGTATGGATGGTAGGCTTTTGGTGCCTGACCGCGGAGAAATTATGATGGATAGGTAGTTAGAGGAAGAGGCGTAGGGTAACAATCAACAAAGTAGCAGGCAGCCGAGGCATGAGAACAGTTATGTTTTCTAACTTTCCCCATCAATTTTTCCCAATGCTTCCTACTCTTAAGCAGGACACACATCAAAACTACTCCTATATGGTTCATAGCTTCATGTTCTTCTTCCATTTTGGCTTCTCAATTGTTGACACGGCTGCTATGTATCACTTCACTAGACCATTTTTTATTAGATGGGTGAATAGTATGTAGCGAAGACTCAAGCATATGGATGATATAAAAACACGGCACAAGTGCATTATGGTTGAAAGGGGGTACTCATAGATGTGCAACGAAAAGGTTTGTGGGTCCCTCAATCAAGTGCACCATCCTCAGTTTATCTTCCTATGTGAAACTAGTCTCATGGATAATTAAGAGTACTTCTGCATTAACTTGTGCACATGAGCAGAGCACATGCAAAATATCATCCGATGACTATTGACAAATATCCATCAGGTAAGGAGTTACTCTTACTTAGATTTTGCAACATGCCTTGTAGTATTTCAAACACGACACTAAGATTTTTTTTTTATTTATTCTTTTGTGCATCAACACGACACTAAGATTAGACCGGAGTACTTCCGTTTTCGAACAAAAAATCAAACATTACACTGCTGGGCATGCGCGTGTGTAACTGCACAACAAATGGGTTAGCAATCACCCGCAAAAAAAAAAGAACAAATGGGTTAGCAATTGTTGGGAAACCGGGCCCACAACGTGGGAGCTGGCCGGGGGCGTGCGAGGCGCACGGGCTAAGCCCTCCTGTTTCCACACTTTATGTAATATGGGTACTTATCCCTTTGACCCCTACCCCTATATAAAGAGAAGAGGAGCAATCATTGTAACAGTTGATCATTGATTAATAAAGATAGTCTCCTCCATACTTCTCTGTGTTCATCTACTTTTGCGTGTTCGACTACTTCGTCTACGACGCTCGCTCTCGCTCCGCAACCTCGGACCGGACTCGCCGGCGGAGTTGCGGAACACGTTATCAGCACGCTTCGCTCCATCAACTCTCCGTCAAGCCTGCGTCAAGCCTGCATCACGCAGGCTTTCGTTGATCCCGCGGAGGTATAAGATCCGATCTCTCTTTTGCAAAAATGGATTCCTCATGTCATCACGATTCCGTTTTTGCGATTAGTCTATTTTTTTCGGATTTGATCTACCTATGGTGTGGATTTCTCTCCCAAGAACTGGCTGACGATTACGTCGCCGACCAATGTCGATGTTCTTGGAACAAGAGAGACTTGTTGACTACACCATACGGGAGTCGGTATAGATCGTGACCCAGATGGTCACGGTACCGCCGCAACGCACCTGATGTGCCACGCGCCGTCACGTTCCGGATGAACACGACGAAGACTTGAAACCCCGAGGCGTTCGTCGCTGGCATCGATGATGTCACTGGCCCTGCTGGCCGCGACCCCGCTGGTCGTCCACGCCGTGCCGTGGCCACCGCGTGCCCGCTGCACGCCCGCACCGCCCGAAGCGCCGCCGTGCACTGCTGGCCACGCTGCCCTCCCCTGACCCACGCGCCGTCCCGATGACAGCCGCCGCTGCGTCCTGCTGACGCCGCGACCCGATGACCGCAGCCGCCGCCGCGAGCCGTGGCCGCAGTCGCGTGCCGTGGCCGTCGCCGCCGCGAGCCGTGGCCGCAGCCGCCGCCGCCGCCCTGCCCACTCGGGCGCTAGGAACCCTAGCGCGCCCCTCCACTCGGGTGAGGGCCGGGTGGGCCGGTCGGGCACTGGCTGCTGGGCCCGGATGGGCCGCGGCCGTGGGGGTCCTCGCATAAAAAAAAAGAGGGTTTTTGGTTGGCGCTGGCTGCAGCACGGATTCTTTGCGTTTTAGCCCCCACAGTACCGTAGATTTATGCGACTATATTCCTGCTGTAATATTTTGTGTATAAGTCCCTGGAACTGTCTGTTTTCGCTAAAAATGCTACTTTAGGCTTAAAAATGTCTCGGGAATTCAATTTTTGGGCTAATTTTCACGTAAGAAATGTGCTTAACATGTTATATTTTGTAAACATGTTTTTATTGTATGATTTTACTACTGTAGATTAATTGTTTAGCACTCTTAATCATTAAGTAAGTCATATAAGAACATGTTTTAAATAATGAAACGTCATTTTTATTGAATAAGTTTATCAACATCGCATTTGTGCAAAAGATTACCTGCTGTAATCTCATGATTTTTTGCATAAATCGCAGATGGCCGGAATTGTCAACAAGGAGTTTGCTGAGTTGGCCCAGACAGGGCTGAACTACCTGTCATGGTCCTCGGACTACGAGATTTTTCTCCAGGGCAAAAGCCTCCTGAGGGCGATCGGTAAGGGGACCCAGCTGGCCCCCACTGATCCCAAGTTTGAAACTGAGAATGCGCAGGCTCTGCATTTTCTCCGTCATCACCTGTCACCTACTCTGAAAGACGAGTATATGGCTGAGCGGAGTGCTTCTGGCCTTTGGACCGCTCTTCAGCAGCGGTTTGAGCGGCTGAAGTACACTGTGAAGCCACGTGCAGAGGCAGAGTGGATCCGTCTGAGGTTTGCGGACTTCAAGAAGGTTGGGGAGTACAATTCGGCTCTGCACCGGATTTGTACGACTCTTCGGTTGTGTGGTACTGAGATTACCGACACCCAGAAGATTGAGAAAACCCTATCCACTTTCCACCCCGACGTGGTCCAGTCCTCACGGAACTACCGCCAGGGCAACTACACGAGGTATTCAGAGTTGATTGACGTCCTCCAGGTGGCGAAGTCGCAGGACGAGGTTCTGAAAAAGAACTTTGTCGCGCAACCACTTGGGGGGAGTTCTCGCCAGGAGGTGAACGCTCTCAAAGTCTGCAAGCCTCAACAGAAGAAGAGGGGCCGCAAGGGCAAGAAGAAGGGCCCTCAGCCCTCTGCCCCGGCTAAGCAGCAAAAGCCGGGCAAGGGGGGGCAGAGGCCTCAGGACTGCTTCCGGTGTGGCTCGGTGGAGCATTTCTCCCGCCAGTGCCGCGGACCACAGGAGGTCGTTGATGCATACAAGGCTCGGAAGGCGCGTGAGACACACCTCGCCTTGGTTTAGGAGGGAGCACCACCGGCGCCCGTGGCGGCACCCGTGATGATCTCTACGCCCCCTGCTGCGCCCATAGAGGCGACCCCCGTGGTGCCCATCGCGGCAGCTTTGGCGGTCTCTAATGACGCCCACGTTGACATGGAGGTTGACCACATGGTCGCCTCGGCAGTGCCGCAACTAGATGTTGATGCTGCCTCCAAGATGATTTCTAAGGAGGATCAGCTCACTAGTATGGAGATTGCGGCTGAAGTCAATGGCTTCTTTACCGAGTCTACTTAGCATACCTCGTTGGTTTTCATGATTCCGTGATTTGATACAATAAATTCGAATAAATTCGATTTGGTTGTAAGCTCTATGAGAGCATAAACTTATTCTTTACTCTGGCGCTTGGATGACATTTATTTCATTCATTTATTCCATTATTTATACATGATAGTATGTTATGTTCTGGAATGTGTGCATTTATTATTAATGTAGCATCTTCCTCATTACATTAATTATATGTCATATTTTAGAACGCGTGTGGCGCCCGAATGGAGGAAACATGCCTTGTCGATAGTGCTAGCACACATACCATTTTACGAGAAACTAAGTATTTTGAGTCCATTAAGAAATCTCCGGGAAGTATTATGACAATCGCCGGATGCGGTTCGAGTATAGTTGGCTCCGGACGAGCTACTATCATACTTCCTATGGGAACAACTTTGATCATTAATGATGCGTTGTTGTACCCGGATCGACTCGTACTCTTTTGAGTTTTAAAGACATCCGCGCTAATGGTTTTCATATTGAGACCGATGATGACAACGGCAAGGAATGCCTACTCATCACAAAGCGGGATGCAAATGGTAAGCATGTTATCGAAAGGCTTCCTTCATTCGACACAGGGCTATACTACACTAGAATAGTAGCACCGCCCGTGTACACTACCCTCAAGACTGTTTTTAGAAGCTCTGAACTTTTCTGCCTCTGGCACGATAGGTTAGGCCACCCCGGACTTAGGATGATGAGAAATATAATTAACAACTCGCATGGTCATAATGTTAACGTGAAGAACTTCCCGAATCCCGATGATTTCGTGTGCTCCGCATGCGCTAAGGGGAAGTTAGTCATTAGGCCATCGCCCCTCAAAGTGAGGGATGAAATCCCCGCGTTCTTGGAACGTATCCAAGGGGACATATGCGGTCCAATTCAGCCCCTCACGGGGCCGTTTCGGTACTTTATGGTGCTCATCGATGCTTCCTCTAAATGGTCCAATGTTTGCCTGCTGTCAACACGGAACCATGCCTTTGCAAAATTGATCTCTCAGATCATACAAATGAGGAATAATTTCCCCGATTATCGTATAAAGTCTATTCGAATGGACAACGCCGGAGAATTTACTTCAAAGGCGTTCGATGATTATTGCATGGCAATGGGAATCGAAGTTGAGCACTCGGTACCGCATGTTCATACACAAAATGGACTTGCCGAGGCATTGATTAAAAGAATTAAATTCATTGCCCGACCGCTCCTCCAGGGTTGTAATTTACCAACTACATGTTGGGGCCACGCAGTGTTACACGCGGCCAATCTCATCAACTTTAGACCGTCGGCCTACAACATCCACTCTCCTGTTCAGATTGTGCAAGGGTCGGCACCGAAAATTTCCCACCTTCGTAGGTTCGGTTACCAGGTATATGTACCAATACCACCACCCCAGCGATCGGCAATGGGCCCGCTCCGTAAGTCGGGGACATACGTTGGTTATGAGACTGTGTCCATAATCAGGTATCTGGACCCCATGACAGGTGACTGTCACACGGCTCATTTTGATGATTGCATTTTTGACGAGGATTTTTTCCCGACTTTAGGGGGAGAGAATCAACCCCTTGATGCTAAAAGTCGAGAAATCACGTGGCAAGCCACAGGAATCCACGCTCATGACCCGCGCACTGCTGAAACAGAGAGAGAAGTCCAAAAGATAATAGATTTGCAGTCATTAGCAAACCAACTGCCTGACCACTTTAGTGACTTAAAGACTGTGACAAAATCGCATGTGCACGCGCGCAATGCACCGGAAAGGGTTGAAATACCAAAGAAAAATGATGGTATACCCGCTCCCGTCCAAAGGCCTAAAAGGACGAGAGATCCGGCTTCTCAAATCCCAAGTACTCGTGGACGCCTGACAAAAAAGGATAAGAGAGGTTTATCACAGCCTGTCACCAAAGTACCCCAAAGTGAAACGGGGAGCCAGTCGAGACCTGGCACAAGTACGGAAATTTCAGTGCACAAAATTCCGGACTTAAACTTTCCCATAGGGGAAACACCCAGCGGAGATGTGTGCGCACACGTCGGCGTGGGAAATCTAAAGGACCTTGCTCCCATAATGGGAAATTTGGTAGAGCAAGTGTTTGCGCCGGATGCGCTCCATGACGAAATGGCCATAAATTATATTTATACGGGGGAGTCTCTGAACCGAGCAACGGTAATTGTCGACATTAACTTTGCTACGCAAATTGCCTCAATCATAGATCTTGACCCTGAGCCTAACATGCTCGCTGATTGCATGAAAAGGTCGGATTGGAACGATTGGCAGGAGGCAATTACTGCCGAATTATTATCTCACAACAAAAGGAAGGTGTTCGGACCAGTTTGTCGAACTCCTCCCCACATTCACCCTGTTGGCCATAGGTGGGTTTTTGTTCGAAAGAGAGATGAAAATAATAAGGTAGTACGGTACAAAGCAAGGCTCGTCGCTCAAGGGTTCACTCAACGACCAGGTGTCGATTTTGAGGAGACTTATTCCCCGGTCATGGATGGAGTTACCTTTAGATACTTTATCTCAATGGCAGTAAATATGGGCTTGAAAATGAAATAATTGGATGTTGTCATTGCTTACCTATATGGTAACTTGGATTCGAACATATACATGAAGGTTCCTGAAGGTATCCCTGTTCCGAACCATGATAGAGCAAACAGGGGTCTATACAGTGTTCAACTTCAGAAGTCACTGTACGGACTCAGGCAGTCTGGTAGAATGTGGTATAATCGCCTAAGCGATTTCCTTCATCAGAAGGGCTACACGAGCAATAAAGATTGCCCATGTGTTTTTATACGGCGATCCCAAGATGGATTCTGTATAATCTCGGTGTACGTAGACGATTTAAACATAATTGGTATACCTGAGGATATTGAGGAAGTGAGTTCCTACCTGATGTCGGAATTCGAGATGAAGGATTTGGGTAAAACCAAGTTCTGTCTAGGTCTGCAACTTGAACATTCCCCTGATGGGATTCTAGTGCACCAGTCGACCTACACCCAGAAGGTGTTGGAAAGATTTGGATTTGATAAGGCATATCCTTCTAAGACCCCGATGGTCGAGAGATCTTTACAGCCAGACAAGGACCCGTTCAGGCCAAAGGAAGAGGGGGAGGAAACTCTGGGACCAGAGGTTCCTTACCTGAGTGCAGTTGGAGCACTCATGTACCTCGCAAATTGTACACGGCCAGACATTGCGTTTGCCGTCAGTTTGCTTGCTAGGTACAGTTCTGAACCTACCAAGAGACATTGGAAAGGTGTCAAGGACGTCTTCCGTTACCTGCAAGGGACCAAAGATCTTGGCCTGTTTTATAAAAGGAATCAAGACCTATCTCTTATAGGCTATGCCGATGCTGGGTACCTGTCGGACCCGCATGATTGCAAATCACAGACTGGATATGTTTTCCTTTCTGGTGGAACTGCGTTTTCCTGGAAATCGTCCAAGCAAACTCTTGTGTCGACCTCCACGAACCACTCAGAAATCATGGCACTATTCGAAGCGTCAAAAGAATGTGTATCGCTTCGGCGGATGATCGGCCACATTCAGCAGACATGTGGGCTGAACACCGTACAAACCCCTACCATTATCTATGAAGATAATGCTGCTTGTGTTGCACAAGTTTAGATGGGTTATGTGAAGAGTAACCTCACAAAGCATATTAGTCCCAAGTTCTTCTATGCACATGAGCTGCAGCAGTTGAACGAGGTGAGAGTTTTGCATACTAAGTCCTGTGACAATCTTGCTGATATGTTCACTAAATCATTACCGGCATCAACCTTAGAGAGGTGTGTGCGTGGAATCGGTATGATGAGACTTAGAGAGATGCAAGGTTCAGGGGGAGAAACTTCACAAACTCGTCGTTAAAATCTCGATTCTGATGATTGAGTACTCAACTTGATGGTTGAGTGGATTGTACTCTTTTTCCCTTGAGTGAGTTTTCCTGATGTTTCTCACACGAGGTTTTTGACGAGGCAATTCGTGCAACACAACAACGTATACTGTGTGGTCTTTCTCCATATTTTTTCCCACTGGGTTTTTCGGAGTTTTGAGACATGGATATACGGATAATTACCCAAGGGGGAGTGTTGGGAAACCGGGCCCACAACGTGGGAGCTGGCCGGGGGCGTGCGAGGCGCACGGGCTAAGCCCTCCCGTTTCCACACTTTACGTAATGTGGGTACTTATCCCTTTGACCCCTACCCCTATATAAAGAGAAGAGGATCAATCATTGTAACAGTTGATCATTGATTAATAAAGATAGTCTCCTCCATACTTCCCTGTGTTCATCTACTTTTGCGTGTTCGACTACTTCGTCTACGACGCTCGCTCTCGCTCCGCAACCTCGGACCGGACACGCCGGCGGAGTTGCGGAACAGCAATAACATTGTAATTGCACAAAATTTTCATCCCAGCTGGCTGCTGCATGCTTGCGTCACACCACATGTGGAGCGGGACACGGCAAAGTATACCCGCGTGCATGGTTGCGTGGATGCATGGCATGTGCTGATGGGCAACTTGTTTTGCACGGAGAAGGGACGAAACAAAAGTCTGCACGCACGGCCGGTGAACGCGACGATGTCGTGTCGACCCGTCCGAGTTGCAGCTGCTTTGCAAATTCATTCTTTTTTTTTGAACAGACACAGGCCCAAAAGGCCCAAGATATTTATTAGATAAACATGGAAGCACAGATTACATTAGAGACCCAAAAGAAAACTGGAACTACTAAAAAGTCCCTGGACTTTGCGAAAAGGACCCTGAACAGAGGAAAGGAAAAGCGATCGGGTTCGATCTGCTCCTCGATGGAAAACTTCCGGCCGGCACCGGGGACGAGACCACTTGGGCCGACGAAAGCTCCATAGCACCACGCCATCGACTCCATGGAGGAACAGAGCTGCCTCCCTTTGGGCTTCATCGCCGGGAGGAATCTGATTGACCGCCCTTCGGTCAGAAGAAGCAGTGGCGAGTCGGCGAGAGCAGGCCATCGACCACAGCAGCAGGCGCCATCACTTCGCCAACAAATCCTCCACTGCAGATGATCCACAGCCCGATCTGCTGCATCCCAACCTTCAAGCTCCAGAGCTTCAAGCATCGGCCACCTCTCCGCCATCGCCATGATGGCCTCCAAAGCAGGGGACGCCAGCAAGATCCTCCGCCAAATCCGGGCCTGCGAGCTTATTAACACGGACACCGGAATGGATCCAGTCAGCAGCAGCAAACACATCGCACCACCCTGAGGACCATCTCCAGTAGCCACCGCGCGCGGCCCGCTCGCGCTGGCGACCCAATCCCCATCGGCATCTCGCCATACTCCGGCATAGAGCCAAACTCCTCTAAGGAAACAGCACAACTACAACTACTATTTATACTGCTGCACCGTGCACCTCTCCCATCTTCTCTCCTACCGGCAGCGCCGGCGGCGAGCACCCGGGATCGGGCCGGCCAGAAAGTCTCTAGTCGCCTTCTTTCGCCTCTCTCAAACAGTGTCGTGGAAAGGGAGAGTTGGCAATGGAGGCGAGGCAACGAGGGGATTTCTCTGATACAGATCTATGATCGATCCATACGATCTTTCTCATTAGCTCCGCACCTGTTGCTAGCGCAAATTCATTCCTCTGACTTCCAAACAGCACAGCGACTGGGAGACTGACCAAACGAGCTTCAGGTTCCCGAGGACTAAGAGCATGTATAGCTGGGCACCTCAAATCCTTCTCAAACGTTTGGTCGGGCCGCCCGGTCATTGACCGGTCATGTTTTTTTTGACCCAGACGGACGCCTCAAACGGGCCTCAAATGTCCGGGCTGACCGGCACCCTTATATTCCGCCTAAATATGGGGCGGATATGGGGGCATCTGGGCTCGCCTGCCACGTCGGACTAGCGAAGGGGTCCCAACCGAAAACGCCCTGAAACCCGGCAGTCCGAATCTCGTCTCCTCCGTCGGACTGGTGGCGCCGCGTGGCGCAGCTTCGGCGGGCCGCGTAGTGCCTAGCCCAGCTATTTAAATCGACCGGCGGCAACAAAACCCTACCATCCATCCATATTTTCCTCCCCCTGTCCGTCGCCGCCGCCACTTTCCACTCCACCCGTCCGCCTAGTAGCCATGCCCCCACGCCGCCGGGTGAGGAGCGAGCCATTCCTGACGCCAGAGCGCCGGCTCGAGCTCCTTGAGCAGATTCGGGCTAGGGGCGAAGCCCGGATCGCCGCGGGGTTACCTCCGGATGCAGTGGATCCGGAGGAGGAGGAAGAGAAGGAGGTGGAGGAGGAGGAGGAGGAGGAGGATGAGCCAGAGGAGGAGGATGTGGGGGACGCCGGCGACGGGGATCTGCAGGCGGAGCAGCAGGCCATCCTCGATTCCCTTCAGTCGGAGTCGGCTGCGGAGGCCAGACGCCATCGCCGGCAGGAGATGGAGGCGCAGCAGGCCGCGGAGGAGACGGAGATGCTTGCCTACATGGATGAGGTCGAGCAGGAGGAGCATGAGCCTGAGCCCTCCTACCCGCCTGTCCAGCCGACTCCCGGTACCGTCGTCGTGGACATCTCCGACGACAAAGAGTAGCTAGGGTAGTAGGTAGGATTTATTTTGCATGCTTCGTATGGATCTAGGGGATGAAATATGAGAGAGGCGGATGCAAAGTGGCTAATTTGAGGCGTGACCGGTCACTGTCCGCGGACGCACCCGACCGCGTCCACGGGCGTTTGAGGGGTCGGATTTGTAAAGTCCGGTTGTAGATGCTCTATGGACCCGTTCGGCAATCCACCATCTCTAGGATCGTGGAGCGGCTGTTTGCTCGCTTCAAGATTTTGAACTACAGCTCCGTCGCTCCCGGAGAGGAGCCGTGGAGCGGAGTGACACAGAACGAGCCTTAAATGATGTCCGGCGCCAGTACTAGACTCACACCAGACCCTCTCTGTACACTGAGGGCCAGTCAGGTATTCAGAGGCGTATATTTGCACACGCACGTGCTCTGTTGAGTTTTCAGAGGATCAAGATCGAAGGGCACGCTTGTTTACTTCCTGGAATCCATGGAGAGTCGCCGCCGCAGTTTGTTTGTCGCCATTGTCGTGGCAGTCATTGGGATCTTCACCGCGAGTTTTGTGCGGTGCGCCGATGCAGAGCGACCCTTGTTGTCAAAGCAGAAATATCACAAGTATCACCGCGCCCTGAGCCGTTCGGAGGAGGCTTGGTGGGCAAACCTCTGCACGCCAAGCGATCGGACATGCAACACCTCTAACGCTGCTTTGCGTCTAAATATTGGTGTTTGTTGTATTGCCATGATTGAATATGAATAGATTGGAAGTCTTCTCGCAAAAAAAAGAACAAGCGATGTGGAGTGATATATTTTCAACATGTCTCATGTTTTTACATATTTTTTGTAGTATCTTCTAGGGATTTTTTTCCTAGTATAACGGACGTACCATTGAACTGTTAAGCTCTAATAAAAAGACTTGCATTGATGCAAGATCCATGGTTTCTTGCAACCCATTTGCTTGCATTTTTCACTAGAGAAACTCTCAAACTATGCACGGTTTCTTGCAGTTAATCAAGTGTTTTAAAATACAGATGATCATTGTGGAACTCGCATTTCACAAGCACTCGACACAAGAGATAATAGGCTTGGTATGCATATAATACTTTCCCTGGATTTGGAAGCAAAGGCTACGGTGCGTCTCTGGCGTTTAGCGCCATATCCCACCAGCTTTCATCTCTCTTGTTGAACCAGGGAGGAGAATGCCCAGAAGAATAACACATGAATGGAGGGTTGAGCATAACCCTCGGAGAGGTTGCTGGTTGAGAAGCTCGATTCTCCTTGTGTCAGCATTCGTGGCCTCGAAAAGAATTTGATCGACAAATCAAGAGGATGGCCAAGTCGTTGGGGTAAAAGGTGTAGACAGCCACCTGGGTCATTGGTAAGTGGCCAGAGCACGAGAACAGTGCCATTTTCTATCCTTTTCCGTCAATTTTCCCTGATGCTTCCTATTCCCAAGACACACGTCAAAATTTTATGGTTCCTAACTACATGTTCCTCCATTTTGGCTTCTCGTTTCTTGAAACGACTGCTGCGTACCACTTCACTAGACCACTTTCTCTCCTTGGTGATTTGCTTTGGCTACTACCACCTCACTATTGTATACGGTTTGATGAATAAGTAGTGTGTAGCGAAGACACAAACATGGGTGGTATATAAAGATGTGCAACTAAAGGTTCGTGGGTGCATTTCATTCGGTCAGACTCTTCAATGCTTAATCAAGAGCACCTCTATTTTTGTGCACACGAGCAGAGCATGCGCAAAGTAGCATCCTGCTATTATTGACAAACATCCGTTAGGTATTGAGTCACTCCTAATAGATTTTGTATCATGCCTTGTACTATTTGACCCAACCAGTGAGGCCATAACATGGGTTTTCATCTAGGAGAGGAACTTGACTAAACTTCATGCAATGCCTTCAACAAGAGAACACCGCATGAACAACAACATTGTTAGGTTAAACCAATGACGTTTATACCTACAGTTTTTTCACCCCTAGAACTGGAGCCCTTGCACTCACACAGCACCACCTAGCCGACCTCGCCATGTGCTGCCATCACCTGTCGATCCATCAACGCACAGTCGGGCAGATGCACGGTCTTAGCATGGACCTAGCCACACAATTGGAACCATGTCCGTGCAATACTTGCTGCTAAGCAACACGTAGGGACGCCCGTCATCTCCGCCAATTCCATGCCACTCAGAGGCCTGACCACCCATGCAGAGCCAATTTAGACCACTCACTCCGAGAACCTTAGACAAGGGCGGAACCCACACATCAAGCAGGAGTTGAGTCGCCAGATGCCATATTGGACAATGTAGAACACTCCAAACCTTTGCATTGAGCGGGAGACATCAAATAACTAAAGCACGTCACCAGGAAATTCCGATAAGACGCTAAACCTGTCGAGCTTGCGCCCCACAAAGATGGTTAGCAGCATGGGGTCACGCTGCCATGTGCAAAATAGCTGATGCACGGCAACTACGCCAGCCACAAATTGCCTCCATATAGGGACCAGGAAGATGCGTCGCTGACGCTGGAAAACGGTAATCATGAAAATTCACGATTGCCGTTAATTAAGGAAAGAAAAGCCTCCATCGTGAATCACCACCACCGTCGTTGAGATTAAGAGTTCCCAGTGTTTGTTTCTTCTTTCATGTTACCAAATATCTTAGTTCTCTGAGCCATAATTATTCCTAAAGAAATTCTAAAAAAAATGCAGCTTGCATGTATTGGAGAATACACTGTCTCTACTACCTTAATCTGGCAGCAATTACCATTACACTTTAGTCCGGTGTCCTCCAAATGTCCACAAAGCGGCTCAGGAGAGTTTTTTTTAGAATGGAGACTCAAGAAGAGCCCGGCTTTGAATTAACAAAGCCATCAACCGGCCAGGATTACAGGACTGCCACTTACAACAAGAAAACAAAGAGTGGAAATAAAGATACAATGTGCTCAGTAGAACAACTCAAAGGCAAAGAACAATGCCATCGAACACTGCTACGCCAAAACCAGCTAACCTACTAAGGCTATGGGAGGAAGACACCACCGCCCATGCTTTGTGTCACTGACTGCCACCCGAGGAAAACAGGGGCAACACCTGATCTGACTACGGCATTGCAAAGGGCCCCTATCCTTTCATCCAGGCTCGACGGGTGCTGCACTGGCGGCCGGTGGAGTGGTTCACCCTAGAACCCAGATCAAAGTTTCCAAGCTGCCAAAGGAGAGGCACCAAGAATAGACCCACATGAAACGGAGAACCGATCACCAAATCACCATCACCGGCAGCAGCAAGGCAGAACACCGGACGAGAGTTGTCAAAACGAAGGCGCTAAAACCCCCTGAGAAGGCCAAAAGGATGCATCACCATCCATCGGGCAGGGATAGGAGTCTCCATAGCCCAAGGCATATCACCGGCATCGAGAAAGGGACCCGGATCCCCTCGCACCAGTGGTCGGAACCCTCCGCACCTGGACGCGAGCAGGTTGCCGAAGATGAGATCATACCAATACAATCTCCCATCGAACCACCACCAACTCCACCACCACTCGAGCACTTCCTGGACGACGCCTTCAGGAAGGGTCACACCATCAAGGTGTCATCATCGCCATGAACCGAGGAACTAAGGCTTTCACCTGAGCTGTTGGGCGGAGTGGGAGGTACAGGAAGCCCACCGAAACCTTCAGCAAGGGAAACGACGCCCAAGGGTAACGTCTTCAGTGTGGCCACCGCGCCAGCCAGGGGTTTCCCCCGGATCTGCACCCAACCACCAGATCCGCACACCCTCCATCCAGCAAACGGCGACCAGAGCCGCCAGGGACAGGGGACGGCGCAGATCGGAGAAGATCGAGTCTGAGGACGACGATTCTCGAAGGTTAGCCAACCTGCGGGAGGCCGCTGCAGCCGCTGACGCCCGCCGCCTCCATGCCGCCCACGCGACCGGGAGGACAGCCCACTTGCACCCTTCGGCGCTGCCCGCCGCACAGGCCACGCCGCTTGCTGCCGCCCCGGAAGCCGAGGCTCTCCACACAGGGTGGAGACGCCGAGGTCCCTGTCGCCACCTTCATGGGTGCCGAGGGGCCGCGCCTATGGCCATCTTTGGCAGCGGCAGCGGAGGAAGGGAGGGGTGTAGGGGGATACACGGTGGCGGCTAGGGTTGGCCCCTGAGTTGCCTCGGAGGAGACGACACGGGGGGAGGGGGTCGGAGTCTAGAACGGCTAAGGAAAGTAACAAATAGGAGTACCGGTGTGTCCTAGACGGCTAGACCCACCAATCTGGTCCCACATGTCAGTTTTGTGCGATGTTGTTTTATCGTCAAAAAAGACAGGTTCATGCAAGAGCGCCGAGGTATGCCCAGGTCCTAGTGTGGGTCATTTGGTGAAGAGTGATACGTCTCCAATGTATCTATAATTTTTTATTGTTCCATGCTATTATATTATCCATCTTGGATGTTTTATATGCATTAATATGCTAATTTATATCATTTTTTGGGACTAACCTATTAACCTAGTGCCCAATGCCAGTTGTTGTTTTTTCCTTGTTTTTGTCTTTTACAGAAAATCAATACCAAACGGAGTCCAACCGGAACGAAACTTTTTGAGGATTTTTCTTGGACCAGAAGATAACCACAAAGCTTCGGGAGGAGGCCAGAGGAGCCACGAGAGGGCCATAAGCCCTAGAGGCGCGCCCCTAGGCTTGTGGGCCCCTTGGGACTCCCCTATCCCTAATTCCAGCTCTATAAATACCCAAATATTCCCCGTATACCAGGGGCACACCAAAAATACTTTTCCGCCGACGCAAGCTTCTGTTCTCGTGAGATCCCATCTTGGGGCCTTTTCTGGCACTTTACCGGAGGGGGATTCAATCACGGAGGGCCTCTACACCAACCTTGCTGCCCTTCCGATGATGTGTGAGTAGTTTACCACAGACCTACGGGTCCATAGCTAGTAGCTAGATGACTTCTTCTCTCTCTTTGATTTTCAATACAATGTTCTCCTCGATGTTCTTGGAGTTCTATTCGATGTAATCTTCTTTTGCGGTGTGTTTGTTGAGATCCGATGAATTGTGGGTTTATGATTAGATTATTTATGAATATTATTTGAGTCTTCTCTAAACTCTTTTATGCATTATTAAGATAGCTTTGTATTTCTCTCCGATCTATTGATTTGGTTTGGCCAACTAGATTGATCTATCTTGCAATGGGAGAGGTGCTTTGTGATGGGTTCAATCTTGCGGTGTCCTCACCCAGTGACAGAAGGGGTAGCGAGGCACGTATTTTTTATTGTTGCCATTAAGGATAAAAATATGGGATTTTTACCATATTGTTTGGATCTATCCCTCCACATCATGTCATCTTGCTTAAGGCATTACTCCATTCTTGTTAACTTAATACACTAGATGCATGCTGGATAGCGGTCGATGTGTGGAGTAATAGTAGTAGATGCAGAATCGTTTCGGTCTACCTGTCATGGACGTGATGCCTATATTCATGATCATTGCCTTGGATATCTTCATAACTATGCGCCTTTCTGTCAATTGCTCAACAGTAATTTGTTAACCCACCGTATGCTTTCTTCAAGAGAGAAGCCTCTAGTGAAACCTATGGCCCCCGGGTCTATTTTTATCATATTATTTTCAGATCTATAAAACCAAAAACCCAAAAATACGTTGCTGTAATTTATTTATCTTTACTTTATTTTACACTTCTACTTATCTTTTATATCAATCTCTATCAGATCTCACCCTTGCTAGTGACCGTAAAGGGATTGACAACCCCTTTTTCGTGTTGTGTGCAAGTTTTTGTTAGTTTGTGCAGGTGCATATATTGGGGACTTGTGTGTTCCTCCTACTGGATTGATACCTTGGTTCTTAACTGAGTGAAATACTTATCTCTACTTTGCTGCATCACCCTTTTCTCTTCAAGGGAAAAATCAACGCAAGCTCAAGAAGTAGCAAAGAGCATCACGACATGAAGCAGCAAGAGGCCAGACCACAGGAACAATTCCATATTCTATATTTTCCCATCAGTTTCCCCCAACGCCTCATATTCTTAACTTAAGTAAGCCACACATCCAAACTCTGGTTCTTTCATGCTCTTTCATGTTTGTCTTCTCGACACGGTTACCAGGTACCACTTCACTATACCATTTTCTCTCCTATGCCTTGGCTGTAACCGCCCCACTATTCTACATGGTTTGATGAATCAATAGTATATGGTGAAGAGTCAAACATGGGTCGTATATAAAGACAGCAAAAGGCATTCATGGTTGATAAGATGTGCAACAAAAAGGTATGTGGGTGCATTTCATTCGGTCAGAATCTTCAAGATAATTAATTGAGAGCACCTATGTATTTGTGCACATGAACAAAGCATACACAACTGGCATCGTAGTAGTATTACTTACGAACATCCGGTAGGTATGGAGTCACTCATAATAGATTTTCTAATATATGCCTTGTACTCATTCAAATATCACATTAAGATTTCTAGCTAGTTTTTTTTGAAAAGAGGAGTACTTTGGCATCCGCATCACATGATGCACACAACCATATTATTAAACATGAAGTAAGTTCAAGTCATCGAGTACTAGAAATTAAAACAAATTAACAGAAAACACGACCACAAGCGGTCGAATCCGAGATTACCTAGCTCATCCACATAATCTACGAGTGGCTCGCCAACCAAACTCATTGAACAAACCCTACGCAAACCTGTTGCACCCAGAGGCCATAAGCGCTCTCGCGACCACACACTGCAGTGGTGACCGCAGACATATTGAACCCTTAGATCTATAGATAACCTGCAAGAAATTAGGAGAAAATGATCTATTAAATACGTAATCATTCCAACAATTTCATATTGCCCAGAGAATGGCACAAACTCCCACACAGATTTGGCCCTTCAGCTTATGATGAATACCACCTAACCAGTTTCTAAACAAATTTGAAATACTCATTGGTGGTGCTAAATTGTATGTAACATGAACCGTGCGCCTGATCAAGGTAGTAAATAGACATGACCAAAATAAATGATGAATTGTCTCCTCCTAAGCACAAAAAGAACATTTTTTGCTGCCATGGCAGTTGAACTTAGGCCCTATTTGTTTGGTCTTTTGCTTATGCTTTTGCAATTTTTCTACTTTGGCAAAAAAATCCAAAAATCTCCTAATATGTGCTTTTTCCTTCGACTTTCCGCTTATACCATCATATAACAATATTGATTCATAAGCCAAAAGCCGAAGCAAAAAGCCCATATTTAGGCGGTTTTATGGTCGTTTTATCAAAGTGAAAAAGCTACAAAAGTAGAAGAAAAAGCACAAACAAACAGGAACTTAGCAAGGTTATCTTTGGTAAGAACTACCTCCCTCTACAAAAATCACATCAGAACTTTGATCTTGGAAGGAACCTTTGTTTTCCAAACATGTTATATGTGAAAATAGGTCCAGAATCTATGAGATCCGCATACATAGACTTCACAGTGAAGGCACCATTTGTGGTTAATCTCCACTCGAATTAATTCTGGCATCTGAGTTAGATTAATTGACTACAATATAAAACCAAATGGATCCACTTAGTTCATTTGTCACCCAGTAATGCCCTGCGAAATTGGATGTTCAAAGGGCAATCCCCAAGAATAGAATCCACTGAATCCTCTTTTCCGAACACAAAATTATGGACGAACGAGTGTTGTAGAACTAATGGAGTGTCACCCAACCTGGTATCTTCCCAAAAACTCGTCGATTGGTTGTCCCCAATCTTTAATGAACTGATGTCGCTTGAACTACGTCAGTATTTCCCCAAAGAGTAAGGGATGATGCAACACATCTACGGTAGGTATTTCCCTCAGTTATGAAACCAAGGTATCCATCCAGTAGGAGAACCAAGCAACACTATGTAAACGGTACCAGCACACAAATAACAAATACTTGTAACCCGACGATTAGGAGGGGTTGTGAATCCCTCTACGGGTAACGGTGCCAGAAATTGTCAAGTTGACGGGATAAAAATTGTGTAGATTGGATAGATAGCTCTCGATAAAACGCGAAATAAAATAAATAGCAAAAAAGTGCAGCAAGGTATTTCTGGGTTTTTGGTATAATAGATCTGAAAATAAAAGTGAATAGAAATAGATCTCAAAGAAAATATGATAAAGAATAGACCCGGGGGCCGTAGATTTCACTAGTGGCTTCTCTCAAGAAAATAGCATACGGTGGGTAAACAAATTACTGTTGGGCAATTGATAGAAGATCGAATAATTATGACGATATCCAGGCAATGATCATTATATAGGCATCACGTCCAAGATTAGTAGACCGACTCCTGCCTGCATCTACTACTATTACTCCACACCTCGACCGCTATCCAGCATGCATCTAGTGTATTAAGTTCATGGAAAAACGGAGTAATGCAATAAGAACGATGACATGATGTAGATGAGATCTATTAATGTAGGAATATCCCCCATCTTGTTATCCTTAATAGCAACCATACATGCGTGTCTTGTTGCCCCTTCTGTCACTAGGAAAGAACACCGCACGATCGAACCCATCACAAAGCATCTCTTCCCATGGCAAGAAAAATTGATCTAGTTGGCCTAACTAAACCAAAGATTCGAAGAAGAAATACGAGGCTATAAGTAATCATGCATAAAATAGATCAAAGAACTCAAATAACTTTCATGGATATAGATCTTATTATAAACTCAAATTTCATCAGATCACGATAAACACACCGCAAAAAGAGTTACATCAAATAGATCTCCAAGAGACCATTGTATTGAGAATCAAAAATAGAGAAGAAGCCATCTAGCTACTGCCTACGGACCCGTAGGTCTACCATGAACTACTCACGCATCATCAGAGAGGCACCAATGAGGATGATGAACCCCTCCGTGATGGTGTCTAGATTGGATCTCGTGGTTCTCGAACTTGCGGCGGCTGGAATTGTGTTTCGTCGACTCCCCCAGGGTTTTTGGAATATTAGGGTATTTATAGGGTGAAGAGGCGGTGCGGGAGGCCACCGAGGTGGGCACAACCCACCAGGGCGCGCCTGGGCCCCCAGGCGCGCCCAGGTGGGTTGTGCCCCCCTCGGGGCACCCCTCTGGTACTTCTTTGGTCCAAGTTGTTCCTTCTGGTCCATAAAAATTCTCCAAAAAGTTTCACTGCGTTTGGACTCCGTTTGGTACTGATATTCTGCGAAGTAAAAAACAAGCAAAAAACAGCAACTGGCACTGGGCACTATGTCAATAGGTTAGTCCCAAAAAATGATATAAAGTTGCTATAAAATGATTGTAAAACATCCAAGAATGATAATATAACAGCATGGAACAAGTAAAAATTATAGATATGTTGGAGACGTAACAGCATCCCCAAGCTTAATTCCTACTCGTCCTTGAGTAGGTAAATGATAAAAATAGAATTTTTGATGTGGAATGCTGCCTAACATGTTCATCACATATTCTTTTCTTTTGTAGCATGGACATCTGGACTTTTATATGGTTCAAAGCAATAGTCTAGTTTTGACATGAAGATTTCAATACTCAAGCATATCAACAAGCAACCATGTCTTTAAAAATATCAACACTAAAGAAAGTTATCCCTAGCCCATCATGCTCAATCATTGATCCATTCATGAAACACACTCGCATATTTACTACACCCAATGCTCAAGTATGATCATAGTGCTCCCTAGTTGGTGCTTTATAATAGAAGATGGAGACTCAAATAAAAATAAAAATTACATAAAGTAAATAGATAGGCCCTTCACAGAGGGGAGTAGGGATTTGTAGAGGTGCCAGAGCTCAAAGCTTAAATTGAGAGATAAATTTTTTTGAGAGGCATACTTTTCCCGTCAACAAAAACGACCGAGTAATTCCCAACACTTTCCATGCTAGATATATCATAGGCGGTTCCCAAACAGAAAATAAAGTTTATTCATTTTTCCATCATTCTTTCACAATCCATGGCTAGCCGTATCCACGGGTGCCCTCAATACCAACACATAAAGTAAATTTCTTTTTCATTTCGGCACTGGGCATCCCTATTACCGCCGCACTCTCGTGCAATGACAAGTGAATAAACACTCATCTTGAGAATAACACATCTAGCATGGAAAATATTGGCCACCCCCTGCCGCTTCATGAGCGGTACGAGCACACAAAAAGGAAATTCATTTTGAAAATTAGAGATGGCACATACAAATTTGCTTAGAACGGCATGGAAATACCGCATATAGGTAGGTATGGTGGACTCATATGGCAAAATAGGGTTTAAAGATTTTGGATGCACAAGTAGTATTTCTACTTAGTACAAGTGGAGGCTAGCAAAAAGATTGAGAAGCAACCAACCAAGAAACAAAAAATCACATAAGCGAGCATTAAGCATAACTAACACTGAATAATGCACCACAAGTAGGATGTAATTTCATTGCATAACTATAGACTTTCGTGCTTGCAAAGGGAATCACAAACCTTAACACCAATATTCTTACTAAAGCATAATTACTCACCAATATGACTCACATATCACTATCATCATATCTCAAAACTATTACAAAGAATCAAGTTTATTTTGTCCAATGATCTTCATGAAAGTTTTTATTATATCCCTCTTGAATATCTATCACTTTGGGACTAATTTCATATATTGCAATTGCTTTTGACAAGTTCAAACAAATCTAAGTGAAGAACATGAGCATAAAATTTCCCGTCTCTCAAAATAATATAAGTGAAGAATGAGAGAATTTCTTTAAAAATTTACTAACTCTCAAATAATTCTAAGTGAAGCATGAGAGCATTTCTTCAAAAATATTAAAGCACACCATGCTCAAAAAGATATAAGTGAAGCACTAGAGCAATTCCATAGCTAAAAAAAATTAAGTGAAGCATATAGAGCAATTCTAACAAATCATAGCATAATTTTGGCTCTCTCAAATAGGTGTGTCCAGCAAGGATACTTGTGACAAACTAAAAACCAAAACAATCAAAGACTCATATAATACAAGACGCTCCAAGCAAAACTCGTGATATGTGACGAATAAAAATATAGCTCCAAGTAAAATACCGATGGTCGTTAGAAGAAAGAGGGGATGCCTTCCGGGGCATCCCCAAGCTTAGGCTTTTATTACTCCTTATTCCTTCATCCATCGTGATATCACCCAAAACTTGAAAACTTCAATCACACAAAACTTAACAAAACCTTCGTGAGATCCATTAGTATAAGAAAACCAATCTTTACTTTAAGTACTGTAGAAAACCCATTCAAATTTTGTTATTGCATTATATCTACTGTATTCTAACTTTGCCATGGCTTATAACCCCCGATACAATCCATAGATTCATCAAAATAAGCACACAATGCAAAGAAAACAGAATCTGTCAAAAACAGAACAGTCTGTAAAGATGTGAATTGTTCTCATACTTCTGTAACTCCAAAAATTCTGAAAATTTAGGAAAACAGAGGAAATTTGTATATAAATCTTTTGTTAAAAATTCAGAATTTTTCGTCGCTTCTGTGAATTTCTGGTTGCATAGTGATCGATTGAAACTTTCTGCATCACCAGTTGAAGCTTTTTCTGTGAGTGGTTGCAACACTGGCAATCGGTGGTTTCAGCATCGCCTTCGTCGGACGCATGCCATTTCTCACGCTGGTCGCAAGCAAAAGGACCTACAGTCCAGCATGTCGAGTCTCCATTCCAGCACCCGCCCATCGCTATTCGGACATGTTCTCCCGACACATTTTCAGCTCGTGTGTGCTAGAGCTGAGGATTGCGTGAGAGGGAGAGGAATAAGGAGGCACTCGTTGTGGTCGTTTCTCCTCCCCGCAGGGGCACTACCTAGTAGCAGGCGGCGGTGGTTGGTCTGCAGTAAACCTATTCATGGACAACCCGGTCCGGAGGCCCGAACCCGAAGCCCGACATTCGGGCCGGGCTCGGGCTCCACTTTCTGACCCGAAGCCCGACCCGAAAGCCCGAATAAAGCCCAAAATGTACATATAAACATATTTTATTCAAAATATAGGTATAATAAATTAATATAATATCCTGAATATGATTATTTTAATTAAAAAATGCCACTGTTCATGTACTTCGGGCCAGGCCGGGCCGGGCTTGGGATTTTTTCTTCGGGCTTTGCTAAGCCTGGCCCGAACCCGACCTGGCCCGACCAATGGTCAGGTTTAGTCTGCAGTAGCAACTCCCTAATTAAGCGGACAGGTGGCGATGGTGAGGGAAGAGAAGGAAGTTAACACATCCTAAAAAGGTAGAAGAAAGAAGAGTTGTTCATGGATAAGAAACGAGAGGTGTGGGAGGATAAGGCATGAAAAAAAGGGGGTGTAGGTGTGACTGGCACATGCCATGATTAGTCAGTCAGGAGGAATCATTAGCCTCATTAAATTGTGAAACTTTGCCCTGCCATAAAATAATATATGTTTTCAATGCCAATAAAATTAACCCATCCAATGGTATTTAAACTGCCAAATAAAATGCACCAACAAAAAATATCACAAGTACCGTTGCACCCTAGGCCATCGGCAGAAGGCTTGGTTGGGAAAACCTCGGCGCGCCAAGCGATCCGACAGGCAACACCTCTAATATTGGTGGGAAAAATCTCGCGCCAAGCGAAATGTATTTTCCAGTGTTTTGGATGTGCATGAAGAAAGATCAATGTGGTGCGAAATATTTGCGACATGTCATATGGTTCTTCATATTTTTTGTAGTATTGTCAAATGGTTTTCCCCTAGTATATCGGGAGTATGAGTCAACTATTAAGCCGTGAAAAATGACTTGCAATCATTCAATATCCATGGTTTTTTGCAATTAATCAAGTGTTTTAAAATACACATGATATTTGGGGAACTCACATTTCACAAGCACTCAACACTCTTGAAATTAATCAAGTGTTTTAAAATAAAAATGTTCTTTGGGGAGCTCGCATTTCACAAGCACTCAACACTGGACATAATTGGATTAATACGCAAATGCTTACCAGTCACCAAGGGCATGTTTGGTTGCCGTAGCAACTTTTCCCTGCATTGCATGCTTGACCTAGTTGAGCCTGCCTAAGAGAAAATAGGCAAAAAAGGAAAACAATATTTGCATGTTGTTTGGTTGCCTGTATACCCTCTAGCATGCCTGAGGAGAAACGGAAGGTAGGTTGTTTGGTTGCCCGCTTGTTTAGGCGGAAACACAAGGCATGGCATTTGGTTACATGCAACGCATGTTGTTCGGTAACCTCCTCACCAAGATGGTGAGATTACCAGCATAGTAGGCAGGCAGAAAAAACCCAAGACACACAAATAGATAGCATATAAACATAGTTTTAAACCAAACCTAGCAGTTTTGATGATGGTACGTAGCTTAAACCAAACAGTGTTGAACCTAACCAGTACGACATTAAACTAATAACCAAAGCAGAGCTCTCCTAGATGTTCACGATGAAGGCATCGTCGTGCCTCCCACATCTGGTTACCACTTCAATGCCGTCGTCGTTGAACATGATGACCTTGAGCATGTCGGGAGTCAGCAACTTGAAGGTCACCATGTACATGATCTTGATCTAAAGGACGGCGGTGAAGGTGGACCAACCCTAATTGAGGGTGACCCTACAATTCATTAGCTTCAGAGTGACCCTCCATGAGCAGTCGGTGTTCGTCTTCAACTTGAGCTCCTTCGGCACGACCGGGAAATGCTTCCTAAAGTCTAGGGGCATTGGTATGCACTCGATACTCGAGGCAAGGATGACCTTGCAGAAGTGAGTTTGCCCAGCCTCCTCATGGTAGTGCTCGTAATTCCGGTGCTTGCCACTGGGGGCTCCTCTGGCACCACATCCTCGTCCATGCACGACACCTCCTCGGCCGTGTGCGGCACCACCTCCTTGCCCTTGTTCTCGATCTGCGTTCTGAAGAGCACAAAGTTCTGAGTTATGAAGAGCACAAAGTTTAAAGGTTGATTGGCATTAAAACCTATCATCCAACTACATTTACCCAGCCTGATGCTCACAACTTACCCACCACCGCACACAGTTAACCCTCTCTGTCTCTCACTCCTCTTCCAATCTCCATCGCCATGAACTCCAACTCCAACCCCAACCCCTTCCCCTGGGCGATTGGATGGAGGACTTTCTTCCTCAGGTGCTCGCTCGGTGACCGCACCAAGTTCGAGAACACCATGGAAGTGTGCTCGAATTTCAGCAGCATTGAAGACATGCATAGGGAGGCAGACGCTATGGTCAAGAAGGCAACAGCGAAGGAGTTCAAGACGTTGATTCCTGACCCAGTGAAGGGCGCTATATGTCAGTCCACATCATGCGCTGGGCCATGAATCAGGCTGACTCCGGCGATGCTGGACAGAGGGAAAGGTGGGCCAAGTACAAGGAGTACAGGGCTCCTCAAGACCAGCATGTCACAGCTTACTGGAATAAGATGTTGGTGGCGCCGGAGGTCATCCCTCTGGAGCCGGAGGAGGAAAAAGAAGTGGTGGAGATGGTGGTCGGGGCGCTAGACCCATGCACCCGTACTTTGCCAATCGAACTGGACGATGACGAGGATGACAAGACGGGGCATTGATGACCCACAAGTATTGGGGATCAATCATAGTCCTTTCGATAAGTAAGAGTGTCGAACCCAACAAGGAGCAGAAGGAAATGACAAGCGGTTTTCAGCAAGGTATTTTCTGCAGGCACTGAAATTATCGGTAACAGATAGTTTTGTGATAAGGTAATTTGTAACGGGTAATAAGTAACAAGTGTAACAAACGTGCAGCAAGGTGGCCCAATCCTTTTTGCAGCAAAGGATAAGCCTGGACGAACTCTTATATAAAGCAAAGCGCTCCCGAGGACACATGGGAATTATTGTCAAGTTAGTTTTCATCATGCTCATATGATTCGCGTTCGTTACTTTTATAATTTGATATGTGGGTGGACCGGTGCTTGGGTGCTGTCCTTACTTGGACAAGCCTCCCACTTATGATTAACCCCTCTCGCAAGCATTTGCAACTACAATAGACGAATTAAGATAAATCTAACCATAGCATGAAACATGTGGATCCAAATCAGCTCCTTACGAAGCAACGCATAAACTAGGGTTTAAGCTTCTGTCACTCTAGCAACCCATCATCTACTTATTACTTCCCAATGCCTTCCCCTAGGCCCAAATCATGGTGAAGTGTTATGTAGTCGACGTTCACATAACACCACTAGAGGAAAGACAACATACATCTCATCAAAATATCGAACGAATACCAAATTCACATGATTACTTATAACAAGATTTCTCCCATATCCTCAGGAACAAATGTAACTACTCACAAAGCCTGTTCATGTTCAAGATCATAGGGGTAATAAATATCATTAAGGATCTGAACATATGATCTTCCACCAAATAAAGCAACTAGCATCAACTACAAGGAGTAATCAACACTACTAGCAACCCGCAGGTACCAATTTGAGGTTTTGGGACAAAGATTGAATACAAGAGATGAACTAGGGTTTGAGAGGAGATGGTGCTGGTGAAGGTGCTAATGAAGATTGACCCTCCCCCGATGAGAGGATCGTTGGTGATGACGATGGCTTCGATTTGCTCCTCCCGGAGGGAAGTTTCCTCGGCAGAATAGCTCCGCCGGAGCCCTAGATTGCTTCTGCCCAGGTTCCGCCTCGAGACGGCGACGCTTCATCCCGAAAGCTTCCTTATGATTTTTTCTAGGTCAAAACCTTTCATATAACAGAAGATGGGCACCAGACGATGGCCAGGGGGCCCACAAGCCCTGGGGGGCGCCCTAGGGGGTAGGGCGCGCCCCCCAGTCTTGTGGCCACTTGGTGGGTCCCCTTCTGTATTTTCTTCTCCCAATATTTTTTATATATTCCAAAACAATTCTCCATCAAGTTTCAGGACATTTGGAGTTGTGCAGAATAGGTATCTCAGATTTGCTCCTTTCTGGTCTAGAATTCCAGCTGCCGGCATTCTCCCTTTTTGTGTAAACCTTGTAAAATAAGAGAGAAAAGGCATAAGTATTGTACCTTAATGTGAAATAACAACCCATAATGCAATAAATATCAATATAAAAGCATGATGCAAAATGGACATATCAACTCCTCCAAGCTTAGACCTCGCTTGTCCTCAAGCGAAAGCCGAAATCGATAATCATGTCCACATGTTTAGAGATAGATGTGTCGATAAAATAAAATACGGACATGAGGGCATCATGATAATCTTTTTAGAATACCAACATATTGCCATATAACTTCTTATGCTAAAGTGATAATTCGTTCACAAGGTAAAGTATGAATCAAAAACTTTATTGAAAACTAACAAACTATGATCTCAGTCATTGAAGCAATTGCAATTTATCATAATATCGGAAAGGGTCAATGTAAGAGCTTTTATGTAGCAAGTCCACATACTCAACCATCTTTTAGTCTTTCATAATTGCTAACACTCACGCAATATTTATGAGATCAAAGCCTCAATTGGACACAGAGAAAGATAGGGGCTTATAGTTTCGCCTCCCAACCTTTTACCTCAAGGGTAATGTCAACAATAATAGTTTATGATCACCTACATCCGAGTGGATATGTATGTCTGGATCTTTCCCAACACATAGTGCTTGCCAAAAAGAGAAAATATAAAAGGAAGGGTGAAGATCACCATGACTCTTGTATAAAGGTAGAAAGTAAAATAAAAGATAGGCCCTTCGCAGAGGGAAGCAGAGGTTGTCATGCACTTTTATGGTTGGATGCATGAAATCTTAATGCAAAAGAACATCACTTTATATTGCCGCTTGTGATAAACAACTTTATTATGCAGTCTGTCGCTTTTATTTCTTCCATATCACAAGTTCGTATAAAGCTTATTTTCCTCACACTAAAAGATCATACATATTTAGAGAGCACCGAAAGAACTTTATTGCTTGTGATAAAGAACTTTATTGCTTGCACCAATGACAACTTACTTGAAGGATCTTACTCAATCCATAGGTAGATATAGTAGACTCTCATGGCAAAACTGGGTTGATGGTTGTTGGATGCACTAGTAGTATCTCTACTTGGTGCAAAAGATTTGGCTAGCATGGGATGAGAAGCAACCTCAACATGTTGGAGGATCCATGACAATATAACTTCTATTCGGATATAAGAAAACATAAATCATTATGTTGTCTTCTGATACGTCTCCAATGTATCTATAATTTATGAAGTATTCATGCCATATTTACAACAATTTTATATGGTTTTGGTATGATTTGATTAGAACTAACCCGGACTGACGCTGTTTTCAGCAGAACTACCGTGATGTCGTTTTTTGTGCAGAAATAAAAGTTCTCGAAATAGGCTGAAAATTTACGGTCATCAATTACGGACCAGAAGAGACCCACGGAGCACCGGAGCTGTGCCAGGAGGTGACCGAGGAGGCCACAAGCTAGGGGGGTGCACCCACCCCCTAGGGCGTGCCCCTAGGGCTTGTGGGCTCCTCGGGTGTCCCCTGACTTGTTTCCAATGCCAAATACTCTTATATATACAAACACCTCCGAAAAGAACCCTCGATCGGAAGTTCCGCCGTCGTAAGCTTCTTTAGCCATGAAAAACCAATCGGGAGCCCGTTCCGGCAACCTGCCGGAGGGGGAAACCATCACCGGAGGCCATCTTCATCATCCCGGCGGTCTCCATGATGAGGAAGGAGTAGTTCACCCTCGGGGCTGAGGGTATGTACCAGTAGCTATTTGTTTGATCTCTCTCTCGTGTTCTTGATTTGGCATGATCTTGATGTACCGCGAGATTTGTTACTATAGTTGGATCATATGGTGTTTCTCCCTCTCTATCTTCTTGTCATGAATTGAGTTTTACCTTTGAGATTTCACTATTATCGGATTGAATACTTTTATGGATTTGAGAACACTTGATGTATGTCTTGCGTGGGATACCCGTGGTGACAATGGGGTGTTCTATTGATTCACTTGATGTATGTTTTGGCACTCAACTCACGGATTCCCGAGGTGACATTGGGGTAATCTATGCATAGGGGTTGATGCACATTTTCATCCTTCTTTCTCTGGTAGAAATCTTGGGGCACTCTTTGAGGTTCTTTGTGTTGGATTGAATATTATGAATCTGAAGTTGTTTCATGCATATCATATAATTGACCCACGGATACTTAGGGTGACATCGGAGTATCTAGGTGACATTAGGGTTGATTGATGTGTATCATATGGTGTTATTTTAGTACGAACACTAGGGCTGTTTGTGACACTTATAGGAATAGCTCAAAAGATTGATCAGAAAGAATAACTTTGAGGTGGTTTCCTACCCTACAAGCAATTTCATCTTATGTTCTCCGTGATAGGAACTTTGGAGTGACTCTTTGTCGAACGCTGAGGGATTTCCATATGATTTAATTATGTTATCATTGTTGAGAGAATTTGCACAAGTGAAAGTATGAACCCTAGGCCTTGTTTTCAAGCACTGCAACACCGTTTTTGCTCACTTTCGTTACTAGTTACCTTGCTGTTTTTATATTTTCAGATTACAAAAACCTATATCTACTATCCATATTACACTTGTATCACCATCTCTTCGCCGAACTAGTGCACCTATACAATTTACCATTGTATTGGGTGTGTTGGGGACACAAGAGACTCTTCGTTATTTGGTTCCAGGGTTGTTTGAGAGAGACCATCTTCATCCTATGCCTCCCACAGATTGATAAACCTTAGATCATCCACTTGAGGGAAAATTGCTACTATCCTACAAAACTCTGCGCTTGGAGGCCCAACACGAGTCTACAAGAAGAAGGTTGCGTAGTAGACATTATCTTCCTTGTCCAACATCAACCTTTTAGCATATAATATTTTAATGAGTGCTCACAATCATAAAAGATGTCCAAGATAGTGTATTTATATGTGAGACCTCTCTTTCTTTGTTACTTCCTATTAATTGCAACAATGACCAAAAATATGTTTGTCAACCCTCAACAAATTTCATGCGACATACTTCTTATATGTGAAGTCATCACTTTCAATAAGATTATATATAACCTTTTTATTTCTTTTATTCTATTTCTTTTCCAAGATCAAAGCAATAAAGCAAAGCCCTCAACTCAAAACTACTCTTTATTATATAACTCTCGGACTCGATTACATATATGGAACACAAAGCAAAACTCAAAGACTAGATCACACTAAAACTTTTATTCTACTAGATCAACATATAACGAAAAGGATCGAACTAAGAAAAATGATAAAGGTAAATATGTGATGGTGATACGATACCGGGGCACCTCCCCCAAGCTTGGCACACACCAAGGGGAGTGCCCATACCCATGTACTCAAGTCTCCTTCTTCGGGGGTGATGGCGCAATATTCTTGGCAATGATGCCCCTCAGGATGCGATTTTCCTCCTCGAGCTTATTGACTTGCTGTTTAAAGTGCATATTCTCCTCGCGAAGTTTGCCTATGACAGTTAGGGCACCGTCCACCCATGGATGCATCCTGGCTGCGGGGGAAAAGCAACACTCTTTTTCATGTTATTATAAGAGATAAATTTAGCACCGGGTGGTTTGACCGAATCAGGAAGGACTGAGCTCGTGAATTCCTCATGCCAGCCATCAGGTTGGGGAAGAGAAGTAACTTCTTGATCCTCCTCCATGGCATCCACTCTTTCCAGGTTGGCTTCCATCTCTTCCTCCATTGACCACCCAAAGGGATTAGCTTCATTGTATGCTCTTGGATCCGGTGTCGGGTGAGAGACCCTACTCTCCCTGACCGACACTTGCGAAGACATCTTGCTCTAAATCTGCTACAGAATTAGCTCAAAACAAGAACAGAGGATATTGCTGTGGTGCGGTGGTCAAAACCCTCGGGAGATTATATAATGAATTTTTACCATGCAAAAGAAGTATTCTGGGAGAAAACAGAGTCCGGAGGGCACACGAGGTGGCCATAAGCCTGGGAGGCTCGCCCAGGGGGTAGGGTGCGCCCCCACGGCTTGTCGCCTCCTCGTGTACTGTTCGGACTACTTCATATTTTTTCTAATTTTCTAAATATTCCAAAATGGAGTAAATTGCTGTTGGAAAACTTTTGGAGTCTGTTTACCTTCCGTATCACATACCTATTCCTTTTCAGGGTTCTGGAGCGTGCTGGAAGGTTGCCTTTATGTACTCCTCCAGTGTTATGGTATGAATAATATTAGTTTCAACATTTATGGGCGTACCTGAGATATAATGTTTGATTCTTTTTGCCCATTCACCACCTTCGGGTTATTGCCTTCGGTGTTGTTGATCTTGATGACACCGGAGCAGTAAACTTCCTCGATAATGTAAGGACCTTCCCACTTAGAGAGAAGTTTTCCTACAAAAAATCTTAACCGAGAGTTGTATAGCAAGACATGGTCACCTACATTGAATTCCCGCTTTTGTATCCTTTTGTCATGCCATCTTTTAACCTTTTCTTTAAACAACTTGGCATTTTCATAGGCTTGGGTTCTCCATTTATCAAGTGAGCTAATGTCAAATAACCTCTTTTAACCAGCAAGTTTAAAATCATAGTTGAGCTCTTCAATATCCCAATAAGCTATATGTTCTAATTCAAGAGGTAAGTGACATGCTTTTCCATAAAACATTTTATAGGGAGACATACCCATAGGATTTTTATAAGCAGTTCTATAAGCGCATATTGCATCATCAAGTTTCTTAGACCAATTCTTTCTAGATCTATTAACAGTCTTTTGTAAGATCAATTTTATTTCCCTATTACTTAATTCTACTTCACCACTAGACTGAGGATGATATGGAGATGCAATTCTATGGTTAACATCATACTTAGCGAGCAATTTACGGAAAGCACCATGAATAAAGTGTGAACCACCATTAGTCATTAAATATCTTGGGACTCCAAACCTCGGGAAACTAACTTCTTTAACCATTTTAATAGAGGTGTTATGATTAGCACTACTAGTTGGAATAGCTTCTACCCACTTAGTAATGTAATCAACGGCAACTAAAATATGAGTATACCCATTAGAGGAAGGAAAAGGTTGTTGGGGAACATTGAATGGGAAACAAAATTTTCCTACGCTCACCAAGATCCAATCTAGGAGATGACCATCTACGAGAGGAGAGATTGGATCTACATACCCTTGTAGATCGCTAAGCAGAAGCGTTAAGAAACGCGGTTGATGTAGTCGAACGTCTTCGCGATCCAATCACGATCCGTCCCGCGAACTCCGATCCAAGTGCCGAACGGACAGCACTGATACGTCTCCAACGTATCTATAATTTCTTATTGTTCCATGCTATTATATTATCTATTTTGGATGTTTTATATGCATTAATATGCTATTTTATATTATTTTTGGGACTAACCTATAAACCTAGAGCCCAGTGCCAGTTTATGTTTTTTCCTTGTTTTTGAGTTTCGTAGAAAAGGAATACCAAACGGAGTCCAAACAGAATAAAAGTTTCGCGATGATTTTTCTTGTACCAGAAGGAAACTAGGAGACTTGGAGATGAAGTCGGAGGAGCCACGATGTGGCGCCCCCGGCTCAATCGTACACTAATCATGCACGCAAACGTGTACGATCAAGATCAGGGACTCACGGGAAGATATCACAACACAACTCTAAAACATAAATAAGTCATACAAGCATCATAATACAAGCCAGGGGCCACGAGGGCTCGAATACAAATGCTCGATCATAGACGAGTCAGCGGAAGCAACAATATCTGAGTACAGACATAAGTTAAACAAGGTGCCATAAGATGGCTAGCACAAACAGGGATACAACAGATCGAACAGGCCCAGGGCCTCCTGCCTGGGATCCTCCTAACTACTCCTGGTCGTCGGCGTCCTGGACGTAGTAGTAGGCTCCGCCCTGGTGGTAGTAGTCGTCGAAGGTGGCGTCTGGCTCCTGGGCTCCAGCATCTGGTTGCGACAACCAGCAAGAAGGGAAAGGGGGAAAGGAGGGGGAAAGCAACCGTGAGTACTCTTCCAAAGTACTCGCAAGCAAGGATCTATACTACATATGCATGGTATATGTGTAAAGAGGCAATATCGGTGGACTGAACTGCAGAATGCCAGAATAAGAGGGGGATAGCTAGTCCTGTCGAAGACTACGCTTCTGGCAGCCTCCATCTTGAAGCAATAGAAGAGATTAGTTGGAAGTTAACCAAACAACAACGTATAGCATAATCCTACCCGTCGATCCTCTCGTCGCCACCATGCGAGAGAGCGACCACCGGGTTATATCTGTCACTTGTAAGGGTGTGTTTTATTAAGTATCCATTTCTAGTTGTCATGAGGTCGGAATACAAACAGGGTCTCCTTTTACGAGGACACGGCTATCGAATAGATAAACTTCCCTGCAGGGGTGCACCACATATTCCCCAACACGCTCGATCCTTTGGCCGGACACACTTTCCTGGGTCATGCCCGGCCTCGGAAGATCCACACGTCGCAGCCCACCTAGGCTCAACAGAGGGTCAGCACGCCGGACTAATCCTATGCACTCTGGGGTCTGGGCCCATCGCCCAGTGCGCTCCTGCACGTTGGTACGCGGCCGCGAGCAGACCTAGCAACCCACACGATCACGGCGGTTACGTTATCGCGGTCCAAAAGGCGCGCGCCGCTCAGTCGCTGACGTCAAGAAGGCTTCGCTGATACCACGACGCCCGGATACCATAATACTCCTGCGTAGTGGTTGGTGAGTATAGGCCAGTGGCCAGACTCAGATCAAATATCCAATCTCGTTAAACGTGTTATTATGAAGTAAACGCGAACGCCGACCAGGGCCTGGCCCACCTGTCTCCTAGGTGGTCTCACCTGCCCTGTCGCTCCGCCACAAGATCACACAAAGGGCCGTTGGGACAAAGGTCCTTTCAGCCCCCAATCCGTGAATCACGGGGTACTCTTCGGCCGACCCGACTTTAGTCACCATCTGATAGTATGTATATAGTATAGTATACACCCGTGATCACCTCCCGAGTGATCACGGCCCGATAGTATAGCAAGGCAGACTGACAAGAATGCAGGGCCAATGATGATAAACTAGCATCCTATACTAAGTATTTAGGATTGCAGGTAAGGTATCAACAGATGTAGCAACAGTGTCAGGCTATGCATCAGACTAGGATTAACGGAAAGCAGTAACAGGCTACACTACTCTAATGCAAGCAGTATAGAGAAGAATAGGCGATATCTGGTGATCAAGGGGGGGGCTTGCCTGGTTGCTCTGGCAAGTAGGGGTCGTCAACAACGTAGTCGGTCGGGGCACCAGCAGCTGCGTCGGTCTCGTAGTCTACCGAAGAGAAGAGGGGGAAGAAACAGTAAACACACGGCAATAATGCAACAGGGATGCATGACTGTCTAAACGCAGGGCCAGGGTGATATACAGCCTACTAAGCGATTTAGTTAATTTAGGAATTTATCCGGATTTATTAATTAGGGTTGGACACTATTCATTTACCGAAATCGGTCTAATTGTTCAACGTTCTTATAGCTGCGGGATCTGACGGGAATACAGAGGATGTATTCGGGTTCGTATCGTCGTTCTGAGAAGTTTCATGTATAAAATATTTTCATCGGAGTTACGGTTCAAAAGATATGATTTTCTAAGTGTTTTATTAATTTCTGACATTTTAATTAATTATTTAATTCAACATTATCGCAACAGTGATTGATGACGTCAGCATGACATCATGCTGACGTCAGCAGTTAATTAAGTTAATTACTAATTATGTTTAATTAACACTAATAGTTAATTAGATTAACCTAATCGGATTAATTAACTAATAATTAATTAATTATTTTAATTATTTTAATTATTTATTTTTATTTTTATTTCTTAAAACTGTTTCTGGGCCGTGGGCCCCATTCGTCAGCGTACAGGGGTTCGGGCCCACTGGTCAGTGGACCAGGGGCGGACACGTCCGGGCGTGCCCCTTTGGGACCGGACATGTCCGGTGCCAAAGGGAACGCACGGCGGCGCGGGCGGTCGGGGCGCGGCGAAGCGTGGGCGAGGCAGCGCCCGCGGGGCCGGAGGAGGGCGGCGGCGCGGTGGCTGAGCGGCCGGCGGAGCGGGGGCTGGAGCGGCAGCGGCGGCGGTCGCGGAGCGAACGGGGGCCGGAGCGGGTCGAGGGACCGGGACGGGCGTCGGGAGCACGCGTCAGCGCGCGGGCGCGGAGGACGGGGAGGCACGGGTGGTCGCGGGAGTGGCGCGCGGATGCGTGCGCGGCGAGGTGCGGGAGCAGAGAGGGGGGAGAGGCCCGAGGCCTCACCGTGATCCGTAGGGACGGGGCAGGGGTCGGGGTGGGACGGGAGACGGCGATGGGGAGGCAGGCCGGCGGGGACGAAGCGGCGACGTAGACGAGGCAGACGGCGAGGGACGCTCCGGGCGGTGGCGTCGTGCGCGAGGGCGAGGCGGCGCGGTCGGGCGCGTGGGCGAGCGGCGTCGAGGGAGCAGGCCGGCGAGGGAGAGCGGGCTCCGGGCGGCGGCGTCCAACGGCGACGGCGAGGCGGCGCGGTCGTCGCGCGACCGAGGGCGACGGGTCGTTCCCGCGATCCCGATCCCGATCTGATCGGGAGGTGGGGGCTGACGAGGGGGAGGCGGCGACGGGGCGGCGTCGGCGAGCGGCGTCGGCGAGGCGCGGGGCAGCGCGGATCGGGCCTGCGCCCGATCTGGATCGGGGGGGGGGGAGTGAGCGGGGGGGGTGGGGAGCGGCTGGGTTCGGTCTCCTGGGGAGGCCATATAGAGAGGGGGCGCAGGTGGGCCGGCCGGCTGGGCTTCGGCCCAGTTGGCGGGGGGGGTGTTGCTTTTTTTTTTCCTTTTCTGTTTCTTTTTCCTTTTCTTTATTCTCTTTTCTCAATCTAGTAAATAGCTAGACCTCAAAATGGTTTTTGTAAAAAGTGTGACCTATTTCATAAATACCAGTGCATTATTCCTTAACACCTAAAATTAGTTTGGACAAAACATAATTCCATATTTATTTCAGATTTAATAAATGGTTACTAAATATTATCTTTATCCACTGTTTGAGGTTGTTCGAGTCACTTATCCAATTCCAATGATGTTGGTTTCAATTTTAGAATAGCCTCTGGAATATTTGCTATTTATCTGACATTTTAGTTTCTATGTTGGACAACTTTTATATTCCACTTTCATTTAAATTTGAATTTGGCTTAGGAGTTGAAATGCAATATGATGCTAATGATGATTATGCACTATTAATCATGATGACATGGCCTCATCAAAAGGGTGATCACTGTAGCTTAATACAGGGGGTGTTACAAATCTCCTCCACTACAAGAAATCTCGTCCCGAGATTTAGGAGGTAGAAAGAAACAAAGCGGGGTATTCATCGCGAAGACGATCCTCGCGTTCCCAAGTGGCTTCATCCTCAGAATGGTTTGACCACTGAACCTTGAGGAACTTGATAACCTTCTGGCGTGTGCGACGCTCGGCTTGATCGAGAATGCGGACCGGATGCTCTTTATAAGAGAGGTCTTCTTGCAGTTCAAGCAATTCGTGATCTAGTCCGCGGATAGGGTCTTTGAAGCAGCGGCGGAGTTGTGAGACGTGGAACACATCGTGAACCTGAGAAAGGTTCGGTGGAAGTTCCAACTGATATGCCACTCTACCACGCCTTTCAAGAACAGTGAAAGGACCAATATAGCGAGGAGCTAGCTTGCCCTTGATCCCGAATCGGTGTGTACCTTTCATCGGTGTGACTCGAAGATAAGCCTTTTCGCCAGGTTGATAGACCATATCTTTGTGTTTGCGGTCATACTGACTCTTTTGACGTGACTGAGCAGTCTTCAAATGCTCGCGGACAACGCGAACTTGATCTTCGGCAAGTTGGATAATATCCGGACCGAAGAGTGGACGTTCCCCAGTTTCTGACCAATTTAGAGGGGTTCGGCACTTTCGTCCGTACAATACTTCAAAGGGGGCCATCTTCAGACTGGCTTGATAGCTGTTATTGTAAGAGAATTCGGCATATGGGAGAGATTCTTCCCATTTCCTTCCGAAGGATATGACACAAGCTCGAAGCATGTCTTCGAGAACTTGGTTGACTCGTTCAACTTTTCCTTGAGACTGAGGGTGAAAAGCGGTGCTGAAGGACAGATGAGTTCCCATAGCTTCTTGGAAACTAGCCCAGAATCTTGAAGTGAATAAGCTGCCACGGTCTGAACTGATAACCAGTGGAATACCGTGAAGTGAAACAATTCTGGACATGTAGAGAGTTGCGAGCTGACTAGCAGTGATCGTCTCTTTGACGGCTAGAAAATGTGCAACTTTGGAAAGTCGGTCAATGACGACAAGAATAGCATCATTACCTTTCTGTGATTTGGGAAACCCAGTGATAAAGTCCATTTCAACATGGTCCCATTTCCATTCAGGAACAGCAATTGGTTGCAGAGTTCCGGCGGGCCTTTGATGTTCTGCTTTGACGCGACGGCAAACATCACATTCAGCAACATAGCGAGCAATGTCTTGCTTCATGTTTGACCACCAGAATCTTTGACGGATGTCTTGGTACATCTTGGTACTGCCGGGATGAATAGACAACGGAGTGTCGTGAGCTTCTTGCATGACCTCCTGAGTCATACCCAGGTTACCTTTAGAGGGGACCACTAGACGACTTGTAAAGAACAAGGTGCCAGTATCATCAATAGTGAAGAACGAAGGCCTTCCTTCAGCGAGATAGCGCTTAATCTTGTGGGCTTGAGAGTCATAACCCTGCAGCGTCTTGATGCTGTCCACGAGATCTGGTTTAGCAACCAGGGTATTAAGAGAACCCTGGGAAACAACGTGGAGGTTCATTTTGTAGGAACCTTCAGGAGGGGAAGCGAGTGCTCCAGGAGGAACAATGTGGAGATTCAGCTTTCTGAATTCTTCAATAAGCGAAGGTTGAACTTCGTGAAACTGGAGGTGACTGCAATAAGACTTGCGGCTCAAGGCATCGGCCATTACATTAGCCTTGCCAGGGGTATAAGAAATACCCAAGTTAAAATCCGCTACGGTCTCCATCCATCTCTGTTGACGGAGGTTCAGGTCTGGCTGAGTGAACAGATACTTCAGACTTTGATGATCAGTGTAGATCTCGCAACGATTACCGAGAAGGTAATGTCGCCACTGTTTTAGTGCATGGATGACGGCAGCAAGCTCGAGGTCATGTACTGGGTAATTCTCTTCGTGCGGACGCAATTGACGCGAAGCATAAGCAATTATTCTGCGGTCTTGCATTAGGACACCGCCTAATCCTTGACGGGATGCATCACAATAGATGACAAAATCCTTCTGGGAATCAGGAGGGGCAAGCACTGGGGCAGAAGTCAGCTTGTCTTTGAGCGTCTGGAAACTTTCCTGACACTTTTCCGTCCAATCGAACTTGACGCCTTTATGAAGCAGGTTAGTCAGGGGCTTGGCGATCTTGGAGAAGTTCTCGACAAATCGACGGCAATAGCTGGCGAGTCCGAGAAAACTTCGAACTTGCTTGACGTTCTTTGGAGGAGCCCAATCAAGAATAGCCTGAACTCGCTCGGGGTTGACGGCAATACCATCCTTGGAGATGACATGCCCAAGGTATGTTACTTCGGGAAGCCAGAATTCACACTTGGAAAACTTAGCATATAGTTGATGCTCTCAAAGTTTTTCCAGAACAAGTCGAAGATGTTCAGCATGTTCCTCTTTGTTCTTGGAGTATACTAGGATATCATCCAGGTAAACCACGACGAACTTGTCAAGGTATTCCATGAATATATAATTCATCAGGCGGGAGAATGTGGCGGGAGCATTGGTTAAGCCGAATGACATGACAGTGTACTCGTATGAGCCATATCGAGTAACGAAGGCGGTCTTTGGGATATCCTCTTCACGAACACGGATCTGGTGGTAACCCAACCTTAAGTCGAGTTTAGAGAACACTGATGAACCCGCCAGTTGATCATACAGATCGTTTATCCGAGGAAGGGGATATTTGTTCTGGATAGTTGCTTGGTTAATAGGACGGTAATCTTGGACCAATCGGTTTGATCCATCCTTCTTCCTGACAAAGAGAGAAGGTGCTCCCCAAGCAGAGAAACTTGGGCGAATGAAACCCTTACGAAGTGAAGCGTCGATTTCCTCCTTAAGTTCAAGGAGTTCATACGGCGGCATCTTGTAGGGTCGCTTGGCGATAGGAGTGGTGCCTGGTTTCAAGTCGATGACAAATTCGACAGCTCGAGCAGGGGGGAAATTTTCAGAACTCCGGTGGATGTGATCACGAGATCCTAAGTGTCGGCGTTAGTAAAATTCATTTAACCCGAGTAGAAGAGAGATCAGAGCCCCAGAGTATAGACGAGGAATAAAAGATCCTAATACCACCCAGTTGGCAATGTGGGCCCGTAAGCCACACAACCAAGTTAGTAAAACGGTTTTCTTTGTCTAGACTCATCTTCGGCCAAGGAATTGGAAAGGGGGATTCCTACAGGCAGTCGGCTCTGATACCAACTTGTGGCGCCCCCGGCTCAATCGTACACTAATCATGCACGCAAACGTGTACGATCAAGATCAGGGACTCACGGGAAGATATCACAACACAACTCTAAAACATAAATAAGTCATACAAGCATCATAATACAAGCCAGGGGCCACGAGGGCTCGAATACAAATGCTCGATCATAGACGAGTCAGCGGAAGCAACAATATCTGAGTACAGACATAAGTTAAACAAGGTGCCATAAGATGGCTAGCACAAACAGGGATACAACAGATCGAACAGGCGCAGGGCCTCCTGCCTGGGATCCTCCTAACTACTCCTGGTCGTCGGCGTCCTGGACGTAGTAGTAGGCTCCGCCCTGGTGGTAGTAGTCGTCGAAGGTGGCGTCTGGCTCCTGGGCTCCAGCATCTGGTTGCGACAACCAGCAAGAAGGGAAAGGGGGAAAGGAGGGGGAAAGCAACCGTGAGTACTCTTCCAAAGTACTCGCAAGCAAGGATCTATACTACATATGCATGGTATATGTGTAAAGAGGCAATATCGGTGGACTGAACTGCAGAATGCCAGAATAAGAGGGGGATAGCTAGTCCTGTCGAAGACTACGCTTCTGGCAGCCTCCATCTTGAAGCAATAGAAGAGATTAGTTGGAAGTTAACCAAACAACAACGTATAGCATAATCCTACCCGTCGATCCTCTCGTCGCCACCATGCGAGAGAGCGACCACCGGGTTATATCTGTCACTTGTAAGGGTGTGTTTTATTAAGTATCCATTTCTAGTTGTCATGAGGTCGGAATACAACTCCGGGTCGTCCTTTTACCGAGGGACACGGCTATTCGAATAGATAAACTTCCCTGCAGGGGTGCACCACATATTCCCCAACACGCTCGACCCCCTTTGGCCGGACACACTTTCCTGGGTCATGCCCGGCCTCGGAAGATCCACACGTCGCAGCCCCACCTAGGCTCAACAGAGAGGTCAGCACGCCGGACTAATCCTAGGCACTCTGGGGTCTGGGCCCATCGCCCAGTGCGCTCCTGCACGTTGCGTACGCGGCCGCGAGCAGACCTAGCAACCCACACGATCACGGCGGTTACGTTAGCGCGGTCCAACACGGCGCGCGCCGCTCAGTCGCTGACATCAAGAAGGCTTCAGCTGATACCACGACGCCGGGATACCCATAACTACTCCCGCGTAGTTGGTTAGTGCGTATAGGCCAGTGGCCAGACTCAGATCAAATATCCAATCTCGTTAAACGTGTTATTATGAAGTAAACGCGAACGCCGACCAGGGCCTGGCCCACCTGTCTCCTAGGTGGTCTCAACCTGCCCTGTCGCTCCGCCACAAAGATCCACACAAAGGGCCATTGGGACAAAGGTCCTTTCAGCCCCCAATCCGTGAATCACTCGCGGGTACTCTTCGAGCCGACCCGACTTTAGTCACCATCTGTATAGTATGTATATATGTATAGTATACACCCGTGATCACCTCCCGAGTGATCACGGCCCGATAGTATAGCAAGGCAGACTGACAAGAATGCAGGGCCAATGATGATAAACTAGCATCCTATACTAAGTATTTAGGATTGCAGGTAAGGTATCAACAGATGTAGCAACAGTGTCAGGCTATGCATCAGACTAGGATTAACGGAAAGCAGTAACAGGCTACACTACTCTAATGCAAGCAGTATAGAGAAGAATAGGCGATATCTGGTGATCAAGGGGGGGGCTTGCCTGGTTGCTCTGGCAAGTAGGGGTCGTCAACAACGTAGTCGGTCGGGGCACCAGCAGCTGCGTCGGTCTCGTAGTCTACCGAAGAGAAGAGGGGGAAGAAACAGTAAACACACGGCAATAATGCAACAGGGATGCATGACATGTCTAAACGCAGGGCCAGGGTGATATACAGCCTAACTAAGCGATTTAGTTAATTTAGGAATTTATCCGGATTTATTTAATTAGGGTTGGACACTATTCATTTACCGAAATCGGTCTAATTGTTCAACGTTCTTATAGCTGCGGGCATCTGACGGGAATACAGAGGATGTATTCGGGTTCGTATCGTCGTTCTGAGCAAGTTTCATGTATAACATATTTTCATCGGAGTTACGGTTCAAAAGATATGATTTTCTAAAGTTTTTATTAATTTCTGACATTTTAATTAATTATTTAATTCAACATTATCCGAAACAGTGATTGATGACGTCAGCATGACATCATGCTGACGTCAGCAGTTAATTAAGTTAATTACTAATTACTGTTTAATTAACACTAATTAGTTAATTAGATTAACCTAATCAGGATTAATTAACTAATTAATTAACTAATTAATTAATTAATTATTTTAATTATTTTAATTATTTATTTTTATTTCTATTTTCTTAAAACTGTTTCTGGGCCGTGGGCCCCATTCGTCAGCGTCACAGGGGTTCGGGCCCCACTGGTCAGTGGACCAGGGGCGGACACGTCCGGGGCGTGCCCTTTTGGGACCGGACATGTCCGGTGCCCAAAGGGGACGCACGGGCGGGCGCGGGCGGTCGGGGGCGCGGCGAAGCGTGGGCGCAGGCGAGCGCACGCGGGGCCGGAGGAGGGGCGGCGGCGCGGTGGCTGGAGCGGCCGCGGGCGGCAGCGCGGTGGCTGGAGCTGCAGCGGGCGGCGGTCGCGCGGAGGCGAAGCGGGGGCCGGAGCGGGTCGAGGCGACCGCGGGACGGGCGCGGGGAGCACGGCGTCAGGCGCGCGGGCGCGAGGACGGGGAGGCACGGGGTGGTCGCGGCAGTGGCCGGCGCGGATGCGTGCGCGGCGAGGTGCGGGAGCAGAGAGGGGGGAGAGGCCCGAGGCCTCACCGTGATCCGTAGGGACGGGGCAGCGGGGGTCGGGGTGGTCGACGGGGACGACGGCGATGGGGAGGCAGGCCGGCGGGGACGAAGCGGCGACGTAGACGAGGCAGACCGGCGAGGGAGCGCTCCGGGCGGTGGCGTCGTGCGGCGAGGGCGAGGCGGCGCGGTCGGGCGCGTCGGGGCGAGCGGCGTCGAGGGAGCAGGCCGGCGAGGGAGAGCGGGCTCCGGGCGGCGGCGTCCAACGGCGACGGCGAGGCGGCGCGGTCGTCGCAGCGACCGAGGGCGACGGGGTCGTTCCCGCGATCCCGATCCCGATCTGGATCGGGAGGTGGGGGCTGACGAGGGGGAGGCGGCGACGGGGTCGGCTATCGTCTAGCAGGCGTTCGGCGATGCGTTGCAAGCGCGTGATCGGGCGCTGCGCCCGAGGTCTTGATCGTGGGGGGGGGGGGTGGGAGTGAGCGTAGGGGGGGGGGGAGCGGCTAGGTTCGGTCTCCTGGTTGAGGCCATTCAGAGAGGGGGCTCAGGTGGCCGCCTTCGGGCTTCTGCCCAGTTTTGGGCCGAGGGGGAGGGGGTGGTTTTTGCTCTTTTTTTTTTTTTTTTCCTTTTCTGTTTCTTTTTCCTTTTCTTTATTCTCTTTTCTCAATCTAGTAAATAGCTAGACCTCAAAATGGTTTTTGTAAAAAGTGTGACCTATTTCATAAATACCAGTGCATTATTCCTTAACACCTAAAATTAGTTTGGACAAAACATAATTCCATATTTATTTCAGATTTAATAAATGGTTACTAAATATTATCTTTATCCACTGTTTGAGGTTGTTCGAGTCACTTATCCAATTCCAATGATGTTGGTTTCAATTTTAGAATAGCCTCTGGAATATTTGCTATTTATCTGACATTTTAGTTTCTATGTTGGACAACTTTTATATTCCACTTTCATTTAAATTTGAATTTGGCTTAGGAGTTGAAATGCAATATGATGCTAATGATGATTATGCACTATTAATCATGATGACATGGCCTCATCAAAAGGGTGATCACTGTAGCTTAATACAGGGGGTGTTACACACGAGGCAGCCATAAGGACGGAGGGCACGCCCAGGGGGGTAGGGCATGCCCCCCACCCTTGTGGGACCCTCATGCACCTCCTGACCTAATTCTTTCGCCTATATATACTCATATATCCCCAAACCAATAGAGGCATCCACGAAAAGACTTTTCCACCGCCGCAACCTTCTGTACCTGTGAGATCCCATCTAGGGACCTTTTCCGGCACCCTGCCAGAGCGGGATTCGATCACGGAGGGCTTCTACATCAACACCATTGCCCTTTCGATGAAGCGTGAGTAGTTTACCACAGACCTACGGGTCCATAGCTAGTAGCTAGATGGCTTCTTCTCTCTCTTTGATTCTCAATACCATGTTCTCCTCGATGTTCTTGGAGATCTATTCGATGTAATACTTTTTTGCGGTGTGTTTGCCAAGATCGAATGAATTGTGGATTTCTGATCAGCTTATCTATGAATATTATTTGAATCTTCTCTGAATTCTTATATTTATGATTTGATATCTTTGTAATTCTCTTCGAACTATCGGTTTGGTTTGGCCAACTAGATTGGTTTTTCTTGCAATGGGAGAAGTGCTTAGCTTTGGGTTCAATCTTGCGGTGTCCTTTCGCAGTGACAGTAGGGGCAGCAAGGCACGTATTGTATTGTTGCCATCAAGGATAAAAAGATGGGGTTTTCATCATATTACTTGAGTTAATTCCTCTACACCATGTCATCTTACTTAATGCGTTACTCCGTTCTTTATGAACTTAATACTCTAGATGCATGCTGGATAGCGGTCGATGTGTGGAGTAATAGTAGTAGATGCAGAATCGTTTCGGTCTACTTGACACGGACGTGATGCCTATATTCATGATCATTGCCTTAGATATCGTCATAACTTTGCGCTTTTCTATCAATTGCTCGGCAGTATTTTGTTCACCCACCGTATTATTTTCTATCTTGAGAGAAGCCTCTAGTGAAACCTATGGCCCCCGGGTCTATTTTCCATCATATAATCTTCTACTTTTCATCATATAATCTTCTACTTTTCATCATACAAGTTTCTGATCTACTATTTTGCAATATTTTACTTTCCAATCTATAAAACAAAAATACCAAAAATATTTACTTTATCGTTTATCTATCTCTATTAGATCTCACTTTTGCAAATAACCGTGAAGGGATTGACAACCCCTTTATCACGTTGGGTGCAAGTTGTTTGATTGTTTGTGCAGGTATTCGGTGATTTGTATGTTGTCTCCTACTGGATTGATACCTTGGTTCTCAAACTGAGGGAAATACTTATCTCTACTTTGCTGCATCACCCTTTCCTCTTCAAGGGAAAAACCAACGCAAGCTCAAGAAGTAGCAGGAAGAATTTCTGGCGCCGTTGCCGGGGAGATCTACGCCAAGTCAAGACATACCAAGTACCCATCATAAACTCTCATCTCTTGCATTACATTATTCGCCATTTGCCTCTCCCCCACTTCTAAAACGATTTTCGAAAAGATTTGCCTTTGATTCGCCCTTCTCTTTGCCTTTGTATTCGCCCTTCTTTCCGTTCGATCTTTTGTTTGCTTGTGTTACCATGTGCCTTCTTTTTGCGCGCATCTTCGCTTGCTAAAAGTTTTTGGATCCTCATCCACTTGCTAATCTTTTTAAGAGATCCAATTATGATGAACCTATTGCTAGTGAGTTGAGTGCACTAGATTATCTTTATGAGGTTTTGCTTGAAATTCGTGAAACTGGAAATTGTGATGAAGTGTTGAAAGAAGAAAATTATAAAGTGATTCACGATAGCTCCTTGAATGAAAAGCATGATTGCAATGATGTTATTATAAATTCCATTAATGTCAATTGTGTTAATGATATGCAAAACCCTAAGCTTGGGGATGCTAATTTTGCTATGACTACTACTTGTTGCAATCATCATGATTGGGGTGATTCTTCTTATGATCTTGAAATTTTATTTAAGCCCCATGATGAATATGAGATTGATATTAATGTTTTCAATAATATTGAAAGTGGGTTTGGAAGAGTGTCAACTTTAGATCCCACATATTTGGAGAATATTCAATCTTATGAATTTTTTTATAAAAGTGGGTTTGGAGAGGTCATGACTTCAGTTAATGTTAATCCCACTATTTTGGAAGAGTGTCAACTTTGCATGCATGTGGATCATGTAGAAAATATGTTATGTGATAGCTATATTGTTGAATTTTATTATTATTATCCTACATGTAATTATTATGAGAGAGGAAAATATGGTTGTAGAAATATGGTTGAGATTGCTATCGTCTCTTTCTTCTTCGTTGCCTATGCTAGTTTTTGCTTGCTTTGATAATTTGTTTGTTTATAAAATGCCTATGCATAGGAAGTATGTTAGACTTAGATGTGGTTGTCACGTGTTTTATGATGCTCTCTTTGTACTTCAATTCTTCTTGTTTATGTGAGCATCATTGAAATTATCAATGCCTAGCTAAGGGCGTTAAACAATAGCGCTTGTTGGGAGGCAACCCAATTTTATTTTTGTTTTTGCTTTTTGTTCATGTTTTGCTTTGAATAATTCATCTAGCCTCTGGTTATATGTGGTTTTATGTTTTAATTAGTGTTTGTGCCAAGTAAGACCTTTGGGATGGCTTACGGTGATAGTTGTTTTGATCTTGCTGAAAAACAGAAACTTTTCCGCCCAGGAAAATAACTTTAATGTTTTACAGAAGCGTGCTTTTGATCTGATTCTTTTTGCACAAGATTGGTACACAAATTTCCCAGGTTTTCCTAATTTTTCAGAATCTTTGGAGTTACAGAAGTATTCGAAGTTCTCTGATTACTACAGACTGTTCTGTTTTTGACAGATTCTGTTTTCTATGTGTTGTTTGCTTATTTTGATGAAGCTATGGGTAGTATCGGGGGGTATGAACCATGGAAAAGTTGGAATACAGTAGATATTACACCAATATAAATAAATAATGAGTTCACAACAGTACCAAAAGTGGTGATTTATTTTCTTATACTAACGGAGCTTATGAGATTTTCTGTTGAGTTTTGTGTTGTGAAGTTTTCAAGTTTTGGGTAAGGATTTGATGGACTATGGAATAAGGAGTGGCAAGAGCCTAAGCTTGGGGATTCCCAAGGCACCCCAAGGTAATATTCAAGTACAACTAGGAGCCTAAGCTTGGGGATGCCCCGGAAGGCATCCCCTCTTTCGTCTTCGTCTATCGGTAACTTTACTTGAGCCTATATTTTTATTCACCACATATATATGTTTTGCTTGGAGCGTCTTGTATGATTTGAGTCTTTGCTTTTTAGTTTGCCACAATCATCCTTGCTGTACACACCTTTTGAGAGGGACACGCATGAATCATGATTTATTAGAATACTCTATGTGCTTCACTTATATCTTTTGAGCTAGGCAATTTTGCTCTAGTGCTTCACTTATATATTTTTAGAGCACGGCGGTGGCTTTATTTTGTAGAAATTATTGAACTTTCATGCTTCACTTATATTATTTTGAGAGTCTTTAAACAGCATGGTAATTTTGTTTGGTTATAAATTTAGTCCTAATATGATAGGCATCCAAGAGGGATATAATAAAAACTTTCATATAAAGTGCATTGAATACTATGAGAAGTTTGATTCCTTATGATTGTTTTGAGATATAAAGATGGTGATATTAGAGTCATGCTAGTGAGTAATTGTGAATTTGAGAAATACTTGTGTTAAGGTTTGTGAGTCCCGTAGCATGCATGTATGGTGAACCGTTATGTAACGAAGTTGGAGCATGAGATATTTTCTGATTGTCTTCCTTATGAGTGGCGGTCAGGGACGAGCGATGGTCTTTTCCTACCAATCTATCCCCCTAAGAGCATGCACGTAGTACTTTGTTTTAATGACTAATAGATTTTTGCAATAAGTATGTGAGTTCTTTATGACTAATGTTGAGTCCATGGATTATACGCACTCTCACCCTTCCACCATTGCTAGCCTCTCTTGTACCGTGCAACTTTCGCCGGTACCATACACCCACCATATACCTTCCTTAAAACAGCCACCATATGTTGGGGACATACATAACAGGTAGGCTCACGAAGGGTCAAAGATCATAAATCATGGGGTCCACATATCAGATGGGCCCAGAGCGTCACTCGGACAATTGACAAACCATCCACTCGGATGACCATCAAGTCACTCGGAGCATAGCACTCCACTCGACGAAATCATTCCACTCGGAGCACCTAATCTCACTCGGATATGCGAAGACCAACAGTCGACAAGGCACTCGAAGCATCATCTTAGTAGTAGGCTGAGTTATGGCATTAACGCCCCCACTTTGTAACATAAGAGGTGAGGAGGTGGCGCACTCTATATAAGCCACCCCCCACCACTAGACGTAGGGGGGCTTTTTCTTCTATCTCTCTCCCTCTCTCTAGTCTCCGGACTTAGCTCAGGCATGGGGATCCGTTCTCCTCTCTCTCACACACATTGTAATCTCCGGATACATACTCAGATAAATCAAAGCCTCTCCGGAGCACGAGACGTATGGCTGTTATCTCCACCATGAGAGGCCCGAACTCGCTAAAACACCGTGTCACCCATATGCATCTCGGTAGATCATGCTCCTTTACCCTACCCCCTTCGTATTGTCGGAATCATTCCAACGACAGTTGGCGCCCACCGTGGGGCATGGCGTCTATCGAGCCATGATGCAAATGGTTTATTTTCGTGTTCTATGTTTAATTCATTACCTGACACTCTTCGTCTCCGCATCGAGTAAAGCATCGCAGAAAGGAGGAGAAAAGATACATCTTCACTCGACACTCTGGACATGAAAGCTGGCTCATGAACAAATTGGCCGAGGGATTGCTCTGTATTTGATGCTATTTCTTATGATCAAACAATTGTCAATCCTCAGGCAAATCTCATGAGCTGCAACCTCTACAATGGAGGTGTTAGAATGGCACGCACGGTGACTCCGCCCTCCAGTCGAGCCGGCGGTGACGAACTCTGCTCTAGTGCGTGCGGCACCGGCGTCGTCTACTCATCGTCATCTCCGGCCTCGCGTGTGACACCGACGCCGCGCCACCGCGCACGGCCACTGGCGTCGTCCGCTCGTCGTGGTCTCCGGCCTCATCCTCGACGTCATCGTCAAACCCCCACGCATGGCACCTCCGCTGGCGTCGTCCCCGAATCCCGCCGCTGCAGCCGCTCGTCCCGTGCATTGAGCGCACACGAGCACAGCCCACCAGTGCCCCTAGGACGCTGGCCGATTTGATCTAACATTCATCTCCTCATTGATTCTTTGCATGCAGAAAAAGTAACGGACGGACGTGGGCCTCATAACTCTTCCGAGGAGTTGATTGACCGCCTCATTGAGCGGTCAGTTAATGGGGACTTTCAGCGTCGGTTACCTAATTACGGCAGTCAAAGCGCACTGTTTTCACTACTTCCGCTATTTCTGCATGAGTTAATTGGTGCATGCATGCATGTATAACCACTCACCATTTAACCGTGACTTTACTTGCAAACTCGCAGGGTCACCCGATGGATCTTTCGAATGGGAGCAAGGAAGGCACAGCACGGGTGCTCGACGGTTTCTCCCTCTGCCGCCGAGCGACTCCACTCCAAACCTGGTGCCGATCACCTCCTCCCTCCGGCATCGACTGGCTGATGCGGCGCGGGCACCGACGGCTCAATGACGGCCCCTACAGGGGAGCTCCTCCTTCCGGCATCAACTACACGGGCACACGGCAGCAACTCCTTCTGGCTTCAGCTGCTCGGAAGTAGCTCGAAGCTGGACACGTCTTCACTACCAGGTTGCCCCGTATGTTACCACTCGGTCGGACAGGTCATCGCCACTTGGCCGCCCGCGCATCGTCCTCCATCGGTCGGACATGTCCTCATCAGTCGGCCGCTGCACGCGTCGTCACCGGTTAGACACGTCCTTACCACGACGCCCTGTCCATCGCCACTCCGCGGGACGCGTCTACATCACTCGGATGCCCCGCACATCGTCACTCCGCGGGACGCGTCTCCTTCACTCGGACGCTCCGCGCCTCGTCACTCCGCGGGACGCGTCTACTTCACTCGGACGCCCCGTGCGTCGCCACTCCGCGGGACGCGTCTACTTCACTTGGACACCCCGTGCGTCGCCACTCCGCGGGACGCGTCTACTTCACTCGGACGCCCCGCACATCGCCACTCCGCGGGACGCGTCTACTTCACTTGGACACCCCGTGTGTCGCCACTCCGCGGACGCGTCTGCTTCACTCGGACACCCCGCGCATCGCCACTACGCGAGACGCGTCTACTTCACTTGGACACCCCGTGCGTCGCCACTCCGCGGGACGCGTCTGCTTCACTCGAACGCCCCGCGCATCGCCACTCCGCGGGACGCGTCTACTTCACTTGGACACCCCGTGCGTCGCCACTCCGCGGGACGCGTCAGCTTCACTCGGACGCCCCGCACCCCGTGTGTCGTCACTCCGCAGGACGCGTCTCCTTCACTCGGACGCCCCGCACGTCTACTTCACTCGGACGGCCCGTGCATCGCCACTCTGTTGGATGCGTCTTCATCACTCGGACGCCCCGTGCTTCGTCACTCGGTTGGTCACCTCATCACCACTCGGCCGCCCCGCGCGTCGCCACTCGGTTGGTCACCTCATCACCACTCGGCCGCCCCGCGCGTCGCCATTCGGTTGGTCACCTTATCACCACTCGACCACCCTGCGCGTCACCACTCGGTTGGTCACCTCATCACCACTCGGCCGCCCCGTGCGTCGCCTCTGGGTTGGTCACCTTATCACCAATCGGCCGCCCCGCGCGTCGCTGCTTGGTTGGTCACCTCATCACCAGTCGGCCGCCCTGCGCGTCGCCCCTTGGTTGGTCACCTCATCACCATTCGGCCGCCCCGCGCGTCGCCCCTTGGTTGGTCACCTCATACCACCCGGCCGCCCCGTGCGTCGCCACTCAGTTGGTCACCTCATCACCACTCAGCCGCCCACGCGTCGCCACTTGGTTGGTCACATCATCACCACTCGGCCGCCCCACGCGTCGCCTCTTGGTTGGTCACCTCATCGCCACTCGACCGCTCCGCGCGTCGCCTCTTGGTTGGTCAACTCATCACCACCGGCGCTCCGCGCGTCGCCGCTCGGTTGGTCACCTCATCACCACTCGGCCGCCTCGCACGGCCCTTGGTTGGTCACCTCATCACCACTCGGCCCGCTCCGCGCGTCGCCTCTTGGTTGGTCACTCATCACCACACGGCCGCCCCGCGCGTCGCCACTTGGTCGGTCACCTCATCACCACTCGCCGCCCCCCCGGCGTCACCCTTGGTTGGTCACCTCACACCACTCGAGCCCCCGCGCGTCGCCACTCGGTTGGTCACTCATCACCACTCGGCCCGCCCGGCGTCGCCACCGGTTGGTCACCTCATCACCACTCGCCGCCCCGCGCTTTGCCACTCGGTTGGTCACCTCATCACCATTCGGCCGCCCTCGCGTGCCGCCACTTGGTTGGTCACCTCATCACACTCGGCGGCTCCAAACGTCGCCTCTTGGTTGTCACCTATCACCACTCGGCTGCTCCGGCGTCGCCGCTCGGTTGGTCACCTCATCACCACTCGACCGCTCCGCGCGTCCACCTCTTGGTTGGTCACCTCATCACCACTCGGCCGCTCCGCGTGTGCTCTTGGTTGGTCACCTCATCACCACATGGCCGCCGCGCGTCGCACCTGGGTTGGTCACTCATCACCACTCGGCCGCCCCGCGCGTCGTCACTCGGTTGGTCACCTCACCACCACTCGGCCGCCCCACGCGTCGCCACTCGGTTGGTCACCTCTTCACCACTTGGCCGCCCCGCGCGTCGCCTCTTGGTTGGTCACTTCATCACCACTCGTCGGCCCCGCGCGTCGCCTCTTGGTTGGTCACTTCATCACCACTCGTCGGCCCCGTGCGTCGCCACTTGGTTGGTCACCTCATCACCACTCGGCCGCCCCGCGCGTCGCCTCTTGGTTGGTCACCTCATCACCATTCGGCCGCCCAGCGCGCACGCCACTCAGTTGGTCACCTCATCACCACTCGACCGCCCTGTGCGTCACTCTTGTTGTCACATAGCACACTAGGCCGCCCCGCGCGTCGACTCTTGGTTGGTCACCTCATCACCACTCGGCCGCCCAGCGCGTCGCCACTTGGTTGGTCACCTCATCACCATTCAACCGCCCCGCGCGTCGCCACTTGGTTGGTCACCTCTTCACCATTCAGCCGCCCCGCGCGTCGCCTATTGGTTGGTCACATCCTCGCCACTCGGCCGCCCCGCGCGTCGCCACTCGGTGAGACACATCTACATCAATCGGTCGCCCCGCGCATTGCCATCGGTTGATCACATCTTCACCACTCGGCCACTCGCGCGCCTTCAGACAGCTAAGTCATTCTACATGCACTACATTCTGTTATTTCCGAGTTCCCGAGTATCCTGTAATTCACACATCACGTTCACTCGGAGGCCACGCCACCGAGTGTACCTCTACGCTCGGCTGCTTATTTTCACATACTTGCTTAGTACTGGTTATGTGACTCCCGAGTCCAACTTCCATTTTTTCGCATACATCATTCACGAACACTATGTGTTCTTCATTTCGAGTTTGCATCGGTCCTCCGGGGCTGCAACTCAGTCGAAACACTATACTTCCGTTTTATTTGAGCCAGCACTCCAACGAGTTCAGTCGGATCCTTCGCTTCGACAAGTTCGAATGGATCCTTCGCTCTTTCAGACTCTTGCTGGTTAACCAGCAAGCCCCTTGCACTCCCAGCGGGTGTCTATGGGTGTTATTCACACAATTTATTTCAGCACACATCAAATTTCCTCGAGAAATTATTACGTTGGCTTGTGCTATTTTTCATATACAAGTTACGCAACCACTCGACGACCCTATGCACCAACTTCATCGCTACTCAGACTCGGTCACCATACCGGTCTTAGCGCACCACAACACCGACCTTGTCGCTCTGTTGACTTCAAACACATCCAGCCGACCCCTCTGTGGGATCCTCTTCATCGTATCAATGATATAGACCTCGTCAGGCATGAGACAGATAAGCCACTTTTGTAATCAAACTGCACACTTCACTCCTTTGCGAGTTTGCCTCTTTCAAGCATCACTCGGAAGCTCCTCCTCACCATTACCCGAGTCCGACTCGATGAATTACAATTTATCCATTCAAAACTATATTAATCGTGTTCCGACAAGACCGCGGTCGAAGCCTATAGTATGCTCGAGGGCTACGCCACACTCGAGGGCTACGCCGCACTCGGGGGCTGCAGCTCATTCAGAATCACACTCTCCTGAGTGGTCGAGTACTTCGACACCAGTCAGATCCTTCACTTCAACGAGTGCACTAAGACCAGCCACTTCGTTAAGTTGCATGATCACTCAGATGCTCTGCGCGCCATCTTCATTCCTACTCAGAATCAGTTGGCACACCGGTCTTCTCGCACCGCAACCACGTTACACCAACCTCGTCACTGCATCAGCTTCGAAAGCATCCGACTAACTCCTCCGAGGACCATTTTCGCCGTTTGGTGGCACACGCCTTCGCCTTAGCCGCCCCACGCCATCACTCGGCCGCCCCGCGCGTCACCACTCGGTTGTGCACGTCTTCACCACTCGGCCGCCCTACGTGTCGCCACTCGGTTGTGCACGCCTTCACTACTCGGCCGCCCCGCGCGTCGCCACTCGGTTGTTCACATCATCACCTCTCAGCTGCCCTGCGCGTCGCCACTCCGTTAGTCACATCCTCACCACTCGGCCGCCCCGCGCATCGCCACTCGGTTGTGCATGTCTTCACCACCCGGCCGCCCCGCGCGTCACCACTCGGTTGTGCACGACTTCACCACTCGGTCGCCCTGCGCGTCGCCACTCGGTTGTGCACGCCTTCACTACTCGGTTGCCCCGCGCGTCGCCACTCGGCTGTTCACATCGTCACCTCTCGGCCGCCCTGCGCGTCGCCACTCCGTTAGTCACATCCTCACCACTCGGCCGCCCCGCGTGTCGCCACTCGGTTGTGCACGTCTTTCACCGCTCGGCCACCCCGCGCGTCACCACTCGGTTGTGCACGTCTTCACCTCTCGGCCGCCCCGCGCGTCGTCACTTGGTTGTACACGTCCTCGCCCCTCGGCCGCCCTGCGCGTCACCATCAATTGGACATGTCTTCACCACTACACCCAAAAAATGGGAACGATTAAGTTACTCATATGATCAAACCTCATATCGCACTCTGTAGCAAGCTTACCTCTCTCGAGCATCACTCAGGGGCTTCGCACAGTCGTGGGCCATGCCACCCTCAGGGGTTACGCCCATTTGATCAATCTGTTGATCACATCATGAATATTTTTCTGACCATACATGCTCGGTCTGCTGAAGATCTATGAGGGTAGCACCGTCCACTCGGACGATCGCCCAAATCATTACCTGGAGTCATCTTCAGGACTGCAAAAGGGTGAAAGTGATGCTCCTCTACGGATACACTTGGGCCTTTTTCTAGGCTCCAAGACGTCAGTTTCACAAACTTGGACTCGGAGATGTCATGTGCTGGTGTTCCCCTGGGATAATGAGTGGCCTCTCTCCGGAGAGTCAGTCCACGCACTAGCCTCGCCACTCGGGTTTCATGGCACGTCCACATCGGACCACTAGTCTATCTCCTCCGGGAGACATACGAGTGCCACAAAGTTTTTCCTCGCAGTCAACATAACCCGATCAGTCGGGAAACACGTCCACTCGGACAAATACCCCTTTCATGCAAAAGGGTGAAACCGGCGCTCCATCTAATTGACTCAATTTCAGACTAAAAGATATTTGCCATGCCAACTTCATGAAGGTTTACCAGGAGACTTAAACCCTCTACCAGACTCATCTAGTCTGACAGAGGCTCGGGGATTACACCCAGTGGGTGCACTCAGCGTGCCCCCACTGGAGCTGGTCTTGCATCAAGCAAAATGTTTCTTTCTGAGTTCTCTTCCAGCCCGTAGTCGACGGCGGTCTCGGGGACTACACCCAGTGGGTGCACTCAGCGTGCCCCCACTGGAGTAATCTCCACTCGGTACGGCCTGACTAGTCCGAGTGATGAACAACAAACAAACAAGTTCTAAGACTCCCGTCGACTACCAAAAAAATTCCTATAAGGTGAGTTTAACGCTCCTCCGTGGACCTGTTTTGAGCCTTATTCTAGGACTCAAAGCGTGAAACTCACAAGTTTAGATCTAGAACCGACTCGTATTGACGTTCCCCCGGGATAAGAATGGCATCTCTCCGAGAGAACAGTCCATGCATCAATCTTGTTGCCCGGATTTAATGACACACCCATACTCTGATCACAAGTTAACCTCTTCCGAGAGATGAACGAATGTCACCAAGTTGCTCCTCGCGGGCACTTACCCCAGATCGGTCGGGAAGCGCAGTGCCAGAATCCATTGAGATTTTGTTCAAACCTTGGTTGTCTGAAAGCACGATGATGGGTACCGAGTATTTCCGTAATCACTCAGGCCAAATTGTGTCGTTCACAAACTCGTTCTGCAAAATCACAACCGATTCGGGGGCTAATGTTGGGGACATACATAACAGGTAGGCTCACGAAGGGTCAAAGATCATAAATCATGGGGTCCACATATCAGATGGGCCCAGAGCGTCACTCGGACAATTGACAAACCATCCACTCGGATGACCATCAAGTCACTCGGAGCATAGCACTGCACTCGACGAAATCATTCCACTCGGAGCACCTAATCTCACTCGGATATGCGAAGACCAACAGTTGACAAGGCACTCGAAGCATCATCTTAGTTGTAGGCTGAGTTATGGCATTAACGCCCCCACTTTGTAACATAAGAGGTGAGGAGGTGGCGCACTCTATATAAGCCACCCCCCACCACTAGATGTAGGGGGGATTTTTCTTCTATCTCTCTCCCTCTCTCTAGTCTCCGGACTTAGCTCAGGCATGGGGATCCGTTCTCCTCTCTCTCACACACATTGTAATCTCCGGATACATACTCAGATAAATCAAAGCCTCTCCGGAGCACGAGACGTAGGGCTGTTATCTCCACCGTGAGAGGCCCGAACTCGCTAAAACACCGTGTCACCCATATGCATCTCGGTAGATCATGCTCCTTTACCCTACCCCCTTCGTATTGTCGGAATCATTCCCACGACACCATACCTACCTATTATGGCATTTTCATAGCCATTCCGAGGTATATTGCCATGCAACTTTCCACCATTCCGTTTACTATGACACGCATCATCATTGTCATATTGCTTTGCATGATCATGTAGTTGACATCGTATTTGTGGCAAAGCCACCGTTCATAATTTTTTTCATACATGTCACTCTTGATTCATTGCACATCCCGGTACACCGCCGGAGGCATTCATATAGAGTCATATTTTGTTCTAGTATCGAGTTGTCATTTTTTTGAGTTGTAAGTAAATAGAAGTATGATGATCTTCATTATTAGAGCATTGTCCCATGTGAGAAAATAAAAAAAATAGGCCAAAGAAGCCAAAGAAAAATAAGAGAAAGAAGGGGAAAAAAGAGAGAGAGAAAAGAAGAAAGAAAAAAAAGAGAAAAAGAAAAGAAATGAGAGAAAAAGAGAGAAGGGGCAATGTTACTATCCTTTTTCCATATTTTTGCTTCAAAGTAGCACCATGATCTTCATGATAGAGAGTCTCCTATGTTGTCACTTTCAAATACTAGTGGGAATTTTTCATTATAGAACTTGGCTTGTATATTCCAACGATGGGCTTCCTCAAATTGCCCTAGGTCTTCATGAGCAAGCAAGTTGGATGCACACCCACTTAGTTTTCTTTTTGAGCTTTCATACACTTATAGCTCTAGTGCATCCGTTGCATGGCAATCCCTACTCACTCACATTGATATCTATTGATGGGCATCTCCATAGCCCGTTGATACGCCTAGTTGATGTGAGACTATCTCCCTCTTTTTGTCTTCTCCACAACCACCATATTCTATTCCACCTATAGTGCTATGTCCATGGCTCACGCTCATGTATTGCATGAAAGTTGAAAAGGTTTGAGAACGTCAAAAGTATGAAACAATTGCTTGGCTTGTCATCGGGGTTGTGCATGATTTGAGTATTTTGTGTGATGAAGATGGAGCATAGCCAGACTATATGATTTTGTAGGGATAAGCTTTCTTTGGCCATGTTATTTTGAGAGGACATAATTGCCTTGATAGTATGCTTGAAGTATTATTGTTTTTATATCAATATTAAACTTTTGTTTTGAATCTTATGGATTTGAACATTCATGCCACAATAAAGAAAATTACATGGATAAATATGTTAGGTAGCATTCCACATCAAAAATTCTGTTTTTATCATTTACCTACTCGAGGACGAGCAGGAATTAAGCTTGGGGATGCTTGATACGTCTCCAACGTATCTATAATTTTTTATTGTTCCATGCTATTATATTATCTGTATTGGATGTTTTATATGCATTAATATGCTATTTTATATTATTTTTTGGACTAACCTATTAACCTAGAGCCCAGTGCCAGTTTATGTTTTTTTCCTTGTTTTTGAGTTTCGTAGAAAAGGAATACCAAACGGAATAAAACTTTCGCGATGATTTTTCTTGGACCAGAAGGAAACCAGGAGACTTGGAGATGAAGTCAGAGGAGCCACGAGGCGTCCACAAGGACGGAGGGCGCGTCCAGGGGGTAGGGCGAGCCCCCCACCCTTGTGGGCCCCTCGTGCACCTCCTGACCTAATTCTTTTGCCTATATATACTCATATATCCCCAAACCAACAGAGGCATCCACGAAAAGACTTTTCCACCGCCGCAACCTTCTGTACCCGTGAGATCCCATCTAGGGACCTTTTCTGGCACCCTACCAGAGGGGGGTTCGATCACGAAGGGCTTCTACATCAACACCATTGCCCTTCCGATGAAGCGTGAGTAGTTTACCACAGACCTACGGGTCCATAGCTAGTAGCTAGATGGCTTCTTCTCTCTCTTTGATTCTCAATACCATGTTCTCCTCGATGTTCTTGGAGATCTATTCGATGTAATACTTTTTTGGGGTGTGTTTGCCGAGATCCGATGAATTGTGGATTTATGATCAGCTTATCTATGAATATTATTTGAATCTTCTCTGAATTCTTATATGCATGATCTGATATCTTTGTAATTCTCTTCGAACTATCGGTTTGGTTTGGCCAACTAGATTGGTTTTTCTTGCAATGGGAGAAGTGCTTAGCTTTGGGTTCAATCTTGCGGTGTCCTTTCCCAGTGACAGTAGGGGCAGCAAGGCACGTATTGTATTGTTGCCATCAAGGATAAAAACATGGGGTTTTCATCATATTGCTTGAGTTAATTCCTCTACATCATGTCATCTTACTTAATGCGTTATTCCGTTCTTTATGAACTTAATACTCTAGATGCATGCTGGATAGCGGTCGATGTGTGGAGTAATAGTAGTAGATGCAGAATCGTTTCGGTCTACTTGACACGGACGTGATGCCTATATTCATGATCATTGCCTTAGATATCATCATAACTTTGCGCTTTTCTATCAATTGCTCGGCAGTAATTTGTTCACCCACCGTATTATTTTCTATCTTGAGAGAAGCCTCTAGTGAAACCTATGGCCCCCGAGTCTATTTTCCATCATATAATCTTCTACTTTTCATCATACAAGTTTCCGATCTACTATTTTGCAATCTTTTACTTTCCAATCTATAAAACAAAAATACCAAAAATATTTACTTTATCGTTTATCTATCTCTATCAGATCTCACTTTTGCAAATAACCGTAAAGGGATTGACAACCCCTTTATCGCGTTGGGTGCAAGTTGTTTGATTGTTTGTGTAGGTATTCAGTGATTTGTGCGTTGTCTCCTACTGGATTGATACCTTGGTTCTCAAACTGAGGGAAATACTTATCTCTACTTTGCTGCATCACCCTTTCCTCTTCAAGGGAAAAACCAATGCAAGCTCTAGAAGTAGCAGGCACCTCCACGTTCAACACATGTACGGCTTGATGACGCCTTCACCTCCTCGATCCAGCGAGTGATGGTGAAGTAGTAGCTTGAGTCCTCCGGCAGCACGAGGGTGTGGTGGTGGTGGTGGTAGAATCTCAGCAGAGCTTCGCTAAGCACTACAGAGAGGAAGAGGGATGCGAGGGAGAGGAGAGGCAGCGCCATGCCGTAGAAGGGTGCGGCTGCCCTCTCTCTACCTCTCTATATATAGGGGAAGGGGGAGAGGGGGGCCCCTAGGGGATCCCATCTGGGGCCGGCGGCCACAAGAAGGAAACCCTAGATGGGTTTTCCCCCTAGGAGACTTGGCCCCCAAGCCAAAGTGGTGGGAAGCCCTAGGGGGCGCCCCCAACCCTCCTGGTTACATGAGATGGGGTGAGGGGGACACTCAGCCCCTTAATGGGCTGGTTTGCCCCCTCCCCTTGGCCCATGGGGCCCCCAACACTTGCCGGGACCCCCTGAAACCCCTTTCGGTCATGCTGGTCATCACCCGGTACCCCCGGAACAATTTCGGACTCCAATACCCTTCGTCCAATATATCAATCTTCACCTCCGGAACATTCCGGAGTTCCTCATCACATCCGGGATCTCATCCAGGACTCCGAACAACCTTCGGTAACCACCATAATGACTCAACTATACTTATATCGTCACCAAACGTTAAGTGTGTAGACACTGTGGGTTCGAGAACTATGCAGACATGACCGAGACACCTCTACGGTCAATAACCAATAGAGGGACCTGGATGCCCATATTGGTTCCTACATATTCTACGAAGATCTTATCGGTTGAACCTCGATGTCAAGGATTCAGCTAATCCTGTATGCAGTTCCCTTTGTCTATCGGTATTTTACTTGCCCAAGATTCGATCATCGGTATCTCCATACCTAGTTCAATCTCGTTACCGGCAAGTCTCTTTACTCATTCCGTAATACAAGATCCCGTGGCTAACTCATTAGTCACATTGCTTGCAAGCTTCTTGTGATGTTGTATTACCGAGTGGGCCATGAGATATCTCTTTGTCATACAAAGTGACAAATCCCAGCCTTGATGCATGCCAACTCAACAGACACCCTCGGAGATACCTGTAGAGCACCTTTATAGTCACCCAGTTACTTTGTGATGTTTGGTACACACATGGTACTCCTCCGGTGTCAGTGAGTTGCATGATCTCATGGTCATAGGAACATATACTTGACATGCAGAAAATGATAGCAACAAACTTGATACGATCACATGCTACGTTTATAGTTTGGGTCTTGTCCATCACATCATTCTCCTAATGATGTGATCCCATTATCAAATGAAAACTCATGTCCATGGCTAGGAAACCATAGCTATCTTTGATCAACGAGCTAGTCCGGTAGAGGCTTACTAGGGACATGTTGTTGTCTATGTATCCACACATGTATTTGAGTTTTCGATCAATACAATTCTAGCATGGATAATAAACGATTATCATGAACAGGGAAATATAATAATAACTAATTTATTATTGCCTCTAGGGCATATTCCCAATAGTCTCCCACTTGCACTAGAGTCAATAATCTAGTTCACATCACCATGTGATTAACACCCAATTAGTTCTGGGGTTTGATCATGTTTTGCTTGTGAGAGAGGTTTTAGTCAACGGGTCTGCAACATTCAAATCCGCGTGTACTTCGCAAAATTTTATGTCATACTGTAGAAACTGCTACCATGCTCCACTTGGAGCTATTCCAAACAGCTGCTCCACTATACGTATCCGGTTTGCTACTCAGAGTCATCTGGATTGGTGTTAAAGCTTGCATCAACGTAACCCTTTACGGCGAACTCTTTATCACCTACATAACCGAGAAACTCTACTCAGAGTCATCTGGATTAGTGTTAAAGCTTGCATCGACGTAACCCTTTACGCCGAACTCTTTCTCACCTCCATAACCGAGAGACATTTCCTTATTCCTCTAAGGATAATTTTGACCGCTGTCCAGTGATCCACTCCTGGATCACTCTTGTACCCCCTTGCCAGAAGTGTGGCAAGGCACAAATCAGGTGCAGTACACAGCATGGCATATCGTATAGAGCCTATGGCTAAGGCATAGGCGACGACCTTCATCCTTTCTCTTTCTTCTGCCGTGGTCGAGCTTTGAGTCTTAATCAACTTCACACCTTACAACTCAGGCAAGAACCCCTTCTTGGACTGATCCATTTTGAACTTCTTCAAAAACATGTCAAGGTATGTGCTCTGTGAAAGTCTTATCAGGCATTTTGATCTATCTCTATAGATCTTGATGCCCAATATGTAAGAAGCTTTACCCAGGTCTTCTTTTGAAAAACTCCTTTCAAACAACCCTTTATGCTTTCCAGAAATTCTACATCATTTCTGATCAACAATATGTCATGCACATATACTTATCAGAAATGTTGTAGTGCTCCCACTCACTTTCTTGTAAATACAAGTTTCTTGCAAACTTTGTATAAACCCAAAAACTTTGATCACCTCATCAAAACGTATGTTCCAACTCCGAGATGCTTGCTCCAGTCCATAGAAGGATCGCTGAAGCTTGCATACCTTTTAGCATCCTTAGGATCGACAAAACCTTCTGGTTGTATCACATACAACCTTTCCTCACGGAAACTGTCAAGGAAACTTTGTTTTGACATCCATCTGCCAGATTTCGTAAATGAAAATGCAGCAACTGCTAACATAATTCCAACAGACTTTAGCATCACTATGAGTGAGAAAGTCTCATCATAGTCAACTCCTTAAACTTGTCGGAAACTTCTTTGCGGCAAGTCGAGCTTCATAAATGGTGACATTACCATCAGCGTATGTCTTCTTCTTAAAGATCCATTTATTCTCAATGGCTTGCCGATCATCGGGCAAGTCCAGCAAAGTCCATACTTTGTTCTCATACATGGATCCTATCTCGGATTTCATGGCTCCTAGCCATTTGTTGGAATCCGGGCCCACCATCGCTTCTCCATAGCTCGTAGGTTCACCATTTTCCAACAACATGACCTTTAAGACAGGGTTACCGTACCACTCAGAAGTTGTATGTGTAGGGTAACACAGCAGAAAACAAAAAAAATTCCGACCTACGCACCAGCCCAGGACCACTATGGAGATTGCATACAAGGTTTGATCATTTTCGTTACCGACTCGAAGCGCAGCGGAAGTAGAGTCGATGACGATCATCGGTGCAGATCCCCGCAGCTAGGATTTACAACCTCCCAACCGCGAGGATGTATACCCTCGTCTTCCCTTCGGACAGCCCTCCGGGAGGCGGTCGAACAGTCCCCCGGACGGTGTCGCGGACAGCCCTTCGGGAGGACCTTCGAAACTCGAACGGTCACTCGGACAGCCCTTCGGGAGGACCCACAGAACTCGGACCGTCACTTGGACAGCCCTTCGGGAGGCACTCTCGAACAGCCCCTCAGGCACTAAGATCGAAACTACGACCTCTCTACAGAGTTGCACACATACAGTGTCATCTATCCGGCAGGGCTTCGCCGTCCAGAACTAGTTCCCACCGGAACCCAGACAGCCTTTCGGCACTACGAAACTATTTCGTGGGAGGGAGAGAGAATGCCAGATCATGCATGGCTTGTGTGAGAGAGTTGGAGTGGAGTTGGAGAGCACCTCTCCTCCTCCTTATATAGTGGTGGAAGGGGTGAGGGGGGGCTGAAAATCAGCCCACTAAACATGCACCCACCAAACAAGGAAAACATGTTCCCACCAAACATGGAGAAAACATGTTCCCTTGTCCATGGTGTTCCCCCATGGGGCCCCACCTTCCTCCCAACACTCTCCACCATTTGTGGGGGCTGCCCCCCACCGTGGGGGGCCCCCCCCAACATTTTGTCCAGCCACAAGGGGGCTGCCCCCAAAGGGGGCCCCCCCAAAAACAGCCCCCACGATCTGTGGGATCTTGTCCCCTCACGCTGGGACAAGATGTTTTCCGCGACTATTATTTCTGAAAAATTCCAGAAGGTCCCAGAACATTTCCGGCACCCTCTAAAATTATCTGGATGCGCTCTGGAACATTTCCAGTATGGTGGTTTAATTTAAAACCATCTTTGTTTACCCGGTAAACAACTCCGGCAGCTCCGAAACTTTTTTTTTCGGTTTTTTCTCCAGAAAAATTCCAGAAATTACCAGACCAATCTGGCAACCTCCAAAACATTCCCGGTGCTTGCCAAAACCTTTTTGGATCAATGGTTTTATCCGAAACAACTTTTCGGTTTTACCGAAACTTTTTCAGTGTTCTCTCTCCGGAACTCTTCCGTTGTCTCCGAAACTTTTCGGTGATTTTCTCTCAGACTCCCTGTCTAGTATTCAGCAGATAGATGACCCTTAAGCGTGTGACCCTATAGGTTCGGTGAAGTATAGACATGACACGGAACACCTTCCGATCAATGATCAACATCGGAGCCGTGGACACCCATATTGACCCCTATACCCACAAGAATGAATATTCGAGTGAACCTCCAGTTGCCGTGTGCTATTCCTGTTGCTTCACGATATGTTACAAATACCCGAGGTTAGACATGTAGGCATTTCCGTGGATCAACAACTTGTCCACTATGCCAGTTACCTCGTTACCGGTATTGTTCTCTTTTCTCGTTACCGTGTTCCGGCATCCCTGTGATCAAATCACAAAGTGTCTGGCCAGACGATGATGGATACCGTAACACCGAGAGGGCCCAGAGATATCTCTCCATCGTCGGAGGAGCAAATCCCAATCTCGAGCTATCAAGTTACTTGACACACTTTTCCATGAACCCGTAAGCCGCCGTAATAGCCACCCATTTACGGATGACGTTTAACAAACCCCAAAGTTCATGAAGCAAGTATGAAGAAACTTGACACTCTCATGGTCTAAGGAATTTTGCAAACATTAACCATCTCTGTGTTATTAACCATTAATATGTGACGAATGTAACTCATAGCATAACATCAATTTGGGTCGATTCAACACAAATGTTCTTCTAACACTGTGCCCTCAAAATTGCTGGCATAGACATGCCCATGATCAGGAAAACAGAACCATCATGCAATACTTGAGCTAGTCTTAGAGGCCAGACTAGGAATACATATTACCGTTTATTATTCCACACGTGCATATGAGTCTTCCTCCGAGCCTCGTTTTATTTGCAGACTCGAGAACCATAGCAGTTATAGCATGGAACATAAACCTAATTATGAACAGGGAGATAATCAATAACATTTATTATTGCCTCTAGGGCATATCTCCTACAGACTCCCACTTGCACTAGAGTCAATAATCTAGTTAATGCTAATGCACTTCACACCTGTGGCACACCGGTGTAAATATGCTTCGCTTGTGGTATAGCCTGATGTCTAACGGATCTGACGACTTCAGCTCCGTGTGTATCTTTGCATATCCTCGCGTTTTCACGCTTTCACAAAATTCATATTTTGTGTGGACTTGGCTTGGTATGTATGCGAATCACAGGTCGAACCTGGATTCCTCAGACTGAGTTATGGAGCAACTACTTGCAGTAGTGTCCCATTGACAAAAGCCATCTTGGAACAATACTAAGTTCATGAATGAACTATATGATTCAACATCTTCTTTGTCGCTTTTAAAAGCGGCAACATACTTTGCCTCTGTTATAGAATTCGCCACAGTAACTTGTTTGGAACATTTTCCAACTAACTGTGCCACCACATTGTGTGTTACACAAAACCCTTAATTTAAATTGAAAATCGCTTGGAGCATGGATGAAGACTGTATCGATGTAACCTTTTACAACGAACTCTTCATGATCTCCGCTTGCGAGAAAACATGTCATCAGTGCTACTATAGTACTCAATGACCCTTTTTCACTGTTGTCCCATGATCAGTACTTTTGATCACCTTGGTATCCATACTCGTAACAACTTTGGAGTATTGGACATATCTGGTTGTTTTGCATACCATGGAATACATGATTAATCCAAACACGAAGTTGTGTGGAATCTCCATCATGTATTTTGCTCATCAGTGTTTTTGGGACACCGAGTCTTGCAAAAACTCTTTCCATGTGACTTCGGCAAGAATCACTCCTTGACGTTTTTAATGCTAAAAGGTTTTAGCATCTTGTCAATATGTATCTTTGCTCAGCCCTATTAGGTAAATCTATCTCCATAGATCATCATGCCTAATATAAAGGCTATTTAGCCCAAGCACTTCATTGAAAAACTATTTTCAAATGAAGTCCTAATTCGTGTCAAGAATTTTAATTCTAATTACCAATGTGTCAAGCACACAAGCTTTTTAGAAATATTATTATGCTCCCACTTACTTTCTTGAATTACAAGCATCTTCGTTACCCATTGATGAAGTCAAAACCCTTTTTGACCATTTCATCAAAACACGAAGATTCTAACTCCATTTTGCTCTCTTCTGTCCATCGCTGGAACTCTGAAGTTTGCATACCTACTAGCATCCTCTGGATCGACAAAATACCTTGGACTATAACACATGCAAGTCCTTGGTTTTATTTCCATCAGATGGAAATCCTTTCGTCATCCTTGTTTCATATTTCATGATTGAAATATGTATTAATTGCTAGTTCAACCCGAACCGACTTTAAGCATCGCTACGGTGAAGCAACCTCATCGTAGTCAACTCCTTGAACTTGTATATTGCAACAAGTCGAGCTTTATGGATAAAACATTTTTATTCGTATCAGTTATAGTTCCATAAATATTCGTCAGACTCTAAGTCTTCCGAAAGGTGTATCAAGGTTTTAATCTTGAATCACTTATATGGAAACTATCTCGGATTGTATTGGCATTTAGCCAATTCCGGAGTCAGGGCCTATCAACGCTTCCTTGTGTATCGTAGGTATACTGTTGTCTAACAACAATATCTCGTTTGCGCACCTGAGAGGTTTGCACGAGCCTTGCCTACGTGGTTCAGCTGCAAGTTCGACCGAAGTCCATACATTTTATTGTAGAGACTTCCGTATCAGTCGCAGTAGGAAACTCTGGAATTACTTCCAAGGTCTCTTTCCTTTGACCTGATGACGAAGATACTGGTTATCTCGTCGAGTTGCACTGTCCTCCCACTCACCTTTTGTAAGAACTATTCTCTTTAAAGGCATACCTTTGTATCGGTATAGTGGTGGGGGAATACCCAATGACTTGGGATAACCTACAAAGCAGCACTTGTCTGATTTGGAATAGGTTTGTAACCTTTTACACAAGCCCCATATTCCAAATGTTAAAAAAAGATATAACATGGTTGGGCGTACCATACCATTTCGTCATTTCAACAGACCTGATGAAGCTCTTTTCAGTGTAAAAGCCGCAGTCCCTAAAGCATCACTTTTAAAAGGGATAATGCCAAATTTATTTATGTCATCTTTGATCTCACCATGTCATAAATGGTTCGATTACATCTTCACGGACTTTCCACTTGCAGTGGTGTTCCGGGAGGTGCAAGTTATGAAACCCCTTTCACAACTCATCAGACATTCGCTAAACTTGTAACTCAAATATTTCTTTCTGCAATCGAATTGTGGAAACATAATTTTCTTGTTACAATAACTTCTACTTCATATTTGAAAACCTTTCGAATGATTTCAAAAGATCCAGACTTACGTCTCATCAAGTATATATCCACATATCTACTTGAGTCATTTTTGAAGATAGATAAATCCACTACTTGCAACAACCTTTATCGGACTACACACATCAAATGTATGATCACCAATAAGTTTGTTGTCCGTTCCTTATGGCCTGTGAACGGTATTTCAGTCACTTCTCTTTTCGGAGGAAAGTTGCAAGTGTCAGATGATTCAAAATCAAACGACTTCAAAATCCATCATAATGGAATTTATCCATGCGGGTTTCTCCAATGTGACCAAATGCAGTGCCACACTTGTGTGGTATTCTTTTAGTCTTGCGACATTTAGCGTGAGTGTTATGGATGTATCATATTAACATCAATATTCATAACATACATCCCATCTAGGATGGAAGCATGGCCCTTCATGTTATTCATAATACTGAACAACAATTGTTGTTTTTATGAACAACTCTTTTGCAACAAACATTGTGTAATGGGCTAGAGTGTATGAAACTCTAAAATGAATTATGAAAGTAAACCCAGAGGTAATGTATCATTATCAATATTCATAACATACATCTCATTCATAATGAAAGTATGGCCCTTATGTTACTCATAACATCGAACATCAAAAGTTCTCTTATAAACAACCTTCTTGCAAGATACCTTATGCAATGGGCTAGAGTTTGTGAAACTCCAAATGAATTATAAAAATAAATACAGACGGTAATACACCGATGGAAGGTATAGTAACATTTACTATGTTCCCTGTGTATACCTAAAACTCATTTCTGGCTAGTCTTTCAGGCCATAGTAGTTCTTACATCGAGTTGCAACAGAATGCAATCGAGCGGGTATCTTTGTGATTAACTCACAATACCCAAAAATTAGTGATTAACATGTTTAACCATAATTCCCAAGAACTATATCTTTGACCAGCCTTCTATACATCAAAAACTTGTATGACATTCATACATGAGCTGGATATTCCAGTCTTCTTTCCTTTTTGCCATTATACTTCTAACAGTTTAACTTTTAGTATTTCTCCTACTCTCAGAAGAAGCACCGAACTTAAGAGTGTCATTAGCCCCGGACTTCCTAGGTGTGTAAGTCACACTAACATCCTTCGGACACTTCCTTTCTCTTTAAGTTGTTGTTTTATTCACCTTTCATCATATGACAGGCGTTCTTCTGGATCCCTCTCTTATCAGTCTAATGCATAGTAAACTCCTTTACTAATAGTTTGCAAACAAACATTGCTTTGGATATCTCATATCTTTTAGCCTTTGTCTGTCTCTGAAAATGATTTTCAGATTCCATGAATATCACATAACTATCCAAACTTTCGAAGTTCAGGTCTCATGGAAGCAAATGTATTGCATTTGACTGAAACGGAATTCTAGCTTTTGGATCGAAGGACGAGAGTCACATGATCCATAGCATAAGCGAGAGAATACCAAAGTATGCGATAGGACAAAGTCCTTCTCGGCACTCTTGAGGACAATCCTCACATTACGTTACCAACCGTAAAGTTTTAACCAGATATTTAACAGCTATTCAATTTTAATAGGGAAGGTGGAAACGCGAGCCATTATTCTACAACGATTATGCATATAACACTTAGACAGTGTCCATAATTAATTGCACTGAGAATTAAACAAGTTAATTCAACAGTGCGCTCCCACTCAAATCAATATCTCTCATAATTGATTGTGAGTGATTCAAGACCCTCATTTCCATTCAACGCCATTGAACGAGATGAACACTGATGGCGCGAACTTCAATCGGTAGGCAAACTTGCCGATCACATCTCTATGTGACTCTTGTTCATCTTTCGATGGGCGTGTTCCGAGCTCAGGGAGATCCTTCCAGAACGTCAAGACAACCAAGTGATCTCGCTGCGAGGTCTCAACTCACCCGCCTCACACATCCCTAATCGTTCGCACCCAGGGAGATCCTGCGATGCCCCGAAAAGTTAGGTGCCGTGACGGTGCTACACTTGGGAGAACACTAACTACTTGATATTTTGTGAGAGATCACCCTAATAAAAGCGACTACCGCGCAATCAAGAAGGGTGCATCATAAGGGATAAACATCTCAGGCAATTCATAATAGCATGATATGGTATAGCCCTTTCTGACGGAGAAGTCTTGTATTTCTTCGTCTTTGGCATTCGCGTCGGTGTTCACCTTTGCGAAGATTGCCACCACCTTGTCGATGCACCAGATAATATTGCTATCTCTATAGCTAATAAAATAAGTGCATTACATAAGGTTGACACGCAGGTCATTAAAGTGCAATCATATGGCTCCAGCCATCATGCCAAATCATGACACGCAGGTCATGTTAATCAATTTACATCATATAGTCATCTCATACATAATCAAATTATTATGAGCACTGCTATACCACATCATATGCACATGCAAACCCTCCTGCAAAACCAAGTTAGACGCCTCTAATCGGTTCATGGAAAAACTTGTTTTACGTGGCTTCTAAGGTTTTGAAACAAACCGAAGCTACCAACGTCCATCATCAAGTATGATAATTCAAGTTGCTAGATTAACTTTCCAGGGTGTATGAAAACCGAGATAATAAAATCTCGAGCCCCATACTAAACTTCGTCATACGCATGACCCCCGTGCAGATCATATCTGCATTGCCCTTTCGTCTGCGAAACATCCATCTTTCTTTAACTAAAGTGGAACCCAAAGAACTGTTAGCACTTCGTTGATCTGTCAATCAGCATACTCAGGAGTAGCATGAAAGGATCGCGGATTGCCAGAACTTTGTGAGATTCCACAATGCTGTCAAGATCAGGACTACGCAAATTCAAGGGAAGTAACAAGAACATCGGGTAACAGATTTCATCTGCTACCCGCACAAATAATTTTCAGTAATAGAACTCATCTACTACCTAATTATATTGTGCAACACCCATACATCTCATGTATTCTAGATCGCAACCTGCATCTACGCATAGCACGGCTCTTGATGCCACTGTAGGGTAACGCAGCAGAAAACAAAAAAAATTCCGACCTACGCACCAGCCCAGGACCACTATGGAGACTGCATACAAGGTTTGATCATTTTTGTTACCGACTCGAAGCGCAGCGGAAGTAGAGTCGATGACGATCATCGGTGCAGATCCCCGCAGCTAGGATTTACAACCTCCCAACCGCGAGGATGTATACCCTCGTCTTCCCTTCGGACAGCCCTCCGGGAGGCGGTCGAACAGTCCCCCGGACGGTGTCGCGGACAGCCCTTCGGGAGGACCTTCGAAACTCGAACGGTCACTCGGACAGCCCTTCGGGAGGACCCACAGAACTCGGACCGTCACTTGGACAGCCCTTCGGGAGGCACTCTCGAACAGCCCCTCAGGCACTAAGATCGAAACTACGACCTCTCTACAGAGTTGCACACATACAGTGTCATCTATCCGGCAGGGCTTCGCCGTCCAGAACTAGTTCCCACCGGAACCCAGACAGCCTTTCGGCACTACGAAACTATTTCGTGGGAGGGAGAGAGAATGCCAGATCATGCATGGCTTGTGTGAGAGAGTTGGAGTGGAGTTGGAGAGCACCTCTCCTCCTCCTTATATAGTGGTGGAAGGGGTGAGGGGGGGCTGAAAATCAGCCCACTAAACATGCACCCACCAAACAAGGAAAACATGTTCCCACCAAACATGGAGAAAACATGTTCCCTTGTCCATGGTGTTCCCCCATGGGGCCCCACCTTCCTCCCAACACTCTCCACCATTTGTGGGGGCTGCCCCCCACCGTGGGGGGCCCCCCCCAACATTTTGTCCAGCCACAAGGGGGCTGCCCCCAAAGGGGGCCCCCCCAAAAACAGCCCCCACGATCTGTGGGATCTTGTCCCCTCACGCTGGGACAAGATGTTTTCCGCGACTATTATTTCTGAAAAATTCCAGAAGGTCCCAGAACATTTCCGGCACCCTCTAAAATTATCTGGATGCGCTCTGGAACATTTCCAGTATGGTGGTTTAATTTAAAACCATCTTTGTTTACCCGGTAAACAACTCCGGCAGCTCCGAAACTTTTTTTTTCGGTTTTTTCTCCAGAAAAATTCCAGAAATTACCAGACCAATCTGGCAACCTCCAAAACATTCCCGGTGCTTGCCAAAACCTTTTTGGATCAATGGTTTTATCCGAAACAACTTTTCGGTTTTACCGAAACTTTTTCAGTGTTCTCTCTCCGGAACTCTTCCGTTGTCTCCGAAACTTTTCGGTGATTTTCTCTCAGACTCCCTGTCTAGTATTCAGCAGATAGATGACCCTTAAGCGTGTGACCCTATAGGTTCGGTGAAGTATAGACATGACACGGAGCACCTTCCGATCAATGATCAACATCGGAGCCGTGGACACCCATATTGACCCCTATACCCACACGAATGAATATTCGAGTGAACCTCCAGTTGCCGTGTGCTATTCCTGTTGCTTCACGATATGTTACAAATACCCGAGGTTAGACATGTAGGCATTTCCGTGGATCAACAACTTGTCCACTATGCCAGTTACCTCGTTACCGGTATTGTTCTCTTTTCTCGTTACCGTGTTCCGGCATCCCTGTGATCAAATCACAAAGTGTCTGGCCAGATGATGATGGATACCGTAACACCGAGAGGGCCCAGAGATATCTCTCCATCGTCGGAGGAGCAAATCCCAATCTCGAGCTATCAAGTTACTTGACACACTTTTCCATGAACCCGTAAGCCGCCGTAATAGCCACCCATTTACGGATGACGTTTAACAAACCCCAAAGTTCATGAATCAAGCATGAAGAAACTCGATACTCTCATGGTCTGAGGAATTATGCAAACGTTAACCATCTCTGTGTTATTAACCATTAACTTGTGACGAAGGAATCTCATAGCATAACATCAATCGGGTCGATTCAACACAAATGTTTTGCTAACATTGTGCCCTCAAAATTGCTGGCATAGTCATGCCCATGATCAGGAAAACAGGATCATCATGCAATACTTGAGCCAGTCATAGAGGCTTGACTAGGAATACATTTTATCGTTTATTATTCCACACGTGCATATGAGTCTTCCTCCGAGCCTCGTTTTATTTGCAGACTCGAGAACCATAGCAGTTATAGCATGGAACCTAAACCTAATTATGAACAGGGAGATAATCAATAACATTTATTATTGCCTCTAGGGCATATCTCCTACAGTATGCACCCTTGTCGACGTACGAGGTTCGACAGTAATTTGATCTGAAGCTTCATGATCATCATCACTAGCTTCCTCTTCAACTGACATAGGTGCCACAGAAACATCTTTCTGTGCTGTGCTACTCTCTGGTTGAAGTAAAGGTTCAACAACCTTATCAAGTTCTATCTTCCTCCCACTCAATTCTTTCAAGAGAAACTATTTCTCGAGAAAGGACCCGTTCTTAGCGACAAACACTTTGCCCTCGGATCTGAGATAGAAGGTATGCCCAATCGTCTCCTTTGGGTATCCTAAGAAGATCCATTTGTCTGCTTTGGGTTCGAGCTTATCAGGCTAAAGCCTTTTCACATAAGCGTCGCAGCCCCAAACCTTAAGAAACGACAACTTAGGTTTCTTGCCAAACCATAATTCATACGGTGTCGTCTCAACGGATTTAGATGGCGCCCTATTTAAAGTGAATGTAGTTGTCTCTAATGCATAACCCCAAAACGATAGTGATATATCGTCAAGAGACATCATAGAATGCACCATATCCAATAAGGTACGATTACGATGTTCGGACACACCATTATGCTGTGGTGTTCCAGGCGGCATCAGTTGTGAAACAATTCCACATTGTCTTAAGTGATTGCCAAACTCAGAACTCAGATACTCTCCCCTTCGATCATATCATAGGAATTTGATCTTCTTGTTACGATGATTCTCAATTTCACTCTGAAATTGCTTGAACTTTTCAGACATTTCAGACTTATGCTTCATCAAGTAAATATACCTCAAATCATCGGTGAAGGTGAGAAAGTAATGATATCCACCACGTGCGTCAACACTCATCGGGCCGCACACATCAGTATGTATGATTGCCAACAAGTCAATTGCCCGTTCCATTGTTCCGGAAAACGAGGTTTTAGTCATCTTGCACATGAGGCATGGTTCGCATGTGTCAAGTGGTTCAAAATCAAGTGACTCCAAAAGTCCATCAGCATGGAGTTTCTTCATGCGCTTTACACCAACATGACCTAAGCGGCAGCGCCACAAGAAAGTGGTATTATCATTATCAACTCTACATCTTTTGGCCTCAATGTTATGAACATGTGTATCACTACGATTGAGATTCAATAAACCATTCACCTTGGGTGCATGACCATAGAAGGTATTATTCATGTAAATAGAATAACCATTATTCTTTGACTTAAATGAATAACCGTATTGCAATAAACACAATCTAATCATGTTCATGCTCAACACAGACACCAAATAACATTTATCTAGGTTCAACACTAATCTCGAAGGTAGAGGGAGCGTGCGATGGTGATCACATCAACCTTGGAAACACTTCCAACACACATCATCACCTCGCCCTTAGCTAGTCTCCGTTTATTCCGTAGCTTTTGTTTCGAGTTACCAATATTAGCAACTAAACCGGCATCTAATACCCAGGTGCTACTAGGAGTACTAGTAAGGTACACATTAATAACACGTATATCAAATATACTATTTTTGAAGTTGCCAGCCTTCTTATCTATTGGGGTAGTTCCGCTACCAGTGACCGTTCCCCTTACAATAGAAACACTTAGTCTCGGGTTTAGGTTCAACCTTGGGTTTCTTCACTAGAGCGGCAACTGGCTTACCATTCATGAAGTTTCCCTTCTTGCCCTTGCCCTTCTTGAAACCAGTGGTCTTGTTAACCATCAACACTTGATGCTCCTTCTTGATTTCTACCTTCACGGCCTTAAGCACCGCGAACATCTCCGGGATCATGTCCATCCCTTGCATGTTATAGTTCATCATGAGGCTCTAGTAGCTTGGTGATAGTGACTAGAGAACCCTGTCAATCACTATCTTATCTGGAAGATTAACTCCCACTTGATTCAAGCGATTGTAGCACCCAGACATTCTGAGCACATCCTCACTGGCTGAGCTATTCTCCTCCATCTTGTAGGCAAAGAACTTGTCAGAGGTCTCATACCTCTCAACACGGGCATGAGCCTGAAATACCAATTTCAGTTCTTAGAACATCTCATATGTTCCATGGTGTTCAAAACGCCTTAGGAGCCCCGATTCTAAGCCGTAAAGTATGGCGCACTGATACGTCTCCAACGTATCTATAATTTTTGATTGTTCCATGCTGTTATATTATCATTCTTGGATGTTTCACAATCATTTTATAGTCATTTTATATCATTTTTTGGTACTAACCTATTGACATAGTGCCAAGTGCCAGTTGCTGTTTTTTGCATGTTTTTTACATCACAGGAAATCAATACCAAACGGAGTCCAAATGCAGCAAAACTTTTTGTGGATTTTTTTTGGACCAGAAGACATCCAGTGGGCCGGAGAAGCGCTTGGGGGGGTGCTCCGAGGGGAGCACAACCCACCAGGTTGCGCCTGGAGGCCCAGGCGCGCCCTGGTGGGTTGTGCCCACCTTGGGTGCCCCCCGAACCGCCTCTTTGCTCTATAAGTACCCCAATATTCCAGAAACCCTAAGAGAGTCAACGAAAATCAATTCCAGCCACCGCAGAGTCCAGAACCACCAGATCCAATCTAGACACCATCATGGAGGGGTTCACCACTTCCATTGGTGCCTCTCCGATGATGCATGAGTAGTTCTTTGTAGACCTACTGGTCCGTAGTTAGTAGCTAGATGGCTTTCTCTCTCTCATTTGATTCTCAATACAATGGTCTCTTGGAGATCCATATGATGTAACTCTTTTTGCGGTGTGTTTGTTGGGGTCCGATGAACTTTGAGTTTATGATCAGATCTATCTTTTTATCCATGAAAGTTATTTGAGTCTTCTTTGATCTCTTATATGCATGATTGCTTATAGCCTCGTATTTCTTCTCCGATATTTGGGTTTTGTTTGGCCAACTTGATCTATTTATCTTGCAATGGGAAGATGTGCTTTGTAGTGGGTTCGATCTTACGGTGCTTGATCCCAGTGACAGAAGGGGAACCGACACGTATGTATCGTTGCTACTAAGGATAAAACAATGGGGTCTATTTCTACATAAATAGATCTTGTCTACATCATGTCATCATTCTTATTGCATTACTCCGTTTCTCCAGGAACTTAATACACTAGATGCATGCTGGATAGCGGTCGATGTGTGGAGTAATAGTAGTAGATGCAGGCAGGAGTCGGTCTACTAATCTTGGACGTGATGCCTATATAATGATCATTGCCTGGATATCGTCATGATTATTTGAAGTTTTATCAATTGCCCAACAGTAATTTGTTCACCCATCGTTTGCTATTTTTCTCGAGAGAAGCCACTAGTGAAACCTACGACCCCCGAGTCTCTTTTCCAATATATTTGCTTTCAAGATAGGTTTTGCGATTCGCTCTTTTGTTTATTTGCAACTTTTATTTTCAGATCTATTAAACCAAAAATACAAAATACCTTGCTGCACTTTATTTTATTTGGCGTTTGATCTATCAATATTTACTACTCTCTCATGTCTGTTTGCCAATTTTTGCGCCGTTGCCCGAAAGGGATTGACAACCCCTTTTACACATCGGGTTGCGAGTATTTGTTATTTGTGTGTAGGTGCTATTTACGTAGTGTTGCTTGGTTCTCCTACTGGTTCGATAACCTTGGTTTCATCACTGAGGGAAATACCTACCGCCGCTGTGCTGCATCATCCCTTCCTCTTTGGGGAAATACCGACGTAGCTTCAAGCCGCATCAAAAGGAATTTCTGGCGCCGTTGCCGGGGAGGATCTTCAACATATACTAGGTTCCTAATCACAAATATCATCTCCTCGCAATTTACATTATTTGTCATTTGCCTCTCGTTTTCCTCTCCCCCACTTCACAAAAATTTGCCGTTTTATTCGCCCTCTTTTTCGTTCGCTGTTTTCTTGCCGGATCTATTTTTGCGTGCGTTCTTGTTTGCTTAGTCATGATGCCTCAAAGAAAATATTATGATGTTCCTTACCCCAATATTTTGCTTGAAATTGAGAAAAGTACTAAGGAATATATGACTACACAATTTGAGCATAATAAGTATTTTACCGAGGAACTTAAGGAGCACTCCGTTGTGCTAGATGCTATAACAAAACAACTTGATGATATTAGCAGGGAAGTTTGCAATCTCCAATCTAAATATTCTTTTGCTGAAAGTTTGCTTGGAAAAATATCCGATGCACAAGCTACCCTAGTAAATCAAATGGCCGCTAAACCAATCTCGTTAGAAGATAAAAGTGATGAAGATCTTAAAATGATTGGTGTTTCTTCTATTGATTCCTTGTTTAGTAAAATTAAGATTGATGAAAAAGGGACTGGGGAAGAGTCAACTTTAGTTAGAAGGCGTCCCAATAATTTGGAGGGTGAAAATCTTGTTGAAAATTTTGATAAAAGTGGGTTTGAAGAGGTCAAGACTTTAACTAGTAATGTGCCCACTATTTTGGATTACAAAGACTTTAATTATGATAGCTGCTCTTTGATTGATTGTATTTCTTTGTTGCAATCCATGATAAATTCACCCCATGCTTATGAACAAAATAAAGCTTTTACTAAACATATTGTTGATGCTATGATGAAAGCTTTGGAAGAAAAGTTGGAATTAGAAGTTTCAATTCCTAGAAAATTACATGATGAGTGGGAACCTACTATCAAAGTCAAGATTAAAAATTATGAGTGTTTTGCTTTATGTGACTTGGGTGCTAGTGTTTCTACAATTCCAAAATCTTTATATGATGTGCTTGGTCTTACCGATATTGAAGAATGCTCTTTAAATTTGCACTTGGCAGATTCTACTATTAAAAAGCCTATGGGAAGGATTAATGATGTTCTTATTCTTGCAAATAGTAATTATGTGCCCATAGATTTTATTGTTCTTGATATTGATTGTAATCCGTCTTGTCTAATTATTCTTGGTAGACCGTTTTTACGCACTATTGGTGCCATGATTGATATGAAAGAAGGCAATATTAAATTTCAATTTCCACTAAGGAAGGGTATGGAACACTTCCCTAGAACAAGAATTAGGCCTCCATATGAATCAATCATGAGGGCATCTTATGGATCTCGAAACAAAGATGACAAAACTTAGATCCTTGCGTTATGCCTAGCTAGGGGCGTGAAACAATAGCGCTTGTTGGGAGGCAACCCAAGGAATAAAATTTATTTTTGCTTTTTGCTTTCTATTCTTGAGTGTTTTCACAATTATGCTACTATTATAATTGTGTTTTTTGTGTTTTAATTAGTGTTTGTGCCAAGTAAAGCCTTTAGGATTATGTTGGGTGATAGTTGATTTGATCTTCTTGGAAAACAGAAAATTTTGCGTCCAGTAAAACAATTTTCAAAATTCACACAAGAGACGAAAAATTATGAATTTTTTACACAAGATTTATATACAAATTTCCTATGTTTTCAGAAAATTTCAGAATTTTTGGAGTTTCATAAGTATTCGAAATATCCAGATTTCTACAGACTGTTCTGTTTTTGACAGATTCTGTTTTCTTTTCGTTGTGTACTTGTTTTGATGATTCTATGGTTTTCTTTGATGAGTTTTTGACATAGAAAAGTTGGAATACAGTAGATATAATACAAGTATAAAATATTAATTGGTTTTCTACAGTACTTATAGTAGTGATTTGCTTTCTTATACTAACGGATCTCACGAAGGTTTTGTTGAGTTTTGTGTGATTGAAGTTTTCAAGTTTTGGGTTATCTTACGATGGATGAAGGAATAAGGAGTAAGAAGAGCCTAATCTTGGGGATGCCCATGGCATCCCAAGCTATTATCCAAAGAGAAGCAAGCAACTAAGCTTGGGGATGCCCCGAGTGGCATCCCCTCTTTCTTCTAACGACCATCGGTATTTTACTCGAAGCTATATTTTTATTCGTCACATACTATGAGTTTTGCTTGGAGCGTCTTGTATGATATGAGTCTTTGCTTGTTTTGCTTTATGTTCTAAGTTATGAATCCTTGCTGGACACATCTATTTGAGAGAGCCAAAATTATGCCATGACTTGTTAGAATTGCTCTCTATGCTTCACTTAATTTTTTATGAGCTATGGATTTGCTCTAGTGCTTCACTTATATCTTTTTGAGCACGGCGTGCTTTAGTATTTTTGAATAAATGCTCTCATGCTTCACTTAGATTTATTTGGGAGTTAGTAAATTTTTTAAGAAATTCTCTCTTTCTTCAATTAAATTAATTTGAGAGAAAGAAGTATTATGCTCATGTTCTTCACTTATATTTGTTTGAGCTTATCAAAGCAACACATGAAAATTAGTTCCAAAGTGATAGATATCCAAGAAGGATATAATAAAAACTTTCATGAAGATCATTGGACAAAATAAACTTGATTCCTTGTAATAGTTTTGAGATATGATGATGTGATATGTGAGTTATGTTGATGAGTAATTGTGCTTTAGTAAGAATATTGGTGTTAAGGTTTGTGATTCCCTATGCAAGCACGAAAGTCAATAGTCATGCAATGAAATTATATCCTACTTGTGGTGCATTATTCGGTGTTAATTATGCTTAATGCTCGCTTATGAGATTATTCGTTTTTTGGTTGGTCGCTTCTCAATCTTTTGCTAGCCTTCATTTTGCACTAAGTATGATCACTACTTGTGCATCCAAAACCCTTTAAACTAGTTTTGCCACATGAGTCCACTATATCTACCTATATGCGGTATTCTTTTACCGTTCTAAGAAAATTTGTATGTGCCATCTCTAATTTTCAAAATAAACTTCTCTTTTGTGTGTTCGTACCGCTCGCGAGGCGGTAAGGGGTGGCTAATATTTTCCATGCTAGATGTGTTATTCTCACGATGAGTGTTTATTCACTTGTCATTGCACGAGAGTAAGGCAAAGGTATTAGGGATGCCCAGTCCCGAAATGAAAAATGAATTTACTTTATGTTGTCAAATAATAAATTCCTTGGAAAGTGTTGGTATGGAGGACACCCGTGGATACAGCTAGCCATGGAAAGTGAAAGAAATGGTGGAAAAAGGAATAAACTTTATTTTCTGTTTGGGAACCGCCTATGATATATGGAAAGTGTTGGGAACTCTAAGTCATTCTCGTTGGTGGGAAAAGCACACCTCCCAAAATGTTTTTATCTCTAAGTTTTTCGCTTTGATCTCTGGCACCTCTACAAATCCCTACTTCCCTCTGCGAAGGGCCTTTCTTTACTTTATGCAATTTTTATTTTTAATTTGAGTCTCCATCTTCTCTTATAAAGCACCAACTAGGGGGCACTATGATCGTACTTGAGCATTGGGTGTAGTTAATATGCGAGTGTGTTTCATGAATGGATCAATGGTTGAGCATGATGGGCAAGGGATAACTTATTTTAGCGTTGATATTTTGAAAGACATAGTTGCTTGTTGATATGCTTGAGTATTTAAGTCATAATGTCAAAACAAGACTATTGCTTTGAATCATATAAAAGTCCAAATGTCCATGCTATAAAGGAAAGAATATGAGATGACATGTTAGGCAGCATTCCACATCAAAAATTCTGTTTTTATCATTTACCTACTCGAGGACGAGCAGGAATTAAGCTTGGGGATGCTGATACGTCTCCAACGTATCTATAATTTTTTATTGTTCCATGCTGTTATATTTTCATTCTTGGATGTTTCACAATCATTTTATAGTCATTTTATATCATTTTTTGGTACTAACCTATTGACATAGTGCCAAGTGCCAGTTGCTGTTTTTTGCATGTTTTTACATCGCAGGAAATCAATACCAAACGGAGTCCAAATGCAGCAAAACTTTTTTGTGGATTTTTTTTGGACCAGAAGACATCTAGTGGGGCGGAGAAGTGCCTGGGGGTGCTCCGAGGGGAGCACAACCCACCAGGGCGCGCCTGGAGGCCCAGGCGTGCCCTGGTGGGTTGTGCCCACCTCGGGTGCCCCCCGAACCGCCTCTTTGCTCTATAAATACCCCAATATTCCAGAAACCCTAAGAGAGTCGACGAAAATCAATTCCAGCCGCCGCAGAGTCCAGAACCACCAGATCCAATCTAGACACCATCATGGAGGGGTTCACCACTTCCATTGGTGCCTCTCCGATGATGCGTGAGTAGTTCTTTGTAGACCTAAGGGTCCGTAGATAGTAGCTAGATGGCTTTCTCTCTCTCGTTTGATTCTCAATACAATGATCTCTTGGAGATCCATATGATGTAACTCTTTTTGTGGTGCGTTTGTTGGGATCCGATGAACTTTGAGTTTATGAATAGATCTATCTTTTTATCCATGAAAGTTATTTGAGTCTTCTTTGATCTCTTATATGCATGATTGCTTATAGCCTCGTATTTCTTCTCCGATATTTGGGTTTTGTTTGGCCAACTTGATCTATTTATCTTGCAATGGGAAGAGGTGCTTTGTAGTGGGTTAGATCTTACGGTGCTTGATCCCAGTGACAGAAGGGGAACCGACACGTATGTATCGTTGCTACTAAGGATAAAACGATGGGGTATATTTCTACATAAATAGATCTTGTCTACATCATGTCATCGTTCTTATTGCATTACTCCGTTTCTCCATGAACTTAATACACTAGATGCATGCTGGATAGCGGTCGATGTGTGGAGTAATAGTAGTAGATGCAGGCAGGAGTCGGTCTACTAATCTTGGACGTGATGCCTATATCATGATCATTGCCTGGATATCATCATGATTATTTGAAGTTTTATCAAATCCCCAACAGTAATTTGTTCACCCACCGTTTGCTATTTTTCTCGAGAGAAGCCACTAGTGAAACCTACTGCCCCCGGGTCTCTTTTCCAATATATTTGCTTTCAAGATATGTTTTGCTATTCGCTCTTTTCTTTATTTGCAACTTTTATTTTCAGATCTATTAAACCAAAAATACAAAAATACCTTGCTGCACTTTATTTTATTTGGCGTTCGATCAATATTTACTACTCTCTCATGTCCGTTTGCCAATTTTTGGCGCCGTTGCCCGAAAGGGATTGACAACCCCTTTTACACGTCGGGTTGCGAGTGTTTGTTATTTGTGTGCAGGTGCTGTTTACGTAGTGTTGCTTGGTTCTCCTACTGGTTCGATAACCTTGGTTTCATCACTGAGGGAAATACCTACCGCCGATATGCTGCATCATCCCTTCCTCTTTGGGGAAATACCGACGTAGCTTCAAGCCGCATCACGCACTAAACTATCAAGTAGTCATTTCAATGTGTTTGCCAGATGTTCACAACATCCACAGACGATGCAAGAGGGGTTGGCACACCGAGCAGTGCATCAAGGTCATAAGCCTTCTGTGCAGTAGTGAGGACAATCCTCAAACTACGGCCCTAGTCCTCATAATTGCTTACAATATCTTTCAACTTAGTCTTTCTCTAGGAACGTATTGAAATAGGGAGCTACAACGCGAGCCATTGATCTACAGCATAAATTTGCAAAGGTTACTTAGACTATTGTTCATGATAAATGAGTTCAATTAATCATATTACCTAAGAACTCCCACTCAAATCAATATCCCTCCGGTTGTCCGAGTGTAACACGATCCAAATTCACCAACCCAAGTCCGATCATCACGTGAGATGAGGTGGTTTCAATGGTGAACATCTCCATGTTGATCATATCTACTATATGACTCATGTTCGACCTTTCGGTCTCAAGTGTTCTGAGGCCATGTCTGTACATGCTAGGCTCGTCAAGTTTAACCCAAGTGTTCCGCATGTGCAACACTGGCTTGCACCCGTTGTATGTGAACGTAGAGTCTATCGCACCCGATCATCACGTGGTGCTTCGAAACGACGAACTTTCGCAACGGTGCACACTTGGGGAGAACACAATTTTATCTTGAAATTTTAGTGAGGGATCACCTTATAATGCTACCGTCGTCCTAAGCAAAATAAGATGCATGAAAGGATTAACATCACATGCAAATCATAAGTGACATGATATGCCATCAACTTGTGCTTTTGATCTCCATCTCCAAAGCACCGACATGATCTCCATCGTCACCGGCATGACACCATGATCTCCATCATCGTGTCGCCATCGGGGTTGTCACGCCAACCATGCTTCTACTACTATTGCTACCGCTTAGCGATAAAGTAAAGCATTACATAGCACTTAATGATTGACATGCAGGTCATACAATAATTAAAGACAACCCTATGGCTCCTGCCGGTTGCCGTATGCATCAACATGCAAGTCGATATAAACTATTACAAACATGATCATCTCATACGTCAAATATATTTCATCATGTCTTTGGCCATATCATATCACAACATACCCTGCAAAAACAAGTTAGACATCCTCTACTTTGTTGTTGCATGTTTTATGTGGCTGCTATGGGTATCTAGACAGAACGATTCTTACCTACGCAAAGCCACAACGGTGATATGCAAGTTGCTATTTAACCTTCTACAAGGACCGCCTTTGTCGAATCCGATTCAACTAAGGTGGGAGAGACAAACACCCGCCAGCCATCTTTATGCAACAAAGTCACATGTCAGTCGATGGAACCGGTCTCATGTACGTGGACATGTAAAGTTGGTCCGGGCCGCTTCATCCCACAATACGGCCGAATCAAGAAAAGACCAAGGAAGGAAGCAATCTGAATATCAACGCCCACAAACTCCTTTGTGTTCTACTCGTGATGTCATCTACGCATAGACCTGGCTCTGATACCACTGTTGGAGAACGTTGCATGGGAAACAAAATTTTCCTACGCTCACCAAGATCCAATCTAGGAGATGACCATCTACGAGAGGAGGGATTGGATCTACATACCCTTGTAGATCGCTAAGCGGAAGCGTTAAGAAATGCGGTTGATGTAGTCGAACGTCTTCGCGATCCAATCACGATCCGTCCCGCGAACTCCGATCCAAGTGCCAAACGGACGGCACCTCCGCGTTCAACACACGTACAGCTTGATGACGCCTTCACCTCCTCGATCCAGCGAGCGATGGTGAAGTAGCAGCTTGAGTCCTCCGGCAGCACGACGGCGTGGTGGCGGTGGTGGTGGCGGAATCTCAGCAGAGCTTCGCTAAGCACTATAGAGAGGAAGAGGGATGCGAGGGAGAGGAGAGGCAGCGCCGTGGCGTAGAAGGGTGCGGCTGCCCTCTCTCTACCTCTCTATATATAGGGGGAAGGGGGAGAGGGGGGTGCCCCTAGGGGATCCCATCTGGGGCCGACGGCCACAAGAGAGGAAACCCTAGATGGGTTTTCCCCCCTAGGAGACTTGGCCCCCAAGCCAAATGGTGGGAATCCCTAGGGGGCGCCCCCAACCCTCCTAGTTACGTGAGATGGGGTGAGGGGGGCGCTTAGCCCCTTAGTGGGCTGGTTTTCCCCCTCTCCTTGGCCCATGGGGCACCCCAACACTTGTAGGGACCCCCCGAAACCCCTTTCGGTCATGCTGGTCTTCACCCGGTACCCCCGGAGAAAATTCCGGACTCCAATACCCTTTGTCCAATATATCAATATTCACCTCCGGACCATTCCGTAGTTCCTCGTCACGTCCGGGATCTCATCCGGGACTCCGAACAACCTTCGGTAACCACCATTATGACTCAACTATACTTATATCGTCACCAAACGTTAAGTGTGTAGAGCCTGCGGGTTCGAGAACTATGCAGACATGACCGAGACACCTCTACGGTCAATAACCAATAGAGGGACCTGGATGCCTATATGGTTCCTACATATTCTACGAAGATCTTATCGGTCGAACCTCGATGTCAAGGATTCAGCTAATCCCGTATGCAGTTCCCTTTGTCTATCGGTATGTTACTTGCCCGAGATTCGGTCGTCGGTATCTCCATACCTAGTTCAATCTCTTTACCGGCAAGTCTCTTTACTCATTCCGTAATACAAGATCCCGTGGCTAACTCATTAGTCACATTGCTTGCAAGCTTCTTGTGATGTTGTATTACCGAGTGGGCCCTGAGATACCTCTCCGTCATACGGAGTGACAAATCCCAGTCTTGATCCATGCCAACTCAACATACACCCTCGAAGATACTTGTAGAGCACCTTTATAGTAACCTAGTTACATTGCGATGTTTGGTACACACAAGGTACTCCTCCGGTGTCAGTGAGTTGCATGATCTCATGGTCATAGGAACATATACTTGACATGTAGAAAACGATAGCAACAAACTTGATACGATTACATGCTACGTTTATAGTTTGGGTCTTGTCCATCACATCATTCTCCTAATGATGTGATCCCGTTATCAAATGACAACTCATGTCCATGGCTAGGAAACCATAGCCATCATTGATCAACGAGCTAGTCTGGTAGAGGCCTACTAGGGACATGTTGTCTATGTATCCACACATGTATTTGAGTTTCCGATCAATACAATTCTAGCATGGATAATAAATGATTATCATGAATGGGGAAATATAATAATAACTAATTTATTATTGCCTCTAGGGCATATTCCCAACAAAGGTCCCATATAATCAAATCCCCAAACATCAAATGGTTCAATAACAAGTGAATAGTTCATAGGCATTTCCTGACGTCTACTTATATTACCAATTCTTTGACATTCATCACATGACAAGACAAACTTACGAGCATCTTTGAAAAGAGTAGGCCAATAAAAACCAGATAATAATACCTTTTGTGCAGTTCTGTCTCCAGCATGGTGTCCTCCGTAAGCCTCGGAGTGACACTTGCATATGATTTGTTCCTGTTCATGCTCAGGTACACAACATCTAATAACACCATCTACTCCTTCTTTATAAAGGTGTGGGTCATCCCAGAAGTAATTAATGTCTTAAATCATAGAAAAACTTTTTCTTTTGTTGGTATGTGAAATTAGGTGGTATAAATTTAGAATCAATATAATTAGCATAGTCTGCATACCATGGACTACTAAGAGAAGCATTTATGACAGCTAATTGTTCATCAGGAAAGCTATCATCAATAGGTAGTGGGTCATCAAAAATATTTTCTAATCTAGACAAGTTGTTGCTACTTCTTGAGCTTGCGTTGGTTTTTCCCTTGAAGAGGAAAGGGTGATGCAGTAAAGTAGAGATAAGTATTTCCCTCAGTTTGAGAACCAAGGTATCAATCCAGTAGGAGACAACGCACAAATCACCGAATACCTGTACAAACAATCAAACAACTTGCACCCAACGCGGTAAAGGGGTTGTCAATCCCTTCACGGTTACTTGCAAAAGTGAGATCTGATAGATATAGATGAAACTAAATAAAAGATAAAGTAAATATTTTTGGTATTTTTGGTTTATAGATCGGAAAGTAAAAGATTGCAAAATAGTAGATCAGAAACTAATATAGTAGATTGGAAACTTATATGATGGAAAATAGACCCGGGGTCCATAGGTTTCACTAGAGGTTTCTCTCAAGATAGCAAATAATACGATGGGTGAACAAATTACTGCCAAGCAATTGATAGAAAACCGCAAAGTTATGACGATATCTAAGGCAATGATCATTAATATAGGCATCACGTCCATGTCAAGTAGACCGAAACGATTCTGCATCTACTACTATTACTCCACACATCGACCGACTCCTGCCTGCATCTAGAGTATTAAGTTCATGAAGAACAGAGTAACGCATTAAGTAAGATGACATGATGTAGAGAAATAAACTCAAGCAATATGATGTAAACCCCATCTTTTTATCCTTGATGGCAACGATACAATACGTGCCTTGCTGCCCCTACTGTCACTGGGAAAGGACACCACAAGATTGAACCCAAAGCTAAGCACTTCTCCCATTGCAAGAAAAACCAATCTAGTTGGCCAAACCAAACCGATAGTTCAAAGAGAATTACAAAGATATCAAATCATGCATAAAAGAATTCAGAGAAGATCCAAATAATATTCATAGATAATCTGATCATAAATCCACAATTCATCAGATCTCGGCAAACACACCGCAAAAAAGTATTACATTGAATAGATCTCCAAGAACATCGAGGAGAACATGGTATTGAGAATCAAAGAGAGAGAAGAAGCCATCTAGCTACTAGCTATGGACCCGTAGGTGTGAGATAAACTACTCACGCTTCATCGGAAGGGCAATAGAGTTGATGTAGAAGCCCTCCGTGATCGAATCCCCCTATGGCACGATGCCGGAAAAGGTCCCTAGATGGGATCTCACTGGTACAGAAGGTTGCGGCGGTGGAAAAGTGTTTTCGTGGATGCCTCTGGTGGTTTGGGAACATATGTGAATATATAGGCGAAACAATTAGGCCAGGGGAGTCACGGGGGGCCCACAAGGTAGGGGGCGCTCCCTACCCCCCTTGTGGCCGCCTCGTGGCTCCTCCGACTTCATCTCCAAGTCTCCTGGGTGTCTTCTGGTCCAAGAAAAATCATCGCGAAGATTTTATTCCGTTTGGACTCCGTTTGGTATTCCTTTTCCACGAATCTAAAAAACAAGAAAAAAACAGAAACATGCACTGGGCTCTAGGTTAATAGGTTAGTCCAAAAAATAATATAAAATAGCATATTAATGCATATAAAACATCCAAAACAGATAATATAATAGCATGGAACAAACAAAAATTATAGGTACGTTGGAGACGTATCAAGCATCCCCAAGCTTAATTCCTGCTCGTCCTCGAGTAGGTGAATGATAAAAACAGAATTTTTTATGTGGAATGCTACCTAACATACTTATCCATGTAATTTTCTTTATTGTGGCATGAATGTTCAGATCCATAAGATTCAAAACAAAAGTTTAGTATTGACATAAAAACAATAATACTTCAAGCATACTAACAAGGCAATTATGTCTTCTCAAAATAACATGGCCAAAGAAAGCTTATCCCTACAAAATCATATAGTCTGGCTATGCTCCATCTTCATCACACAAAATATTCAAATCATGCACAACCCCGATGACAAGCCAAGCAATTGTTTCATACTTTTGATGTTCTCAAACTTTTTCAACTTTCACGCAATACATGAGCGTGAGCCATGGACATAGCACTATAGGTGGAATAGAATATGGTGGTTGTGGAGAAGACAAAAAGAAGAAGATAGTCTCACATCAACTAGGCATATCAACGGGCTATGGAGATGCCCATCAATGGATATAATTGTGAGTGAGTAGGGATTTCCATGCAACGGATGCACTAGAGCTATAAGTTTATGAAAGCTCAAAAGAAAACTAAGTGGGTGTGCATCCAACTCGCTTGCTCACGAAGACCTAGGGCAATTTGAGGAAGCCCATCATTGGAATATACAAGCCAAGTTTTATAATGAAAAATTCCCACTAGTATATGAAAGTGACAACATAGGATACTCTCTATCATGAAGATCATGGTGCTACTTTGAAGCACAAGTGTGGTAAAAGGATAGCAACATTGTCCCTTCTCTGTTTTCTCTCTTTTTTTTATTTGGGCCTTCTCATTTTTTTTTGCCTCTTCTTTTTTTTCGTCCGGAGTCTCATCCCAACTTGTGGGGGAATTATAGTCTCCATCATCCTTTCCTCACATGGGACAATGCCCTAATAATGAAGATCATCAAACTTATATTTACTTACAACTCAAAAATTACAACTCGATACTTAGAACAAAATATGACTCTATATGAATGCCTCTGGCGGTGTACCGGGATGTGCAATGAATCAAGAGTGACATGTATGAAAGAATTATGAACGGTGGCTTTGCCACAAATACGATGTCAACTACATGATCATGCAAAGCAATATGACAATGATGAAGTGTGTCATAATAAACGGAATGGTGGAAAGTTGCATGGCAATATATCTTGGAATGGCTATGGAAATGACATAATAGGTAGGTATGGTGGCTATTTTGAGGAAGGTATATGGTGGGTATATGGTACCGGCGAAAGTTGCGCGGCACTAGAGAGGCTAGCAATGGTGGAAGGGTGAGAGTGCGTATAATCCATGGACTCAACATTAGTCATAAAGAACTCACATACTTATTGCAAAAATCTATTAGTTATCAAAATGAAGTACTACGCGCATGCTCCTAGGGGGATAGATTGGTAGGAAAAGACCATCGCTCGTCCCCGACCGCCACTCATAAGAAAGACAATCAATAAATAAATCATGCTCCGACTTCATCACATAACGGTTCACCATACGTGCATGCTACGGGAATCACAAACTTTAACACAAGTATTTCTCAAATTCACAATTACTCACTAGCATGACTCTATTATTACCATCTCTATATCTCGAAACAATCATAAGGAATCAAACTTCTCATAGTATTCAATGCACTTTATATGAAAGTTTTTATTATATCCCTCTTGGATGCCTATCATATTAGGACTAAATTTATAACCAAAGCAAATTACCATGCTGTTTAAAGACTCTCAAAATAATATAAGTGAAGCATGAGAGTTCAAAAATTTCTATAAAATAAAACCACCGCCGTGCTCTAAAAATATATAAGTGAAGCACTAGAGCAAAATTGCCTAGCTCAAAAGATATAAGTGAAGCACATAGAGTATTCTAATAAATCACGATTCATGTGTGTCCCTCTCAAAAGGTGTGTACATAAAGGATGATTGTGGCAAACTAAAAATCAAAGACTCAAATCATACAAGACGCTCCAAGCAAAACACATATCATGTGGTGAATAAAAATATAGCCTCAAGTAAAGTTACCGATAGACGAAGACGAAAGAGGGGATGCCTTCTGGGGCATCCCCAAGCTTAGGCTCTTGGTTGTCCTTGAATATTACCTTGGGGTGCCTTGGGCATCCCCAAGCTTAGGCTCTTGCCACTCCTTATTCGATATTCCATCAAATCCTTACCCAAAACTTGAAGACTTCACAACACAAAACTCAACAGATAATCTCATAAGCTCCGTTAGTATAAGAAAATAAATCACCACTTTTGGTACGGTTGTGGACTCATTATTTATTTATATTAGTGTAATATCTACTGTATTCCAACTTTTCCATGGTTCATACCCCCCGATACTACCCATAGATTCATCAAAATAAGCAAACAAGACAAAGAAAACAGAATCTGTCAAAAAGAGAACATTCTGCGAAGATCTCAATTGTTCTAATACTTATGTAACTCCAAAAATTCTGAAAAAAAAGTAAAATATAGGAAATTTGTATATAAATCTCTTATAAAAAATTCAGGGTTTTTCAGCAGTCCAGTTAATTATTAAAATTCTGTGACTGGACGAAAAAGTTTCTGTTTTTCAGCAAGATCAAATCAACTATCACCATAAGCCATCCCAAAAGTTTTACTTGGCACAAACACTAATTAAAACACAAAAACACATCTAACCAGAGGCTATATGAATTATTTTTTGGAGAACAGCAAGTAAAAATATTGGGTTGTCTCCTAATAAGCGCTTTTCTTTAAAGCCTTTTAGCAAGGCATTGATAATTTTGATGATGCTCACATGAAAGACAATAATTGAAGCACAAAGAGAGCACCATAAAGCATGTGAAAAACACATCTAAGTCTAACATACTTCCTATGCATAGGCATCTTATAGGCAAACAAATTATCAAGACTAGAAAAAACTAGCATATGCAAAGAAGAAGAAAGAAACAATAGCAATCTCAACATAACGAGATGTAATTTAGTAACATGAAGATTTCCACAACCATATTTTCCTCTCTCATAATAATTACATGTAGGATCATAAGCAAATTCAAAAATATAGCTATCACATAACATATTCTCAACACGATCCACATGCATGCGAAGTTGACACTCTTCCAAAATAGTGGGATTAATATTAACTAAAGTCATGACCTCTCCAAACCCACTTTTATCAAAAAATTCATAAAATTGAATATTCTCCAAATATGTGGGATCTCAAGTTGACACTCTTCCAAACCCACTTTCAATATTATTGCAAACATTATTATCAATTTCATATTCATCATGGGGCTAAAATAAAATTTCAAGATCATAAGAAGAATCACCCCAATCATGATCATTGCAACAAGTAATAGTCATAGCAAAATTAGCATCCCCAAGCTTAGGGTTTTGCATATCATTAACACAATTGACATTAATGGAATTTATAATAACATCATTGCAGTCATGCTTTTCATTCAAGGAGCTATCGTGAATCACTTTATAATTTTCTTCTTTCAACACTTCATCACAATTTTCAGATTCACGAATTTCAAGCAAAACCTCATAAAGATAATCTAGTGCACTCAACTCACTAGCAATAGGTTCATCATAATTCGATCTCTTAAAAAGATTAGCAAGTGAATGAGGATCGATAAACCTTTGTTTCTGTTTTTCAATAAACACACAATTTTACCAAGCAAACAAGCAAACAAACCAAGTAAGACATAAGGGCAAACGAAAAGACGAACGGAAGAAAGGCGAAGAAAAGGAAAATCTTTTCGAAAATCATTTTAGAAGTGGGGGAGAGGAAAACGAGAGGCGAATGGCAAATAATGAAATGCAAGAGATGAGAGTTTTATGATGGGTACTTGGTATGTCTTGACTTGGCGTAGATCTCCCCGGCAACGGCGCAGAAATTCTTCCTGCTACTTCTTGAGCTTGTGTTGATTTTTCCCTTGAAGAGGAAAGGGTGATGCAACAAAGTAGAGATAAGTATTTCCCTCAGTTTGAGAACCAAGGTATCAATCCAGTAGGAGACAATGCACGAATCACCGAATACCTGCATAAACAATCAAACAACTTGCACCCAACGTGATAAAGGGGTTGTTAATCCCTTCACGGTTACTTGCAAAAGTGAGATCTGATAGATATAGATGAAACTAAATAAAAGATAAAGTAAATATTTTTGGTATTTTTGGTTTATAGATCAAAAAGTAAAAGATTGAAAAATAGTAGATCGGAAACTAATATAGTAGATTGGAAACTTATATGATGGAAAATAGACCCGAGGGCCATAGGTTTCACTAGAGGCTTCTCTCAAGATAGCAAATAATACGGTGGGTGAACAAATTACTGCCGAGCAATTGATAGAAAAGCGCAAAGTTATGACGATATCTAAGGCAATGATCATGAATATAGGCATCGCGTCCGTGTCAAGTAGACCGAAACGATTCTGCATCTACTACTATTACTCCAAACATCGACCGACTCCTGCCTGCATCTAGAGTATTAAGTTCATGAAGAACAGAGTAACGCATTAAGTAAGATGACATGATGTAGAGAAATAAACTCAAGCAATATGATGTAAACCCCATCTTTTTATCCTCGATGGCAACAATACAATATGTGCCTTGCTGCCCCTACTGTCACTGGGAAAGGACACCGCAAGATTGAACCCAAAGCTAAGCACTTCTCCCATTGCAAGAAAAACCAATCTAGTTGGCCAAACCAAACCGATAGTTCGAAGAGAATTACAAAGATATCAAATCATGCATAAAAGAACTCAGAGAAGATTCAAATAATATTCATAGATAATCTGATCATAAATCCACAATTCATCGGATCTCGGCAAACACACCGCAAAAAAGTATTACATCGAATAGATCTCCAAGAACATCGAGGAGAACATGGTATTGAGAATCAAAGAGAGAGAAGAAGCCATCTAGCTACTAGCTATGGACCCGTTGGTCTGAGGTAAACTACTCACGCTTCATCGGAAGGGCAATAGAGTTGATGTAGAAGCCCTCCGTGATCGAATCCCCCTCCGGCAGGGTGTCGGAAAAGGTCCCTAGATGGGATCTCACGGGTACAGAAGGTTGCGGCGGTGGAAAAGTGTTTTCGTGGATGCCTCTGGTGGTTTGGGAACATATGTGAATATATAGGTGAAAGAATTAGGTCAGGGGAGTCACGGGGGGCTCACAAGGCAGGGGCGCGCCCTACCCCCCTTGTGGCCGCCTCGTGGCTCCTCCGACTTCATCTCCAAGTCTCCTGGGTGTCTTCTGGTCCAAGAAAAATCATCGCGAAGATTTTATTCCGTTTGGTATTCCTTTTCCACGAAGCTAAAAAACAAGGAAAAAACAAAAACTGGCACTGGGCTCTAGGTTAATAGGTTAGTCCCAAAAATAATATAAAATAGCATATTAATGCATATAAAACATCCAAAACAAATAATATAATAGCATGGAACAAACAAAAATTATAGATACGTTGGAGACGTATCAGTTGTCTGCTATGGGATTCTCAGCCCCTTTCCTATCAGTAATATGTAAATCAAATTCTTGTAGCAAGAGAACCCACCTAATAAGTCTAGGTTTAGCATCTTTCTTTTCCATAAGGTATTTAATAGCAGCATGATCGGTGTGAACAATGACTTTAGAATCAACAATGTAAGATCTGAATTTATCACAAGCAAACACAAATGCTAAAAATTCTTTTTCAGTTGTAGCATAATTTCTTTTAGCACTGTCTAGAGTTTTACTAGCATAATGATACCATTTAATTTCTTATCAACTCTTTGTCCTAGAACAACACCAGCAGCATAATCGCTGGCATCACACATAATTTCAAAGGGTAGGTTCCAATCAGGTGGTTGAACAATAGGTGCAGAAATTAAGGCTTTCTTAAGTATTTCGAAGGCTTCTAAACAATCATCATAAAAAACAAATGGAACATATTTTTGCAAAAGATTAGTAAGAGGCCTAGAAATTTTAGAGAAGTCTTTAATAAATCTCCTATATAAACCAGCATGACCAAGGAAACTTCTTATACCTTTGGTATCCTTAGGACACGGCATCTTTTCAATAGCATCTACTTTAGCTTTATCAACTTCAATACCTCTTTCGAAGATTTTATGCCCCATGTGATGCCCCGGCTCAATCATGCACTAATCATACACGCAAATGCACATGATCAAGCCTAAGGACTCACGGGAAGATATCACAACACAACTCTAAAACATAAATAAACTCATACAAGCTTTATATTACAAGCCAGGGTCCTCGAGGGCTCGAATACATAAGCTTGCGTACAAGCGTCAGCGGAAGCATCAGATATCTGAGTACAGATATAAAAGAAAGCACAGAAAGGCCTTTAGAAAGGCGGGGCAAAATAAAACACTACGATCGAAAGGCGTAGGACTCCTGCCTGGGACCCTCCGATCCTACTCCTTGTCGTCAGTCAACTCGTAGTAGTATCCACCCTCGGGGTAGTAGTAGCGATCGTCGGCGGGGGCAACTGTATCCGGGGCTCCGTTATCTGGTCGCATCAAATGAATATGGGGGAAAAGGAAAGCAAAGCAACGGTGAGTACTCATCCGAAGTACTCAGCAAGCAAGAATCTACACTACATATGCAACATTATCAAAGGAAGGCTGTATATGTGGACTGGGCTGCAGAAATGCCAGAATAGAGAGGAGGCCTAGTCCTATCGAAGACTAGCATCTTCAGAGGTCTTGCAGCATTAGAAGAGTGTAGATTAGAACCATATAAAGTAGTAGTAATGTATCAACCTCACCCAGAGATCCTTTCTCGACTCCCTGCGAGAAAGCAATCCCAGAGCCATATAGTCATCAACCTCGTCCGGAGATCCCTTCTCGACTCCCTGCGAGAAGCAATCCCAGAGCCTCATATCCAGGTCTCATCTCAACTTCTAGCTGTATCAATCGGGATACAACTCCGAGTGTCCTTTACCGTAGGACCGGCTATCGATAGATGTGTTCTTCCCTGCAGGGGTGCACCAACTTACCCAACACGCTCGATTAACTCCGGCCGGACACACTTTCCTGGGTCATGCCCGGCCTCGGCCAAATGATACACCGCAACCCTACCTACAGCTCAGCAGAGAGGTCCCCGTCGGTCTACATCCTAAGCGCAAGGTGGTCTTGGCCATCGCGCCTCGCCCTCCGGGTCGTTGTGTGCCGGGCAAACAAGGCTCCACCCCTCAGGATGGTGCCGGCCCAGCCCGGCCGCAGTGCTGAACTGGACATCTGACAGAGCTTTCGGCTGATGCTACGATGCAGAACGCCCATACTATGCCCACGTGATGGTTAGTGCTATCAGGCCAGAGGCCCTCTCGGATCAAATATCCAAATCGTTAGTGGACTAGGGGCTTGCGGTAACGAGCAGAGACTCACGAAAGATGTGACCCCATCGCCCCGTCTCGAGGACTTGCAGCAAGGGCCAAGAATGCCCGGCCACGCCTCGTATTCATCACTCGGGCACCATACAGGCAACCCGTCTTCACAACACTCGCCTCTTAGGCGCACACGGGTACCCCTTAGGGTCAACCCGCCTATCCAAGTAACAGTGTAAGGTCCAAGTATCCGTGTGTCCATAACATCAGGGGAATCCGAGGTATCACCCTCGTTGGATTCCTACTCGATGTATCCGTCAAGGTGAACTCGGAGGAATCACCCTCGATGGGTTCACACTTGAGGTGTTGTACGACAACGTCGTTATCGGAAGTGGTGAAGGAGGAATCACCCTCGATGACCACGACCGAATAGCTACTCTACAGAGTTAACATCAGTAGTGCTACACGAGGTACAACCCTCGGCACTCGATAGTAACGCTGCAGTGTCGTTACAACTAAGGGGGGTGATGTGCGGTGCCGGGGTCTAGTCTTCAATCCCGTTGATCGGGTCTTCGGATAATCCAGTGGGGCAGTCGGGATAAGTGGGGTCACTGATAGGTCTCTACCCAGCCTATACTAAGCAGTCTAGGTTATGCAGGTAATTATCAACAGCAGGTTACAATAAACAGGCTATGCATCAGAATAGGTAAAGCAGCAACAGCAATTCTAATGCAAGCATGAGAAAATAGAATGGGCGATATCGGTATGCTCAAGGGGGGGCTTGCCTGGTTGCTCGGCGGCAAAGGCAAGGTCGTCAATGGTGTCTTCGGTCTCCGGAGCTGCGTCGGTCTCGGGGACGACGTCGGGGTCTAACGAGAGAGAAGAGGGGGAGGAAACAGTATAAATATACAGCAAACATGAGCAACACAACATACGACATGACAATATGCAGTGCCGGGTGTGTCCTAACGTATGGTTGCACGTCACCGAGGAAGGGGGAATCCATCCGGGAATGTTTTCCCGGTTCCGGACATTTGTCAGACAGATGACCGGAGGGGAACGGTTCCATGTTCGGATAGTTAGGGACGTGTGACGGATGAACGGACCGCGTATTCGGATTTGTCTCGTCGTTCTGAGCAACTTTCATGTACAAAGTTTTTCAATCTGAGCTACGGATTATTTTATATGATTTTCTAAAGTTTTTATTAATTTCTAGAATTTAATTATTTATTTAAATTCAACATTATCCGAAACAGTGTATGTTGACATCATCATGACGTCAGCATGATGTCAGCAGTCAACAGGGCCGTTGACCTAGTCAAACTGACGTGTGGGCCCAATACGTCATAGACTGCTAACTAATTAACAGTTAATTAGTTTAATCAGTAGGCTAATTAATCTTAATTAGTTTAGTTAAACAGGATTAATTAAGTTAATTAATTATTTAGTTAAATAAATAAATAATTAATTAATATTTATTTTTATATTTTTTTCATTTTTTTTAAATCGTCCTGGGGGCTGGGGCCCCCTAGTCAGTGGCACAGGGGCCTCGGGCCCCACTGGGCAGTGACCCAGGAGGCCACAGCGGCACGAGCGCGCGGCGCGGCGTTGGCCAGGGGCGAGCGGGCGCCGGGCGCGGCCAGGCGCGTGCCCGGCGGTGAGGGGCGAGGCGGCGAGCAGTGGCAGCGGGCGCTGAGGAGGAGGGGGGTGCGAGCGCGCGCAGGGCGCAACGGCGGTGCGCGTGGGAAGGAGGCCGCGGCGAGCGCGAGCGGCGCGGGCAGCGGCAGCCTCGCACGGCAGCGAGAGGGACGAGGCGGACCGAGGTCAGCGGGCGCGGCAGCGCGCGGCGTTCGCGAGAGCGAGCGGTGGGCGGCGCAGGGAGCGCGCGCGTGCGGGCGCGGCGGCGATGCGAGCTGACGCGGGCGAGGCGAGGGCGCGCGCGAGCGCGGTGTGCGGGCGTGGGCCGGTCAGAGGGGGTGGGGGGAGACGGGCGGCGCTCACCGTGGAGCGTAGGGCAAAGGCAGCGGTGCTCTTGGAGGGAGACGGGGACGGCGATGTGGACGGGGAGGCGAGGTCCGACGAGGCGGCGGCGGCGGCGACGTGCGGCGACGGGCGCGGGGCTCGGCCCGATCCCGATCTGGATCGGGAGAGGGGGAGGGTGCGAGGGGGGAAGTGGGGGAGTGGGCTAGGGTTTCTGGGGGTCCAGGGGAGGGGTAAGTAGGAGGGGAATGGGCCGGCCGGCTGGGCTATGGCCCAGTTGGGCCAGGGGGGTTTCTCTTTTTAATTTTTTTGTCTTGTTTTCTTTTTGTCTTTATCTTTTACTTATCCTTATTTCCTGTTTTTGTAATTAGTTAGGCCTCAAAATGACTTTTGTAAAATATGGCATTTGCTCCAATAATTACTAGGCATTCTCTGCCACTGCCAAAAATTGGTTTGGAGACAAATGGGTCTCACACAAATTTTACAATAAATAAAATGTATTAAACCCTGCTGTTTTGGTAAAGATAGAGCCACCTAATTAATTTATTAATTGTTGGTTACAATTTTAGAATAGCCTCTGCAATATTTGTTATTTACTGAACATTTCAGTTTCTGTGTTTGAACAACTTTTATTTTCCACTTTCATTTAAATTTGAATTTTGACTTAGGAGTTGAAATGCAATATGATGCAAATGATAATTTGGCACTGTTAATCACGCTGACTTGGCATTATCAAAATGGGATTACTGTGGCTAACCACTGGGGGTGTTACACCCCAAGACAATACCTTCATTAACCATAAAGTGGCACTTCTCCTAATTCAAGACAAGATTAGTTTCTTCACATCTCTGCAAAACTCGATCAAGGTTGCTTAAGCAATCATCAAAAGAAGTTCCATAAACGGAAAAATCATCCATGGAAACCTCAACAATCTTTTCACAAAAGTCAGAGAATATAGCAGTCATGCATCTTTGAAAGGTAGCAGGTGCGTTGCATAAACCAAAAGGCATACATCTATAAGCGAAAGTACCAAAAGGGCAAGTAAAAGTAGTTTTTTCTTGATCCTCTTATGACACAAGTATTTGGGAAAAACCAGAGTAACCATCTAGAAAGCAGAAATGTGTATGTTTTGATAGTCTTTCTAGCATTTGATCAATGAAAGGTAGAGGATAATGATCTTTCCTAGTAGCTTTGTTTAATTTTCTGAAATCAATTACCATTCTATAACATGTGACAATTCTTTGTGGAATAAGTTCATTTTTATCATTAGGAACAACAGTAATACCTCCCTTCTAAGGGACACAATGAACATGACTTACCCATCTACTATCAGCTATGGGATAGATTATACCTACTTCGAGAAGCTTTAATATTTCATTTCTTACCACTTCTTTCATCTTTGGATTAAACCGTCACTGGTGATCAACAACTGGTTTAGCATCAGGTTTCATATTAATTTTAGGCTGACATAGAGTGGGACTAATGCCCTTAAGATCATCAAGAGTATATCCAATAGCAGCATGGTGCTTCCTCAGAGTTTTCAATAATCTCTTTTCTTCATGCTCTGAAAAGTTAGCACTAATAATAACAGGATATATCTTCTTTTCATCGACATAAGCATATTTCGGAGTATCAGGTAATTGTTTAAGTCAAACACAGGATCACTCTTGGGTGGTAAAGGATCTCCAAGAATTTCAGCAGGCAAATTGTGTTTCAAGACAGGCATTTGTTTAAAGAATATCTCATCTATTTCTTTTCTTTCATTCATAAACATATCATTTTCATGGTCTAGCAAATATTGTTCTAAAGGATCTGTAGGAGGCACGGCAATAGAAGCAAGACAAATAATTTCATCTTTACTAGGAAATTCTTTATCACGAGGTTGCCTAACGGAATTTGGAGAAATTAAACTTATGAGACACATCACCAAAATGAACACTGACCGTTTCTTTCTCACAATCTATCTTAGCATTAATGGTGTTCAAGAAAGGTCTACCAAATATAATGGGACAAAAATCATCTTGTGGGGAACCAAGAACTAGAAAATCAGTAGGGTATTTTATTTTCCCACACAAGACTTCAACATCTCTAACAATCCCTAGTGGTGTGATAGTATCTCTATTGGCAAGCTTAATAGTAACATCAATATCTTCTATCTCAGCAGGTGCAATATCATTCATAATTTCTTGATATAAAGTAAAAGGGATTGCACTCACACTAGCACCCAAATCACATAAGCCATTATAACAATGATCTCCTATTTAACAGAGACAACAGGCATGCCTACAATAGTTCTATGTTTATCTTTTTTATCGGGTTTAGCAATTCTAGTAGATTCATCATAAAAATAAATAACATGCCCATCAATATTTCAGCCAAGAGATCTTTAACCATAGCAACATTAGGTTCAACTTTAAATTGTTCAGGGGGTGTAGGTGTTCTTGTATAACTCTTACAAACCACATCTGAAGCTTTAGCATGTTTTTGTATCCTAACGGGAAAGGGTGGTTTCTCGAAATAAGCAGTAGGAATAACAGGATCAACATTATAAGTAGTGGTCTCTAGTTCAGCTTTAATGGGTTGTACTATTTTTACTTCAATGGGAGGATGATATTTAAACCACTTCTCCTTAGGGAGATCAACATGAGTAGCAAATGATTCACAGAAAAAAGCTACTATCTCAGAGTCAAGGCCATATTTAGTGCTAAATTCACGAAAAGCATCGGTATCCATAAAAGATTTAACACAATCAAACTCAAGGTTTATACCTGACTCCATACCTTCTTCGAGTTCCCAATCTTCGGAGTTGCGTTTAATTCTTTCCAAAAGATCCAATTGGAATTCAATAGTCTTCTTCATAAAATAACTAGTAGAAGAAGTATCGAGCATGGATTGATCATTACGAGAAAGCCGAGCATAAAAATTCTGAATAATAATTTCACTTGATAGCTCATGATTGGGGCATGAATATAACATTGAATTCAGCCTCCCCTAAGCTTGAGCAATACTTTCTCCTTCATGAGGCCAAAAATTATATATATATAATTCCGATCACGATGAACCAGATGCATAGGATAAAACTTCTGATGAAATTCCAATTTCAATCGGTTGTAATTCCAAGCTCCAATATCATCACATAGCCTATACCATGTCAATGCCTTTCCATTCAAAGATAAAGGGAAAATCTTCTTCTTGACTTCATCTCCGGGTAAACCTGCAAGCTTAAATGATCCACAAACTTCATCCACATAGATTAGAGGCATATCAGGATGTAGTGTTCCGTCTCCTGCATAAGGATTAGCTAGCAGTTTCTTTATCATACCTGAAGGAATTTCATAATAAATATTTTCAGTAGGTGCAATAGGTTGAGGAGCAACTTCTTGTTCTTCCGATCGAGGTGAAGATACCCCGAACAAGCCCCTCAAAGGATGATTTTTCATAGTAACAAGTGACAGTAAATTTCAGCACGTAATATAAATTTTTCCTTACCAAATTCCACTCACCAAAGGCCATTCACTCCCCGACAACGACGCCAGAAAAGAGTCTTGATGACCCACAAGTATAGGGGATCAATCGTAGTACTTTCGATAAGTAAGAGTGTCGAACCCAACGAGGAGCAGAAGGAAATGACAAGCGATTTTCAGCAAAGTATTTTTTGCAGGCACTGAAATTATCGGTGACAGATAGTTTTGTGATAAGGTAATTCATAACGGGTAATAAGTAACAAGTGTAACAAAGGTGCGGCAAGGTGGCCCAATCCTTTTTGCAGCAAAGGATAAACCTAGACAAACTCTTATATAAAGAAAAGCACTCCCGAGGACACATGGGAATCATTGTCAAGTTAGTTTTCATCATGCTCATATGATTTGCTTTCGTTACTTTGATAATTTGATATGTGGGTGGACCGGTGCTTGGGTGTTGTCCTTACTTGGACAAGCCTCCACTTATGATTAATGATACGTCTCCATCGTATCTACTTTTCCAAACGCTTTTGCCGTTGTTTTGGACTCTAATTTGCATGACTTGAATGGAACTAACCCGGACTGACGCTGTTTTCAGCAGAATTGCCATGGTGTTATAAAAGTTCTCGGATTGACCTGTAAATTTACGAAGAATATTTTTGGAATATATAAAAAATATTGGCAAAAGAATCAACCAGAGGGGGGCCACCCAGGGGCCACAAGCCCTGGGGGCGCGCCCACCCCCCTGGGGCGCGCCCTGCAGGCTTGTGGGCCCCCTGGAGCCCCTCCGACCTCAACTCCAACTCCATATAGCCCTATTCGGGGAGAATAAAATCAAGGAGAAGGATTCATCATGTTTTACGATACGGAGACGCCGCCACCTCCTATTCTTCATCGGGAGGGCAGATCTGGAGTCCGTTCGGGGCTCCGGAGAGGGGGATTCGTCGCCATCATCATCACCAACCTTCCTCCATCACCAATTTCCTGATGCTCACAGTTGTGCGTGAGTAATTCCATTGTAGGCTTGCTGGACGGTGATGGGTTGGGTGAGATTTATCATGTAATGGAGTTAGTTTTGTTTGGGTTTGATCCCTAGTATCCACTATGTTCTGAGATTGATGTTGCTACGACTTTGCTATGCTTAATGCTTGTCACTAGGGCCCGAGTGCCATGATTTCAGATCTGAACCTATTATGTTTTCACGCATATATTTGTGTTCTCGATCCTATCTTGCAAGTTGTAGACACCTATTATGTGTTATGATCCGCATACCCCATGGTGACAATAATTGGGATTCTTTCCGGTTATTACCGTAGTTTGAGGAGTTCATGTATTCACTAAGTGCTAATGCTTTGGTCCGGTTCTCTATTAAAAGGAGGCCTTAATATCCCTTAGTTTACATTAGGACCCCGCTGCCACGGGAGGGTAGGACAAAAGATGTCATGCAAGTTCTTTTCCATAAGCACGTATGACTATATTCGGAATACATGCCTACATTATATTGATGAATTGGAGCTAGTTCTGTGTCACTCTAGGCTATAACGGTTGCATGATGAATGCCATCCGACATAATTATCCATCACTGATCCATTGCCTACAAGCTTTCACATATTGATCTTTGCTGAGTTACTTTTCTGTTGCTACTGTTACGATCACTACAAAACTGCTATTGTTACTTTTGCCACTGTTACCGTTACTTCCATACTACTTTGCTACTAAAAACTTTGCTGCAGATATTAAGTCTTTTAGGTGTGGTTGAATTGACAACTCAGCTACTAATACTTGGGAATATTCTTTGGCTCCCCTTGTGTCGAATCAATAAATTTGGGTTGAATACTCTACCCTCGAAAACTGTTGTGATCCCCTATACTTGTGGGTTATCAAGACCTTTTTGTGGCGCCGTTGCCGGGGAGCATAGCTCTATTCTCTGAGTCACTTGGGATTTATATCTGTTGATCACTATGAGGAATTTGAAAGATAACAAAACCAAGATTTTTCCCTCTACTACGAGGGAGGTAAGGAACTGCCATCTAGCTCTGCACTTGATTCACCTTCTGTTTTGAGTAAGCTTGCGACACCACCACCTCTATTCATTCTGATATGTCGCAAGTAATTGATGATGCTACTTCTGCTATGCACGATGCTTATGATGATACTTTGCTTGATAATACTGTCCCACTGGGTGAATTTCTTGATGAACAACTTGCTAGAGTTAATGTTGAAACTGATGATATTTCTGAAACTGATGAAATTATTGAAATTGAACACCTTGAAACACCTGCTAGACCTAGCTCTCCTAGATATGAATTGATTGATATACCTGAGGGTTATGTTATGGATGGAGAGGTAGCTAGGGACTTTCTTGCTTGTAAGGATAGAGATGATCTTAAGAAATTATTATGCAAGTGGAAAGAAAAAATCTTTGAATGCTAGAATGCAATATGATCCTAAGTTTGCTACTTCATCTATCTTTGTTACTGATAAGGATTATGAATTCTCTGTCGATCCTGAGTTAATTACTATGGTTGAATCTGATCCTTTCCATGGTTATGAATCTGAAACTGTTGTGGCACATCTTACTAAATTAAATGATATAGCCACCCTATTTGCTCATGAGGAAAAAATTCGCTATTACTATATTCTCAAGTTGTTTCCTTTCTCGTTAAAGGGTGATGCTAAGATATGGTTTAATTCTCTTGCTCCTGGTTGTGTGCGTAGTCCCCAGGATATGATTTATTACTTCTCTGAAAAATATTTTCCTGCTCATAAGAAACAAGCTACTTTACAGGAAATATTTAACTTTGTGCAAATTGAGGATGAGAGTCTCCCACAAGCTTGGGGGAGGCTTCTCCAATTACTTAATGCTTTGCCTTATCATCCTCTCAAGAAAAATGAAATACTTGATGTCTTTTATGATGGACTAACCGATGCTTCTAGGGACCACCTAGATAGTTGTGCTGGTTGTGTTTTCAAGGAACAAACTGTTGAGCAAGCTGAAGTGCTATTGAATAATATATTGAGTAATGATAATGATTGGACTCTTCCCGAACCACCTCCTAAGCCAACTCCGAAGAAAAGAGGTATTCTATTTCTCAATCCTGAAGATATGCAAGAGGCAAAGAAATCTATGAAAGAAAAAGGTATTAAAGCTGAAGATGTTAAGAATTTACCACCTATTGAAGAAATACATGGCCTTAATATTCCGACACAGGTAGTAGAGGTAAATTCTCTCTATAGATTTGATGAAGGGGATATTCCTCATAATAAGTCTGCTAGTCAATGCTTGAATGAATTTGATAACTTTATTGTTAAACAAGAAAATTTCAATGCTTATGTTAGTAGACAATTGAAACGTAATGCTTATATGATTGACTGCTTGGGTGACTACATGTGTAGAACTGTTAATGATCTCAAAATTATTAGTAAACATGCTTCCATGGTAAAAACTCAAGTAGAACAAGTTCTTAAGGAACAAAATGATTTGCTTAATGAGATGAATAATAAGGTGAATGATAATGTTGTTAGAGTTATGACTAGAGGTGGTAAAATGACTCAGGAACCATTGTATCCTGAGGGCCATCCTAGGAGAGTTGAGCAAGATTCTCAGAGAATTAATACTGATGCACCTAGTCCTTCTAGTAATAAAAAGAAAAAGAAAACTGATAGGACTTCGCATGCTTCTAGAGAACCTGTTGTAGACACATCTGAGAATCCTAATAATATTTCTATTTCTGGTGCTGAGACACAATCTGGTGATGAACATGAACCTAGTGATAATGTTAATGATGATGCTCATGTTGATGCTCAACCTAGTAATGATAATGATGTGGAGATTGAATCTGTTGTTGATCTTGATAACCCACAACCTAAGAATAAAAGATATGATAAGAGAGACTTTGTTGCTAGGAAGCATGGTAAAGAAAGAGAACCATGGGTTCAGAAACCCATGCCCTTTCCTCCTAAACCATCCAAGAAAAAGGATGATGAAGATTTTGAGCGCTTTGTTGAAATGCTTAGACCTGTCTTTTTGCGTATGCGTTTGGCTGATATTCTGAAAATGTCTCCTTATGCTAAGTATATGAAAGATATTGTTACAAATAAAAGAAAGATACCGGAAGCTGAAATTTCCACTATGCTTGCTAATTATACATTTAAGGGTGGAATACCAAAGAAACTAGGAGATCCAGGAATACCAACTATACCATGCTCCATTAAAAGAAACTATGTTAAAACTGCTTTATGTGATCTTGGAGCCGGTGTTAGTGTTACACATTTCTCTTTATATCGTAGACTTGATTTGAATAAGTTGACACCAACAGAAATCTCTTTGCAAATGGCTGATGAATCAACTGCTATACCCGTCCGTATTTGCGAGGATGTGCCTTTCATAGTTGCACATGTTACTATTTTAACAGACTTTGTTATTCTTGATATACCCGAGGACGACAGTATGTCGATCATCCTTGGTAGACCCTTTTTGAATAATGCAGGGGCGGTTATTGATTGCAACAAGGGCAATGTCACTTTTCATGTTAATGGTAATGAGCATACGGTACACTTTCCGAAGAAACAACCTCAAGTTAATAGCATCAATTCTATTGGAAAATTTTCAACTATTGCCATTGGAGGTTTTGAATTCCCTATTCCTACTGTCAACAAGAAATATGATATTCTTATTGTTGGGGACATGCATATCCCCGTTGAGGTAACCTAGTGTTATTCGAAAATTCTCCAGTTTCATGTCGTTCGGAAGAAGTGTGTTAATAAGACTTGATCAACCTTGTTAATGGATTCCTTTTGATGGGCATGAGATGGATGAATTTAGAAAGCACAACTTTCTGTACCCACTTTTTACTTTCTGTTATTTAGAATAAATAAAGCAAAAAAACTATTATCTGCCTGTTTTCTGAATTATCCGTGCAATAAAAAAATGTCCCAAAAATAAAAGTTCTCCAAATGCCCTGAAAATTTAGTATGATTTTTATGGAATATTTTAGAATTTCTGGCACTGAAAACACACCAGGGGGTAGCACCAGTGGGCCACAAGCCCACAGGGCGCACCCACCCCCTTGGGCGTGCCTGGGTGGCTTGTGGGCCCCCCTCACTCATTCCAGCACCCATCCACTTCGTCTTCCTCCAGAAAAATCATCCCGTTGCTGAAACCTGTGTTCTAGCTCATTTTGCTGCTATTTTCGATCTCCTTGCTCAAAGCTCCATTTTGCAAAACTATTTTGGGGGATTGTTCTCCGGTATGTGACTCCTCCAATGGTCCAATTAGTTTTTGTTCTAGTGCTTTATTTATTGCAAATTTTTGCTGCTATGGTGACCTTGTTCTTGAGCTTACATGTCAAATTTATATGGTCCAAAGTAGTTTTGTTGCATGATCTAGCCTCTAGACACTTGTAGGAGTAGTTGCTATCAATTTTGTTGAGTTTTGTTCACTTTTATTTTCAGTCACTAAAAATTTCAGAAAATTTCAGAGAAAAGACAAGAAATGATGAAGAGATGGCTAAGTACAACCTTCCTCGCATCGCGGAGGTTCGGCCGTGTGAATGGCCAAGTGATGCATTCTTGAGGGTGGCCGGAATTTATGATGATTTCTATTATTTGGCGGAGAATGCAGGCATCACCGACTTCCTCCATGATAAGTGTGACCAATACCTCCTACTCACTAATACCTTCGTGCAAAATTTTCACTTTCATTCTAGGGAGGATCCTTCTATGGTAGAATTTCACTTATACGATGTGCCCAAGCGAATGTCACTTTATGATTTTTGCAATGTTTGCAAAACACCTTATGAGGGCAACGTCAGAGAGCCACGTCCTAGGGACGTGGATGATTTTATTGATGAAGTTACTGTGGGGGAAGAGAGAGGAGTGTCGGAGGCAAGAGTTCCTAGTTTACATTTTTCCTGTTTTACGTTGTTATTCACTATTTGCTGGGAGATGTTTGATTGGTCGTGGGGAGAGCGGAGGCTTAGTGCCCCGGGCCTTGCTATTTTGCGCCATGCTTTATATACTGACAGAATTTCCAGTTTGGGCGCTATCGTTGCTCGACGGTTGAACACGAACCGTACGAAGGGGCCCATCTTTGGAGGTATCTATGCCTCCCGCCTTGCTAAACATTTTGAGATACTCATTAGGCTAGATTAAAAGGAAGAAATGTTTATACCCACTAAGTATTTAGACTATGATAGTATGGTAGCACATGATTTCATTACCAAAGACGATGACAAGCGGCTCATCCATAACTTAGTGTTCAGTCAGGGTACCTATTAGAATATTACTTTGCCTGCACCTTCTTTGTTCGATATTTATTCAGGCAGGTACATTATTATGCCCGAGGACATTTATGCATACTCGAAGCAACGCGATCCCCAATTCCCGAGCCAGCACTATCGCCAGACCCATACCTAGAGCCTGTTTATCAGTGGGAGCCACAGGAGCTCGCTAACCAGTGGAACCCCCAGGACCCTCCGGAGTATCGAGGAGAGGATTATTTCCAGTCGTGGCCCTAGACCAACTTAGGCCAAAAGCCTAAGCTTGGGGGAGTACGTATTTCTCACCGACATTACATTCATGTTCACACACTCATTTCAGTTGTCGGTGTTCATACTTTTTCATTGTATTATCCATGTTAGTTTATTTTTCTTGCTTTCTTCTTGTGTGTTTGAAAAACTTTGAGAAAATCCAAAAAATTAGTTCTCGCTTCTTTTTACTTTTTATTTCTAGTTTAATTTAGTTGTAGTATTAAAATAAAACCCCAAAAGATTTCTTGTTCTTCTTTTGCTTGTTGGGAGCTTTCCCGTATAAATAGTTTTTCTCGTTCTTGTTTTACTTTCTTCAGAAAAACAAAAACTGCAAAAATATTTCAGTGTGTTTCTTTGAAATTCTTTTCCTTGTTCTTTGGGTCGTAAGGAGAAGACCACGATGAAAATGTTGAGTGGCTCTCATATGCATTATTGTTGATCTAACAAAGAGCCCATATTACCTTGTCTTCTCCTTTGAATAAATGTTTGCAGATTCCAGCTTAGTCCAATGCACGTGCACTCTCATTATTATTCACACCGTTCAGTCGTGCAAGTGAAAGGCAATAATGACGATATATGATGAAATGATTGAGATGGAGAAAAGCTGGTACGAGCTCGACCTATTTTGTTTTTGTAAATATGATTAGCTCATCGTTCTTGATTCAGCCCATTATGAATGAAACATGTTTGCAATGACAATTAGAGATTATAGTTACTCATGCCATGCTTAATTAGCTAGGAGTGTATAATGGTTTACCTTGTGTGCCAACATGTAAATTAAAATGGTTATGATGTAGTATGATAGGCTGGTATCCTCCTTTGAATGATTTAAGTGGCTTGACTTGGCACATGTTCACGCATGTAGTTGAATCAAAATCAACATAGCCTCCACGATATTTATGTTCATGGTGATTTATATCCTACTCATGCTTGCGTTAAATGTTGGTTAATCTCAATGCATGTTTATGACCGTTGTCGCTCTCTAGTTGGTCGCTCCTCAATATTTTGCTAGCCTTCACTTGTACTAAGCGGGAATACTGCTTGTACATCCACTTCCTTAAACCCAAAGTTGTTCCATATGAGTCCACCATACCTACCTATATGCGGTATTTACCTACCGTTCCAAGTAAATTTGCATGTGCCAAACTCTAAACCTTCAAATAATAATATGTTTTGTATGCCCGAATCGCTCATGTAGTGACTGGAGGTTGTCAGTATCTTCCATGCTAGGTGGGTTATTCTCATGATGAGTGTTTATTCATTTGTCATTCACGAGAAAGTGGCTGGTAATCGGGATGCCTAGTTCCATGCTCGAAATCAAATCAAAATATAAATATCAAACAAAACTCCCCCAGGATTGTTGTTGGTATGGACGGTACCTGTGGATTCGGCTAGCCATGGAGTGTGATTATTGGTGGAGGGGGAGTAAAACCTTTACTATTCTGTTTGGGAACTGCCTATAATGTATCTAGCATGGAAGATATCGAGATCTCTTGGTTGTTATGTTGACAATGAAAGCATGCCGCTCAAAATTATATTCATCTCTGTTTTAAAAGCTCGAGCTCTGGCACCTCTACAAATCCCTGCTTCCCTCTGCGAAGGGCCTATCTATTTACTTTTATGTTGAGTCATCATCCTCTTATAAAAAGCACCAGCTAGAGAGCGCCACTGTCATTTGTATGCTTTGATATTAATTGATATTGAGTATGAGTGTGATTGGATCTCTTTTGCCATGAATTATAATGTCTAGTCGGTCCTTGATCTTCAGGGGTGCTCTGCATTTATGTTTTGCGGTCTCAGAAGGGGCTAGCGAGATACCATTTTGTCATATCATATCATGATTGTTTTGAAAAAGTGTTGTCATCCGAGATTTATTATTATTGCTCGCTAGTTGATTATGCCATTGATATGAGTAAATGTGAGACCTAAATGTAATTGTGAATATGGTTAGTTCATAATCTTTGCTGAAACCCTGAATGCTGGCTATACATATTTGCAACAACAAGATCAAATAGAGTTTGTAAAAGTTTTTCTTTGTCACTTTCAGTTTGTCAACTGAATTGCTTGAGGACAAGCAATGGGTTAAGCTTGGGGAAGTTGATACATCTCCATCGTATCTACTTTTCCAAACTCTTTTGCCCTTGTTTTGGACTCTAATTTGCATGATTTGAATGGAACTAACCCGGACTGATGCTGTTTTCAGCAGAATTGCCATGTTGTTATTTTTGTGCAGAAATAAAAGTTCTCGAATTGACCTGAAAATTTACGGAGAATATTTTTGGAATATATAAAAAATATTGGCGAAAGAATCAACCATAGGGGGGCCACCTAGAGGCCACAAGCCCTGGGGCGCGGCCACCCCCCGGGGCGCGCCCTGCAGGCTTGTGGGCCCCCTGGAGCCCCTCCGACCTCAACTCCAACTCCATATAACCCTATTCGGGGAGAAAAAAAAATCAAGGAGAAGGATTCATCGTGTTTTACGATATGGAGCCACCGCCACCTCCTGTTCTTCATCGGGAGGGAAGATCTGGAGTCCGTTCGGGGCTCCGGAGAGGAGGATTCATCGCCATCATCAGCACCAACCTTCCTCCATCACCAATTTCATGATGCTCACCGCCATGCATGAGTAATTCCATCGTAGGCTTGTTGGACGGTGATGGGTTGGATGAGATTTATCATGTAATCGAGTTAGTTTTGTTAGGGTTTGATCCCTAGTATCCACTATGTTCTGAGATTAATGTTGCTATGACTTTGCTATGCTTAATGCTTGTCACTAGGGCCCGAGTGCCAAGATTTCAGATCTGAACCTATTATGTTTTCATCAATATATTTGTGTTCTTGATCCTATCTTGCAAGTTGTAGACACCTATTATGTGTTATGATCCACATACCCCAAGGTGACAATAATTGGGATTCTTTTCGGTGATTACCGTAGTTTGAGGAGTTCATGTATTCACTAAGTGCTAATGCTTTGGTCCGGTTCTCTATTAAAAGGAGGCCTTAATATCCCTTAGTTTCCATTAGGACGACCCCGCTACCACGGGAGGGTAGGACAAAAGATGTCATGCAAGTTCTTTTCCATAAGCATGTCTGGCTATATTCGGAATACATGCCTACATTATATTGATGAATTGGAGCTAGTTCTGTGTCACCCTAGGTTATAACTGTTGCATGATGAATGCCATCCGACATAATTATCCATCACTGATCCATTGCCTACGAGCTTTTCACATATTGATCTTTGCTAAGTTACTATTCCGTTGCTACTGTTACGATCACTACAAAACTGCTATTGTTACTTTTGCCACCATTACCGTTACTTCCATACTAGTTTGCTACTAAAAACTTTGCTGCAGATATTAAGTCTTTTAGGTGTGGTTGAATTGACAACTCAGCTGCTAATACTTGGGAATATTCTTGGCTCCCCTTGTGTCGAATCAATAAATTTGGGTTGAATACTCTACCCTCGAAAACGGTTGCAATCCCCTATACTTGTGGGTTATCAATTAACCCCTCTCGCAACCATCCGCAACTACAAAATAAGAATTAAGATAAATCTAACCATAGCATGAAACATGTGGATCCAAATTAGCCCCTTACGAAGCAACGCATAAACTAGGGTTTAAGCTTCTGTCACTCTAGCAACCAATCATCTACTTATTACTTCCCAATGCCTTCCCCTAGGCCCAAATAATGGTGAAGTGTCATGTAGCCAACATTCACATAACACCACTAGAGGAAAGACAACATACATCTCATCAAAATATCGAACGAATACCAAATTCACATGATTACTTATAACAAGACTTCTCCCATGTCCTCAGGAACAAACGTAACTACTCACAAAGCATGTTCATGTTCAAGATCAGAGGGGTAATAAATATCATTAAGGATCTAAACATATGATCTTCCACCAAATAAAGCAACTAGCATCAACTACAAGGAGTAATCAACACTACTAGCAACCCGCAGGTACCAATCTGAGGTTTTGGGACAAAGATTGAATACAAGAGATGAACTAGGGTTTGAGAGGAGATGGTGCTGGTCAAGATGTTGATGAAGATTGACCCTCCCCCGATGAGAGGATCGTTGGTGATGATGATGGCTTCGATTTTCCCCTCTCGGAGGGAAGTTTCCCCGACAGAATAGCTCCGCCGGAGCCCTAGATTGCTTCTGCCCAGGTTCCGCCTCAAGACGGCGGCGCTTTGTCCCAAAAACATCCTTATGATTTTTTCTAGGTCAAAACCTTTCATATAATAGAAGATGGGCACCAGACGATGGCCAGGGGGCCCACAAGCCCTGTGGGGTAGGGCGCGCCCCCCAGGCTTGTGGCCACCTGGTGGGTCCCCTTCTGTATTTTCTTCACCCAATATTTTTTATATATTCCAAAACAATTCTCCATAAAGTTTCAGGACATTTAGAGTTGTGCAAAATAGGTATCTCAGATTTGCTCCTTTTCGGTCGAGAATTCCAGCTGCCGGCATTCTCCCTTTTTGTGTAAACCTTGTAAAATAAGAGAGAAAAGGCATAAGTATTGTACCTTAATGTGAAATAAAACCCCATGATGCAATAAATATCAATATAAAAGCATGATGCAAAATGAGAGTATCAGGCATGCTATGGTCCAGCCGGAGGACAAAAACAAGGCCAAGACCTCCCGTCACTCCAAGCGCCTCCGGGGTCGCCGGGGCTAGGATTTGAAGCTACTGTATAAGATTAACCCCCAATCCTCATTCCCCTTGTACTCAATCCGGATCGGAACCCTCTAATCCATACTTAGTACTCATGAAGAAAGTTCTGATCAATCCTATGTCTATTTACCCCGATTCCCCATTTCCCTAGAATGTGGATGGGTTACGCGGACCGAATCTAAACACGGATCGATTGCAAAATAGTGAGAAGGTGAAAATAGGGCTTACCGCCATTGCCGAAGTGTTGCATGTGATGTTGCTGATGCCGGTAATGAAGGCATGTGGTCGCCTTGCTGATCTTCGATCCACTGATCACCGCCGCCAGTGCGAGAGTGGGAGAGTGGAGAGAGGGGAGAGAGAAAGGTGAGGGAAATTATTGCCGGTGCTTCGAGGAACGACCCAACTTCTCGAGTATGGCTCCTCGCGTGCAGCCGCCGCCCACGTGCATCCCGTGGGCATGGCTATGGAAATACTGTCGATTTGGACGTTCCTAGCGGGCCTGACTGAGAGGTGCTTTAAACATCATGCAATGCAGTCCAAACAGTGAACATAGGTAACCAAACAAGCCATTTTCTTCCTGCGCGGGCCTGGTTGGGCCTAATGCGGGCAAACCAAACACGCCCTAAATACATTCCCTAGATTTTGGAAGCAAATAGCGCACAACGCCTTTTCAACTTCTAGCTATATCCCACTACCTTCCATCTCTGTTGTCGAACTCTAGGGGTGTGGAATGACCACGAGAATAACACATGAAAGGAGGAGTGATCACAACATAGAGAAGGGTTACTCATTGAGAAGCTCAATACTCCTTGTGTTGGCACATGTGACCGTGAAAGGAACTTCATAGCCAAATCAAGAGGATGACCAAGTCGTTGGGCTAGAAGCTGTAGACGAACACACGGCACACCGGTAAGAGGCCGTAGCACGAGAACGGTGACGTTTTCTAGTTTTTTCCGTCAATCTTCCCCAATGCATCCTATTCCTAAGTAAGACACACATCAAAACTCTATGGTCCCTAGCTATATCATCTTCCAATTTGGCTTCTCGTTTCTTGGCACGGCTGCTGCATACCACTTCACTAAACCACTTTCTCTCCTTAGTGCTTTGCTTTGGCTGCTACCACCTTGCTATTGTATATGGTTTGATGGATTGATAGTGTGTAGGGAAGACTCAAACATGGGTGGTATATAAAGACAGCAAAAGGTTCATTCATGGTTGAGGAGATGTGCAACGAGAGGTCCGTGGGTGCATTCATTCAGTCAGACTCTTCAAGATACTTCACCTCTGCATTTGTGCACATGAACAACGCATACGCAAAGTAGCATCCTACTATTATTGCAAACATCCGGTAGGTGTGGAGTCACTCTTAATAGATTTCCAACATGCCTTGTACTATTACAAACACTACATTAGGATTTCTAGCTAGCTATGAGCGTGTGACTACAACAACAAATGGTCAATATTCCAGGTGCACAAAAAAATCCATTTTTTGTTTTTCATTTGGCTAACTTTTTGCTACATTCTGCATATGGAAGTACAATGGGGTACGTTTGTCAGTCTACCAGTGAGTATAGTTCTATGTTCGAACGGACCGGCGGCGGCGAAGCTCGTTCCCTTCTTGAAGGCACCATCGCGGCTCTCATTACCTGTCATGCTGCTCCAGGGGAAACTCTGATCCTCGGATTGGGCGGTGGCGGCGCTCCGGTGTCGTATCCTTCCTGAAGGGGCCGTCTTGGAGCCCACGGTTCGTCATATGCGGCCTCATTTCTTCGCGGTGATGTGTTCCTGGTTGAGCCCCCGGTTGCTCTTGTAGTGCTAGGGGTGGTGTTGCTGCGATCAGCGCCTGTGTTTCTTGCCTTGGGTGTGTGCGTGTGCTGTGGTGGCATATGTTTGTATTGGATTACTGTGGATCATTGCTTTATATATAAAGTGGGGTGAAAGTCTTTTTCGATAGTATAGTTCTCTGCAAAACATTTTTAATTAGACATTTCGACAGCCTCAGCTCAAGCTTATGATTTAGAAGTTATATGCTTCCAGCAGCATGCCCGAATGGAAGTATGGAACAACTAGGATATAGCTCATAAGATATCATTAGTGGTTCCAACGACGCACAACTATACAAAAGCATTGTGTTTTATGGCAAGTACTAAATTACCTTAGGTCATGACTTACAACCAATATCGTATGGTCTTTATTTAGGCCCTTCGAGAGATTGACAACTTTAGCCCAAGCTATCCAATTTGATGATGAAGTTACAAAACTGGTAACCACTACTTGAAAGAGCATATACTAATTTGAACAAACTATTACACACTATACAATAATCGTAGCAAGTGTTAAAATTGTCTTTAAAAATATCTTATTTTGCAGCAAAACTTCTCAAGCACTCACATAGATCATAGGCGTTCATGTCAGTATGTAAATAACCTATTACTGAAGGTAGTAGTTACTTCGTCAAGTATAGTGCTATTTGCCCCTCAAAAAAGAAAGTAAAGTAGTATTTGATAAGAAGTACCTAATTTGGAAATTATCTTATTTTGCAGCGAAACTTCTCAGCACTCACACTGATCGTAGGCATTCATGTCAGTATGCAAATAACCTATTACTGAAGGTAGTAGTTACTTCGTGAAGTATAGAAGTATTTGATAAGACGTACCTAGAGTTTATGTGAAAATTGCACAATGTGCGTGCAACTACACCAGTCGCAAATTGCCTCCTTACAGAGACCAGGAAGATACATCACTGTTGCCGCCATCATGAAAGAGTAATCATGAAAATTCACCATCCATCACAAAACAAGCAACGAAAAGCCTTCGCCATGAATCACCACCGTCGTCGTTGACGCCACGACCCCCCCCCCCCCCCCCCCTCCCAATTGAATAACTAAATTGTATGAAGATATGTAAACTGTATAAATAGAGCCGTTCCCTTGGGACACACCCAGGGGGACAGAAATATTCCTTTCCCTCTCGCGACCGCGTCCGCCCCCCGCGGGCGGCCGGCCGCGGCCCTCGTCCCTCTTCCCCACCCCCCCCCCACCCCTTCTCCCCTCTCCCCGCCGTCGCCGACATGCGTCGCCGGGCTCGGCCCGGGTGGCGCCGGCGCCGGTGGCCTGCGGCTTTTCCCCTCCCGTGGCGGCTCTACTCCGGGTGGGGCATCCAGGCGACGGTGGTGCTGCGTGATGGTGGGGTGGCTCGGCACAGGCATCGGTGGTCAGTGGTGTGAGGTGCGGCCGTTGGCGGCGGCGCGGGCTGGCGGCACCCGCTCGGCTAAGATCTGGGCCCTTTCGGGCCCTATATGGGCCGAGGCAGGCCGACAGCTCCGGTATGCGATGTAGCTTCCTGGAGGATGGCGGTGGGGTGGCGAGAACCAGGTTGGTGGTGGCGATGTCGTTGTCTTGCTGCAACATGGTGGCGGAGACTTCGCGGGCTCGATCTGAGCCCGGTCGGGCCCGGGTGGCCTGGTTTGCCTCCTGCCGCTGTGTCCGGCCAGCTACCGTGATGGCGCTGGAGGCACTAGCCTCTCGCGTGACGGTGGTGGAGGTTGCTCCCTCCCACTTGGCCGCGGTGCTACCGCCCCCGGCTCCTTACGTTCTCATCTTCCGTGCTCTAGGTCTCGCGATGGGGGCCACAGTGAGACGACGTGGATGGCATCATGACCAAGGTGGTGCAGGCAAGCGGGTGGCGTGCTGGATGGAAGACTCCAGAGCGGTTGGGTAGTGGTGTTCTGGGGGTGGAAAAAATCCCTGTCGACTCATCTGACTCCGACGTGGTGACGCATGCGGGTGCCGCCACCCCTCCTTGGAGGGCGTCAGCTAACCCCTTTCACCTCCTTCCTCCGCGTGCCGGGGGAAACCCTAGGACATGTCCGGGCAGCAGCGTCATTGTCGTCGCACCCCTTCCTGAAGGTGTTGCTTGGTATGCGGTGCTCCGGAGTGAGGGGTATGTGGTGGGACGACTTTGGAAGGCGCAGCAGTGGCGGGTCATCCACTTGTCGTCGAGCTGCCATCGTTGGCATTTGCTTCTCTTTTGTTCTTCTTGTTTTATCTTTGGGCTTGATGTGTTGTTCGCCCCAGCAATGGTTCAGTGTGGTTGCTATATTAATATAGCGGGGCACAAGCCTGTTTCGAGAGCTGCTCCCTTGGTTCCTAACAAATTCAGTGTGCATGCTCTACCCCAATAAACAAGCTGAGCATTCAGCCAGCTCTATTTAGAAACTGATAAAGGCGGTTTTTTGGTGCGACTTGAGGCTTATTACTATATTTGCTACTTCTGCTAAAGAGCTAACTCTTTGCAATTAATCCTTGGCTTTTCTTCTGTGCAACCACCCTTTGGCAATTGAGTCCTAGGAATTGCATTCCAAAGACATTCCAATTAGCTTAGTTTGGATGTTTATATTAAGAGTTCCCAGTATCCATTTCTGCTTTCATGTTACCGAATATCTTAGTTCTCTGAGCCATAATTATTCCGCAAGAAATTGTAAAACAATGCAGCTTGCATGGATTGGAGAATACATTGTATCTATTGCCTTAATCTAGCTGCAATTACCATTACGGTTTGGTGTGGTGTCCTCCTAATATCCACAAAGCGGCTCATGAGCAGGAGTATTGGTGTGTCCTAGACCTACCAACCTAGTACCACGTCTCAGTTTTGTGCGATGTTGTTTTATCGTCAAAAAAGATAGCTTCATGCAAGAGCGCGGAGGTGCGCCCCAGATCTTAGTGTGGGTCACTGGGGAAGAGCATCACGAGGGGAAGTGAAAAGAGGCCAGACCACATGAACAATACCGTCTTCTATATTTTCCCATCAACTTCTCCCAACGCCTCCTATTCTTAACTTAAGTAAGACACATATCTAGTCTCCGATTCTTTCATGCTCTTTCATTTTTGGCTTCTCGACACGGCTACTAGGTGCCACTTCACTAGATCATTTTCTCTCCTAAGTGCTTGCTTTGGCTGTAACCACATCACTATTGTACATGGTTTGATGAATCAAGGGTTATATGGCGAAGACTCAAACATGGGTGGTATATAAGGACGGCAAAAGGTTCATTCATGATCGAGAAGATGTGCAAGAGGTTCGTGGGTGCATTTCATTTGGTCAGACTCGTCAAGATAAATAACTGAGAGCACATGCTGCACATCTGTGTTTGTACACATGAACAGAGCATACGCAAAGTAGCATCCTAGTAATTATTGGCGACATCTGGTAGGTATGAAGACACTCCTAATAGACTTTTTAGTTAAAATATGCCTTGTACTCGTTCAAATATCACATTAAGATTTCTAGCTAGCTATGAAGCTTGTGACTGCAATAAAAAATGGTCAGGATTCCAGCTGCACACAAGAATTCCAGAGTTTTTCGTTTGGCTAACTTTTTGCTGGATTCTGCATATGGATATGGGAGGGGAAAAGGTTTCTAATCTATACAGGTAAATGTTCCTCCTTCAAAACTCCCCCATATCCATTCTCCACGAGCGGTCTACCAGCGGGTATAGTTCTCTACAAAATATTTCTAATTAGAGATTTCGACATCTTCATTTCAAGCTTATGATTTAGAAGTTATATGCTTCTAGCTGAATGCCAAAATGGAAGTATGGAACAATCAGCATATAGCTCATAAGGTATTCAATAGTGGCTCCAATGGCGCATAGCTATGCAAAAGCATTGTGTTCTATGGCAAGTACTAAGTTACCTTAGGTCATGACTTACAACCAGTATTGTGTGGTCTTTCTTTAGGTCCTTCAGGAGATTCACAACATCAGCTCAAGCTTTCCAATCTGATGACAGAGTTACAAATTTAGTAACCACATCTGGAAAGAACATATACTAATTTGAACAAAGTATTTGTGACACCACACAATAATCCTAGCAAGAATGAGCTGTGGCCCAAAGTTGATAGGATGCATAAGCATAATTATATTAAACAACAATTCATCATTGTGCATGCAGATGGGTTCTGAAATGAACCAGCACATAGGAAAGAAAATAATTTACAAATATCAGTTTGATATGGGCATTCAAGTACATACCAAGACCAGCGAGGGGCTCATCAAGCAACAATAAATCAGGAGTTTGAACATAGAAAATCAGAAGATAAAGGCAAAATATTATACATCTTCACTTCTAAAAACAGAATGATTAACCTGTACTAAAATAATGCAGATAATACTAGTTGAATTGCCAAAGCAAGTCGCCGCTTAAACCCACCACTCAGAGACTATGGATCCTTATCCAATGAAATGGCACTTAGACCAACCTAGCATGAAACAAATTATCTTCAGAAAACAATTGTGTGTAGTCTCAAACAACAAGTTCACTCCACAATGCAACAAAATGGTATCTATGAGAGATAATCATTACATAGTTAATGGCATTCTGAAGTTTTAAAGTGAGTTGCTCCCTCAAAGGAATGTCTGCCTTTTGCCTTGGCCATCCAAAAGTAACTTCTTCAAGTATAGTATTTGATAAGAAGTACCTACAAGTATATGTGTAAATTATCGTATTTTGCAGTAAAACTTCTCAAGCACTCACATAGATCATAGGCATTCATGTTAATATGTAAAAAACTTATTAGTGAAAGTAGTAATTCAATGTTCAAACCTCTCAGGAAACTGAAATACAATACCAACTCTTTGAGAAGCTAACACTTCTGACAGGCCGATTGGATTTCCCCTATCATCATACTTCTGAATGCAAACTGAACCAGATGTAGGTTCTGACAGACCGGCCAAAAGCTGAGAAATCAAGCTATCACCTTAAGATGAAAGATACAGAGTAAAACATGTCATGCAGCATTTCAATGCAAACATGTAAAAGAGTGGTCTTTCCGCTCCCACTTCGTCCAAATATCAAACCAAAACTGCATGAATTAGTTGTCGTGTCAATACAAAAGCCATTCAAGAAACACAGCTATTGCAATATAAACCACGTGCTTACCTTTTCTCCCAAAGAGAGAGACTAGTCTGATTCAATAAGTTTTGCTTAGTTCCAGGAGGTCGGTAGCTGACTTTTCTAACCTAAAAGAAGTGAAGTGAAGTTCGATATACATCCATGTAAAGACAAACCATGATTGCATAAAAGTTATACAACCTACGGTATATCTGACAGTAGCAGCTCCCCAAACAATGGATTATTTGTTGAACATTTGAGTTGTGAATGGTGGGCAGATTGGGTCGACCAAACAATTCGACAAAGAGAAGAATAGCTTATGGCTTAGAAACGATGAGCATCCAAGAAGAAGAAACGAAGCACCCATCGAGGCTCCTCAGAGCTTAGCGACTCTCGGCCGTCGGATCAGTTTCCTGATGCATTTTCGGCCGTCCGATCCTCCTCCCGAACGCCCTCGGCCGTCGGATAAAAATTGAGCGCTCTAGCAATGAATAGTTTCACTCCCGGCCTGCCACCGCGCGTAATTCCAGTGCCCCCGAGGGTATTCTCGTCATTTCGCTTTCTGAGGGTATAAAAGGGGGCCACGCCCGTGGTGAAACCTAGCCGGCTCCTTCTCCCTCACTCGCTTCCAGTCCTCCCGCAGCCGCCTCCCTCCCTCCCTCCCACGCACCCGCCTCCCTTCCTCTTCCTCCCGCCCCTAGCGCCGCCACTACTGCCTCCTTCCCCGCCGCCGCCCGACCTCCTCCCCTCACGTCCTCCTCCTCCCACCCCCTCTGATCTTGCGCCACCCAAACCCTAACCCCCCGCCCCGGCCCTAGCTCCCGCGGGAGGGAAGGAGGAATGGCGAGGCGAGGCAACGGCGGCGGTGTAGGGGACGTGGCGCAGGGGGTTGGCGCGGCCCTCTCCTTTACCAGGAGGGGAGTGCAGGACGCCTCTCGCGTTGGTGCTCAGGGTGGGAGGAGGAGGATCGGGACTGCAAGGATGGCCGTGAGGCCGAGGTGTCCAGGGCGCCATCGTCGCGCCTCGGTACTCGGCGGGTGGAGCACCAGTCGTAGAGACTAGAGGAGACCGAGTCATTGGCAACACGGGCACCGTCCTCTCCTCGCGTGGGCACCTTCTTCCGTCCATGTACCCCACTCCCCTCCACCGGGTAAGAAAATGTGTCTCTGTATCGTGTAGGTACATTAGATGCTTCTGTTCTCTTTGCCCCTTCCTCCGTGTTTGATTGTTCACTGGTTGGTCCATGGAAGCACCAAAACTCATGTCAATGGTTTGGTAAATCCTGATGTTTGTTGGTTAAGCAAGTAAAAAGTTGCACATGTTGTATATGCCAATGCCATGATAGTTAGCTTGATGGAAGTGGTACTTTTTAAATCCATGTAGGTGAGGCCATGGTTGTAACACCCTTGCTATTCCTTTTCCTTGGTTCAGACTATAGTGTCAGGTTCAGAGATGGTTGCAGCAAGGTCAAGTTCCTTTTTTACTGCACATGGATGTTCTGAATATGTTTTACCAAGACATTTTCTAACTAACATATTCTGTGGGATCTCTGCTATACAGATCCGTCTTTAGACACTGTACTGTCGAAATCAAACTCGACTTGAGAGCCTGCAGTGTGGCTGATTAGTCGGTCATGATCCATAGATAGAGGGCAACTCTGATGAATATCGTGACACCCTGGTTTTTGGCAACTTTTTCTTTTCGAAATCCTTTTGGCTTTATTTGAATTCTGGATGGTTTTGAACCTTTTCAATTGACTTTGGACTTATTAATCTTTTTCTCAGTGATCCAAAGTCCTCACCATCATTCCAAACCTTGTCACACACCTTCTGGTTCAAATTCCAATTCGCAATATTCCCAGATATCCACTTTCTTCCTTTGGGAGACTAGGTGATCACTATGGGTTGTGAAGCAACCTATAGCTCTGAAGATCAGAAAAATCCCAAACTCATACCACACCTTCTTATCATCATATAATCTTCAAAAACATTCCACAGTCCAGTACAAAATTTTGGCCAGAACAATTATTTTCTTTCTGGTCAGAATTGGTCAATTGTGAAGCAACCTCTATTTTCCTAGCTTAGAAAGTTCCCAAATAATTCCCTGAGATATTACGGGACCTATTTAGCCACAATATCCAAAAATATCAGTTTGGCCAAAACAACTTTTTAGCAACAAGGCTCTGCCAAGTTGCTGCACTTTTGGGAGCTCTGTGAAGGGAGTACTAGCTAGAAGTGTCCAATGGCCATGAAATTTTTATGGCATCTTCTATATATCAAATGACTCCCTCCTACCAAATTTCAGCTCCATCAGATCTACCATATTAGTGAACCAAGTTCATCAAGTTTCTGGACCAGTATGGCAGTTTACACAGGAACCCCATTCAAAACTTCTCCAAACCACCTAAAAATTGGTTAGCTTGGAGTCCTTCCAAAGTGGAACACACTAGACATCTCCACTGGCTTCATCTCTAGCTCGCCCCTCCTCTGGATCACTCTCAAGATTGCTGTCAGAAACTATAGCTGAAGCTACGCTTCACAGCAGAGTGCACCTAGCCAAACCAAGCATGCTGAGGCACAAAGTGACCAAAGGAGAACACCCTAGACATGGTGAGCTGGACTTGGCCGGCCTCCACGCGCCGGACCCCATGGTGAGCACGGTACTGGCATGCCAGTACGCGTGCTCTGCATCTTGCCGGCATCGGTCGAGGTCGTTCCAGAGGCCTCGCGCTGCCATTTCGTGTCTTGGGGTGCCGACATGGTCGCTGCCGTCCATGTAACCCTCTCCTGCAACTTCTCCTCGCCGGAATCGGCCTCGGCGGCCGCCACGGCACCCGGGCACTGTGCCGCCCATGGCTGCACTGTGGCCTGCGGCGCATCTTCTTCCTCCGCTAGCCTCCACCACGCCTTAACTCCTCCCTGCCCTCTCCCATCTCGTCGCTCGCTCACGGCTAGCCAGCACGGTGTACGGGCACCGGCGACGTGGCCCGAGACCCGCCTCTTCCAGAGAGCTCGCCCGAGCTCGACTCCGGCTATAAAAGGGCACGCCCAGCCCTGCCGAGTTCCTCAACCCACTCCTCCACCTCCCAATCACCCCCCCCCCCCCCGAGCAGCTAGCCATGGCCGAGAGGCCCTCTGGCCTCGAACCTCGCCGGAGTTCTGCCGCCCAGAGGAGCTCTGCCACCACCACCCTCCACCCCATCCCAACCTTGCCCAACCTCACCCACGAGATCAGTGAGCTTCTCTGGTCCTCCTCGACCCCTTGCCCAGCCCAATCATCGCCGAAACCGCCGTCTCCTACGACACCCGAACGCCGCTGCCGCCGAAGAAGAAGGGGACGACGGCGTCTGGCCACCTCTCGCTGATCTACGGGTACATGTGTGTTCGCCTTGGTGAGCTCGTCCCATCCCCACTCCCTCCCGACCTCACCGCCGCCTGTATCGCCGGCGATGATCGTCGGAACCCCGCCTCTCTCTGTTCTCTCTCTATCCGGTTTGAACCCAGCCGCGAGGCCCACTCGTCAGCGGCCCAGCCGCACACACACGAAGTGGTAAGTGGAGACGCATCTCCACTTTACGTCTTCGACGTGGCCTCCTGTCAGATTTTCTATTTCTGTTTAATTCCAGAGTTGACCAGGAACTTTGACCCTCAATAACTTTTTATCTATAAGTCCAAATCAGTTGATTCTTTTTGCATTGGGTTTGTCTTGAGCTCCTCTAATTTCTCGTAAAGTTTGGTATTTTTCTCACATTCATAGAATTTCTGGTGCACAAAACAGTGATATGTGACATTTTAAATTGCTGTTTAAAAATGTTTTCAGAGGGAAACTTTGGTGCTTTTGAAGGCCAGGAGTTTTTGGGCAACCCAACAAAGCAAGGCAAGCCAGGACACCCATTTCATGAAGCATTTCAATAGCATTGCATATTTAAATGAATTACTTCCATTTACTTGCTATATAATAATTCATAGTAAATTAATTTAATGCCTAGTTGTTGTCATCATAAGTTATTATGATAAACCACTATGCTTGCTAAATGAAACTTAGTCGGTTGATCTAGAGTCACCTATCCGGGCTTATCCGTGCAACCACATTTGCCGATATGGGACGGCCTTGACTTGGTCTGGCTCCGTGCTCTTTCACCGGTACTTCCAGACAGGGAGGGTTATGCGTGCGTGCTACCCTGATCAGGTAGACGACGATAACCCTATGAGCCCAGTTGAGTATTGTGCCGGCATCCCTATTTGGGACAGTTTAGTTTGGCCACGATGGTGGCAGGTGTCACGAGGTGACACAGGGGCCACCCAGGGCAGGACTCCGGGGGAGGATGAATGCCGGTGGTACGATGGGACAGTCACGGGTCAGGCTGGTTTCGTTGGAGCAACGCTGGTCCACCCGAATGGGATCACGAGGTCAAGTGCTCCATGGTGTGGGTAAAGTGCGCAACCTCTGCAGAGTGAAGAATCTATTCGAATAGCCGTGTCCATGGTATTGGACAGTTCGTCCAGGCCTCACTAGGTGGTCAACCATAACAGTGATAATAATGATGGAAAACCCGTCGTATGATCGGAAGTACTCAATGAGTTATGAGTATTCCGAGGGTTGTGGGACAACCCGGAAGAGAGTAAGTTGATAACCGGTGATAGTAAGTGAATCACTTAAGAATTTAACATGTTGATTGCCAAGCTATTGTTTGCTGCATTACTTGGTTGTCGTGAGCTTGCGAGTACATTCAAAGTACTCACCTGGCGTATCATGCCAGATGCAGGAGAAGCCGAGGACGGAGGTCCCGATGGTTCGTTCTACGCTAACTAGGTTGTGTCCCAGTAGTGTCCCTGTGGATGGAGTTTCCGCTATGTTCCGCTACGCCGTAGAGTTTCCCTAGTAGTTCCGAGGCCCGCTATGCTTCATAAATAGTGTAGATATTGTCATAGGACCAGGTGTGCCTTTGGCCTCGCTATCGATGTAAAATATGAGCTTGTACCCGAAGTTTATCAATAAAGATCAGTTCAGTTCTGTTCCAAGTTGTTGTGTGTTTCTAGAAGACATGGTCTCTGGGTTGGAAACACTGGTAATCCGGTTCTCTGAGCCGGGGTGCCACAGCGCTTGGTATCAGAGCCATGCTGACTGTAGCACACCCTAGTTAACCCGCACTAGAACCACGATTAGTGTAGGGCTTTGAGTGTGCACCTTGCTTGTTGCATTTGATTGTTGCATGGTATGCATCATGATTCATTGTTTTACTAACCATTGGCATTGTGAGTGTAGATGGCACCAGTTCCGTACCACTATCACCATGAGCCAGCACCGTTCACCTTTCCTGTACTGCTCCATAATGTCTGGCTTCGGCTGTATCCCAACGGCAAAGACCCAGTATACCAGGTGTTTCGGGAGCAGCTTGTCGAGTCAGTGTATGAGTATCACGCGGAGGCATTTCTGGCTGCGAGCTCGGATATTGGTTGCTACTCTCGCTCCTCCAAGGGCGGGACGGCTTCTACTCCGGAGCTGGTAATCCAGTTTGCTGCGATGGAGGCTCTCACTGACTTGCGCTTCCACGAGGTCGAGATGCAGACTCATCCAGGTTTCTTTCACTACCCCACCCTGTCGCCTACGACAGGGCGAGACATTTTCACACCAGTTGACCCGGCGAGTGATCGTGCGACTAGTGTTTTATCCCATTATCTGAACGCCAGTTATTGTATGATCATTCCCTTGGCTGAGGAGTTGTCTCGTGTCCAAGAGGCACTTGCAGCCACGACTACAGCATCGTCTCCACCTCATCCTACATTTCCACCCATGTATCCACCGCCAGTTCCACCTCCACATATGCTTGATACTCCTTCTAGCTCTACTGCACCACCAGGCTTTTTTGTCTGGTAGCCGATGTGAGACCCCAGCAGAGTGGGCCTCACTCCTAGCCACTCCAGCTACTCTGATGCTGAGGCGTCGTGCTCCTTCTTCCTCGGAAGGAGAACCGTCTCAGCAGCATCGTCGTGTTTCCTTTGATCCGGAGGATGTGATCCACATCATCAGCTCCGATTCTGACTCAGGATCAGATGATGAGGAGTCTTCAATCTGGCAGTGTTTGTGCCACCCACGCCACTAGAGTGGAGGCTTGAGTTGTAGTGCATGCATCTTTGCATATGTCAACTGTCGTATGAGCAGTTTAGCCATGATATTCCCCTACTAGCTTGCCATGTATGATGTTGGGTTATCTTGTATAATTATGTTGCTCTCTTTATTCGCCCTTTTTCATGAATTTTCTTTTGGTGTCAAATTACTGTGTTTCCCTTATGGATGTTGCTCATCAATTCGGTGTTTTGCAATGGGAACAAATTTAGGATGAAGAGAGGTTGTAGCCAAGGTGGCGATGGAACCCCCGTTCGTCGATCCGCCAGACAGGCAGGACAGCCACCAGAAGATCTACCACCTCCACCACCTCAGGCACCGACCACTGATCAGATCATGAGGATGTTTGAGGAGAAAAGAAATCAGGATCTCATGGAGTTTCTGAAAAGCATGCAGACTATGGTGGGCCAGAACAACAACAATGGGACACACTCTAAGTTGTCTGACTTTCAGCGCACCAAGCCACCCAGTTTCGGTCAAGCTGTGGACCCTATGGAAGCTGATGATTGGCTGCGAACTATGGAAAAGAAGCTAGAAATAGCTCGCTGTGAGGAGTCAGATAAGGTTCCTTTTGTCACTCACTACCTAGAAGGGCCAGCAGCTATATGGTGGGACAATACAAAGATAATGTGGCCTTCCGGAGAAGATATTTCCTGGGAGAAGTTCAAGGAGTTATTTCGCAAGTATCATATCCCTACTGGCATAATGAAGGTGAAGCAAAGGGAATTTCTTGCTCTTATGCAAGGAAATATGTCCGTGGGGGAGTATCTGAACAAGTTTAACAATGTGGCACGGTACTCTACCCATGACGTATCCACCGAAGAAAGGAAGATAGACCGATTCCTAGGAGGACTGAATCATGCCCTCCGTTGTCAGCTCTGTATGCTGGACTTTCCTAACTTCCAGACTTTGATGAACAAGGCCTTCATAGCCGAACAAGAGCATAAGTCCGGGTATGATGACCGCAAGCAGAAGTTTGAACCCAAGAAGGATAACCGTGAGCATTTTATGCAGAAGCCACACATTTGGCAGTCAGGTCCATCTGAATACAAGCCCGCATGGAACAATGGCAACAACAACAACAACAACAACAACAACAACAAGACTGGCAGCCAAAACAAGACCTTTGGCAAACAGCCTGTGATAGAGGACTGCCGCCGCAATAACACTTGCTTTACTTGCGGCCAAAGCGGACACTACTCCAAACAGTGCCCTGCCAACAACGGGAAGCTGTCATCCGACTTCAAGCCACAATTCAACACTATTGGACGCCACCCCAACCATAACTTCTGCCACGGACGCGCCCATCATATCTCCGCTGAGGAAGCCTGCGAAGCACCAGACGTAGTCCTTGGTATGTTTTCTGTTAACGACATACCTGCAATAATTTTATTTGATTCTGGGGCTTCCAATTCATTTATTTCGCGGAGTTTTGCCACCTTGCACAAACTTTCCCCTTCGCTTTTGGATAAAATCATGGTGGTACAATCCCCTGGCTCCCTGCTCAGAACAAATCTGATATATAAAGGTCTGGAAATTTCGATACATGGAGTTAAATTTCCAGCTACACTCATTGCCATTGAATCCCCTCGATTGGATATAATACTAGGGATGGACTGGTTGACACCACATTAGGTGTGCATCAACTGTGCCACCAGAACAGTAACACTGGTTAACCCAGCAGGACAAACAGTTCAATTCATTGCCAGCAAAATGATGTCAAGAAAGGGAATTGCATACCAGACCACCGTTATGGATATGAACTTGATTCCGGTAGTCTACGAATTTCCGGATGTATTTCCCGAGGAACTACCGGGGATGCCACCTGATCGAGAATTGGAGTTTGTAATTGAGGTGGTTCCCGGAACTGCCCCGATTTACAAGAAATATTATTGTATGCCGAGTCCAGAGCTGGTAGAATTAAAGAAGCAGTTGGATGAATTGTTACAGAAGGGGTACATTCGTCCAAGCATCTCACCATGGGGATCACCCGTACTGTTTGTCAAAAATAAGGATGGAAGTCTACGAATGTGCGTAGACTATCGCCAGTTGAATGAGGTCACCATAAAAATTAAGTACCCGCTCCCTCGCATTGACGATCTGTTTGACCAGCTAAACGGAGCACGGGTATTCTCCAAGATTGACCTCCGAACAGGATATCATCAGCTAAAAATCAGAAAAGAGGATATCCCCAAGACAGCTTTCACCACCCAATATGGTCTGTATGAATTCATAGTCATGTCGTTTGGATTAACAAACGCTCCAGCTTATTTCATGAGCATGATGAACAAGGTCTTCATGGATTTCCTGGACAAATTCGTGGTGGTGTTCATCGATGACATCCTGATATACTCCAAGGATGAAGAAGAGCACAAGCCGCACCTCCATGCTGTCCTGGAAAGATTAAGGACCCATCATCTGTATGCCAAGTTCAGTACGTGTGAATTTTGGCTAAAGGAGGTTGGATTTATGGGGCACATTCTGTCAGAACAAGGAGTAACTGTCGACCCCAGCAAAGTAACTGCAGTTTTGAACTGGAAGACACCAGCTTCGGTGACCGAAGTCCATAGCTTTTTGGGATTGGCAGGCTATTACCGTCGTTTCATAGAAGGCTTCTCTAAGATAACCAAGCCACTGACAGAATTGCTGAAGAAAAATCAAAGGTTTGTCTGGACGGCAGAGTGCGATAGCAGCTTTATAGAGCTAAAGACAAGGCTAACTACGGCCCCTGTCTTAGTTCTTCCGGACATCCACAAGAGTTTTGACATATATTGCGATGCTTCCAGGCGTGGAATCGGCTGCGTATTAATGCAAGAAGGAAAGGTTGTAGCATATGCATCTAGACAACTACGACCTCATGAAGAAAACTATCCCACGCATGATTTGGAATTAGCAGCCGTGGTTCATGCCTTAAAGATTTGGAGGCATTACCTCATTGGGCCACGATGTGAAATATACACAGACCATAAGAGTCTCAAATATATTTTCACTCAGCCTGACCTGAATCTCAGGCAGCTACGCCCCTGGCCATCAGGTCAGGTTTGGAAGCTTGAACTACGTTGCTGATATCCGCGGAGACTTGATCTTCGACGGATTCGAGCCCATGGCAGCCGCTCCCTACCACCGCGATGAACATGACCTAAATCTGTCATCGAACCATGCCCGGGAGATAGCGCCTGTAACTGCCCTGGCCCTAGATCCGGAGCAGATTGCACCATCCGAGGACGAGAAGCTCAACCCCGCCACGGAAGCCGCAGACTCAGCGGCGTTGGAGCCGCACACAGAACCAACTTTGAACGGGATCTGCGTCACTGGAACCTCGGATTCGTCTCCGGCCACAGGTTCCGAACCGCGTGCGTCCGCGCCCATCGAGCCCGATCGGGCGCTGATCATCAAGTTCAGCTCCGCGGACATCTTCCGACACTCACCTTTGGGTGATGTGCTAAACTCATTAAAAACTCTCTCCTTAGCGGGGGGCTCACAGCCGAATTATATCCGTTTTGAACTGGAGGCTGATGACGGAGAATTTCGCTACCCACCCACCGCCCACTTCATTGCCACTGTCGAAGACTTAACCGACATGCTCGATTACGACTCCGAAGACATCGACGGTATGGACGACGATGCCGGAGAGGAGCAGGCCCAAAACCCGCCGTTTACTGGGCGCTAGACAGTCACCTCCTCGTATGACGTGTACATGGTGGATACTCCAAAAGAGAATAACGGCAATAACGAGAAAGATCCAGTCGAGAATAAACCTCCGGAGACACGGCCAAAGCGCCGACGTCAGCGGCACCGCTCTAAATCACGCCGTGGAAAAGACAGTAATACCGGCACAAGAGAAAACAATACTCCGGACGATGCCGAAGACAAAGAAGATCCCGCCGAGCCGACTTCTGAACAGGACGGTAGGGAAGATGGGCAAATCAGCCCTGACGAACAGGCCATAAACGAAGACTCGGAGGACAGCAACTATCTTCCACTCTCCGAAGATGAGGTGAGCCTCGGCGACAAAGACTTTATCGTGCCTGAGAAACCCGTCGAGCAGGAGCGCTTTAAGCGCCGGCTAATAGCCACTGCGAGGAGCCTAAAAAAGAAACAGCAGCAGCTTCAAGCTGATCAAGATCTGCTCAACGACAGATGGACTGATGTCCTGGCAGCCGAGGAATACGGACTCGAGCGCCCCATTAAAAGTTACCCAAAGCGTAAATTGCTACCCCAATTCGACGACGAGGCACTTGAGCCCATGCCATCAACATGTAATGCGGCTGACCGACCACCACGTGGCCGGGACAAGGCGGCAACTCAAGCCAAACACCTGCCCATACTACCTCGCCGTAAAGGCAAAGACTGTTGGGGAACGTAGTAATAATTCAAAATTTTCCTACGTGTCACCAAGATCAATCTAGGAGATGCTAGCAACAAGTAAGAGGGAGTGCATCTTCATACCCTTGAAGATCGCTAAGCGGAAGCGTTACTAGAACGCGGTTGATGGAGTCGTACTCGCGGCGATTCAAATCGCGGAAGATCCGATCCAAGCGCCGAACGGACGGCGCCTCCGCGTTCAACACACGTACAGCCCAGGGACGTCTCATCCTTCTTGATCCAGCAAGGGGAGAGGAGAAGTTGAGGGAGAACTCCGACAGCACGACGGCGTGGTGGTGGAGCTTGCGGTTCTCCGGTAGGGCTTCGCCAAGCACTACGGAGGAGGAGGAAGAGTTGGAGGGGGGAAGGGCTGCGCCAGGGGAAGGGTTGCAGCTCCCATGCACCTCCCCACTATATATAGGGGTGGAGGGGGCTGGTTTCTTGCCCTCCAAGTCCATTGGGGCGTTGGCAAAGGTGGGAGGAAAGAAATCCCATCCTTTCCCTTCCCCACCGATTGTTATCCCCCCTTTTTAGGGATCTTGATCTTATCACTTCGGGATATGATCTTATTCCTTCTAAGGGGGATCTTGGTGCGCCTTGACCAGGGGTGTGGGGCCTTGCCCCCACTACCCACGTTCATGTGGGTCCCCCCATGCAGGTGGGCCCCACTCCGGAACCTTCTAGAACCTTCTCGGTACAATACCGAAAAATCCCGAACATTTTCCGGTGGCCAAAATAGGACTTCCCATATATAAATCTTTACCTCCGGACCATTCCGGAACTCCTCGTGACGTCCGGGATCTCATCCGAGACTCCGAACAACTTTCGGTAACCACATACAATTTCCCATAACAACTCTAGCGTCATGGAACCTTAAGTGTGTAGACCCTACGGGTTCGGGAACCATGTAGACATGACCGAGACACCTCTCCGGTCAATAACCAATAGCGGGATCTGGATACCCATATTGGCTCCCACATGTTCCACGATGATCTCATCGGATGAACCACGATGTCGGGGATTCAATCAATCCCGTATACAATTTCCTTTGTCCATCGGTATGTTACTTGCCCGAGATTCGATCGTCGGTATCCCTATACCTTGTTCAATCTCGTTACCGGCAAGTCTCTTTACTAGTTTCGTAACGCATGATCCCGTGGCTAACTCCTTAGTCACATTGAGCTTGTTATGATGATGCATTACCGAGTGGGCCCAGAGATACCTCTCCATCATACGGAGTGACAAATCCAGTCTCGATTTGTGCCAACCCAACAGACACTTTCGGAGATACCTGTAGTGCACCTTTATGGTCACCCAGTTACGTTGTGATGTTTGATACACCCAAAGCATTCCTACAGTATCCGGGAGTTGCACAATCTCATGGTCTTAGGAAATGATACTTGACATTAGAAAAGCTCTAGCAAACGAACTACACGATCTTGTGCTATGCTTAGGATTGGGTCTTGTCCATCACATCATTCTCCTAATGATGTGATCCCGTTATCAACGACATCCAATGTCCATGGTCAGGAAACCACAACCATCTATTGATCAACGAGCTAGTCAACTAGAGGCTCACTAGGGACATGTTGTGGTCTATGTATTCACACATGTATTACGGTTTCCGGTTAATACAATTTTAGCATGAACAATAGACAATTATCATGAACAAGGAAATATAATAATAACCATTTTATTATTGCCTCTAGGGCATATTTCCAACAGTCTCCCACTTGCACTAGAGTCAATAATCTAGTTCACATCACCATGTGATTTACATTGTTATGAATCTAACACCCAGTGAGTTCTGGGGTTCGATCATGATTTGCATGTGAGAGAGGTCTTTAGTCAACGGGTCTGCGACATTCAGATCCGTGTGTACTTTGCAAATCTCTATGTCATACTGTAGACACTGCTACCACACTCCACTTGGAGCTATTCCAAATGGTTGCTCCACTATACATATCCGGATTGCTACTCAGAGTCATCCGGATTGGTGTTAAAGCTTGCATCGACGTAAGCCTTTACGACGAACTCTTTATCACCTCCATAACCGAGAAATATTTCCTTAGTCCTCTAGTTACTAAGGATAATCTTAACCGATGTCCAGTGATCCATTCCTGGATCACTCTCGTACCCCTTGACAGACTCATGGCATATTATACAGAGACTATGGATAAAGCAGAGGGGACGACCTTCGTCCTATCTCTTTGATCCACCGCGGTCGAGCTTTGAGTCTCACTCAACTCCACACCTTACAAATCAGGTAAGAACTCCTTCTTTGACTGATCAATTTTGAACTCTTTCAAAATCTTGTCTAGGTATGTACTCATTGAAAGTCTCATCAAGCATCTTGATCTATCTCTATAGATCTTGATGCCCAACAATTAGGTAGCTTTATCCAGGTCTTCCTTTGACAAACTCTTTTCAAACAACCATTTATGCTTTCCAGAAATTCTACATCATTTCTGATCAACAATATGTCATCCACATATACTCATCAGAAATTCTATAGTGCTCCCACTCACTTTCTTGTAAATACGAGTTTCTCATAAACTTTGTATAAACTCAAAAACTTTGATCACCTCATCAAAGCGTATATTCCAACTCCGAGATGCTTTCTCCTGTCCATCGAAGGATTGCTGGAGCTTGCATACTTTTTAGAATCCTTAGGATCGACAAAACCTTCTGGTTGTATCACATACAACCTTTCCTCAAGGGAAAGATGTTTTGAAATCCATCTGCCAGATTTCATAATCGAAAAATGCAGCAACTGCTAACATAATTCCAACAGACTTTAGCATCGCTACGGGTGAGAATGTCTCATCATAGTCAACTCCTTGAACTTGTCAGAAACTTGTTTGCGGCAAGTCGAGCTTTATAAATGGTAACATTTACCATCAGTGTCTGTCTTCTTCTTAAAGGACCATTTGTACTCAACGACCTGCCATTTAACGGCAAGTCTACCAAAGTCCATACTTGGTTTTCATACATGGATCATTTCTCGGATTTCATGGCCTCTAACCATTTGTTGGAATCCGGGCCCATCATCGCTTCTCCATAGTTTGTAGGTTCGTTGTTGTCCAACAACATGACCTCCAAGACAGGGTTGCCGTACCACTCAGGAGCAGTACGCGTCTTTGTCGACCTACAAAGTTCGATAGTAACTTGATCCGAAGCTTCATGATCATCACCATTAACTTCCTCTTAAACTGACGTAGGCTCCACAGAAACATCTTTCTGTGATGCGCTACTCTTTAGTTGAAACAAAGGTTCAACAACCTCATCAAGTTCTATCTTCCTCCCACTCAATTCTTTCGAGAGAAACCTTTTCTCGAGAAAGGACCCGTCTTTAGCAACAAATACTTTACCCTCGGATCTGAGATAGAAGGCATACCCAAATGTTTCCTTAGGGTATTCTATGAAGATGCATATTTCCGCTTTGGGTTCAAGCTTATCAGACATAAGCGTCGTATTCCCAAACTCTGAGAAATGACAGCTTAGGTTTCTGCCAAACCATACGGTGTCATCTCAACGGAATTAGATGGTGCCCTATTTAAAGTGAATGTTGTTGTCTCTAATGCTTAACCCCAAAACAACAGTGGCAAATCGATAAGAGACATCATAGTACGCACCATATCCAATAGAGTACGACTACGATGTTCGGACACACCATCACACTATGGTGTTCCAGGTGGCGTGAGTTGTGAAACAACTTTCACATTGTCTTAAGTTGTATACAAAACTTGTAACTCAGATATTCACCTCCACGATCATATCGTAGACATTTTTTTCTTCTTGTCACGATGATCTTAGACTTCACTCTGAATTTGTTTGAACTTTTCAAACGTTTTATACTTGTGTTTCATTAAGTAAATATACTCATATCCACTCAAATCATCAGTGAAGGTGAGAAAATAACGATATCCACTGCATGCTACAACACTCATTGGACCGCATACATCAACATGTATTATCTCCAATAAGTTACTAGCCCGCTCCATCATACCGGAAACGGGGTCTCAGTCATTTTGCCTAAGAGGCATGGTACGCATGTCGCAACCGATTCGAAATCAAGTGAGTCCAAAGATCCATCAGCATGGAGTTTCTTCATGCGCTTTACACCAATATGACATTTAGCGGCAGTGCCACAAGTATGTGGTACTATCATTATTAATTTTGCATCTTTCATGAACATGTGTATTACTACGATCGAGATTCAATAAACCATTCACATTGGGTGCATGACCATTGAAGGTATTATTCATGTAAACAGAATAACCATTATTCTCTAACTTAAATGAATAACCGTATTGCAATAAACACGATCTAATCACATTCATGCTCAACACAAACACCAAATAACATTTATTTAGGTTCATCCCTAATCCCGAGAGAGTGTGCGATGGTGATCACATCAACCTTGGAAACACTTCCAACACACATCGTCACCTCACCCTTAGCTAGCCTCCGTTTATTCCATAGCTTTTATTTCGAGTTACTAACATTCAGCAACCGAACCGGTATCCAATACCCAGGTGCTACTAGGAGTACTAGCAAGGTACACATCAATAACACGTATATCAAATATACTTCTGTCGATGTTGCCAGCTTTCTTATCTACCAAGTATCTAGGGTTGTTCCACTTCAGCGACCATTCTCCTCATAACATAAGCACCTAGTCTCAAGTTTGGGTTCAACCTTGGGTTTCTTCACTGGAGCAGCAACTGACTTGCCATCCATGAAGTTTCCCTTCTTGCCCTTGCCCTTTGTGAAACTAGTGGTTTTACTAACCATCAACACTTGATGCTCCTTCTTGATTTCTACCTTCGCGGTGTTAAACATCGCGAACAGCTCAGGGATCATCTTATCCATCCCTGGCATGTTATAGTTCATCACGAAGCTCTAGTAGCTAGGTGGCAGTGACTTGGAGAACTATATTAATCACTATCTTATCTGGAAGATTAACTCCCACTTGATTCAAGTGATCGTAGTACCCAGACAATCTGAGCACATGCTCACTGATTGAGCTATTCTCCTTCATCTTGCAGGCAAAGAATCTTGTTGGAGGTCTCATACCTCTCAATGCGGGCATGAGCCTGAAATCCCAATTTCAGCTCTTAGAACATCTCATATGTTCCATGACGTTCAAAACGTTTTGGAGCCTCCATTCTAAGCCGTAATGCATGACGCACTGAACTATCAAGTAGTCATCAGAACGTGCCTGTCAGATGTTCAAAACATCTACAGACGACGCTTGAGGGGGTGGCGCATCGAGCGGTGCATTAAGGACATAAGCCTTCTATGCAGTAATGAGGACAATCCTCAGACCATGGACCCAGTCCGCATTATTGCTACCATCATCTTTCAACTTACTTTTCTCTAGGAACGTATCAATAAAACAGGGGAGCTACAGCGTGAGCTATCTACAACATAATTTGCAAAGACACTTTGACTATGTTCATGATAATGAAGTTCATCTGATGAACTCCCACTCAGATAGACATCCCTCTAGTCATCTAAGTGATACATGATCCGAATCGACTAGGACGTGTCCGATCATCACGTGAGACGGACTAGTCATCAACGGTGAACATCTCCATGTTGATCGCATCTACTATACGACTCATGTTCGACCTTTCGGTCTCTCGTGTTCTGAGGCCATGTCTGTACATGCTAGTCTCGTCAAGTCAACCTAAGTGTTTCGCATGTGTAAATCTGGCTTACACCTGTTGTATGCGAACGTTAGAATCTATCACACCCGATCATCACGTGGTGCTTCGAAACAACGAACCTTCGCAACGGTGCACAGTTAGGGGGAACACATTTCTTGAAATTTTGGTGAGGGATCATCTTATTTATGCTACCGTCGTTCTAAGCAAATAAGATGTAAACATGACAAACATCACATGCAAATCATAAAGTGACATGATATGGCCAATATCATCTTGCGCCTTTGATCTCCATCTTCAAGGCGCGGCATGGTCACCATCGTCACCGGCATGACACCATGATCTCCATCATCATGATCTCCATCATTGTGTCTTCATGAAGTTGTCTCGCCAACTATTACTTATACTACTATGGCTACCGGTTAGCAATAAAGTAAAGTAATTACATGGCGTTTTCATTGACACGCAGGTCATAGAATAAATTAAGACAACTCCTATGGCTCCTGCCGGTTGTCATACTCATCGACATGCAAGTCGTGATTCCTATTACAAGAACATGATCAATCACATACATCACATATATAATTCATCACATCCTTTTTGAACATATCACATCACATAGCATACCCTGCAAAAACAAGTTAGACGTCCTCTAATTGTTGTTGCATGTTTTACGTGGCTGCTATGGGTTTCTAGCAAGAACGTTTCTTACCTACGCAAAAGCCACAACGGTGATATGCCAATTGCTATTTACCCTTCATAAGGACCCTCTTCATCGAATTCGATCCGACTAAAGTGGGAGAGACAGACACCCGCTAGCCACCTTATGCAACAAGTGCATGTCAGTCGGTGGAACCTGTCTCACGTAAGCGTATGTGTAAGGTCGGTCCGGGCCGCTTCATCCCACAATGCCGCTGAATCAAGATAGGACTAGTAACGGTAAGCAAATTGAACAAATCATCGCCCACAACTACTTGTGTTCTACTCGTGCATAGAATCTACGCATTGACCTAGCTCTGATACCACTGTTGGGGAACGTAGTAATAATTCAAAATTTTCCTACGTGTCACCAAGATCAATCTAGGAGATGCTAGCAACAAGTAAGAGGGAGTGCATCTTCATACCCTTGAAGATCGCTAAGCGGAAGCGGTACAAGAACGCGGTTGATGGAGTCGTACTCGCGGCGATTCAAATCGCGGAAGATCCGATCCAAGCGCCGAACGGACGGCGCCTCCGCGTTCAACACACGTACAGCCCGGGGACGTCTCCTCCTTCTTGATCCAGCAAGGGGAGAGGAGAAGTTGAGGGAGAACTCCGACAGCACGACGGCGTGGTGGTGGAGCTTGCGGTTCTCCAGCAGGGCTTCGCCAAGCACTACGGAGGAGGAGGAAGAGTTGGAGGGGGGAAGGGCTACGCCAGGGGAAGGGTTGCAGCTCCCATGCACCTCCCCACTATATATAGGGGTGGAGGGGGCTGGTTTCTTGCCCTCCAAGTCCATTGGGGCATTGGCAAAGGTGGGAGGAAAGAAATCCCATCCTTTCCCTTCCCCACCGATTGTTATCCCCCCGTTTTAGGGATCTTGATCTTATCCCTTCGGGATATGATCTTATTCCTTCTAAGGGGGATCTTGGTGTGCCTTGACCAGGGGTGTGGGGCCTTGCCCCCACTACCCACGTTCATGTGGGTCCCCCCATGCAGGTGGGCCCCACTCCAGAACCTTCTAGAACCTTCTCGGTACAATACCGAAAAATCCCGAACATTTTCCGGTGGCCAAAATAGGACTTCCCATATATAAATCTTTACCTCCGGAACATTCCGGAACTCCTCGTGATGTCCGAGATCTCATCCGAGACTCCGAACAACTTTCGGTAACCACATACAATTTCCCATAACAACTCTAGCGTCACGGAACCTTAAGTGTGTAGACCCTACGGATTCGGGAACCATGCAGACATGACCGAGACACCTCTCCGGTCAATAACCAATAGCGGGATCTGGATACCCATATTGGCTCCCACATGTTCCACAATGATCTCATCGGATGAACCATGATGTCGGGGATTCAATCAATCCCGTATACAATTCCCTTTGTCCATCGGTATGTTACTTGCCCGAGATTCGATCGTCGGTATCCCTATACCTTGTTCAATCTCGTTACCGGCAAGTCTCTTTACTCGTTCCGTAACACATGATCCCGTGGCTAACTCCTTAGTCACATTGAGCTCGTTATGATGATGCATTACCGAGTGGGCCCAGAGATACCTCTCCGTCATACGGAGTGACAAATCCCAGTCTCGATTTGTGCCAACCCAACAGACACTTTCGGAGATACCTGTAGTGCACCTTTATGGTCACCCAGTTACGTTGTGACGTTTGATACACCCAAAGCATTCCTACGGTATCCGGGAGTTGCATAATCTCATGGTCTTAGGAAATGATACTTGACATTAGAAAAGCTCTAGCAAATGAACTACACGATCTTGTGCTATGCTTAGGATTGGGTCTTGTCCATCACATCATTCTCCTAATGATGTGATCCCGTTATCAACGACATCCAATGTCCATGGTCAGGAAACCACAACCATATATTGATCAACGAGCTAGTCAACTAGAGGCTCACTAGGGACATGATGTGGTCTATGTATTCACACATGTATTACGGTTTCCGGTTAATACAATTTTAGCATGAACAATAGACAATTATCATGAACAAGGAAATATAATAATAACCATTTTATTATTGCCTCTAGGGCATATTTTCAACAAAGACACCACAGCTCGGGAATACACATATGACCTGCGGCAAAACCTAGAGAACAGAGCAGGTCAGTCCAGATCGATCTACGCATCGCGGGGGCATGCCCTGGCGCGCGACGACGGCTATCAAGCCAGACGTACCGAGCATAACCACGTCCGGGCCGAAAATCGCAGATGGACTACATCCGCACTACGTCACGACTTGGCCTGATATAGAGGCGCCGCACACCCCCTCTGCTTCACTGATGAAGTAATGGAGCACGAATTCCCAGAAGGGTTTAAACCCGTAAATATCGAATCATATGATGGAACAACAGATCCCGCGGTATGGATTGAGGATTTTCTTCTCCATATTCATATGGCCCGCGGCGATGACCTTCACGCCATCAAATACCTCCCACTAAAACTCAAGGGGCCAGCTCGGCACTGGTTAAACAGTCTGCCTGAAAACTCTATTGGCAGCTGGGAGGACTTGGAAGACGCCTTCCGTGAGAACTTCCAAGGCACATATGTACGACCTCCGGATGCCGATGACTTAAGTCACATAGTTCAACAGCCTGGAGAGTCGGCCAGGAAATTCTGGACTAGGTTCCTAACTAAAAAGAACCAGATCGTCGACTGCCTGGATGCCGAAGCCCTAGCGGCCTTTAAGCATAGCATCTGCGACGAATGGCTCGCTCGTCACCTCGGCCAAGAAAAGCCGAAGTCCATGGCAGCCCTCACGACACTCATGACCCGCTTTTGTGCAGGCGAGGATAGTTGGCTAGCCCGTAGCAGTAACACTGCAAGCGAAGCCGGTACCTCTGAAGCCAAGAATAGCAATGACAAGCCTCGACGCAACAGGCACAAGCGCCGAAGCAACGGTGGCAATGCTGATGACACGGCTGTCAACGCCGATTTCAGCGGCTCCAAGTCCGGCCAGCGGAAGAAGCCATACAAAAGAAACAATCTGGGCTCATCCAGCTTGGACCGCATACTCAATCGTCCATGTCAGATCCACGGCACCCCTGATAAACCAATCAATCATACCAACAGAGACTGTTGGGTTTTTAAACAGGCTGGCAAGTTAAATGCCGAAAACAAGGAGAAGGGGTCGCAAAGCGAGGACGACGACGAGGAGTCCCATCCGCCGAACACAAGAGGACAGAAGAAGTTCCCTCCCCAGGTTAAAACGGTGAACATGATATACGCCACTCATATCCCCAAAAGGGAGCGCAAACGAGCGCTCAGGGACGTCTACGCGATAGAGCCAGTCGCCCCAAAGTTCAACCCATGGTCGTCCTGCCCGATCACCTTCGATCGCAGGGACCATCCGACCAGTATCCGTCATGGCGGTTTAGCCGCACTGGTCCTCGATCCAATTGTTGATGGATTCCATCTCACGCGCGTCCTCATGGACGGCGGTAGCAGCCTGAACCTGCTCTATCAGGATACAGTGCGCAAAATGGGCATCGATCCCTCAAGGATCAAACCCACAAAAACTACCTTTAAAGGAGTCATACCAGGTGTAAAGGCCCGCTGTATGGGCTCAATCACACTGGAGGTTGTCTTCAGATCCCCGGACAACTTCAGAAGCGAAGAGTTGATCTTCGATATCGTCCCCTTCCGCAGCGGCTATCACGCACTGCTCGGACGAACCGCATTTGCTCGATTCAATGCAGTGCCACATTATGCTTATCTCAAGCTCAAGATGCCGGGACCACACGGCGTCATAACAGTTAACGGAAACACGGAGCGCTCCCTCCGTACCGAGGAGCACACCGCGGCCTTGGCAGCGGAAGTACAGAGCGGCCTTGCCAAGCAGAATCTTAATTCAGCGACCAAGCTCCCGGACACTGTCAAGCGGATCCGGACTACTCCGCAGCATAACAGTCCGGCTCGTCAGGAGTTAGACTAGCAATCCGGCCTCCGTCTCCGTCCCGGCCAAATGGCGGCATACGTACCACGCGTACATAACTACGCACTTAAAATACCATGGGCATAGACGGAGGCATAACTAGATTGTGGTCCATAATACGGCTCGACCTCCCCTGGACACACATACTTTCACTTTTTCTTTTTTATCCTTTTCAGGTTTCTTTTCCACAGGCCCCTCAAGACGGCCTAATCTTTGGTCCTTTCGAAGGATAGATACACCAAGACAGCAAGAAGCATTGAGGTATACGGGAATCTTTAGGAGGTCTTTTTGACGATCACTCCACCTGTTCTCAGAACCCGCACGCAGCTCTCCCTTGGTCATGGCATGTTAAATAGCCCTGTTGCTTATTGCACTACTTATACGCTTTGACGTATCAATAAAATTATAATGGAAACAGTTCGTGGCCCAACTTCTGCGGCACTAGCTTACTACTTCATTTTTTCTTGATAATCTTATCAATTGCACCCGTACACTGTGGTATGGCTTAAATTCGCCAGGGGCTTTATTGCGCCCCATATCATGGCAACAAAGTCCGAACACTTTTTACAGTATAGTTCGGCACCCCGAATTTAGCATTATATGCATTGCCTCCGAATCATGTCTTTGGTCAATAGTTGGGTTGCCCGGCTCCTGTGCTTACTACCATACGTTCCACTATATCGGCTAGGGTAGTAAAGGGAGAACTACTGCGATTGTGCCCTGGTTCATCCGGATGAGCACCTCAGTAGAGAAAGCCGAAAACTGACTGTCATGATGCGGCGTGAGCCGGTCAGCTCTTCGGAGGTTACAAATCTTTTGCGATTTTTTCCGCATTATGCGACGAATCGGTCTCTACCCGATCAGGTGTTTACAGCACCCTAGTTCGGACTCACGAATACTAGGGGCTGCGCCTAAATTTCTATTATAAAACTCCTATGGCTAAGTGAGGGTGATAAAGCCACATAGTCCGATTGCCTGGTTCGTTGCGCTAAACACCTCCTTCAAGGACCAAACTCTGGATCAAGAGTGTTTAGATTTTATCCCGAACACCCCCGTACTACCTACGTGGGGGCTGAAGCCGACGACTGGCCAACTCTCAGATTTAATAAAACGGCCGCACAGGAGGAAAAATCTTGATATAAACAATTAACATTATATTACATATCAGTTTTGTTCCATTGTACAGGACAGGATAACATGAATATATTCATCCAAAGATAATGTCTTTTGCACACTGCTCTGCCACAATGCGGGATCCCTCCAGGACATCGTCAAAATATCGCTCGAGCGTGCGGTGCTCCTTGCCCGCGGGCGGTCCCTCGGTCGCGAGCTTGACGGCGTTCATCTTCGCCCACTGTATCTTGACACGGGCGAAGGCCATCCGCGCACCTTCAATGCAGACCGACCGCTTGATGGCATCAAGCCGAGGGCAGGCAGCAACCAGTCGCTTCACGAGCCCGAAGTAGCTGTTGGGTATGGCTTCGGCAGGCCATAGACGGATTATCAAATCCTTCATGGCCAATTCGGCCACCCTATGCAGTTCGGGCAGCTGTTTCAGCTGATCACTGAAGGGCACCGGATGCTCTGGCGCAAGGTATTGCGACCAGAACAGCTTCTCCGTTGAGCTCCCCTCTTCGTCTCGGAAGAAATCCGCAGCATCAGCAATGCTGCACGGCAGATCCGCAAACGCTCCTGGAGAACTCCAAATCCGGGTCGGTAAGAGGTACCTTTTCTTCACAAATTGGCTTTGCATTATAAAGGCCTTACCCGCCGTGATTTTCCTGGCCTCTTGGATTTCCTGGAGGGTGCCCTGGGCTTCAACTCGGGCCTCTTGTGTGCTTTGGTGGGCCTTAGCAAGCTCGGACTCTTGATCCATAATCTTGCGCTCCAAGGACTCGCATTTCTTTACAGCGTCCTGGACCTCTTGTTGGACCTCACCGACCCTGGCCTCGTGCTTTTCGCGGACGGATTGTTCCTCTGCCGCTCTCTTCTGGGCCTCGGCCAGCGCCTTTTTAAGGGCCTCCACCTCGGTCGCCGCTCCTACAAATATCATGGCACTATGGTCAATACAAATCATCTATCCTTTCTGATATACAGAAGGTCATGGCATACCTTGCTTGTCCTCCAGCTGCTTTTTCACACGGCCGAGTTCTGCCTCGGCCCGCTCCAGACTCTGCTTCAGTCCGGAGACTTTGGCAGCATGGGAGGTCGCAGCCAGCAGCGACGCCTGCTTTTTCACATAAACATGTATGGTTAGTCTCCTGAGAAAATTGTTTGATCCTCTGTCCGGCTTTTCTTTTCGACCACTGGACAGTGTCTCAGGGGCTACTGTCTATACTGTGACATTCTTTTTACATAATTGCGTTTCATACCTCAAAACCTGTTAGAAGGCTTGTGCAGGCTTCGGTCAGTCCGCTCTTCATGGACTGAATCTTCTCAATCACCGTACCCATGAGGGCACGGTGCTCCTCTACAATGGAAGCACTTCGCAGCGCTTCCAGTAGGGTGTCCAGTGCCTCTGGTTGGACAGAGGTCACCGGCGAAATAGGCACACCCCCTTCTTTCGAAGGAGGTTGCTTGCCGGATTCCGGAGTCGTATAGGTCTCCGGAACCGTATTCAGCTGGGGGCCGAATTGGACCAGGCCCCCATTGCCAGTCTCCATGGGGATTTGCTCCCCCATGTGTCCGGCTGCCGAGGTTTCACCCTCTGGCGCCGCACTAACGGCCTCCTGCGTCTCTCCCTGGCCTGGGATCCTTCGGGACAACGCCTCGGTGTCACCCATGGCCTTGGGAGAGGAGGCCGCCGGAAGGGACCCGCTGTCCATCACCTTCGGGTCCAGCGAATTCCCCGAAGATGAGGATCGCTCGAGGTCGGAACAAGCCGGACTGCAAGTACATGATTCAACATGTTAAAACTGTGGAGAAAAGAGGCTGGATATATGAATGCGTCAGGGTCTTTGAGTACTCACAACTCGGCCAGGGGCTTATCTCGGGGGCGCCGCTCTGGGCTGCTGTCGACGTCCCACGCGGAGTTATCCGCGAGGGAGACCTTCCCCTTCTTGGACGCCTCTGCCTCCAGATCTATGGGGGCCGCCCTTTTCTTCCTTCCCCCCTCAAGGGGAGAGTTGCTATCCTCCTCCTCCTCCTCGTCCTCTGCGGCAGTGGAGTGAGACTCGGCGTCTTCGGATGTCGCGTCCGAAGTTCCCTTGCGACGGAGGCCACTTCTGGTCTCCTTGGCCTTTTTCTTGGCCTTCTTCTCCGGCGCCTGGTAGGGCGCCGAGACCAGCATCTTCGTTAGAAGCGGGATGGCTGGTTCCTCGGGAGGCTTAGGCATTTTCCCTGAGTAAGTGAGTAAAGGATACACCTTGAAGCGTGAAAGACTTACCGGACTAGCGGGATGGGCCAGGTCGTGCCGACGGTCCTCGGTCGTCTCCGGCCATTTCTCGTTGGCCTTAAAAAGCACCTTCCAGATGTCTTCGTGCGTAGTTCCGAAGAACTGTTGCAGGGTCTGGTGCTCGACCGGATCGAACTCCCACAAATGGCAAGTCCGGCTTTGGCATGGAAGGATCCGGCGAACTAGCATCACCTGGATCACATTGACAAGCTTGATGTTCTTGTCCACCATACTCTGGATACGCGCCTGCAGCGATGTCAGCTCCTCCGACGACGCCCAATTCAGGCCCTTCTCTAGCCAGGAGGTGAGCCGCATTGGGGCTCCGGACTTGAATTCAGGAGCCGCGGCCCTGGTGGCGTCGCGGGGCTCTGTGATATAGAACCACAGTTGCTACCACCCTTTGACGGTCTCCACAAAGGTACCTTTGGGCCATGTGACATTGGGCATCTTGCTCACCATGGCGCCTCCGCACTCTGCGTGTTGGCCATCCACCACCTTCGGCTTCACATTGAAAATCTTGAGCCATAGTCCGAAGTGGGGTGGGATGCGGAGGAAGGCCTCGCACACGACAATAAATGCCAAGATGTTGAGGAAAGAATTCGGGGCTAAATCATGGAAATCTAGCCCGTAGTAGAACATGAGTCCGCGGACGAAAGGGTGGAGAAGAAACCCTAACCCGCGGATGAAGTGGGGGATGAACACTACCCTCTCATGAGGCTTGGGGGTGTGGATGATCTGTCCCTTGGCCGGAAGCAGGTGGGCGATTTCCTTGGCCAAATACCCCGCCTCCCGGAGCTTCGCGATGTCCTTCTCCTTGACGGAGGAGGCCATCCACTTGCCTTGCGCTCCGGATCCGGACATGGTCGGAGTGCTTCTTTGAGGCGGAAAAGATGAGAACTTGGGCGCTGGAGCTCAGGAATGGAGAGGCAGAGAAAGAGAAGGCGTGGGTGAAAGGGGTGAATCCTTATCTCCTTATAAAGGCAGTGAATATCAAGCGCCTCCCCACACACCTTAAAACTCGCCTATTCCCAAGGGCCGTGCAAACGGCACGGTTGGATTACCCACGCCCGTATTGACGAGAATTCCGTAATGAAGGGACACGATCTCTGCTGTGACAAGACGTGCCACAGGAAACCGCATCTTAAAGCATGGAGCGGGAGACGAAAGAACGGTTCAAAATAATTACCGTGCAGGAACGTGGTGTCGCGTTACAAAAAGTTGTCAGCAGATTGGACTCGTGAAATATTATACTCTCTGCAGTTGTGTGTGGTACTTGTTTTGCAGAACCGGACACGCTTTCTATGCTTGAAGTCTGTTCTGGAGTATTCGGAGGAGGAACCCGCCTTGCAATGCCGAAGACAATCTGCGCGCCGGACACATCGTCATTGAAGCCTGGTTCAGGGCCTACTGAGGGAGTCCTGGATTAAGGGGTCCTCGGGCGTCCAGGCTACGTAAGGTGGGCCGGACTGATGGGCCATGAAGATACAAGACAGAGGACTCTCTCCCGTGTCCGGATGGGACTCTCCCTGGCGTGGACGGCAAGCTTGGCGTTCGGATATGAAGATTCCTTTCTCTGTAACCGACTTTGTACAACCCTAGTCCCCTCCGGTGTCTATATAAACCGGAGGGTTTAGTCCATAGAGGCAATCATAATCAGACAGGCTAGACTTCTAGGGTTTTAGCCATTACGATCTCGTGGTAGATCAACTCTTGTAATACTCATATTCATCAAGATCAATCAAGCAGGACGTAGGGTATTACCTCCATAGAGAGGGCCCGAACCTGGGTAAACATCCTGTCCCCCGTCTCCTGTTACCATCGACCTTAGACGCACAGTTCGGGACCCCCTACCCGAGATCCGCCAGTTTTGACACCGACAGCCCACTTAACCCGGATACCTAGGAAATTGCTCCAACACTTATGGAAGAAATTAAAAAGGCTCAAGAACCAGATGAAGGAATAAAAGAGATCAAGGAATTGATTCAGCAGGGGAAGGCCAAGTCTTTCCGTGTGGATGACCAAGGCACCTTATGGTTTGAGAAACAGATATGCGTGCCCGATCAGAACAATCTGAGACAGGAAATATGTAACACCCCATGTATTAAGCTACAGTGATCACCCTTTTGATAATGCCATGTCATCATGATCAACAGTGCCTAAACATCATTTGGATCATATCCCTTTTAGTTCAAATTCAAATGGAAATTCAAACTTCAATTAAATTCAAAGTGGAAAATAAAAGTTGTTCAAATCCAGAAACTAAATTGTTCATGATATTGTAAATAATCCAGAGACTATTCTAAAACTATAATCAACATATACTAAATAAATTAAGTGACTTAAACAGCAACAAAACAGAGATGTTTAATCCAATTTTATTTAATTAAAATCCAAATAAAATTCATTTGGCTTCAAACCATTTTCTGGCAGTGGCTAATAATGCACCATATTTAATAAGCTAAGTTGCATATTTTTCAAAAGTAAATTGGGGGCCTAACTATTTGCAAAATAGGAACAAAAAGGAAAACAGAAAAGAAAACGAAGAAAAAGAAAAAGGCCTATGCGCCTGGGCCTAAGTGGCACAGTGCGGCCCAGCCCACCCCGCACCTCCTCCCTCCTCCCGCACTACTCATGCCGCTCGCTGTCGAGCTCCGGGCGCGCGCGCAGCCAAGCCCCCCTCTCCCTCGCTTGACAGCGGCTCCGCTCCCGTCGCTGGCTGGATAAGATCCCCCTCGACCCCTCTGGCGAACCCTAGCCGCCCCGTTCGCCCCTCTCTCTCGATCCCCATCTCGCCCGGAAACGCCCGCGTCGCCGCCGTCGATCCCGAGGTCACCAGCCTCCCCGTGCCTCGCTAAGATGTCATGAAGCACCAGCGTCGACTGCTACGCCTTCTGGAGCCACCCGCTGGAGACGAGAGCCACCCAGTCGAGCTCGACGACCCCATCTTCTTCCTCGGCCCCGACGAACTCCGGCGACAATTCCGGCTACCCCGTGCCCTCCCCGAGCTTGCTACCACTCCCTACGGCTCCGCTGTGAGCTCTTGCTTCTCCTCTTCCTCTCCGTTAGCTCAACCGCATGCTGTAGCCGCCGATGCCACCGACGGCCGAATGCTCCGCCGCTCGCACTCGTCCCTGGCGTAGCCACGGTGACCTTTGGGTCCCGTGCGTGCCACCGTCATGTTCGTCGCGTCGCGTAGAGGCCTTCTGGTCAATTAGTTGCTCGCTAGCGCGCCTGCATCGTCGTTCGCCATCGCTCCCGAGCGCCGCCGTCTACTGATGAGCTTGCCTTAGCCGCTTCGGTGCATCTCCGACTGCGGCACCATCGTCAAACAACGTGCCTCGGCTCCCTCTTTCGAACGCACCGTCGCACGGGTCCGGAGGTCCCCTGTGGCGAAATTCCGGCGACGCCCGACGCGCGCCGCCTCGCGAAACGGTCGCCGAAGCGACTCCGGCGACGGCACTAACCTGGCCTTGGTGGGCCCCGCCCCGTGCCACTGACCGATGGGCCCCGCAGCCCAGTTGACCAAGTCAACTGCTGACTGGGCTGGCCCAGACACTGACATGCAGGCCCCATGTTAATAAAATGATTTTTATAAATAAGTAAAAGGCTAATTAAGCTGTTAATTAAATTAACTAACTAATTAGACACTGACTAGTAGGGCCCACCACCTAATTAAGTAATTAGTTTAAATTTAACTCTGTTTAATACTAACAGAGGTTGACATGTGGGCCCCACTGGACCCACATGTCAGGTTTGACCTGGCCCGCCGTTTGTTGACTGCTGACGCCAGCAAGGCGTCATGCTGACATCACCCCCCCCCCCCCCCCCCCAACCCCCTCCCCCCCCCCCCCGCACTGTTCTGGATAATGTTGATTTTAATAAATAAAAATAAATTTCAGAAAATGCTAAAATCTTTAGAAAATCATATAAAATAAACCGTAACTCTGATGGAAAAGTTTTATATATGAAAGTTGCTCAGAACGACGAGACGAATCCGAATACGCGGACCGTTTGTCCGCCACACGTCCCTAGCATAGAGAACATGGAACCGTTCCCCTCCGGTCATCTGTCTGACAAATGTTCGGAACCGGGTAAACATTCCCGGATGGCTTCCCCCTTCCTAGGTGACGTGCGACCATACGTTAGGACACACCCGGCACTGCGTATTGTCATGTCATGCTCCTGTTTGCTTTATATTTACTGTATCCTCCCCCTCTTCTCTCTCGGTAGACCCCGGTACAGATGCAGTCCTCGAGACCAACGCAGCTCAGGAGCCCGACGCCATCATTGACGACCTTGTCTTTGCCGCCGAGCAACCAGGCAAGCCCCCCCCCCCCTTTGATCATCCCAATATCGCCCATTCTATTTTCTCATGCTTGCATTAGAATTGCTGCTGCTACTGCTTTACCTATTCTGATGCATTGCCTGTTTATTGTAACCTGCTATTGATACCTTACCTGCTTATCCGAAACTGTCTAGTATAGGCTGGGTAGAGACCTATCAGTGACCCCACTTGTCCCGATTGCCCCGCTGGATCATCAGAAGACTCGACGACCAGGCCCCAGCACCGCACATCACCCCCTTAGTTGTAACGACACTGCAGCATTACTATCAAGTGCCGAGGGTGATACCTCGTGTAGCACTTCTGATGTTAACTCTGTAGAGTAGCTATTCGGTCGTGGTCATCAAGGGTGATTCCTCCTTCACCACTTTCGATAACGACGCTGTCGTGCAACACCTCAAGTGTGAACCCATCGAGGGTGATTCCTCCTAAGTTCACCTTGACAGATACATCAAGTAGGAATCCAACGAGGGTGATACCTCATATTCCCTGATGTTATGAACACACGGATACTTGGACGGTACTATTGTTACTTGGAAAGGCAGGTCGACCCTGAGGGGTACCCGCGTGTGATGTGAAGACGGGTTGCCTGGATGGTGCCCGAGTGATGAATACGAGGCGTGGCCGGGCATTCTTGGCCCTTGCCGCAAGTCCTCGAGACGAGGCGACGGGGTCACATCGATCGTGAGTCTCTGCTCGTTACCGCACCCCCAAGGTACTAACGATTTGGATATTTGATTCGAGTGGCCCGATAGCACTAACCATCACGCGGGAATAAATATGGGTACTCTGCATCGTATGCATCAGCCGAAAGCTCTGTCAGATGTCCAGTTCAGCATGGCGGCACGGACGGACCGGCGCCATCCTGTAGTGGTGGTGCCTGGCTTCACCATGTGCGCAACGACCCGGAGTGCACAGGGCGATGGCCCAAGACCCCTGAGTGCTTAGGATATAGACCGACGGGGACCTCTCTGCTGAGCTCTAGGTAGGGTTGCGGTGTGTCGTTTGGCCGAGGCCGGGCATGACCCAGAAAGTGTGTCCGGCCAGAGTTAACCGAGCGTGGTGGGTAAGTTGGTGCACCCCTGCAGGGAAGAACTAATCTATGCATAGCCGGATCCTCGGTAACGGACACTCGGAGTTGTATCCCGATCGATACAACTAGAATTGGATACTATGGCTCTGGGATTGCTTCTCACAGGGAGTCGAGAAGGGATCTCCGGACGAGGTTGATGACTGTATGGCTCTGGGATTGCTTTCTCGCAGGGAGTCGAGAAAGGATCTCTGGGTGAGGTTGAGACTTAGTGATACTACTACTATATACGGTACTAATCTACACTCTTCTAATGCTGCAAGACCGCTGAAGATGCTAGTCTTCGATAGGACTAGGCCCTCTCTCTATTCTGGCATTTCTGCAGCCCAGTCCACATATACAGCCTTCCTTTGATAATGTTGCATATGTAGTGTAGATCCTTGCTTGCTGAGTACTTCGGATGAGTACTCACAGTTGCTTTGCTTTCTTTTTCCCCCATATCCCCTTTGGATGCAACCAGATGACGGAGCCCCGGATACAACTGCCCCCGCCGACGATTGCTACTACTACCCCGAGGGTGGATTCTTCTATGTGTTGGCTGACGACCAGGAGTAGGTTTGGAGGGTCCCAGGCAGGAGGCCTGCGCCTTTCGATCGTAGTGTTTTCTTTTGCCCTGCCTTCTAAGGGCCTATCGGTGTTTTATTTTATATCTGTACTCAGATATCTGATGCTTCCGCTGACGCTTGTATGCGAGCTTATGTATTCGAGCCCTCGAGGCCCCTGGCTTGTAATATAAAGCTTGTATGACTTTATTTATGTTTTAGAGTTGTGTTGTGATATCTTCCCGTGAGTCCTTAGGCTTGATCGTGTGCATTTGCATGTATGATTAGTGCACGATTGAGCCGGGGGCGTCACAAGTTGGTATTAGAGCCGACTGCCTGTAGGATCCCCCCTTTCCAACTCCTTGGCCGAAGTTGAGTCTAGTAACCAAAAACTGTTTTACTAACTTGGCTGTGTGGCTTACGGGCCCACGTCACCAATTGGGTGGTATTAGTATCTTTTATTCCTTGTCTATACTCTGGGACTCTGATCTCTCTTCTATTCGGGTTAAAATTTTACTAACTCCAACATTAGGTTCTCGTGATCACATCCACCCGGTGTTCTGAAATTTCCCCCCTTCCTTCAAGATTGCGGGCCAGGTTCTGCTTACAGGATCCTTTTATCGAGGGCACCCTGTGTTGTCACTTGCAGATCCCTCACTCCAACAGTTTTTCTATGACGTGGATGTAGCCTTTGCTATGTCTCGTTGTGTGCTTCCTTACCGCGTGCCTGCGTGCCGCCTAGTTTGTCTAGCTGCGAGCGTTCCCGGGCGTGCACTATCCGTTTGAATCTAACTCTATGCATGGATTGGTATGTCTTTAACGACTACTATCCTATATCTAATGCCTTTCCTGTTCATTTCCCATGTTACATCATGAATAACTCCATACACCTGCAATTTTTCTTGCTAAACTGCCCATGTTGAATTGGCAGGATGCCTGACGATCCTCCACCTCCACCTTATATTGCCGCAATGATGCAGCAGTTTGAATTGAACCATCAGGTTATGACCGGGATATTGGCTCAGTTCCCAAACCAGAATGCTCATCAACAACCTACTCCAATAACTCTGCCGGAATTCGTGCGCCTCAATCCGTCCACTTTTTCGCAGCTCGACTGATCCAATGGATGCTGATGATTGGCTCCGTGACATTGCCTTCCAGATGAAGTCGGCCAATGTTACCCCTGACAGTTACGTCACCTATGCGACGTATCACCTGAGGGGATCAGCTGCTCAATGGTGGGAAAGCCACAAGGGTATGTTGCCCGCTGAAACAGTAACCACTTGGCAGGAATTTCAGTCAGCTTTTCGTGCACGGTACATTCCTCAAGGTCTGAAGGACCAGAAGAAGCAGGAATTCCGCAAACTCACCCAGTGAATAATGACTGTGGATGAATATCAGAGGAAATTCCTTGAATTATCTCGCTATGCCGAAGATGACGTCTGCACTGATGCACGAAAGCAGGAGAAATTTCGTGAAGGACTGCGTACTGATATAAACCTCGCACTTGCAGTCCATGATTGCACAAACTTCGCAACGCTTGTCAGCCGATCTTTCCAAGTTGAAACTGCTCTGACTAAATGCCAAGAGTCGCTCAAGCGCACTCGTGATGTTGGTTCGTCCTCGGGTCAACCTGCTCAGAAATGTCGAGTCTGGATCCCACACAATGTTCATCATCAACCTGCTACAACACCAAGGCCATCATATGTTGCACCTCATCTGCCTTCACCGCCGAGACAGCTAACAGTTCAGGGTGGACAGCCTAATGCTATGGCATCTCCTCAGGTTGCACCACGTCCTCCTGTTGGTCGTAAGAAGGGCCATCGGACCCATCATTCCAGGAATCATAATGCCAGACTACCTGCTAGTCAACATGTCCATGTCAACCATGTCAAAATTGAAGAAGCTCGACAGGACAACAAAATTTTGATGGGTACCCTACTAGTGAATTCAATCCCAGCTTCTGCACTCTTTGATTCTGGAGCGTCACACTCCTTCATGTCCGAAAGTTTTGCGCGAAGCCATGATATACCTTTCGAGGAGATGTGCACCCCATTAGTAATCCAGTCACCCAGGGCTAATTGGCAAACTACCATGGTAAGCCACGGTAACCACATTGTGATTGGAGAATTGGTGCTCCCCGTTTCACTCATTGCTCTCAAGACCTCCAACATAGACATTATTCTGGGTATGGACTGGTTGAAGCCCAATAAAGCTTTGATTGACTGTGCCGCTGAAACAGTCCACATCACACACCCTTCTGGCCAGACAGTCAAATACTCAGCCCGAATAGCTCAGGATGCTGAGAGCCAGATTTATGCTCTGAATGCGTTGAATGCCTCACTTCTTGAAGGCATCGAGAACGTTCCAATTGTTCGTGATTTTCAAGATGTCTTTCCAGAAGAACTTCCAGGAATACCCCCTGCTAGAGCTGTCGAGTTTGTCATCGACTTGAAACCAGGCACGACTCCTATTGCGAAGCGTCCTTATAAAATGCCTCTGCACCACCTTCTCGAGCTAAAGGAAGAAATCAACAAATCACTTAAGAAGGGTTTCATCCGCCCGAGTTCCTCTGCTTGGGGAGCACCTTCACTCTTCGTTAAGAAGAAGGATGGAACTAATCGATTGGTTCAGGATTATCGGCCCATTAACCAAGCCACAATCAAGAACAAATATCTGCTTCCTCGGATCAATGATTTGTATGATCAACTTGCTGGGTCATCGGTGTTTTCTAAACTCAACTTGAGGTTGGGTTATCATCAGATCCATGTTCGTGAAGAGGATATTCCCAAGACTGCATTTGTTACTCGCTATGGTTCTTATGAGTACACTATCAAGTCCTTCGGCTTAACAAATGCTCCAGCCACATTCTCCCGTCTGATGAATTACATCTTCATGGATTACCTCGACAAGTTCGTCGTGGTATATCTAGATGATATTCTGGTTTATTCAAAGAATAAAGAAGAACATGCTGAGCACCTCCGTCTTGTTCTAGAAAGGCTCCGAGAACACCAGTTGTATGCCAAATACTCCAAATATGAATTTTGGCTTTCTGAAGTAACCTACCTCGAGCAAGTGATTTCCAAGGATGGAATTGTTGTTAACCCGGAGCGGGTTCAGGCTATTCTTGACTGGACTCCTCCGAAGAACGTCAAGCAAGTGAGAAGTTTTCTCGGCCTTGCAAGCTATTGCCGTCGATTTGTCAAGAACTTTTCCAAGATTGCTAAGCCCCTGACTGATCTGCTTCACAAGGGTGTTAAATTTGAATGGACAGAAAAATGTCAGGAGAGTTTTCAAACACTCAAAGACAAGCTGACATCTGCCCCAGTACTTGCTCCACCAGATTCTCGCAAAGATTTTGTGATCTATTGTGACACATCCCGTGAAGGATTAGGCTGTGTCCTAATGCAAGAGCGTAAAGTGATTGCCTATGGCTCTCGTCAATTGCGCCCACATGAATAGAATTATCCGGTACATGATCTAGAACTAGCTTCTGTCATCTATGCACTGCAGTTGTGGCAACATTACCTTCTCGGTAATCGTTGCGAGATATACACGGATCATAAAAGTCTGAAGTACTTGTTCACTCAGCCATCTCTAAACCTCCGTCACCAAAGATGGATGGAGGCCATTGCGGACTATGATTTGGGTATTTCCTATACCCCTGGCAAGGCTAACGTGATGGCTGATGCCTAAAGCCGCAAGTCCTATTGCGACAACCTCATGGTTAGGCGAGCTCAACCTCGTCTTTTTGAAGAACTGCACAAGCTGAATCTGCGTATTGTTCCACAGGGTTCTCTTAATAACCTTGTGATACAACCAGATCTTGAGAAAGCTGTTAAGAATGCGCAAGCTAAAGATGCTGAAATTGATCTGATGAAGAAAGATCTTCACCTTGAAAAGTACAGGGATTTCTCGCTGTCTGAAGATGGAACCTTGTATTTCAGAAACCGCATTGTCGTACCTCGCTCCGAGCTTCTGACCGACAAGGTCATGAAGGAGGCACATGATACCCTGCTGTCTATTCATCCAGGTAGCACCAAGATGTATCGTGATCTCCGTCAAAGGTACTGGTGGTCTAGAATGAAGCAGGATATTGCTCGATATGTTGCTGAATGTGATGTGTGTCGTCGCGTTAAAGCAGAACATAAGAAGCCTGCCGGAATTCTGCAACCACTTCCTATTCCGTTGTGGAAATGGGATAAGGTTCAAATGGATTTCATTACTGGCCTTCACAAGTCACAGAAGGGTCACGATGCTATTCTTGTCGTCGTCGACCAACTTTCTAAGGTTGCACACTTTCTGCCTGTCAAGGAGACTATCACTGCTAGTCAGTTAGTAGAGTTGTATATCTCCAGAATTGTATCACTCCACGGTATTCCGAAAGAGATCAGTTCGGACCGTGGCAGTCTTTTCACCTCAAAGTTCTGAGAAAGTTTACAAGAAGCTATGGGAACTCATATCACCTGGAGTTCAGCATATCACCCCCAGTCCCAAGGCCAAGTTGAGCGAGTCAATCAAGTGCTTGAAGACATCCTGCGAGCTTGTGTTATTTCTTTCGGCAAGAAGTGGGAAGAAGCTCTCCCGTATGCCGAATTCTCTTATAACAACAGCTATCAAGCCAGCTTGAAGATGGCCCCCTTTGAAGTACTTTATGGACGTAAGTGTCGAACCCCTCTGAATTGGTCAGAAACTAGGGAACGACCGCTCGTGGGTCCAGATATTATCCAACACGCCGAAGAGCAAGTCTGTATCGTTCGAGAAAATCTCAAGGCGGCTCAGGACCGCCAGAAGAGCAACTATGATCGCAAATGATGTGGTTTGACTTATCAACCAGGTGATCAAGCTTATCTGCGTGTCACCCCTATGAAGGGCACTCACCACTTCGGAATCAAGGGCAAGTTAGCTCCACGCTACATTGGTCCTTTCCGCATTGTTGCAAGACGTGGTCAGGTGGCATATAAATTGGAGTTACCGCCGCAATTCTCTCATATCCACAACGTCTTCCATGTGTCGCAACTTCGTAAATGCTTCAAGGAATCTCCGCACCACGCAGTGGATCACGAGATGCTCGAATTGCAAGATGATCTATCTTATAAGGAGCATCCGATCCGCATTATCGATGAAGCTGAACGTCGGACCCGTCAGAAGGTTACCAAGTTCCTCAAAGTGCAGTGGTCAAATCATACTGAAGATGAAGCCACTTGGGAATGCGAGGATAACCTCCGTGCTGAATACCCCGATCTTTTCCCTTCTACCTCTTAATTCTCGGGACGAGAATTCTTGTTAGTGGAGGAGATTTGTAACACCCCGTGTATTAAGCTACAGTGATCACCCTTTTGATAATGCCATGTCATCATGATCAACAGTGCCTAAACATCATTTGGATCATATCCCTTTTAGTTCAAATTCAAATGGAAATTCAAGCTTCAATTAAATTCAAAGTGGAAAATAAAAGTTGTTCAAATCTAGAAACTAAATTGTTCATAATATTGTAAATAATCCAGAGACTATTCTAAAACTATAATCAACATATACTAAATAAATTAAGTGACTCAAACAGCAACAAAACAGAGAGGTTTAATCCAATTTTATTTAATTAAAATCCAAATAAAATTAATTTGGCTTCAAACCATTTTCTGGCAGTGGCAAATAATGCACCATATTTAATAAGCTCAGTTGCATATTTTTCAAAAGTCAATTGGGGGCCTAACTATTTGCAAAACAGGAACAAAAAGGAAAACAGAAAAGAAAATGAAGAAAAAGAAAAAGGCCTATGCTCCTGGGCCTAAGTGGCACAGTGCGGCCCAACCCACCCCGCACCTCCTCCCTCCTCCCGCACTGCTCATGCCGCTCGCTGTCGAGCACCGGGCGCGCGCGCAGCCAGGCCCCCTCTCTCCCTCGCTCGACAGCGGCTCCGCGCCCGTCGCTGGCTGGATAAGATCCCCCTCGACCCCTCTGGCGAACCCTAGCCGCCCCGTTCTACCCTCTCTCTCGATCCCCATCTCGCCCGGAAACGCCCGCCGTCGCCGCCGTCGATCCCAACGTCACCGGCCTCCCCGTGCCTTGCTAAGATGTCATGAAGCACCGGCGTCGATTGCTACGCCTTCTGGAGCCACCCGCTGGAGACGCCACCCAGTCGAGCTCGACGACCCCATCTTCTTCCTCGGCCCCGATGAACTCCGGTGATGATTCCGGCTACCCCGCGCCCTCCTCGAGCTCGCTGCCACTCCCTACGGCTCCGCTGTGAGCTCTCGCTTCTCCTCTTCCTCTACGTTAGCTCGACCGCATGCTGTAGCCGCCGATGCCACCGACGGCCGAACGCTCCGCCGCTCGCGCTTGTCGCCGGCGTAGCCACGGTGACCATTGGGTCCCGTGCGTGCCACGGTCACGTTGGTCGCGTCGCGTAGAGGCCTTCTGGTCAATTAGTTGCTCGCTAGCGCGCCCGCATCACCGTTCGCCATCGCTCCCGAGCGCCGCCGTCCGCCGATGAGCTCGCCGTAGCCGCTTCTTTGCATCTCCGGCTGCGGCACCACCGTCAAACGACGCGCCTCGGCTCCCTCTTTCGAACGCACCGTCGCACGGGTCCGAAGATCCCCTGTGGCGAAATTCCGGCGACGCCCGACGCGCGCCGCCGCACGAAACGGTCGCCGGAGCGACTCCGGCGACGGCGCTGACCTGGCCCTGGTGGGCCCCGCCCCGTGCCACTGACCGATGGGCCCCGCAGCCCAGTTGACCAAGTCAACTGCTGACTGGGCTGGCCCAGACACTGACATGCGGGCCCCATGTTAATAAAATGATTTTTATAAATAAGTAAAAGGCTAATTAAGCTGTTAATTAAATTAACTAACTAATTAGACACTGACTAGTAGGGCCCACCACCTAATTAAGTAATTAGTTTAAATTTAACTCTGTTTAATACTAACAGAGGCTGACATGTGGGCCCCACTGGACCCACATGTCAGGTTTGACCTGGCCCGCCGTCTGTTGACTACTGACGCCAGCAAGGCGTCATGCTGACATCACCCCCCCCCCCCCCCGGCACTGTTCTGGATAATGTTGATTTTAATAAATAAAAATAAATTTCAAAAAATGCTAAAAACTTTAGAAAATCATATAAAATAAACCGTAACTCTGATGGAAAAGTTTTATGTATGAAAGTTGCTCAGAACGACGAGACGAATCCGAATACGCGGACCGTTCGTCCGCCACACATCCCGGTACAGACGCAGTCCCCGAGACCGACGCAGCTCAGGAGCACGACGCCATCGTTGACGACCTTGTCTTTGCCGCCGAGCAACCAGGCAAGCCCCCCCTTTGATCATCCCGATATCGCCCATTCTATTTTCTCATGCTTGCATTAGAATTGCTGCTGCTACTGCTTTACCTATTCTGATGCATAGCCTGTTTATTGTAACCTGCTATTGATACCTTACCTGCTTATCCTAAACTGTCTAGTATAGGCTGGGTAGAGACCTATCAGTGACCCCACTTGTCCCGATTGCCCCGCTGGATCATCAGAAGACTCGACGACCAGGCCCCAACACCGCACATCACCCCCTTAGTTGTAACGACACTGCATCATTACTATCGAGTGCCGAGGGTGATACCTCGTGTAGCACAACTGATGTTAACTCTGTAGAGTAGCTATTTGGTCGTGGTTATCGAGGGTGATTCCTCCTTCACCACTTCCGATAATGACGCTGTCGTGCAACACCTCAAGTGTGAACCCATCGAGGGTGATTCCTCCTAAGTTCACCTTGATGGATACATCAAGTAGGAATCCAACGAGGGTGATACCTTGGATTCCCTGATGTTATGGACACACGGATACTTGGACGGTACTATTGTTACTTGGAAAGGCGGGTCGACCCTGAGGGGTACCCGCGTGTGATGTGAAGACGGGTTGCCTGGATGGTGCCCGAGTGATGAATACGAGGCGTGGCCGGGCATTCTTGGCCCTTGCCGCAAGTCCTCGAGACGAGGTGACGGGGTCACATCGATCGTGAGTCTCTGCTCATTACCGCACCCCCAAGGTACTAACGATTTGGATATTTGATTCGAGTGGGCCTCTGGCCCGATAGCACTAACCATCACGCGGGAATAAATATGGGTACTCTGCATCATATGCATCAGCCGAAAGCTTTGTCAGACGTCCAGTTCAGCATGGCGGCATGGACGGACCGGTGCCATCCTGTAGTGGTGGTGCCTGGCTTCACCGTGTGCGCAACGACCCGGAGTGCACAGGGCGATGGCCCAAGACCCCTGAGTGCTTAGGATATAGACCGACGGGGACCTCTCTGCTGAGCTCTAGGTAGGGTTGCGGTGTGTCGTTTGGCCGAGGCCGGGCATGACCCAGAAAGTGTGTCCGACCGGAGTTAAGCGAGCGTGGTGGGTAAGTTGGTGCACCCCTGCAGGGAAGAACTAATCTATGCATAGCCGGATCCTCGGTAACGGACACTCGGAGTTGTATCCCGATCGATACAACTAGAATTGGATACTATGGCTCTGGGATTGCTTCTCACAGGGAGTCGAGAAGGGATCTCCGGACGAGGTTGATGACTGTATGGCTCTGGGATTGCTTTCTCGCAGGGAGTCGAGAAAGGATCTCTGGGTGAGGTTGAGACTTAGTGATACTACTACTATATACGGTACTAATCTACACTCTTCTAATGCTGCAAGACCGCTGAAGATGCTAGTCTTCGATAGGACTAGGCCCTCTCTCTATTCTGGCATTTCTGTTGCCCAGTCCACATATACAGCCTTCCTTTGATAATGTTGCATATGTAGTGTAGATCCTTGCTTGCTGAGTACTTCGGATGAGTACTCACGGTTGCTTTGCTTTCTTTTTCCCCCATATCCCCTTTGGATGCAACCAGATGACGGAGCCCCGGATACAGCTGCCCCCGCCGACGATCGCTACTACTACCCCGAGGGTGGATTCTTCTACGAGTTGGCTGACGACCAGGAGTAGGTTCGGAGGGTCCCAAGCAGGAGGCCTGCGCCTTTCGATCGTAGTGTTTTCTTTTGCCCTGCCTTCTAAGGGCCTATCGGTGTTTTCTTTTATATCTGTACTCAGATATCTGATGCTTCCGCTGACACTTGTATGCGAGCTTATGTATTCGAGCCCTCGAGGCCCCTGGCTTGTAATATAAAGCTTGTATGACTTTATTTATGTTTTAGAGTTGTGTTGTGATATCTTCCCGTGAGTCCTTAGGCTTGATCGTGTGCATTTGTGTGTATGATTAGTGCACGATTGAGCCGGGGGCGTCACAAAATACTCAGAGAAGCTCATGACTCCGTGTACTCTATCCACCCGGGAAGCACAAAGATGTATCAGGACCTGAGAGAAACCTTTTTGTGGCCAGGAATGCGAAGGGACATAGCATACTATGTCGCCTGCTGTGACATCTGCAACAAAGTCAAGGTTGAACACCAGAAACCCGCTGGGCTACTGCAACCTTTACCAGTCCCCCAGTGGAAATGAGACGATATATGTATGGACTTCATTGTTGGACTGCCCAAGTCAACAAGAGACCATGATGCTATCTGGGTCACCGTGGATATACTCACAAAAGTGGCTCACTTTATTCCGGTAAAGACCACTTTCAACGCAAATCAGCTTGCACAACTCTACATGTCCCGGATAGTCAGCCTTCATGGAGTACCTAAGTCTATCACCTCGGATAGGGGCTCCTTATTCACCTCAGCATTCTGGCTGCGACTGCACCAAGCCTTGGGAACCATGCTAAAGCATAGCACGGCGTACCATCCGCAGACAGATGGACAGACCGAATGAGTTAACCAGATACTAGAAGATATGCTTCGGTCCTATGCTCTCACGTATGGACCCAAATGGGAGGATAGCCTACCCTATGCAGAATTTTCCTATAACAACAGCTATCAGTCAAGTCTTAAGATGTCACCTTTTGAAGCACTGTATGGGCAGAAGTGCCGCACCCCATTGAACTGGTCCCAGACAGGAGATAGCCGTATCTTTGGCATGGACTTGATGCTCGAGGCTGAGAAGCAAGTCAAGGATATTCGGGAGCGTCTTCGGGCAGCCAAGTCCCGTCAAAAGAGTTATTACGACCCAAAGCACCGAGAAGTGACTTTTGAGCCCGGAGAATATGCTTACCTTCGAGTAACCCCCATGAAGGGAGTGAAGAGGTTTCATACCCGGGGAAAACTTGCACCAAGATACATCGGTCCCTTTCCAGTAATTGCTAGGAAAGGCAGGGTAGCATATCAGTTGGAACTACCATCGGAGTTGTCTGACGTTCACGATGTTTTCCACATATCACAGTTAAGAAAGTGCATTGCACCACCGATCAAGCAAGCAGATATGGGTGAGCTAGAACTGGCTAAAGATCTGACCTACGAAGAGAAACCTGTCAGAATCCTAGATGAAATGGAAAGAACTACCGGGAGTAAGGTGATCAGGTTTTACAAGGTACTATGGGACCATCACACCGAGGAAGAGGCTACCTGGGAAAGAGAGGATTTTCTAAGATCCGCATACCCGTAGTTGCTCCCTGAGTAATCGAATCTCGAGGACGAGATTCATCCTAAGGGGGGTAGGTTTGTGACACCCTGGTTTTTGGCAACTTTTTCTTCTCGAAATCTTTTTGGCTTTATTTGAATTCTGGATGGTTTTGAACCTTTTCAATTGACTTTGGACTTATTAATCTTTTTCTCAGTGATCCAAAGTCCTCACCATCATTCCAAAACCTTGTCACACACCTTCTGGTTCAAATTCCAATTCGCAATATTCCCAGATATCCACTTTCTTCCTTTGGGAGACTAGGTCATCACTATGGGTTGTGAAGCAACCTATAGCTCTCATGATCAGAAAAATCCCAAACTCATGCCAGACCTTCTTATCATCATATAATCTCATAATCTTCAAAAACATTCCATAGTCCAGTACAAAATTTTGGCCAGAACAATTATTTTCTTTCTGGTCAGAATTGGTCAATTGTGAAGCAACCTCTATTTTCCTAGCTCAGAAAGTTCCCAAATAATTCCCTGAGATATTAGGGGACCTATCTAGCCACAATATCCAAAACTATCACTTTGGCCAAAACAACTTTTTAGCAACAAGGCTCTGCCAAGTTGCTGCACTTTTGGGACCTCTGTGAAGGGAATACTAGCTAGAAGTGTCCAATGGCTATGAAATTTTTATGGCATCTTCTATACATCAAATGACTCCCTCCTACCAAATTTCAGCTACATCAGATCTACCATATGAGTGAACCAAGTTCATCAAGTTTCTGGACCAGTATGGCAGTTTACACAGGAACCCCATTCAAAACTTCTCCAAACCACCTAAAAATTGGTCAGCTTGGAGTCCTTCCAAAGTGGAACACACCAGACATCTCCACTGGCTTCATCTCCAGCTCACCCCTCCTCTGGATCACTCTCAAGATTGCTGTCAGAAACTGTAGCTGAAGCTATGCTTCACAGCAGAGTGAACCTAGCCAAATCAAGCATGTGGAGGCACTAAGTGACCAAAGGAGAACACCCTAGACATGGTGCGCTGGACTTGGCTGGCCTCCACGCACCGGACCCCGTGGTGAGCACGGTACTGGCATGCCAGTACGCGTGCTCTGCATCTTGCCGGCGTCGGTCGAGGTCGTTCTAGAGGCCTCGCGCTGCCATTTCGTGTCCTGGGGTGCCGACATGGTCGCTGCCATCCACGTAACCCTCTCCCGCAACTTCTCCTCGCCGGAATTGGCCTCGGCAGCCGCCACGGCACCCGGGCGCTGTGTTGCCCATGGCTGCACTGTGGCCTGCGGCGCGTCTTCTTCCTCCGCTAGCCTCCACCATGCCTTAACTCCTCCCTTCCCTCTCCCGTCTCATCGCTCGCTCCTGGCCAGCGAGCACGGCGTACGGGCACCGGCGACGTGGCCCGAGACCCGCCTCTTCCAGAGAGCTCGCCCGAGCTCGACTCCGGCTATAAAAGGGCACGCCCAGCCCCGCCGAGTTTCTCAACCCACTCCTCCACCTCCCAATCACTCTCCCGAGAAGCTAGCCACGGCCAAGAGGCCCTCTGGCCTCGAACCTCGCCGGAGTTCAGCCGCCCAGAGGAGCTCCGCCACCAGCACCCTCCACCCCATCCCAGCATTGCCCGACCTCACCCACGAGATCACTGAGCTTCCCTGGTCCTCCTTGACCCCTTGCCCAGCCCAATCATCGCTGGAACCGCCATCTCCGACGACACCCGAACGCCGCTGCCGCCGGAGAAGAAGGGGACGATGGTGTCCGGCCACCTCTCGCTGATCTACGGGTACGTGTGTGTTCGCCTCGGTGAGCTCGTCCCATCCCCACTCCCTCCCTACCTCGCCGCCGCCTGTATCGCCGGCGACGATCGCCGGAACCCCGCCTCTCTCTGTTCTCTCTCTCTCTCCGGTTTGAACCCAGTCGTGGGGCCCACTCGTCAGTGGCTCAGCCGCGCGCGCGAAGCAATAAGTGGAGACGCCTCTCCACTTTACGTCTTCGACGTGGCCTCCTGTCAGATTTTCTATTTCTGTTTAATTCCAGAGTTGACCAGGAACTTTGGCCCTTAATAACTTTTTATCTATAAGTCCAAATCAGTTGATTCTTTTTGCATTGGTTTTGTCTTGAGCTCCTCTAATTTCTGGCAAAGTTTGGTATTTTTTCTCACATTCACAGAATTTCTGGTGCACAAAATAGTGATATGTGACATTTTAAATTGTTGTTTAAAAATGTTTTCAGAGGGAAACTTTGGTGCTTTTGAAGGCCAGGAGTTTTTGGGCAACCCAACAGAGTAAGGCAAGCCAAGACACCCATTTCATGAAGTATTTCAATAGCAATGCATATTTAAATGAATTACTTCCATTTACTTGCTTTATAATAATTCATAGTAAATTAATTTAATGCCTAGTTGCTGTCATCATAAGTTATTATGATAAACCACTATGCTTGCTAAATGAAACTTAGTCGGTTGATCTAGAGTCACCTGTCCGGGCTTATCCGTGCAACCACATTTGCTGGTATGGGACGGCCTTGACTTGGTCTGGCTCCGTGCTCTTTCACCGGTACTTCCAGACAGGGAGGGTTATGCGTGCGTGCTACTCTGATCAGGTAGACGGCGATAACCTTGTGAGCCCAGTTGAGTATTGTGCCAGCATCCCCGTTTGGGACAGTTTAGTTTGGCCACGACGGTGGCAGGTGTCATGAGGTGACACAGGGGCCACCCAGGGCAGGACTCCGGGGGAGGATGAATGCCGGTGGTATGATGGGAGAGTCACGGGTCAGGCGGGTTTCGTTGGAGCAACGCTGGTCCACCCAAATGGGATCACGAGGTCAGATGCTCCATGGTGTGGGTAAAGTGCGCAACCTCTGCAGAGTGAAGAATCTATTCGAATAGCCGTGTCCATGGTATTGGACAGTCCGTCCAGGCCTCACTAGGTGGTCAACCGTAACAGTGATAATAATTATGGAAAACCCCGTCGTATGATCGGAAGTACTTGATGAGTTATGAGTATTCCGAGGGTATTGGGACAACCCGGAAGAGAGTAAGTTGATAACCGGTGACAGTAAGTGAATCACTTAAGAATTTAACATGTTGATTGCCATACCATTGTTTGCTACATTACTTGGTTGTCATGAGCTTGCAAGTACATTCAAAGTACTCACCTGGCGTATCATGCCAGATGCAGTAGAAGCCGAGGACGGAGGTCCCGATGGTTCGTTCTACGCTAACTAGGTTGTGTCCCAGCAGTGTCCCTGTGGATGGAGTTTCCGCTATGTTCCGCTACGCCGTAGAGTTTCCCTAGTAGTTTCGAGGCCCGCTATGTTTCATAAATAATGTAGATATTGTCATAGCACCAGATGTGCCTTTGGCCTCGCTATCGATGTAAAATATGAGCTTGTACCCGAAGTTTATCAATAAAGATTAGTTCAGTTCTGTTCCAAGTTGTTGTGTGTTTCCAGAAGACATGGTCTCTAGGTTGGAAACACTGGTAATCCGGTTCTCTGAGCCGGGGTGCCACAAATACGTACTAGCAAAGCTGTACAAAATCTATGGATTCTGTTTTTGTACCTTACTGTTGGTGCTGTCTGCTTTTGGGAACGGGATTGTTGATTAGGCAGCAGGCAACTCTGATGAATACTAGCAAAACTGTGGCTATTCTGTGGATTCATAGTTCCATAAGTTACTGTCGTTGGCTCTGCTTTTGGGAATGGGAGATTTGATTGGGTAGAATGGACGACATCGATTCCGGAGAAGTAGTAACCTGTTAGTATGTATCGTCTACTTGCTTCTCCCTGCCATGTTCGGTTAAATTTGTGAGCCAATTTATGAGAATTTGTAGAAGTTGGTCTTTTTATATGTGCCCAACCGCGGTGAATTTGTTTTGTTTGGAAGGTGAAACGATGATCCATGAGAATTGAGCTTATGGTTTGCTGTTTTATTCCTTTTGCAGACTTGCCCGAACCCATTACAAGACCACCCAGCATATTCAACTGTCAAGTAAGGCTTCTCCTGCATACATATTGTTTATTTGATTTTCCGCTCTTTGGTAAGTCTCTGAGTATGCATGATGTATATGTGACACTGGAACTTCTGTTCTTATCGGTATCAGGCAATATTTTGTCAATAAAGATGACGCCGTACCACAAAAGGTATGTAGAGTGTCACTCAATGTTTTCAATCTGATGTTGTGGTCGATGGTGGATTTACAAGTAGCTATATTTGCTATTACAGGTTGTTGTTCAAAAGAATAGCCGCCGAGGGGTCACTTCTGTCGTGCTGGACCCCGTCAGAGGGTACGATCACTTGCACCTCTTTTGGTTATTGACTGCATCACTTGTGTCTTGTCTGACAGAAATATTTGTACTTCAATCTTGTTAGGTTAATTTTGAGTCAGATGAAGTGAAAGCATGCATTGTAAGTTGTGGAGGCCTTTGACCTGGGCTCAACACTGTTATCAGGGAGCTGGTGTGTGGCTTGGCGCACATGTACAATGTCAACAACATCTATGGAATAAAGGTTTGTGCCATACTGCCCTATTCTAAATGGCCATGTACATCCTTGTATCTTTGTCTGTGCCTTCAGTCAAAAGAGACAAACAATCTAATGACCAAAATATACAAACAATCTATGTAATACAGGTCTGTGCCCTATTCTAAACGTACAATGTTAACAAAACCATAGGACTTGTCCCTCCCATAGATGCTTGTATAAATGTTACTCTCGCATTTTTGTACATGTCTATCTAAATTTGTCTTTTGTTAAAAGGACTCACCAGTACCTTAAGATCTCTATATTATGGTCACACCATATCAAACGTTTCAGATTGCAATGCATCTACTTCTTGACTGGATCTATTATATTATACTGAAATAACTATAAGATGAATTACCTGCTGTGATTTTTATTTTATTTTTGTGAAATATTCTCTTCAGATTTGGGGCGCGACTTGCTGCGCGCCACCCGCCCTTCGCATGTGTAATCACTGAAAGTAAACCGTCTTTTAAATTGAATTCATTATTGCAAGACACCCTGAATATAATTGAGCAGAAAACAAAACCAAAGTCTGAGCAAGAGATTTCAGTAGAGCTATGAGCCTAAGTAGAAATTGTGGAGGAAGATAGGTAAAAAAAATATTGCACATTGATATGTTTTTTGAGTAAATAGGCCTATGGTAGCATCATTTATAGGTAATTATAAACAAAAGGGCAAAATAAGCTTTGTTGTTATATGCTTTGAGTTTTTAATGGCTATCAAACACAACATTATGCATGTGTGTCTTCTTATAAACACACGCCTTTGTTGTTTCTCGCCGTTTTCCTTTAAATTACGTATATATGTACAAGGAATGCTTCTCCCTGTCAATAACTAGATTTCCCCCCTTTGTTGACAGGTTAATTAATCCTACATTTCAGTATCAACTAACATCTGTTCCTTCTTGAGCTCTCAGCCCTGGGGTACACCTCCCGGTCAAGGCGCACCTCTTGTCTCACCGATGATGCAGCCTGGGCATCACTCGCTCTCAGCTAGCTAGGTAAGTACTGCAGGGCCTCTGCTGCATTTCCATCACTTGATGTTTGTCTACCATGGAGTAGAGTTTAAGACCGCTCCGCATGATTTGATGATATTCCTTTGTGAGCATCGGCCCTGTTGTGCATTCTTACTCACCACCGGGTACTTTGAAGCTAATAATGTCCCGGATTGGTGGCATTCTGTTTGAAAGCATGCTGGTTCGGTTTTGCAGCAGTTTTGACTTAAATAGTGGTTCAGTTTTGCCTTCAATAGTGGTTCTACAACTAATTATTTGTTGATATGTTGGTTTGATTGGGAACAGGTGGGGTCCTCTGTTTGAGCAGACTACATATAAGAATCGTCATCGCCTTTACCTATCAGAGTAGGTGACCTTCAAAAGTCCTCAGTTTGAATACTTCCACAAACAGTTTTTTAGCATCTGCGACTGATTCTTAGGTTTTGTTACATAATGAGTATTTATATTCCCTTATTTCATATTTCTTTTCTTTGTCTTTGCCTTGACACTAAATTGTGTATGTGTTATTTGATGGTACTAATCTTGGTGTGAGCTCAAGGCAATAGGCAATTCTGAAGGTAGGCAATCATCATTAGCTAGGTAGTCGTACATGGTCTGGTCTCTTAGCATAATCTGAAAGTATCTAATGCAGTACTCAATATTAGTAGTCATTTGAAAAATATGCCAGTGTCTTGTTTGTCATGTCCATTCTATTAATCTAGAAGAAACCGAGAGCATACACTCACACTTTGATCGAACCCAAATTGTTAACCTGGGATAAGTAGATATCAGTCACACTTTATTCTTACTTTTCTTGCTTTTCTATGTTCTTACTTTTCTTGCACTTTCCTTTCTTTTGCGTGGATGCCAGGGCTGGCTGCCTTGTGTGTACCATGGTGAGAAGTAGCAGCAGCAGGTCGGCTCAGTCCCAATGGCAATGTTTCTTCGTTATTTTATTATTATTCAACCACATATATTTGTCTCTTCCTGATGGCCTTGGTAACTTGAAAATCTGCAGTGCCATATTGGCTCCCTCTGCCGAGCACCGTGGAGGAGGTGAGCGGCTGTTAGGCGGTAGATCAAACATTTGACGAGTGACGCACTTCCGCACTTGATGTCAGAGAGGTCAGATCACTGCAGTTTTATTATGCCATTTTTTTATTTTCTTTAATTGCAACTCTAGCTCTTCTCATTGCACATATGTTTTTCACTTTCATAGATGTATTAGGGGGAGAAATCGATCTAGAAATGATATAAGATGCAGGTTATGATTCAAGGGTGTTTTCCACTCTGTTGCAGTACCAATTGTAGGGTGTTTATTACGAGGGTGTTTTGGTGAACTTATATTTATTCTATTTTAGAAACAATTTGAGATTAAGTATGAATCAATAGAGTTGATTTTGATCCCTATAGCCCTAATATGTGTTTTGCATTAACTGATGATCCCACTTTGATAGTTGAATGTCAGCTAATGTAGGTAACATGCTTCCTTACTTTAGTATCATTGACCAATTGTCGTGCTTGATTTCATGTGTCGAAAGAAATTGAAAATTTGAAACATATGCATTGATGTCAATAGTTGTGTTGTGTTGTTCCTTGCCATTGGCCCATCGTACTCATTATTTTCTGTCTAAGCAGCCAATTTTTGTTACGTATATTGTAAGTAGATTATGAATGGTGTGTATTTTTTGTCATAATAAATTCTGGTAGAGAAAGCTGGTATCCCCTAAAGGATGACACAATAATGTGAGGCCTCTTCTTGGTGGCCAATACTAGAATTGTGCGTGCTGACTTTTTATTATTTTGTATGAAGGTTTTCGATGAGTTGGCATTACTGTTTTGTTAACAATAGTGCCAACAATGTCCGCATTCAGTCATGATGCTGCGGCCCCCCCCCCCCCCCCCTCATGGTATGTATTTCTTTCTTCCTTTGCCTATCTTGCTTTGTTTTAGGGTCAAAAAAATAGAGGAACCAATTCTTTTAGTTGCATGAAGAAATTTTACATTGAGTGTTTGATTTGTGACCTGCTACTTTGATTTGGGCTATTAGCCTTACATACATAGACTAATATGGCCAAAAAAGACAGGCTCAACCATGAGAGCATGAGATCATTGCACCTGTATGTCTTACCTATTAGTCATTCTGCTAAATAGTAATTACTAAATAATTGTTTCTGATAAACAACGATGCCTTTCTTACACAGGTTGTTTGATGCGTTTGTGCTCATTGGCGGGGCGGTGCAAGGCGCAACTCCGACGCGGTTCCTTGCCGGTTGGACGGCGTTCAGGCGCAACCCCGGCGTGCACTGAGTACTGCCTCGGCTACAACCTCCCTCGGTGAGCTCCATCTTCCTCCTGCTCCTCTGCTTCGGCTACTGTATGGGACATGGCCATGGCTATATTGATCCAGAAATAAGAACTGAAGCACCTTACCTGGATCCTCAGAGCTCAGGCACTTTCGGCCGTTGGATCAATTTCCTGATGCGTTTTCGGCCGTCCGATCCTCCTCCCGAACGCCCTCGGCCGTCGGATAAAAACTGAGCGCTCTAGCAATGAATAGTTTCACTCCCAGCCTGCCACCGCGCGTAATTCCAGTGCCCCCCGAGGGTATTCTCATCATTTTGCTTTGTCTGTGGCGGTGGCGTTCGTGCTAGGGCGATGATGATTAACTGTGGCTGAAATAAGTGTGTCTTTGAGCAATCGAGGCACCTGTGGGTATCAAGTTGGATCCTCCCTGTTGTCTCTAGAATCCTTTTTGATCCTGTGATACCTATTGATCTGTCCTTGGAGGGTCATTCTTGTTAAGTGATAACCAGGGCAGCTCCATTGTATAAACAGATTGATCTGGTGATAAGAGATGATGGGGTAGGTTATATGATCGAGGAAAGGCGAATCTAAGCCCACTATGCAATGAACACCGAACCCTTTTTATTTGTATTTAAAGGTGTTGCTTACTTATGATCCAGTGTTTATAGCCGTCTTATGTAAAGATTTCTTCTCTCTTATACCTTAATTGCATATAAGTTGTTCTTGATCTTTTATTGTTTGTTGTTGGTCCTTGATTTAGTCTGGTTAGGATTTCTTTTATCTCTTATGTAAAGATTTCTTCTCTCTCATACCAATGTTTTATCTATGTAGTAACAAATATATATTTCAAGCATGACATGAATAAACCTGAATGGTCTTTGAGATGAGATGCATGGTTGTACAATATAGGGTACTAAGTTAGAGATCGGTTGTCCCTATGAATGCAAACTATTGTTAGCTATAAACATGTTTGCCTCCTACAGTGTTTGGCCTAATTAGTTATTGGGTTGATTTTGGTAGTTCTACTTTTTTGCTGCCAACAATATGCAACTTAATGTTCAGGGTGTGCTTTGGCCTTGGGATTCTTTACTGTTTTTATTCTAGATGTGGTGGTCTTATTAGTCAGATCAACATTTCTTTTATCGGGCTTTACATGGCTAATATGCATATCCGGTAGAACAGAGTTTGTTCATGCATTCTTATGCTATTTTCACGTGTGTTTATCTGTCTTGTGTTCAGCCGGTTTCCCTTCAGTCAGTTCATTGCATGAAACAAGCACTATAGCTGACATGTAACTCGAGTGCCTGACATGTAACTCGAGTATTCAGTGCATATAGTTTGTGCCTTTGTGTATGCACATTTTTCTTTCTTTCTTAGAAAGCTGCTATTTTCATTTATTTGGAGAACACCTCTGAATTTTCATTGCACGTGAAACGAGTCGCTGTCACTACCCAGCACATGAGTACTCCATGTGTGTATTTTGAGGTCTACGTCTTCAAAAGAAATTCGACTATTTATTATATGGGAAACTATAGTTAGTAGCGTGTAACTGGACTCCTAATGGAGCAGTGGCATCGTTGATACTGGTCTCTGATTTATTATTTGAGCCACCGCCCCTCCAGCCTGCCCGCCGGCGGCACACTGCTTTTCCAGCCGCCCCTCTTCTCCCTCGCCGTTCGCCGCCCCTGAGCACCACGTGGCTCACTGGATCATGCGCCGCCCCTGAGCAGCGCGCAGCTCACCGGACCGATTCGTGCCACCCACGCCGACCTGAGATCCGCCTCTGCAGGTATGAACTCCCCTCCAAGGATGAGAACTTTGCATCATGTTGCTTTCTTTAAACAATACTTCCGTATTATCTCTCCATTCCGCTTTCACATTATATTAGTATAACTAATTGTTGTTAAAAGGCTTATGTCTATGTTATTTAAGTTAGTTCACAGTCGTTCAGTTTGTTTTTGGATCAGCTTAGGTAATTAGATAGACTCAATGCAAGGTGGTTTTGCTTCTTTCTACAAATTACACATATGTTTTCTGACTTTATCTTGCATATACCCCACTAAGCAAATAACTAATTATGGTTGTATGATAAAATCGTGTAAAAGGAAGTTTAACAGAGTAGTTTAACATGATAATTGTCTGTTGCAGGGTGGATAAACAGAGAAGATGTGTTGTGTATATGCCATATTTTCCTTCTCTGGATGTCAAGGTTGTGCCATACAGAACAACTATAAACCTACAATGTCCATCTTCTCCCTTATACAGGAGAGCTAATTTTTATGTTTCTGGTACAGATATACCACATATATGTTCATATATATAGTACTAAAATGCTTTTATTAGCCAATTACTTTTGCAGTTTTTTCTTAAGGACTACTCAATCAGGGGAAACTTTAATTAGGACTCTGAAACTTCTTTTGTATTTTTAGACCCAGGTAGATTGTAGACAAAAAGAGAAATGTTTTTATTAACAAATTACTAAAATGCTTTTATTTCCATGTATTCTTTTGTAACCACATATCACTTTCTAACTTCCCATGTAACTGAGTTAGAAAGTGATATGTGATTACAACAGTCCTACAAATGATGCCAACTACTCTAGTTACATGGATTCCTGAATCTCACATGTCATCCTTCTCTTGGAAGCTCCTTGCACTGTTGTATATTTTTTGATGTTAAATAACCTTCCCATTTTTGTTGCAGGAGATTCTAAAAAACTTAGCAATGGCAGGGCTCCTGGAGCTCAATCCTCACCACCACCAGCAGATGATGATGATGCACAAGTGGATGGTCCATCTGAAGATGGCGCACCAGGTGACAACTTCACTTTGCAAGTTCTAATTTATGTGTTTCTCATAGAGCTAGACCAGTGGATCTTAGGTTATTCTCTATTTTGGTCAACTATAGTAGTAGTTGTGTAACGGTGTCTAATTTTCATCCATGTCCTAATGTTATTCCACAATTTTTATCATGGAATTCTTTCTGCTATGTAGTCTCCAATTCTGTTTTACGTACAGGTTTGGTTGATTTACACTTTGATTCCTAAAAAAAGATGTACTTCTTTGAGTGGGGTGAATTCATATATATTTTTTAGCTGTACAAGTAGGATAAGGCCCCACTGCTATTTTTATGAAAAGCAAGCCAAAACTATTTTTTTGTGAAGTGTACAGGAGGAATGTAGGTGAAATCATATTTGATGCATATTCCCTTTGTTCTGACTTCTGTTTGATACATACTCTATTTTAGAAAATATATAGGATATATCCAATAGGGCAAGTTTATGGTTACATTTCTCTTTACGATGCTTATATGAAGAATGTAGAGAAAAATATATTTCACATGCCATTTCAGTTTCTAAAATTTCACTCAAACTTTAACAATTTTCATATATTTGCTTTTTCTTCTGTTTATATTCCACAATGATAAGGTTTTCTTATTTCAAAATTAGTATTAAGAAAACTGTGTTCTTCCTAGAGCACCGGCAGCAACCACATCATGAAAGGGTCGAGGGAAGATTATCTTGTATGTGTCACTGAAAGCGAAGGTAAAATTCCAATACAGCACCTTCATATTACCTGCCAATTCACAAGTGCATGTTCTGTATCAAAATTAACTGTTCCCTCTTCGTTACATTGGTATATGTTCTGAATGGGTTGGCGAATATCTTGGTATATGTAGTTTCAAAGCTTCATTACATTGTAGTAGGGAAAATTGGTATGAAGATTGTGCAGCACCATGCCTTAGCGAGCTCCTTAATTTGGCTAGAACAGAGGGCTAATGTTCTTACTCATTTGCCGCCTAATTTATATGGTTCTGCTATGAACCATTCCTACTTTGGCAATAGATCGCATCACTTTATGCCATAGAAGAACCATATAAATCAGTATCCGGCGACGGCGACACGGGGGCAGGCACGAGGAGGGGTGGTGAGCCACCGGCGGCTGGGTTCCCCCCAATCGCCCGGGTTGGGCGACGCCTAATTTATATGGTACATATTGAACAGAGGGCCCAAATATGTACAAGTGGATCTGATCATTAGATTATTCGATTTGGACATTGTAGTAGCTACCAATAGTACAGTTTACTTTATCCTCCTGTTGCCACTAACTAAATCGTTGTGCTTTTTTCCTTTTGCTCATGGCCCTGTGAAAGGTTGAATGTCAAGACGATCAGGTGGATCTATCCAAAAAATATGCTTCCGTGGAACTACATAGGTTATTTGTCTCGCATTGCTGCTGTGGCTTGATTTTGCTGTATGAGAAGTACATTGTATCAAACTTGATGTGGATTGATCGTCTGGTCTCACTTTTGGAAAAGTATATATTTACATTCCTCATGAACTTCGAGACGAATGGTTCTACTACAAAATCATTCATGGTTGCTTTGCATTTTGTACATGTGATTGTCTTGCCTTCTTCCATGACTTTGACAAATGATCCTATACCAAATAGCAACAGTATTGCGGTTTGTTTAAAAGCTGGGATAAAACGTTCAGCCAGGCACCACGCGCCAAGGCGCGTTTCCGATCTAGTTCATATGAAATCCACGGCTTGATTCTTAAGGTGATCCTGCACCCGAGACATACTATTTGGAAGTCCTTGCTTTACCAAGGGGAATGTTACTGTATTTGGAAGTCCTTGCTTCACCAAGAGAAACGTGCGGCTTCAAAAATCTCACGTGAAGACCAAGACTCGAGGTGCTGCACGCTTGCGTCGCACCACATGTGGAGCGGGACACGGCAAAGTATACCCGCGTGCATGGTTGCGTGGATGCATGGCATGTGCTGATGGGCAACTTGTTTTGCACGAAGGGACGAAACAAAAGTCTGCACGCACGGCCACGATGTCGTGTCGACCCGTCCGAGTTGCAGCTGCTTTGCAAATTCATTCCTCTGACTTCCAAACAGCACAGCGGCTGGGAGACCGATCACACGAGCTTCAGGTTTGCGAGGACTAAATGGTGGCCGGCGCCGGTACTGGACTAGCACCAGACCATCTCCGTGCTCTGAGGGCCGGTCAGGTATTCAGAGACGTACGTATATTTGCACACGGCAAAGTATACCCACGTGGTTGCATTGCATGGGAGCATGTCATGCGTGACTTGTTTTGCACAGAGAAGGAACGAAACAAAAGTCTGCACGCACGGCCGGTGAACGAAACAAAAGCCTCTCCTGTCGACCCGTCCACACAGCACAGCGGCTTTGCAAATTCACTCCCCTGACTTCCAAACAGCACAGCGGCTGGGAGGCCGACCACGCGAGCTTCAAGTTTCCCAGGACTAAAAGGTGGTCGGCGCCGGTACTGGACTAGCACCAGACCGCCTCCGTAGGCCGGTCAGGTATTCAGAGACGTACGTACATTTGCAATTTTGCATGCGTGCGTGCTTCGTACAGTTCTCAAAAGATCGAGATCGAAGAGCACGCTCGTTTGCTTCCTGGAATGTATAATCGCGGCGGCCGATGCACAGCTTGTTTGTCGCCGTTGTCCTGGCTCTCGTTTTCTTTTTCCGAAAATAATTCAGATCTATTATCATATTATCAAAGTTCACTGGAAGTACAAAACACCTCAAACATAATAAAAATTACATCAAGATACCAAGACCACCGAACGATCACTATCATCGTCAGAACGAGCCGCTGATGCGTCATTGTCGTGGCTCTCGTTGACTTGAGATCTTCGCCACGCGCTTTGTGCGGTGCGCCGATGCAGCGTGGACCATGCCGTCAAAGCAGAAATATCACAAGTATCCCCGCGCCCTGGGCCGTTGGGAGGTGGCTTGGTGGGCCAAACCTTCGCACGCCAAGCGATCGGACATGCAACACCTTTAATGATGCTTTCGTCTAATATTGGTGGAACAAACCTCGCGCCAAGTGAAATGTTCTTTCTAGTGTTTTGGATGTGTATGTACGAAAGAACAATCAACATGGGGCAAGTCACCTGAAAAAATTATTTGGGTCAGTTGATTCCTATCAGCCGTAGGATACAAAACAAATGGTCAAGATTGCATCTTCAACCTCCCGCCGCTTTCTTCTTCAACCTCAAACCGCCCCGCCGCCGCTGGCCTAGCCGCCTGCGGCCACCGCCCTCACTCCAACCACGGCCCACCGCCGTGCTGCTGGCCATCCCTCTAGCCTCGACGCCAACGGAGATTTTCCCCGCTGACCTTTCACTACCGCCGTGGTGCCACCCCCCACCACCGCTGTGTTGTCCACCTCCCCCCCCCCCCCCCCCCCCCCCCAATCAACGATAGATGATTGGGTAGCCCTTCGGCGAGCTCCTTCCTTCCCTCCGACCTCCCTCCGACGAACTTCTTCGCCCTTCTCAAAATCGACTGACCCAAAACCGAAGTCAATCAACTCATGACATTTAGCTAATGTGTCTATTGACCCAAAACCGAAGTCAGTCGACTGACATTTAGCTAAGGTGTCTATTGTTTGTTCAAGTGTCCGTTCAAGAAGCCTTTGTTCCTTGTTCTCCATTCTTCTTCATGTCGGCTGCTTGTCCGTTCCCGGAACAAAAAATGTAATTCTTGTTCTGCTTGTTCTGGAACGTTCTGGAAGCTGCGGAATCAATCCCGCCTGGGGCCCTCGTCTTTCGGAAGGTTCTATGATGCGGAATCAATCCATCTTGTGGCCCGCATCTTGTAATTACCGCAGTAAATGCTGAATCAGGGACCGCACGAAATGATGTTAAACACGTCGGATGCTACAATGAACAATCGGCCCGTTCCTCCCCGTTCCAAATATACGTAATATCTTGCCCTCGCATGTTCGGCATTAATGGGGGAAACGATGAACGCAATCAGGACTTCAGTGGTTCCCATTCCGGCAAGATTTACCTCTATTACTATGTCGTATCTAGATGTGAGATAATATCTCACATCTAAGTTGACTTCATCATCTGTTTGTGGCCCCCTTCACTTGTTTTCTTTGTATTTTTCAAACAGTATATACACAAGAAAGCTAACATGATTCACGTACAGCTACACGCTAATTTTTTTTTGGCCGTGGCCGCTCAAACAAATAAAAGCTACGCATGCACACTACTGTAGATCAATCAAGGTGCTTACTTGTGTGCTTGGTTTGACGCTAGCTTTGCACTACTGTAGATCAATCAAGGTGCTTACTTGTGTGCTTGGTTTGACGCTAGCTTTGCACGTAGGAGCGAACCGCAGGGAACTTCAAATATTTTTCTGGAAAAGGCCACACATTTTAAAATTTTGAATATTTTCTGGAAATTGTGTATATTTTTTGAAGAAAGAACAAATGTTGAGTTTTTCGAACATATTTTGAATTTTGAACAAAATTTTGATTCCAATTTTCTTTGAAAAGCGCGAACATTTTTCCGAACAAGATTTAGAAAATGCGAACAATTATTGAAATTCCAATTTTTTAAAATGAACAGTTTTTTTAAAAAGACATTGAACATTTTCCAGAATTTGTGACTTTCTGAAAAAGAAAAAAGAAAAATAATCAAGTAGACCAATTGCATCTTAATGATGAACTCGCAAATAGGACAAAAAAGGTGTCGGCCCAGTTATGAGTCGGTTCTAGATTTGCAACTCGGATAAAAAAAGGTCGAGCCCAGTAGTTAGTCGATGATGGACTTGCAATTGTGTTAAAAAAAACCTTGCCCAATTACGAGTCAAAGATGGACTTGTAACTCAAGAAAAAACATAATCAAGGGTCCTGTTGCATGTCAATGGGGTACTTGCAACTGGTTAGAAAAGGTCGGGCCTAGTTGTGAGTCGATGGTTGACTTGCAACTACGAAAAAAAAAAAAAGATCAAAGGTGACACTTGCGTGTCGATGATTGACTTGGAACTGATAGAAAAAAGGGTCAGACCCAGTTGCGAGTCGAGGGTGGACTTGTAACTGGGACAAAAAAAGGTCGGGCCCTAGTTGCGAGTCGAGGATGGACTTGCAACTCAGACAAAAAAGGTTGGATCCCAGTTTCGAGTCGAGTTTGGACTTGCAACTGGGACAAAAAAGTTGGGTCCTAGTTGCCTCCCAGTTGCAAGTCAAGAGTGGACTTGCAACTGGGACAAGAAAAGGTTAGACCCAGTTGCAAGTCGAGGGTGGACTTGCAATTAAGACAACTACGAACCAATGAGCCTAGTTGCGAGTGAAGGGTTGACTTGCAACTGGGATTAAACAAACTACGACCCAAGTTGCGAGTCAAGGATGGACTTGCAACTAGGACGAAAAACAAAAACACAAGCCTAGTTGCGAGTCGAGGGTGGGATTGCAACCGGGAGAACTATGAGCCCAGTTGCGAGTCGAGCATGGACTTGCAACTAGGACAACTACAAAACTACGAGCCCATTTGTGAGTCAAGGGTTGACTTGCAAAATGGGTGAAACAAACTACAGTCCCAGTTGCGAGTCAATGGTGGACTTGCAACTAAGATGAAAGACAAAACACATACCGAGTTGCGAGTCAAGGGTGAGCTTGCAACTGGTATAAAACAAACTACGGGCCTAGTTGTGAGTCGAGGGTGGACTTCTAACCGAGACAACTATATAAAACTATGATACGAGTTGTGAGTTGAGGGAGGACTTGCTACTGAGATGAAAAACAAAACACATCCCAGTTTCGAGTCAAGGGTGGACTTGCGACTGGGACAACAAACTATGGGCCCAGTTGTGAGTCAGCGGTGGACTTGCAACTGGGACAACAACAAACTATGGGCCCAGTTGCGAGTCGAGGCTGGACTTGCAACTGGGAGAACAACAAACTATGATCCCAGTTGCAAGTCAAGGATGGACTTGCAATTAAGACAACTAAGAAACAATGAGCCCAATTGTGAGTCAAGGGTCGACTTGCAACTAGGATAAACAAACTACGGTCCCAGATGCGAGTCAAGAGTGGACTTGCAACTGGGATGAAAAAAATTAAAAACACAAGACTTGTGGCAAGTCGAGGGTGGGCTTGCAACTGGGAGAATTATGGGCCCAGTTGCGAGACAAAGGTGGACTTGCAACTGGGACAACTACCAAACTACGAGACCAGTTGCGAGTCAATGGTCGACTTGCAACTGGGATGAAATAAATTACAGTCCCAGTTGCGAGTCAGTGGTGGACTTGCAACTGGGATGAAAGAGAAAACACATGCCCAGTAGCGAGTCAAGGGTGGGCTTGCACCTGGGATAAAACAAATTACGACCCTAGTTGCGAGTCGATGGTGGACTTGTAACTAAGACAACTATATAGAACTATGATACGAGTTGCAAGTCGAGGGTGGACTTTCAACTAGGACAACTACAAACTATGAGCCCAATTGCGAGTTAATAGTGGCCAGTTGTGAGTTAATGGCGAGATTGCAATTGGGATGAAAGAAACCAGTTGTGAGTCAAAGATGAATCAAAGGCCTTCTCATTTTCCTACCTCTCTTGAAATCCTAACTCACTGTCCTTCCCAACAAGAATATAAACTTAAACTACGGGGCAACTGGATGGGAACTTACAACTGAGACAAGAACCAAAAGTACGAACCCAGTTTGCGAGTGGAGGGTGGACTTGCAACTAGGTTGAAAACTACTACGGGGCAAGATACAGGTCAAGGGGTGGGCTTGCAAGTGGGAAGACGACAACACCTATGGGCCTGGTTGCGAGTCGAGGAGGGACTTACAACTGGGCCAAGAACAAAAAGTACGGCCCAGTTGCGAGTGCAGGATGTTCTTGCAACTGGGTGTTGGGGAACGCAGTAATTTCAAAAAAAAATCCTATGAACACGCAAGATCTATCTAGGTGATGCATAGCAACGAGCGGGAGAGTGTGTCCACGTACCCTCGTAGACCGAAAGCAGAAGCGTTTAGTAACACGGTTGATGTAGTCGAACGTCTTCGCGATCCAACCGATAAAGTACCGAACGCATGGCACCTCCGCGATCTGCACACGTTCAGCTCGGTGACGTCCCTTGAACTCTTGATCCAGCTGAGGCCGAGGGAGAGTTCCGTCAGCACGACGGCGTGGTGACGGTGTTGATGAAGTTACCGATGCAGGGCTTCGCCTAAGCACTACAACAATATGACCGAGGTGGAAATCTGTGGAGGGGGGCACCGCACACGGCTAAACAATCAACTTGTGTGTCTATGGGGTGCCCCCTTCCCCCGTATATAAAGGAGTGGAGGAGGGGGTCGGCCGGCCTCATGGGGCGCGCCCCAAGGGGGGAATCCTACTCCTACTAGGAGTAGGTTCCCCCCTTTCCTAGTCCTACTAGGAGGGGAAAGGAAAGGGAAGAGGGAGAGAAGGAAAGGGGGGCCGGCCCCCTTCCCAATTCGGATTGGGCTTGGGGGGCGTGCGCCTCCACCTGGCCGCCTCACCCTCTCTTCCATGAAGGCCCATTGACTCCCCGGGGGGTTCCGGTAACCCCCCGGTACTCCGGAAAATGCCCGAACCTATCCGAAACCTTTCCGGTGTCCAAACATAGCCTTCCAATATATCAATCTTTATGTCTCGACCATTTCGAGACTCCTCGTCATGTCCGTGATCACATCCGGGACTCCGAACAACCTTCGGTACATCAAAACACATAAACTCATAATACCGATCGTCATCGAACGTTAAGCGTGCGGACCCTACGGGTTCGAGAACTATGTAGACATGACCGAGACTCATCTCCGGTCAATAACCAATAGCGGAACCTGGATGCTCATATTGGCTCCCACATATTCTACGAAGATCTTTATCGGTCAAACCGCATAACAACATACGTTGTTCCCTTTGTCATCGGTATGTTACTTGCCTAAGATTCGATCGTCGGTATCTCAATACCTAGTTCAATCTCGTTACCGGCAAGTCTCTTTACTCATTCCGTAATGCATCATCCCGTAACTAACTCATTAGTCACATTGCTTGCAAGGCTTATAGTGATGTGCATTACCGAGAGGGCCCAGAGATACCTCTCCGACAATCGGAGTGACAAATCCTAATCTCGATCTATGCCAACTCAACAAACACCATCGGAGACACCTGTAGAGCATCTTTATAATCACCCAGTTACGTTGTGATGTTTGATAGCACACTAAGTGTTCCTCCGATATTCGGGAGTTGCATAATCTCATAGTCATAGGAACATGTATAAGTCATGAAGAAAGCAATTGCAACAAACTAAACGATCATAGTGCTAAGCTAACGGATGGGTCTTGTCAATCACATCATTCTCTAATGATGTGATCCCGTTCATCAAATGACAACTCATGTCTATGGCTAAGAAACTTAACCATCTTTGATCAATGAGCTAGTCAAGTAGAGGCATACTAGTGACACTCTGTTTTTCTATGTATTCACACATGTACTAAGTTTCCGGTTAATACAATTCTAGCATGAATAATAAACATTTATCATGATATAAGGAAATATAAATAACAACTTTATTATTGCCTCTAGGGCATATTTCCTTTAGTCTCCCACTTGCACTAGAGTCAATAATCTAGATTACACAGTAATGATTCTAACACCCATGGAGTCTTGGTGCTGATCATGTTTTGCTCGTGAGAGAGGCTTAGTCAACGGGTCTGCAACATTCAGATCCGTATGTATCTTGCAAATCTCTATGTCTCCCTCCTTGACTTGATCGCGGATGGAATTGAAGCGTCTCTTGATGTGTTTGGTTCTCTTGTGAAATCTGGATTCCTTCGCCAAAGCAATTGCACCAGTATTGTCACAAAAGATTTTCATTGGACCCAATGCACTAGGTATGACACCTAGATCGGATATGAACTCCTTCATCCAGACTCCTTCATTTCCTGCTTCCGAAGCAGCTATGTACTCCGCTTCACACGTAGATCCCGCCACGACGCTTTGCTTAGAACTGCACCAACTGACAGCTCCACCGTTCAATATAAATACGTATCCGGTTTGTGAATTAGAGTCATCCGGATCAGTGTCAAAACTTGCATCGACGTAACCATTTACGACGAGCTCTTTGTCACCTCCATAAACGAGAAACATATCCTTAGTCCTCTTCAGGTATTTCAGGATGTTCTTGACCGCTGTCCAGTGATCCACTCCTGGATTACTTTGGTACCTCCCTGCTAAACTAATAGCAAGGCACACATCAGGTCTGGTACACAGCATTGCATACATGATAGAACCTATGGCTGAAGCATAGGGAATGACTTTCATTTTCTCTCTATCTTCTGCAGTGGTCGGGCATTGAGTCTGACTCAACTTCACACCTTGTAACACAGGCAAGAACCCTTTCTTTGCTTGATCCATTTTGAACTTCTTCAAATTTTTATCAAGGTATGTGCTTTGTGAAAGTCCAATTAAGCGTCTTGATCTATCTCTATAGATCTTGATGCCCAATATGTAAGCAGCTTCACCGAGGCCTTTCATTGAAAAACTCTTGTTCAAGTATCCTTTTATGCTATCCAGAAATTCTATATCATTTCCAATCAACAATATGTCATCCACATATAATATTAGAAATGCTACAGAGCTCCCACTCACTTTCTTGTAAATACAGGCTTCTCCAAAAGTCTGTATAAAACCATATGCTTTGATCACACTATCAAAACGTTTATTCCAACTCCGAGATGCTTGCACCAGTCCATAAATGGATCGCTGGAGCTTGCACACTTTGTTAGCATCTTTTGGATCGATAAAACCTTCTGGTTGCATCATATACAACTCTTCTTCCAGAAATCCATTCAGGAATGCAGTTTTTACATCCATTTGCCAAATTTCATAATCATAAAATGCGGCAATTGCTAACATGATTCAGACGGACTTAAGCATCGCTACGGGTGAGAAGGTCTTATCGTAGTCAACTCCTTGAACTTGTTGAAAACCTTTCGCAACAAGTCGAGCTTTGTAGACAGTAACATTACCGTCAGCGTCAGTCTTCTTCTTGAAGATCCATTTATTCTCTATGGCTTGCCGATCATCGGGCAAGTCAACCAAAGTCCACACTTTGTTCTCATACATGGATCCCATCTCAGATTTCATGGCCTCAAGCCATTTCGCGGAATCTGGGCTCATCATTGCTTCCTTATAGTTCGTAGGTTCGTCATGGTCAAGTAACATGACCTCCAGAACAGGATTACCGTACCACTCTGGTGCGGATCTTACTCTGGTTGACCTACGAGGTTCGGTAGTAACTTGATCTGAAGTTTCATGATCATTATCATTAGCTTCCTCACTAATTGGTGTAGGAATCACTGGAACTGATTTCTGTGATGAACTACTTTCCAATAAGGGAGCAGGTACAATTACCTCATCAAGTTTTACTTTCCTCCCACTCACTTCTTTCGAGAGAAACTCCTTCTCTAGAAAGGATCCATTCTTAGCAACGAATATCTTGCCTTCGGATCTGTGATAGAAGGTGTACCCAACAGTCTCCTTTGGGTATCCTATGAAGACACATTTCTCCGATTTGGGTTCGAGCTTATCAGGTTGAAGCTTTTTCACATAAGCATCGCAGCCCCAAACTTTAAGAAACGACAACTTGGGTTTCTTGCCAAACCACGGTTCATAAGGTGTCGTCTCAACGGATTTAGATGGTGCTCTATTTAACATGAATGCAGCCGTCTCTAAAGCATAACCCCAAAACGATAGCGGTAAATCAGTAAGAGACATCATAGATCGCACCATATCTAATAAAGTGCGGTTACGACGTTCAGACACACCATTACGCTGTGGTGTTCCGGGTGGCGTGAGTTGCGAAACTATTCCGCATTGTTTCAAATGAAGACCAAACTCGTAACTCAAATATTCTCCTCCACGATCAGATCGCAGAAACTTTATTTTCTTGTTACGATGATTTTCCACTTCACTCTGAAATTCTTTGAACTTTTCAAATGTTTCAGACTTATGTTTCATCAAGTAGATATACCCATATCTGCTCAAATCATCTGTGAAGGTCAGAAAATAATGATACCCGCCGCGAGCCTCAATATTCATCGGACCGCATACATCAGTATGTATTATTTTCGATAAATCTGTTGCTCACTCCATTGTTCCGGAGAACGGAGTTTTAGTCATACTGCCCATGAGGCATGGTTCGCAAGTACCAAGTGATTCATAATCAAGTGATTCCAAAAGTCCATCAGTATGGAGTTTCTTCATGCGCTTTACACCAATATGGCCCAAACGGCAGTGCCACAAATAAGTTGCACTATCATTATCAACTCTGCATCTTTTGGCTTCAATATTATGAATATGTGTATCACTACTATCGAGATTCAACAAAAATAGACCACTCTTTAAGGGTGCATGACCATAAAAGATATTACTCATATAAATAGAACAACCATTATTCTCAGATTTAAATGAATAACCGTCTCGCATCAAACAAGATCCAGATATAATGTTCATGCTTAACGCTGGCACCAAATAACAATTATTCAGGTCTAAAACTAATCCCGAAGGTAGATGTAGAGGTAGCGTGCCGACGGCGATCACATCGACTTTGGAACCATTTCCCACGAGCATCGTCACCTCGACCTTAGCCAATTTTCGCTTAATCCGTAGTCCCTGTTTCGAGTTGCAAATATTAGCAACAGAACCAGTATCAAATACCCAGGCACTACTGCGAGCATTAGTAAGGTACACATCAATAACATGTATATCACATATACCTTTGTTCACTTTGCCATCCTTCTTATCCGCCAAATACTTGGGGCAGTTCTGCTTCCAGTGACCAGTCCCTTTGCAGTAGAAGCACTCAGTCTCAGGCTTAGGTCCAGACTTGGGCTTCTTCACTTGAGCAGCAACTTGCTTGCCGTTCTTCTTGAAGTTCCCCTTCTTCCCTTTACCCTTCTTCTTGAAACTGGTGGTCTTGTTGACCATCAACACTTGATGCTCCTTCTTGATTTCTACCTCCGCAGCCTTTAGCATTGAATTGTCTTATCCATCCCTTGCATATTATAGTTCATCACGAAGCTTTTGTAGCTTGGTGGCAGTGATTGAAGAACTCTGTCAATGACACTATCAACCGGAAGATTAACTCCCAGCTGAGTCAAGTGATTATGATACCCAGACATTTTGAGTATATGTTCACTAACAGAACTATTCTCCTCCATTTTGCAGCTGTAGAACTTATTGGAGACTTCATATCTCTCAATTCGGGCATTTGCTTGAAATATTAACTTCAACTCCTGGAACATCTCATATGCTCCATGACGTTCAAAACGTCGTTGAAGTCCCGGTTCTAAGCCGTAAAGCATGGCACACTGAACTATCGAGTAGTCATCAGCTTTGCTCTGCCAGACGTTCACAACGTCCGGCGTTGCTCCTGCAGCGGGTCTTGCACCTAGCGGTGCTTCCAGGACGTAATTCTTCTGTGCAGCAATGAAGATAATCCTCAAGTTACGGACCCAGTCCGTGTAGTTGCTACCATCATCTTTCAACTTAGCTTTCTCTAGGAACGCATTAAAATTCAAAGGAACAGTAGCACGGGCCATTGATCTACAACAACATAGACATGCAAAATACTATCAGGTACTAAGTTCATGATAAATTAAAGTTCAATTAATCATATTACTTAAGAACTCCCACTTAGATAGACATCCCTCTAATCATCTAAGTGATCACGTGATCCAAATCAACTAAACCATGTCCGATCATCACGTGAGATGGAGTAGTTTTCAATGGTGAACATCACTATGTTGATCATATCTACTATATGATTCACGCTCGACCTTTCGGTCTCAGTGTTCCGAGGCCATATCTGCATATGCTAGGCTCGTCAAGTTTAACCCGAGTATTCTGCATGTGCAAAACTGGCTTGCACCCGTTGTATGTGAATGTAGAGCTTATCACACCCGATCATCACGTGGTGTCTCGGCACGACGAACTGTAGCAACGGTGCATACTCAGGGAGAACACTTGTACCTTGAAATTTAGTGAGAGATCATCTTATAATGCTACCGCCGAACTAAGCAAAATAAGATGCATAAAGGATAAACATCACATGCAATCAATATAAGTGATATGATATGGCCATCATCATCTTGTGCCTTTGATCTCCATCTCCAAAGCACCATCATGATCACCATCGTCACCGGCTTGACATCTTGATCTCCATTGAAGCATCGTTGTCGTCTTGCCAACTATTGCTTCTATGACTATCGCTACCGCTTAGTGATAAAGTAAAGAAATTACATGGCGATTGCATTTCATACAATAAAGCGACAACCATAAGGCTCCTGCCAGTTGCCGATAACTTTTACAAAACATGATCATCTCATACAACAATTTATATATCATCACGTCTTGACCATATCACATCACAATATGCCCTGCAAAAACAAGTTAGACGTCCTCTACTTTGTTGTTGCAAGTTTTACGTGGCTGCTACGGGCTTAGCAAGAACCGTTCTTACCTACGCATCAAAAACCACAACGATTTTTGTCAAGTTTGCTGTTTTAACCTTCAACAAGGACCGGGCGTAGTCACACTCGATTCAACTAAAGTTGGAGAAACAGACACCCACTAGCCACCTGTGTGCGAAGCACGGCGGTAGAACCAGTCTCATGAACGCGGTCATGTAATGTAAGCAGTATGACTATTATCGCCCACAACTCTTTGTGTTCTACTCGTGCATATAACATCTACGCATAGACCTGGCTCGGATGCCACTGTTGGGGAACGCAGTAATTTCAAAAAAAATCCTACGAACACGCAAGATCTATCTAGGTGATGCATAGCAACGAGCGGGAGAGTGTGTCCACGTACCCTCATAGACCGAAAGCGGAAGCGTTTAGTAACGCGGTTGATGTAGTCGAATGTCTTCGCGATCCAACCGATCAAGTACCGAACGCACAGCACCTCCGCGATCTTCACACGTTCAGCTCGGTGACGTCCCTCAAACTCTTGATCCAGCTGAGGCCGAGGGAGAGTTCCGTCAGCACAACGGCGTGGTGACGGTGTTGATGAAGTTACCGATGCAGGGCTTCGCCTAAGCACTACAACGATATGACCGAGGTGGAAATCTGTGGAGGGGGGCACCGCACACGGCTAAACAATCAACTTGTGTGTCTATGGGGTGCCCCCTTCCCCCGTATATAAAGGAGTGGAGGAGGGGGTCGGCCGGCCTCATGGGGCGCGCCCCAAGGGGGGAATCCTACTCCTACTAGGAGTAGGTTCCCCCCTTTCCTAGTCCTACTAGGAGGGGAAAGGAAGGGGAAGAGGGAGAGAAGGAAAGGGGGGCCGGCCCCCTTCCCAATTCGGATTGGGCTTGGGGGGCGCGCGCCTCCACCTGGCCGCCTCCTCCTCTTTTCCACTAAGGCCCATGAAGGCCCATTGACTCCCCGGGGGGTTCCGGTAACCCCCTGGTACTCCGGAAAATGCCCGAACCTATCCGAAACCTTTCCGGTGTCCAAACATAGCCTTCCAATATATCAATCTTTATGTCTCGACCATTTCGAGACTCCTCGTCATGTCAGTGATCACATTCGGGACTCCGAACAACCTTTGGTACATCAAAACACATAAACTCATAATACCGATCGTCATCGAACGTTAAGCGTGCGGAACCTACGGGTTCGAGAACTATGTAGACATGACCGAGACTCATCTCCGGTCAATAACCAATAGCGGAACCTGGATGCTCATATTGTCTCCCACATATTCTACGAAGATCTTTATCGGTCAAACCGCATAACAACATACGTTGTTCCCTTTGTCATCGGTATGTTACTTGCCCAAGATTCGATCGTCAGTATCTCAATACCTAGTTCAATCTCGTTACCGGCAAGTCTCTTTACTCGTTCCGTAATGCATCATCCCGTAACTAACTCATTAGTCACATTGCTTGCAAGTCTTATAGTGATGTGCATTACCGAGAGGGCCCAGAGATACCTCTCCGACAATCAGAGTGACAAATCCTAATCTCGATCTATGCCAACTCAACAAACACCATCGGAGACACCTGTAGAGCATCTTTATAATCACCTAGTTATGTTGTGACGTTTGATAGCACACTAAGTGTTCCTCCGATATTCGGGAGTTGCATAATCTCATAGTCATAGGAACATGTATAAGTCATGAAGAAAGCAATAGCAACAAACTAAACGATCATAGTGCTAAGCTAACGGATGGGTCTTGTCAATCACATCATTCTCTAATGATGTGATCCCGTTCATCAAATGAAAACTCATGTCTATGGCTAGGAAACTTAACCATCTTTGATCAACGAGCTAGTCAAGTAGAGGCATACTAGTGACACTCTGTTTGTCTATGTATTCACACATGTACTAAGTTTCTGGTTAATACAATTCTAGCATGAATAATAAACATTTATCATGATATAAGGAAATATAAATAACAACTTTATTATTGCCTCTAGGGCATATTTCCTTCACTGGGTTGGAAAAACTACTATAGGCCAAGTTATGAGTCGAGGGGTGGGCTTGCAACCAGGACGACAACGACACCTCTAGGCCTAGTAGCGAGTGGACGGAGAACTTGCAACCGGGTCGGAAACAACTACAAGCCAAGCTGCAAGCCGGGGGTGGGCAAAAATGAAGCCAAGCATGCCAATAAAAAAGGAAGCGCGCCAAAACAAAAAATAACGAGGTGGGAGATCGAGTGCTTGCAAGAAAATTACAGATATTTAACCGAATGATAAGAAACTTAGATGAGACATCATTTCATTAAAAAAAAGTATTCACGAATTAAAAAGGTGTTCACAAACTTAAAAAAGTATTTCCAAATTTTATAAAAATATTCACAAAAAAAATTATTCAAAAAATTGCAAGAAAAAGGAAAAAATGAAAGTGAAAGAAATAAATAAAATAAAATAAAAAAACAGACACAAATAGGAAAAAATCAAAAGAAAGAACGGATAGAGAAAATAGAGAAAAGAAAGAAAAACTAAAAAAGAACAAAAAAAGTTCATAATAGTATTTAGAAACAGAAACACATTAAAAATGTATAGAAAAGACTCAAAACAAAATGAAAAACTAAAATAAATGGGGTCACAATTGAAACACCCAATTCTATTTGTATGATGCAAGTCACAACTGAAACACACGCGAAAAAAAGGGGTCTGCTTACTCACTGTTTTGAATATATAGTATTTTGTCTCAATCAAGAAAAACTAGATGCAAAAAAAGAATAAAAATCACATGGACAGCATGGACAACATCACTAGCTGCATCAGCATCCCGTGCGATCTTTTTAGTTCACGTGGACAACCATCCATCTACCATGTGCTTCAGCCCACGTAAAATGCGGGCCAAAACAAAGCAGGCCCGACGCGGGACAAGACAATAGGCTGAAAAACACAGATCCAGGAAGAATAAAACATGCAGACCGACGAGAACGCAGCGATCCAGACACGGGACAATCAGACGCGGTCGCCGTGAACAAAACAATCAGACGCGACGTGGGACAACAGCGACATCAATCAAAACAATCCAACAGTAGAGGACTTAGATGTGAGATAAGACGATAAGTATATTGCATCTAGATGTGAAATAGCAATCCCGATAATTATATACATAATACGGCGTCGCGTTCCAGATCCGGGGGTTCTGATTTCAGGATCAGCTAGAGCTAGGAGCAGAAAACGCTTGTTCGCAACCTACCCTTGTCTTATGTTTTTCCATGTTTTTTGTGGCATCTCCTGGCCGGTTTTCCCTAGTATATCGGACGTACCAGTGAACTATTAAGCCGTAAAAAGATGACTTGCATTCGTGCAATATCCATGGTTTCTTGCAAACTGTTTGCTTGTATTTTTCACTAGAGAAACTCAAATGATGCATGGTTTCTTGAAATTAGTAAGTGTTTTAAAATACAAGTGATCTTTGGGGAACTCGCATTTCACAAGCACTCAACACTGGAGATACTAGGCTTGGCATGCATATGCTCACCAGTCACTAAACACTTCCCCTGGATTTGGAAGCGGGCCACGATGTGTCTCCGGTGTGTAGCTATATCCCACTAGCTTTCATCTGTCTCATCGAATGATCGGAGAGGGGAATGACCACAAGAATAACACATGAAGGGAGGAGCGAGCTGAACACAGGGATGGGTTGCTCGTTGAGAAGCTCGATACTCCTTGTGCTGACATACCTGGCCGCGGAAGGAATATGATGGCCAAATCAAGAGGATGGCCAAGTTGTCGGGGTAAAAGGTGTAGACGACCACTGAAGTAATTGGCAAGATGCCAGAGCATGAGAACGGTGTCGTTTTCTACCCTTCTCCATCAAATTTCCCCAATGCCTCCCATTCTTAAGACACACATCAAAACTCTGGTTCCTAGCTACAGGTTCTTCCATTTTGGCTTCTCCTTTCTTAAAACGGCTACTGTGTATCATTCCACTAGACCTTTTTCTCTCCTCAGTGCTTTGCTTTGGCCGTTATCACTTCACTATTGTAGATGGTTTGATGAATCAATATTATGTAGCGAAGACTCAAACATGGGTGGTACATACAGACAGCACAAAGTGCATTCATGGCCGAGGAGTTGCGCAATGAAAGGTCCATGTGTGCATTTCATTCGGCCAAACTCTTCAAAATACTTTAACTGAGAGCACCTCTGTATTTGTGCACATGAATAGAGCATACGCAAAGTAGCATCCTACTATTATTGACAAACATCCAGTAGCTGTGGAGTCACTCCTAATAGATTTTGTATCATGCCATTATACTATTTGACCAAAGCAGAGAGCTAGGTTACAACATGTACGAGAGTCAACACGTGAGCTGTCTCTCCCGAAACCCAGCTAGGGTTAGGCCGCCTCCACCCTCTCCATGCCGCCATCGAATCACCATCGGACAAAGCCCGGGCGGGGGGAGGATGGCGGCGGCGGGGCGTCCCTCCGTCGCGGTTATGGGCGTGGTTGCCGCGGTTCTCGTGTGGCGTCCGGGTGGAGATGGTGGTGGCCTTGGCTGGCGGTGTTGGCCCGTAGTGGAGGGTGCCTCATCTTCGGCAACTCCGGCCGGCGCGGCGGCTTCCTGCCATGGTACGTCGGCTACTGAATGTTGTGGCGTTCACGGCGGCATCCTGAGGAGTCATATCTGGCACATCGGCTCAGTTGGCGGTGAGGTCGGTGCCTCCCGCATGGTGGCGGCGCCCTCATCGCTCAGGAAGTGTTTGTCCAATGTGGGGGTGGCGACACTTGCAGGTCCTCCCGAATTCGTTCGGCAGTGTGGGAGTGCAGAGGAAGATTTGCTTCGGGCGAAAGTTGACGGCGCGACGTCTACGGATGTCACTCTCCTCCTAGGGGTCGTTGTGGAGCTCTTCTACATCCTCGGCTCTCGGGTCACATCTTCGGGTCAAGGTCTAGACAAAGTGGAGCGGCATAGCATCAACCGCGCCGACGACAATGAGTCTTAGAGCACCACCAAGGTGGAGCGGCGTAGCATCAACCGCACCGACGACAATGAGTCTTGGCAGTGTGGTGTTGCGGGGGCTTGGCGGAGGATGTGTGATGATGGACACGCACATGGCGGTGGCGATGTTTGGCGCCATGGCTTCGTTGACGACTGGCCGGTCTAGCAAGGATGATGCGGATTTCTTCCTGGAGATGGGTCATCGGTTCGATGGTGGTGGTGGCTTCTGAGGTGTGTGCATGTGGTGTACACTTTGGGTTAGTTGCACCGGGTGTATGCTCTAGTGCATCATACGAGCGGATAGGAGTTCTAGATTGTGGGGAGTGATGACACTCCCCATTATTAAGTGTGTAGGTGTGAGTGGTGGACTTGGGTTGTTTGATGTATGTTCTTGTCAGATCTTTGTTGAATAATTGAATAAAGATGGATGTGTGCATCTATTGATGCCGAGGCTTGCGGTTTCAACCTCCTTTTTGAAAAAGAAACTATTTGACCAAACCAATGAGGCCATACATGGGTTTTCAACTAGGAGAGGAACCTGAGTAAACTCCATGCAATGCATTCAACAACAAAAAACATCGCGTGAATAACGGCATGGACAGGTTCAACCAATGAAGGTCGTACCTAGAGTTTTTACCCCTAGAACTTGAGCTCGTGCACTCATAGAGCACCACCAAGCCGATGTTGCCCTGTGCGGCCATCACTTGTTGATCCTCATCGCACAGCGGCGTAGACGCACAGTCCTAACATGGACCTAGCCACAAAAATAGAATCATGTCCATGCAACACTTGCTGCTGAGAAGCACGTAGGGACGCCCGTCATCCCCGCCGATCCCATGCCACTAAAGGCCTGACTACCGACGCAGAGCCAATTTGGACCACTCACACCGAGCACCTTGGACAAGGGTGGAATCCCAGCATCAAGCAAAAGTTGAGTCGCCACATGCCATCTTGGACCATGTAGAGCACCCAAAATCTCCGCATCGAGTGGGAGACATCCAATGTCTGAAGCACGTCGCCGGGAACCTTGAATAAGAAGCTAAACTCATCGATCTTACGCCTCGTAGAGACGGTTAGCAGCATGGGGTTGCGCCGCCATGTGCAAAAGAACCAATGCGCATGCAACTACACAGTCACAAATTGCCTCCATAGAGGGACCAGGAAGATGCATTGCCACTGTGAATGACCACCACCATCGTTGATGCCATGACCAGCAGCCACGCTTCCCAATTGAATAATTAAATTGTATGAAGATATGTAAACTGTGTAAATAGCGCTACTCCCTCCATTCCAACATATTCAGTGTGCATGCTCTACCCCAATAAACAAGTTGAGCATGCAGCCAGTTCTATTTAGAAACTGATAAAACCAGTTTTTATGCATCTTGAGGCTTATTATTGTGTTTGTTGCTACTGGTAAAGAGCTATCTCTTTGCAATCTTTGGCTTTTCTTCTATGCAACCACCCTTTGGCAATTGTGTCCTTAGCAACAAGTGGTCTTGCATTCCAAAGACAGTGCAATTATCTTAGTTTGGATGTTTAGATTAAGAGTTCACAGTGTCCATTTTTGCTTTCATGTTACTGAATATCTTAGTTCCCTGAATCATAATTATTCCGTAAGAAGTTCTGAAACAATGCAGCTTGCATGGATTGGAAAATACATTGTCTCTGCTGCCTTAATCTAGCTGCAATTACCATTATAGTTTGTCTGGTGTCCTCCAAATGTCCACAAAGCGGCTCAGGAAAGTAACGAGCAGGAGCACTGGTTTTTTTTTTAGGAAAAGCAGGAGCACTAGTATGTCCTAGATCTACCGACCAATCTTGTCTCGCGTGTCAGTTTTGTGTGGTGTTGTTTTATCGTAAAAAAAAGACAGGTTCATGCAAGAGCGCCGAGGTGCGCCCGAGATCTTGGTGTGGGTCACAAGTGGAAGAGCATCAAGGAAAGAAATGGCAAGAGGCCAGGACACAAGAGCAATACCATTTTCTATGTTTTCACGTCAATTTCCCCCAACGCCTCCTATTCTTAAGTAAGACACACATCCAGACTCCGATTCTTAGTCACATGCTCTTTCATTTTTGGCTTCTTGACACGGCTACTAGGTACCACTTCACTATACCGTTTTCTCTCCTAGGTGCCTGCTTTGGCTGTTACCACCTCACTATTCTACATGGTTTGATGAATCAATAGAACATGGTGAAGAGTCAAACATGGTTGGTATATAAAGACAGCAAAAGGTATTGATGGTTGATAAGATGTGCAACAAAAAGGTATGTGGATGCATTTCATTCTCTCAGGCTCTTCAAGATAATTAACTGAGAGCACATCTGTATTTGTGCACATGAACATAGCATACACGAAGTGGCATCATAGTATTATTGACGAACATCCGGTAGGTATGGAGTCACTCCTGATAAATTTTGTAACATATGCCTTGCATCTCCAACAGACGTGCTTAATAAGTCGCGCGTTGGAAAAAAACGCCTATTTGGCGCGCGAGAGACGAAAAAAGTGCTCCAGCAGAAGCTGTAAAATAGAGCACGCACAAAAACGAAGCTGTAACTTTAGCGCACGCGGGCTGCGGGGCTGCAAATTTGAGGCGCCGGCTTGTGCGTGCGGGCTGCTGCATGTGGGGCCGCCGGGTTGCGCGCCGTGTTTTTGTGCGTCTGGTAAACCTCCCGCGCGCAAAAACACTATTTCGGCATTGCAAAACTTTTTTAGCGCGCCGCGCTATCGCGCGTGTGTTGGAGATGCTTTTATACTCATTCAAATATCACATTAAGATTTATAGCTAGCCATTTTTTCCGAAAAGGGGAGTACTTGGGTCTCTACATCACATGATGCATACATGCATACTATTAAACATGAAATAAGTTCAAGTCACGGAGTACTAGACCGTAAAACAAATAAACGGAAAACACGACCACAGGCGGTCGAACCAGAGATTATCTAGCTCACTCACATAATCTACGAGTGGCTCGCCAGCCAGACTGGTTGAACAAACCATGTGCAACCATTTCCAGCCGACTGCACCCAGATGCCATAAGCGCTCGCGTCCACACGCTACAGTGATGACCACATACATATTAAAGCCATAACTCTGTAGATAACCTGCAAGAAATTAGGAGAAGACGATCTATTTGAGACGTAATCATTCCGGCAATTTCATATTGCCCAGAGAATGGCATAAACTCCCACACGGATTTGGCCCTTCAACATATGATGAATACCACCTAACCAGTTTCTAAAAAGATTTGAAATACTCGTTGGTGGTGCTAAATTGTATGTAACATGAACCATGCGCCAGATCAAGGTAGTAAACGGGCATGACAAAAATAAATGATGAATTGTCTCCTCCTAATCACAAAAACAACATTTTTGCTGCCATGCCAATTACGCTTAGCAAGGTTATCTTTGGTAAGAACTACATCCCTCTACAAAAACCACATGAGAACTTCGATCTTGGAAGGAACCTTTGTTTTCCAAATATGCTTTCTGGGAAAATAGGTCCAGAATCTATGAGATCCGCATACATAGATTTCATAGTGAAGACACCATTAGTGGTTAATCTCCACTCGAATTAATCTGCCATCTGAGTTAGATTAATTGACATCAATCTAGAACTCAAATGGATCCACTTAGTTCATTTGTCACCCAGCAATGCCCTACAAAATTGGATGTTCAAAGGGCCACCCCGAAGATCAGAAGCCACTGAATCCTCTTTTCTGGACACAACATTATACATGGTCGGGTATTGTAGAACTAATGGCATGTCACCCGACCAGGTATCATCACAATAACTTGTCGATTGGTCGTCACCAATCTTTAAGGAACCTCTCTTAAAAAAGGATGACTTGACATTCATCAAGCCCATAGACCGGCAGTGCGCGTCCTACCCCCTCCCCGCCCCCTTGCCGTAGACACCATTTACCTCTCTGTGCCGCCGCTCGGCACAGTCGTCATATGCATCCCTCTCGCAGACCCCCCCCCCCCCTAGGATAGGGTCGTCGTCAATCGAAGCATCACCAGACGCCGCTTGATCCTCGTCACACTGCTTGCCTGAGCTCGTCAGTTCACTGCAACGCTCGCCACCGTCGCAGCATGAAGTGCAAAACTATCGTGTGCATCGTCGGCTCGCTCCACAGGTTCTCCTATCGCCGGCTGAAGCTTTTGTTTTTCAATCTATGGTTGAAGTTTTTGTGTCAACGTTGCAACTTTTTCGGTTGCGCATTGGCCTCGTTGAAACTTTTTTGTAAACGGTTACAACTTTTTCGGTTTAGCAATGATTGATTGAAGCTTTCTGCATCGCCAGTTAAAGTTTTTTCTGTCAATGGTTGCAACACTGCAATCGGTGGTTTCAACATCGCCTTTGCCAGTCACGCACCATCGCTCGCGTTGGTTGCAAGCAAAAGGATCCTATAGTCCTAGCATGTCGAGTCTCTGTTCCAGCACCCGCCCATCACTGTTGCAGCATGTTCCCCCGGCGCATTTGCAGCCCGTGTGTGCCAGAGCTGAGGGTTGCGTGAGAGGGAGATGAATAAGGAGGCACTAGTTATGGCCATTTCTCTACCCCGCGATGGTTCGCCCTAGTAGCAGGCGGCGGTGGTTGGTCTGCAGCAGCAGCGCCCCAATTCGCCCGGTGGGTCGCGATGGTGAGGGAAGAAAAGGAGAGCAACATGTCATGAAAAGGTAGAAGAAAGGAGCGCTGCTTATGGATAAGAAACGAGAGGTGGGGGATAGGGCATGAAAAAAACAAAGGGGAGCGCACAATGGTGGGATCCGACGTCGCTCGTGTGACCGACGCAAGCCGTGACCAGTCAGCCGGGAGGAATCATTAGCCTCAATAAATTGTGAAACTTTGCCCCGCCATAAAATAATATATGTTTCCAATGCCAATAAAAAGTAACCCTTCCAATGGTATTTAACATCGAGAAAACTGCCAAATAAAACACACGCCAACCAGAAATATCACAAGTACTGTTGCGCCTTGGGTCGTCGGCAAAAGGCTTGATGGGGAAAACCTCGGCACGCCAAGTGATTCGACGTGCAACACCTCTAATATTGATTTGTGTCTAATATTGGCAGGGCAAACCTCGTGCCAAGGAGAATGTATTTTCCAGTATTTTGGGTGTGAATGATGAACAATCAATGCGGGGAGAAATATTTGCAACATGTCATATGGTTCTCCCTATTTTTTGTAGTAGTTTCAAAGGGGTTTTCCCTAGTATACCGGGCATACGAGTGAACTATTAAGCCGTGAAAAAATGACTTGCAATCGTGCAATATCCATGGTTTCTTACAACTTGTTTACTTATATTTTTCACTAGAGAAAATCAAACGATGCATGGTTTATTGCAATGAATCAAGTGTTTTAAAATACACATGATCTTTGGGGAACTCATCACATTTCACAAGCACTCAACATTCTTGCAATTAATCAATTGCTTTAAAATACAAATGGTCTTTGGGGAGCTTGCATTTCACAAGCATGCGGGCTTCATACGCATATCCTCACCAGTCACCAAATACTTTCCCTAGATTTGGAGGCAAACGGCCCACGACGCCTCTCAGACTTCTACCCATATCCCACTACCTTCCATCTCTGGGGGAGGGGAATGACCACGAGAAAGCAACTTCATACAGGTAAAAGCAATTTCATAGCCAAATCAAGAGGATGGCCAAGTCGTTGGGATAGAAGGTGTAGATGAACACCTGGCATACAGGTAATAGGCCGGAGCACGGGAACAGTGACGTTTCTAGCTTTTTCCGCCAATTTCCCCCAATGCCTCCTATCCCTAAGTAAGACACACATGAAAGCTCTATGGTTTCTAGCTACGTCTTCTTCCATATCAGTAGACCACTTTCTCTCCTTGGTGCTTTGACAACGCTGTTACATACCATATCAGTAGACCACTTTCTCTCCTTGGTGCTTTGCTTTGGCTGCTAGCACCTCACTATTGTATACTGTTTGATGAATCAATAGTGTGTAGTGAAGACTCAAACATGGGTGGTATATAAAGACAGCAAAAGGTGCATTCATAGTTGAGGAGATGCGCAACGAAAGTTCTGTGGGTGCATTTCATTCGGTCAGACTCTTCAAGATACTTAACTGAGAGCACTTCTGTATTTGTGCACATGAACAGAGCATATGTGAAATAACATCATACTATTATTGACAAACATCCGGTAGGTGTGGAGTCACTCTTAATAGATTTTGCAACATGCCTTGTACCATTACAAACATTACATTAGGATCCCTAGCTAGCTATGAGCCTGTTCACTGCAACAACAAATGGGTCAGCATTCCAGCTGCACACACACAAAAAAACGTTATGAATTTTCCGAGGAAAAAAATGTTAATCTATACAGGTAAAGGTTCCTCCTTCAAAACACCCCCCATTTCCATTCTCCAGGACCGGTCTACCAGCGGGTATAGTTCTCTGCAAAACGTTTTTAATCAGATATTTTGACAGCCTCACTTAAGCGTTGTGTTCAACAGTGGCTCCAATGGCGCACAGCTATACAAAAGTATTGTGTTCTATGGTGAGTACTAAATTACCTTAGGTCATGACTTACAACCAGTATGGTGTGGTCTTTCTTTAGGTCCCTCAGGAGATTCACAACATCAGCCCGAGCTTTCCAATCTGATGATGATGATACAAATTTAGTAACCACATCTAAGAGAGCATATACTATTTAAAAGAAAAACTATTTGACACCACACAATATTCCTAGCAAGTCTGGGCTGTGTGACAAACATGACAGGATGCACAAGCAGAATTATATCAAACAACTGCTCTCACTGATGTGCATTTAGATGGGTTCACAAATGGGTCAATACAAGGGGAAGAAAATAATCTACGGATATTAGTTTGATATGGATATTCAAGTACATACCAAGTCCAGCGAGGGGCTCATCAAGCAACAATAAATCAGGAGTTTGAACCTAGAAAATCAGAAGATAAAGGCAAAAGATTATCCATCTTCACTTCTAAAAACAGAACGATCAACCCGTACTAAAAAATTGAAATAATACCAGTTGAATTGCCAAAGCAAGTCGCCGCTTAAACCCACCACTAAGAGACTGTGGATCCTTATCCAATGAAATGGCACTTAGACCAACCTAGCGTTAAACAAATTATCTTCAGAAATCAATTGTGTGTGGTCTCTCAAACTACAAGTTCACTCCGTAATGCAACAAAATGGTATGTATGAGAGATAATCATTACAGAGTTAATGGCATTCTGAAGTTTTAAAGTGAGTTGCTCCCTCAAAGGAATGTCTGCCTTTTGCCTTGGCCATCCAAAAGTAACTTCTTCAAGTATAGTATCTGATAAGAAGTACCTACAGGTTTAAAATATCTTATTTTGCAGTGAAACGCACTCACACAGATCATAAGGATTCATGCTAATATGTAAAAACTTATTAGTGAATGTAGTAATTCAATGTTCAAACCTCTCAGGAAACTGAAATACAATACCGACTCTTTGAGGAGCTAACACTTCCGACAGACCCATTGGATTTCCACTATCATCATACTTCTGAATGCAAATTGAACCAGAGGTAGGTTCTGATAGACCGGCCAAAAGCTGAGAAATCAAACTATCACCTTAAGATGAAAGATGCAGAGTTAAACATGTCATGCAGCATTTCAATGCAAACCTGTAAAAGAGTGGTCTTTCCACTCCCACTCCGCCCAAATATCAAACCAAAACTACATGAATTAGTTGTCTCGTCAGTACAAAAGGCATCCAAGAAACACAGCTATTACAATATAAAACGCATGCTTACCTTTTCTCCTGGAGAGAGAGACTAGTTTGATTCAATAAGTTTTGCTCAGTTCCAGGAGGTCGGTAGCTGACTTTTCTAACCTAAAAGAAGTGAAGTTCAATATACGCCCATGTAATGTAAAGGCAAACCATGATTGCACGGATGTTATACAACGTACGGTATATCTGACATTAGCAGATCCCCAAACAATCTATTTGTTTAAGATATTTGATTTGCAAACAACTTGTATCGAATTACCAATATTTCTTATCGACGTCAAAATTTTAATCCAGTTATTATGTATGCCTCCTATTAAAATCCAAATAGGCAAGGACTAAAGTACTACATGTGCATCATATACAATAACACTGAAGGACATAACAAAACAACAATTCAGGATACTTCACTACTGGATTATACCGATTGCGGAGTGCTACCTAGCTTTTCTGCGATAAGATGCTAAGATCCTGGGCTTGAAGATCCATACAAAGCTTTAGTCGGAACAAAGGTAACAAAGCCTAGATTTTCAACAAAATCTAGGGCCAGAGTTCAGGGAGATTCCTCAGTTTGATGATTACTGAGAGTTAAACAAGTGGACTCACACATCCCAAACAACCTATCAGATCCAAGTGTAATGAATGATGAATCTTACCTGCAGACAACACGTTCACCAACTTCTATCAACATTAAGACTACAACTAAATTGTCTTTCTAGATTAAATTGCTCCTGTGTCCACAGATAAACCAATTGTCCAAACAGAACTAGGAAAAATCCTCATACCACAAAAGAGGGGCAAGAAAAAAAAATTCACCTCCAACTGGGAGTACCCAGCTGACACCCGTTCTGCTCGACATCTCCAAGAAAACCTCCTGGAAATCATCAAGGCACACAAAGGATAAGAGAACGAAAAAAGATGGGAGCACACACGGTTCAAGGATAAGAATGGCATGCCTTGTCATCTTAACCGGAGAGGACGAAACTGTGGGTGGGAAAGCGACATTGGCCAAAGCGAGCATAGTTTTGCGGTGGTGGGGAGCTTCGGAGGAAGCGGGGCTCGAACGGGATGAAGAGGCTGGTAAGTGCAGAAGTATGGTCAGATGGGAACTGTGGTGCAGTCAAGTGAAGCAAATGCCTCAGCTTCAATTCAAGAGAATGGTCTCTAAAAAAAACATTAGGAGCAGGAAGATTGCAATTCATCTAGTAGCAGTTCAGCTTTAAGTCCAATGGTGTCAATGTCATGATGAAGTAACACAGTTTTGTAAATTTACATCCTAATGTCCTACAGAGACGAGATGATAAACCTAGAATTGATTTGTATGATTAACTTCCTAGTGACACTTCTGAAAATGGAGGCAGCACCCGTCAGGCTCTACTGCTAAAAGAAGATACACAGACCAAATAAGTCCAGTTTTATAACTAACAATGACACTGCAACTGCAAAGCCAGATGATAGTACCTAGAAAAGTGCAATAAAATAGCACTCACATTGGTGTTGTTGCTCAGTTCCAGATTATAGAAATCCGCCGCATCTGCATTGAACAGCGGCCAGACGTGCCAGTGCAGCTTGAGAAATTTCTCACCAGAGACTCGAAGACGCGGACCTCAGACGGATCGGGACGCCGAGGTACCAATCCGAGCAGCCGACGGAGCAGGGGAGACCGAGGGAGCGTCGAGCAGGGAGGGGATGGGTGCGTCCAGCGCCGCCGTCCTACTGCCCACGACGGGGAGGGCGTCGGCCCGCGCCGCCCGGCGTCGGTCAGGAGAGACCGAGGGGGCGTCGGGCGTCGCCGTCCTGCTGCCTCGATGGGGAGGGGCGCCGGCCCGGTGTCGAGCAGTGGGACGCCGTTCAGGAGAGAGACGAGGGTGAGGGTTATCGGGACGGAGATGAGGGGTGAGAGAAAAAAAAAAGAGAATCTCAGTCAGCACCGAGGACCGTCGATCTCGATGTTGAGATCTGCGTAAATGCTAGGGAAAAGCTTACCGCATCCGGCGGATCGTAGTGGCCGCGTCCGCCACCTCTGCTGCATGACACGCGTCCAATTGATGACTTGCATGCCGTTCTTTGTCGAACGCGCTTTCGAAACAGAGACTATGTTTCAAAAACATATGCGGTGTTGCAATGGTCTATGACGGGTCTAGTTTTGCAACAAAACATTTGCGGAATTTTTCTGCAACAAGACCTCAATTGCAGAAAAAATTGCAACAAAACCCTAGTTGTAATTTTTTTCGCGAAAAAACAGCCGTTGCAAAAAAATTCTGCAACAAAACCTATGTTGCAGAAATAATTCTGCAACAAGACCTGTGTTGCAGTTCTGGAGGCATGCTCGGCTCGCTTGATGCGGCAATCCGACGGCTCGCGAGCCGGCTGATCTTTTAAAAATATCAGCCGGCGAACGCGTAGCACGCCCCTAAATTTTAGTACATATTTTTCTGAACTAGTATATGAAACAATGTTTTGCTATTTGCACATTGCCTGAAATGACACTTACTTCAGCAACATTTGAGCCTTTTGAGACGTATGAACAGTGTTTAGAAAGAATGGTTAATCACCCATCTTTGATGTTGGTGTGAACTGTGAAGTAGTAGTGGGTATCTCCACCATGTGATAACTAGGTCTGGGATTGGATAAACTCTCCTTTGATGTTTTCTTCTATTCTTTTCGTACCTACTCCTATGTAATTTGCATTATGCATTATTAATGTATAAACAGTACCGCCAAAAAAAATCGTTCTATGGTTCTATCTTCATGAAAAGTAGTACTACTATTATGGACGACCAATGGAGCATAGAAAAAAAGTACTCCCTCCGTAAACTAATATAAACCACTTTTAGTGATCTAAACGCTCTTATATTAATTTACGGAGGAGTATTTCACTACAAATTGAACGAACGTCGGATTTTTTTAGCATGGCATATTACGTTATCGCGACGGCGACAATTTCCTTTAGAGCATCTCTAACAGACCCCTTAAAATCGCAAACAGCAAAACTAGGATACGGGTCAAAAAAATGCATTTTAACGGTTCATTTTAGCTACGGCCGAACAGATACTGTAAAACTGGGATAAAGAGCTCCTTCCTCCAGTCCGGCCGCTGCCGCCCCTTCCCCCAGCCGGTCGCGCCCAACCCCGTCGGCCACGCCCCGTCGCCTCCGCCAGCCGCGCCCAGCCTCGCCGCCCACGCCGGCCGAGCCGTGCCCCTTTGCCTGCCGCGTCGGGAGGATTCCGACGGACAGGCTGAGGTCATGGGAGGCCACGGCGATGTCGAGCTCGTCCAATTCGAACCGGCGGCGATCGATTGCGGCGTCTAGCGGCCTTTTTCGGTGTGCGGTGATGAATTTCGGAGAGTTTAGGGCGGATTCCGGCAAACTCCGCGACGGCGTGTTTGCTCCAATGAGTTTTGACCGGTATAAGGGGCCCCCTAGGTTCGGCCTTCCAACCTCCAAATATAAGGGTTTCGGGTGTGCATTCTCGGTGACCCTTAAAATTTTTACGGGTTAAACCACTTTTACGGTTTCTGTTCTACACACTTTTTTCGATCAAAACTGTAAAACGCAAAAATTATAAGGGTTTGACCACTTATACGGGGTCTGCTAGAGATGCTCTTAGCAAGCACGGTAAATTCTTATCATGTTCGGTTTTTTGTCAAAAATTGCTATGTTTGCTAAAGAAAATTGGCATCCTCACAACAACATAAATTACCTAACAAACGTCCGATTTATCATGCCTAAAAATCTGACGCGAGACTTTTAGTAATTTTCTCGTAGAAAAAGACGAAAAGCGAGCCAAAACGTACAAGTCGGCGCGGCCGGTAAACGCGGCGCTGTCGTGTCAACTCATCCGAGCTCCGTCCCACTTTACGAATTCAATGTGAGACAACGACTGGCGCCGGGGAGGGAAGCGGACCTCCGACCACACGATGCCACGAAGAAGAATCAAAAGGTTGCCGGAGCCGGTGCACCTCCCACCGCAGACCCGTTCCAACGTGCGCGGGCACGGCGGAGCGGCCGGGTCAGCGCTCCGGAGTGAATGCGGCCGCTGCTTGCTGCTCCCGGTGGACGGACACCCCGGCGTCCTTGACCGGTTCGGGCACGCGCGAGAATTTCCAACCCGGCTTCAAAGAACGGGACACGCACGCACACGAGAATTTCCACAGCCCAGCTGCACGTCTCTAGCTATAAATACACGCGCGCGCTAGGCTAGCTTAGCATCAAACCGAAGAAAAGAAAGACCAGAGATTCAGAGATTCAGACAAGTCTACAGTGTGTGCTTGTGCTCCTTGGGATTCAGAGGAGATCCATCCAATTCCAAGGGCGCGCACGTCTCTTCTTGGGAGGCCATGGAAGCTCGCCGCCGCCTCGACTTGTTCGTCGTCGTCGTCGCTCTCGTCGTGGTGGTCGCCGCGAGCTTCGTGCGGTACGCCGATGCCGCGAGGCCCATGCCGCCGAGCCCGACGACGGCGCTGGTGTCGTCGCTCATGGAGATGCTGCCCATGGGGCCGAGCAGGCGAGGCGCGGGGCACTGACCGATCGTTGGTTTCAACGATAATCACCGAGAGTATATATATATATATAGTATAGTTTAGATTTAGAGAGGTTATTGTAGTAACGATTTATTTATATGTTCTTGGTTAATTTATTTCTTTTGGAACACCATTTCCATCTCAGTCTCGCGCTTCCAAGAGGTGTACAAATGTATAGATGTATCACACTCGGATGAAATGATCTGAAACAAAGTTCACTTAACTCGTCGGTCTCGCGTTCTAATTGATCTCCTTTATGTTGCTGCCTTGTGCGTACGAGAGCAAAGCCAAAGCAGGCGCGCTGGATAGTTATCATATGATGGTTGATGATGTGAATACCAAAGTTGCTTTCCTTCATTTTCTTCCTTTGAAGTTTGAAGCAATCATCAAACAAGAAGGAATTCTTTGCAGTGTTTGGTACGTTTGGACTTTTGGCGCAAAAGCTATTACAAACTGTTCACACATCCACCCTCTTAGGCACTTAGAGCATCTACGGCCAGACTTCTTAAATCCGTCTTAAACGCCCGGGCAGACGAACCAATCACAAAAAACCGACCCAACCAAACGCCTCAAATCGCACTCAAACACCCGGGCTGACCGGCACCCCTCATATCCAGCCCAAATGTAGGGCAGATATGAGGCGGCCCGGGCGCGTCCACCACATCCGGAGCAAATCCTAACCTCACTTCACTTTGCTCCGCTTTGCTCGTCTTTCTCCAATCCGTCAACTCCCAGACCATGTCCAGCACCGACAACCACTCCGACGACAGCTCCAGAGAGGAGGACAAGCTGGCGGTTCGTATCGCGCTGGAGCGCTCGCGGGTGGATATGGGCGGCAGCTCCGGTTCAGGTGCAACGCCGCTTGTCGCCCGCCCTTCCCGCCCCGTGTACGGATCCGTGAGGGCAGCTAAATCGGCGCCGCCTGTCGCCCGCCCTTCCCACCCCGTGCACGGATCTATGAAGGCAACTCAATCGGCGCCGCCCGTCCGTCTACCTCCTCCACCTTCGGCCACTGTTCCGCGCGGGGCAGTAGTGGCTTCTAGTGCCTGCACTGCCGGCGCCACGGAAGCGGATTCCATAATCGGAGGCGTGCACCGCTTGCCGCGAGAGGCAGAGGGCAAGGGAGATGAGGGTCACGTCGGACGCGGCTGTGCAGGCCTCCCGCCGCCACCGCGTGATGTTGGTGGTGCCCGACAAGGATGAGCGTCTCCTTCAGTGAGTGTACCACCGGTCACTTACGAGGGCGGAGACGGACGCCCGGCAGCTCCGACTTGGCATTGAGCAGTCCGAGCGGGAGGAGGCTGAGGTAGCAGCGGAGGCGATGAGGGTGGCCAAGCTCAAGCGCAAGCAGTACCGCATCGTCCGGTGCTTGAAGGGCTACATCTTCATCTCCCCGATTCCTCCTCCGGCGACGGGTCCGACTCCGACGGCTCCGACGTCGACCCACCTCCTTTCGCGGACGCCTACAGCAGCACCGGCGACCGGAAGGGCAAAGGGCCGGCGAGGAAGTGGTGAAGCTCCGCCCTCTCATATCTAGCTCCTAGTATCTAGTTAGAATTTGCCGAACGTTTGAACCGTGTGATTTATGTCTGATGATCTTTTTGTGATGTTTATATGTGAATTAATGTATGTTTGCTATCGGTACTATGTTGCATGATTTTGTATGGATATAGGGTGCCGGATATGAGATACGCGGCTGTGGACGCGTAAATTTGGGGACTGTCAGGTTACTGTCCGCGGACACGCCCGGGCGCCCACGGGTGTATAGGGTGCCGGATTTGGCATGTCCGGCTGTAGATGCTCTTACAGTAGTTAACACAAAGGACAAAGCTAACCTTTTCTCTTGGGATGTGAAACTAGCCCTAGTTGATGTGGTGCACTAGCAATCATGGTTAACACCAACCAATTCAAATGAACAAATCGAGGATGCGCCAGGAAGTAGAAATTTAAGCACGTCTGACGCAACGTAAGCTCCATGTCAAGACTACATTGGAAGAGATTACAGAGGTTCAGGTTCGTGCATATGTTTCAACAACATCAACTATCAGCATCACCAAATTCCAAGTAGGGGGCTTGACTTTGACAATTCAATGCTCCGAATGGTCCAAAGCAGGCCGAACGACAATTCACTGAAGTTGCTTGCTGGATCACATTTCTTTAAACTGCAAAAGTCTTTGGATATTTATTGGAATAAATGAATAGTTACTTTTGCGCAAGAGTAGTTGAAACTGTTGTAAAAACAAAGGAAAAAGAAGAGATTGACACTTTCAAAATAGTTCGGTCCAGAGTGAAATCCGAACAATGAATTTGAGGCACCGTGGCTTAATCATGACACAAGCAGGAATACATTTCGGAATGTTTTTTTTTCGGAAACTTCCGATCTATTCATCATCTGTCATGGCAGCGCAAAGAACACCAAATATACCAAAAAATACATTCAGGTCCGTAGACCACTTAGCGACGACTACAAACACTAGAGCGAGCTGAAGGTGCGTCGCCGTCATTGCCCCTTTCTCACTGGAGCCGGGCAAAACTTGTTATAGAAGACAGTCGGGAAGTCATTGTGCTAAGGCCGCCAATGAAGAGAAGAGTAGATCGAAAGGATCCAACCTGTAGACACACTGGCGAAGATGAAAGAATACTAGATCCAAGGGGATTCACCGAAGGCTAACACCGATCGAATCCCATGAGATCAGCCGAAGACACACCTCCACACGCCCTCAGACAATTCTAGACGCACCGCCAAGACATGGGTTAGGCGGGAAGAACATTTTTCCATATTCAGGGAGCCACTGTCGCCACGCCTTCTTGCGTAGGACACAAACCCTAATCGAACTCAAGAAAACACCTAAAAACAGAGGAGGAACCCTCCCGCGGCAAGGTCGGGGCCCACCATGCCTCCATGGCTCTAAGGCCATCGGAGACGAGGTGGACCGGCGGCGGCGCCAACAGGAGGTAGATGAAACCCTAGTGTATGTTCATCTGGTCGCGAAATGGGAATCGAGTATTGTTCTCCTAGCGAATCTCACCTCTACGTGGTTTCCTTGGTAGAACTTATGTGGTCGACTTCGAGGACTTCGCTCGACCGACTTCCAAACGTTTTTAGAACTTCACAGGTTAAATTTTGAAAAATTTAGGATTTTAAAGAAAAATAAAATTATTGTAAAAGGGCAATAAGAAGAGAATAGCACTTCATAAAAGCCGAGCAACGATTTGGTTCATGAGAGCATATAAAATCACCAAAATGGTTGAAAAATTTGAAAACTTCTAATTTTCTTTACAACTCATATGTTTGTCTCTTTTATTGCATGCAAACATTTCATGAAGAAAAGACATATGTTGTGTTCTGGGCAAAATAAAGTGCTCTAAAAGGCCTTTTTTTTATGCGCCAAAGCTTGTTCATTTTTTCTCACATAGACCACAAAGCACATCTTTTTTCATGTAAATCTATACATACATATAGCTACATGTGCAATTGTTTTTACAAAAAAGATTGACACTATGATGCTCCTGAGTGCCGATTTAAATTCCCCAGTCCAGTGGTCGTTCCTTTTTTTCTCTCTAAAAAAGTAGAAGAATAGAGAGGTAAAAAATGGCCTGTGTACAAGGCCTAGTACGAACAGCACCTGCCTTTTTTTACAATATTTTTTATTTTTGAAATCAACAGCACCTGCCGTTTAATGGTAAGCTAACGCAAAAGCTGTACGGTGCAATCATGGTGAGGCAGCCTTTTCACTTACCGTGTGAAACAAGCCCCAGTTTTTTTGTTTTTTTTTTAAACTCAACTAATCAAAGCCCTAGTTGATCTGGTGCAGAACCAATGACAATGATGGTTGACACCAACGAATGCAAACAAAGAAAAACGAGAGTAGTACCTTGAAAGTAGAAATTAGAGCACGCCTGACGCAACGTAAGCTCCATGTGAAGGTCAGTGCCTGTGTCAACAACATGAACTATCATCATCACCAAATTCTAAGTTGCGACCTTGACTTTGATAATTAAACGCTCTGAATGGTCCAAAGCAGAACAAGACGGCACGACAAATTCGCTGATTTGCTTGGTGGAGTACATTTCTTTAAGCTGTGAAAGTCTTTGGACTTTTATAGGGAAAAAATGAAACTATTGTAAAAGGAAAAAAAGGATTCACGCAATAGTTATTATTAGGCCCAATGGGTCTTGTTGGTGTATGAAACTTGAGTAAATTTGAGGCACCCTGGCTTAATCACGAAACAAAGATTTACATAAAGTCCCCCCGGCTCTCGCGTCGCCCCTCTCGAGCGACACGGGAGCGGGTCAAACCCTAGCCGCCGCCTCCTCTCCTTCCTCCTCCCCCCTCCCCGTCGCCACCTGAGGAGCCCGCCGGCTGCCGCGCGTCTTCCGGTGAAGGTGGCGGCGAGGATCTGCTGCCTCGCGCCGGCGTGAGAGGCTTTGGAAGCCAGGTCGGCGGCCCTGGGTGGAGATGGCGGCGTCGATCTCTCCGGTGGATGACGCACGCGGGGGCTGGCCATCCCCCCCAGGCACGTGGGTGGCGTGAGGGCGGCGAGGTCTTGCTGCATCGCTGGGAGGCTCTCTTTCTCCTGGCCCTTCCCCTTGCGGTGGTCTCCTCTCGCCCATCTGGTGGCTGGTTCATCAGATATGGGCTTCGAGGATGGGGCGATGGAGACTTGGAACGGGGGAAACCCCTCGTCGATTTCGCGTCGACCTCGACGCCGGCGGCACTCCGGTGCCATTCTCCCTCTTGAGGGTGGGTCGAGCTTCCAGATCCGTCCCCCTCCTCCTCCTCCTCCTCCTTCCTTCCCCGGGCGAAAGCCTTAGCCTTTTTGGCCGGACGGTGGAGGCGCTCTAGCGCCTCGGCCCTTCCCGGAGGCGCCGTCCAAGGGGTGGTTGGGGGTTGTGGACCCAGCCAATAGCGTGACAAGTACGGCAGCTAAAGCGGCCTAGCCTGGATGTCATTTTCTCCTAGCGTGCATACGACGACCAATTTAAGGGCTTCTTTGGATTGCAGGAATATGAAAACGTAGGAATAGAAGAAATGATGGATTGAGATGTAACATACCGAAGAGTGATACAAGATTTTTAAACACATTAATCCTGCAATGAGCGCTTTTGGATGGTGCAAACATAGGGATTCTAGAGAATTGAGAAGAGAGAGTAGAGAGTGATACAGTGAAACATAGGACTTCTAGAGGATTGAGAAGAAAGAGATAGAGTGACTTTTTCAGGTTTTTTTTGCTTGCATTTGATTGTCGAAGTGAGATGAAAGGAATTTATTTAGATGAAAAAAAATTAAGAGTAGGTTTTTAAAAAATGATCTTTTTCGTCAAAAAATACTCCCTTCGTAAATAAATATAAGAGCGTTTAGATCACTACTCTAATGATCTAAACGCTCTTATATTTCTCTACGGAGGGAGTATCTTTTTAAAAGATTCAGAACATCTTTGAAAATACGAACTTTTTTATAAAATGGGAACAATTTTTAGAAATCATGGACATATTTTTAAAAATTCAAAAATGTTTTTAAATCCAATTTTCGAATATTTTTATTAAAGAATAAAATAAAAATAGAAAAGGAAAACAGAAAACGGAAGAAAAGAAAAGAAAAGAAAAACAGGAAAAACTTTATATGATATTTTAAAGAAATATTCATGTGTTTCCAAACAATAGTCATAAACATTTAAAAATGTTCATACAGTATAGAAATGTTTGTGCAGCTTAAAAATATATTTATTGCCAATAAAATTATATACAACCTATATTTCGAGAATGTTACCATGCATTGAAGAAATTGTTCGAAATATGTATTTAGAATAAATGAATGAGTATGTCATGTATTTGAAAATCTATCGAATATATTAAAAAATGTTTCACATGTGCACTAAAATGTACATTGGATGCTCACAAAAGCTAGACAAATTCCAAAAGATGGAACTGATTAAAACTAACAAAGTAACAAATAGAAAAGTAAAGACAATCGAGGTACAGAAATAAAACCTAGAAAGAAACAAAAAAAAGTATAATGAAAAATGAAAAAACCGAAGAAACCCATTAAAAAACCAAAGTAAATCATTGAAAAACAAATAAAAACTGAAGAAAACCATTGAAAAAACAGAAAAAACTGGAGATAAAACAAAGAAAACGAAAAAAGAAAAAAAAGCTGAAGCGAGCGAGTAATGTACGAGCGGCAACGAGCGAATGCGCTGATGGGCTGGCCGGTTCGCTCGCCCGTAGGAGATTCGTAATAAGAATCGGTATTGGCAAGACATACCCCTTGCGGTTGAAGTTCGTGAAGACGGGTGCATCAGAGGAATTTGTTTCAAATGATTCAAAAATGATATTTACAAGTTTAAAAAATCAAAAAACATTCTGTGAAAACGTGTACATATTCACGACGGATCTGTAAAATTTCGTTCAAAAATATTATTGGTACACAAATACATGTCACATATGAAAATATATTGGTATGAGAATTTCCCTGAACATGTTAGACATGTATTTGTGTATCTACACAAAAAATCGATTTTTTTGTGCTGTAGAACTATGTCTTTTTTAAAGTCCTCACTGAAGCCCGTCCTCCGTTTTGGCCTTTTGATGGCACTAGACCTTTTGTGTAAAAAGGGGAAGAGAAGTTGCGGGCCTATGTACACAGCCCGTAGACTATACCATCAGAATCTTCCGCTGAAACACTATCTGCCGTTTAGTGGCCCAACACACCAGCGAGGCTTCTTCCCTCTTGTTGGTGGAGATAATTTCGGATAACATTTTACGGCTCCCCTTCTTCCCCAACTCCGCCTCTCCAAATCGCAGCCGAAAGCTCGGAGAAGCTCGCTTCCCACATCCATGGCTTCAGCCACGACCTTTCCGAAGCTCCGGCTCGGTCCACGATGCCCCGCCTACTCCCAGGTTCAGGTCCCACTGATTCTTCAACCGTGGGTATACCCACGCAACTCATGAGTTTGACGAATGACGAGTGTTTGCCATTGATTTAACCTTGTAGGCGACTGACCCGGTCCATCTCCACATGAAGATTGGTGATGCTTGCAAGTGCCCCATGCCTGCCCAAGGGTAAAACCTGAATTTTCGATGCACCGTTGTTGTATGTGTGTTTCTGCTTGTTGCTTCAGACTTCAGTTTACCAAAGGATGCTTGTTGTATGTACCAGGTTGCTTGTTTCTACCGGGAGAAGTGCGAGGCACACACTCCTGCCGGTGTTGGCGGCTCGTTCAGGTGAGTTGCAACTTCTGCCATAATGTACCACTGAAGCACGTACATAAGTTGATCTTTGTCCGTGATGTTCAAGTGTCATGCGGAACTTTCAGATTCAGACACTGTGTTGAGGTTTTCAGAGAACTGCAGGTCGGGGCGCATCGGTCGCCGAGGCCGAGAAGACCGGGCTGTCGCTGGATAGCTTCAAGACATCCGTTGTCAAACGCGACGACGAAAAGATCCATGTGAGATTGTTTGCGCACTCTGCCAAGCCATGTTAAATTAAAGCTGTCAACTCAGAAAAGAAAAAAAAATTAAGCTGTCCACGTCTAGTTAGTCACATACATTGGTGCATACATTTCTATTCAACCTAATAATACTAATGGGACATGTACCTAGAGATGTTTTGAGTGGTCTTGACTCATCTGATGCTGGGAACTTGTTGCCTGCAGTTAAGAATCGAGCTGCCCGGGAAGGAAACGCAGAAGGTGTTTGATGCAGCCCTGACAAGCCTTGCCAAGGACGCGCCGCCGGTTCCAGGTTTCAGAAGGTCCAAGGGAGGTATATTAATCAATCCCCATTTCCTTGCAAGAAACAATGATATATATTTGATTGCTTGCATCAAGTCACTGAAGCTTCTAACGATTTTATTGCCATTTTTCTTCATGGATATCTGTTGGATGATTGAAGGGAAAACATCGAATGTAAGTGCCTGTAAACCTTTCACGCCTCATTTGCAAACTCCCCTGATTTTCCTCTGAAATTCCGCCGTTCCAAATGGACTTTAGTTTCTGAGGTTGCCACTTTTAATTGCATTGTAAGTCAAGGCTCCCTTTTCTTTCACGCATACTTTTCAAGATGGTTGTTAACCAACTCCTCCTCGGAATGGTGAAGTCTTTTAAAACACCGTCCTTGTTCAGAAATAAAACCACCCAAGGACAGGGAGTAGTTTCTTTCCATCGAGCATCGCCGAGTATGCTCAACTGTTACCGGCTAAATTTTCAACCAAAAGTGTTGGCTACTAAATACTAACTGCAATCAAGAGATGACACGGCTAGACATAGACATAAGTATATAGTACTAATTCTGCATTGCTGTCCTAACCCCCCACATTAACAACCGAAGCTTCTGAAATCCTGTACTGTATTCAGATACCAAGCAGCATTCTCCTGTCAATGCTCGGCAAGAGCCGGGTCACCAAGTTCATCCTTCAGGAGATACTCAGCGTCACCGTCGGCGATTTCGTCAAGAAGGTTGGTTGCCATTTCATATAAAATTAGAACAGACCAACCAACCTTTGACTTTTGGATTCAGAAGAAACTGACGCTGGCTTTGCAACCGATGCAGGAAAACCTCAAGGTGAACCCTGAAATCGCGACGACCCAATCGGAAGGCGACCTGGAGTCGTCGTTCGCGCCGGGCTCGTCGTTCGGGTTCAATGTGATCCTGGAGCTGGAGAAGGAGCCTGACACCGATGATGCTATTGATGTGGAGCTGTCTGACTCCAAGGACGCTCCGGACGTGAAGCAGTCCGACTCTGAAGAGCCTTCCGAAGAGGAGCCCCCCTCCTCCACCTGATACTTCAGAGAGGAAATGCCTCTGTGCATTTATTCCCTGATGAATGTACTTCAGATTCAGAATAGCATTAGCAAGCAAACAATTGTTCAGACGAGACATTATAGATGATCTGCAGGTTGCGGGTGACACATCACTGAAGATATGTGCGTGACACTGCTGACTAGTGGCACTGAACATGCAGACACGTTAGATTTGGGGAGACCTGGACCCATGATGACAGCGCTGCAGCTCCAGGCTCCAGCGCACCATTGATGAAAAATCCTATCCAGTTTGTCTGGAGCATGATCCACTGACACCATGGCTTCGAACTACCCGATCAATCATTTAGGGGTGCTCCACTCCACTCTCCGAGCCTCACACGCCACCCCACATCCATCACCAGTGACCTAGTACCAACTCACACGCATGATCCATGCAAGAGTAATACTACAGTATAATAACGAAATATATTGTTTTCCCAACCCTATCTTGATTTTCCAACTCTGATCCCGTGGCCTGGAAGAATCCCCCTGACATGATAGTATTCCCGGCTTCTTGACGCGACCGTTGGGCGATGCTGAGATTTGTGCTCCGTGTCATGAGAAAATTCAAAGGATTAGGTTAGTAGGTGCATCTGTGCATGATAACAGATGGCGTAGCATCATTATACCAGAAAACAGGTCATTTCGTCCGAGGACCTGGAATGATTTTGGGGCGCCACCTTATTCCCTATCACGTTCACAATTTCAATAGTACCGAATTCCCGGCAGAATCCAAAATGCTTGTTAGGTGATCGCATAGACGTTCACCAGATGAACCCAACGTACATGTTATTCCCTTTCCATTCTAGTCCAGACACCGCCCGCTGCCACACCAACCAGCGGTTGGCAATCATAGGGCAATGAAATCTTGGAACAATGTGGATTCAGAAAAACTTTTCTCATTACTGGTGTCCTAAAATATGATGTTCCTTATTGCTCATGTCCTCATTTCTTCGAACACCGGGAAGATATCGGATTAGGACTAATTGGTTGGTGATTTGGCGGGGGAATTGGCCGGGAGACGGAGTAGGTGCCCGACTTATTGTCAAACAATCAGCATCGATAGGTTCGGATTAACGAATGAACATACGACTGAGCATCGGCTGGGCTGGTGATGGTGAACCAGAAAATATCTGGAAATAATAATATGGCATTCACGCTGGACTAATCACTAATACTGATGATGATAATAATGTTGCTCTAGTTGTAGAGGGCGGGTGGCCCGTCGCGCTCCACGGAGGTACCGCAACCTCTCGTTGAAATCCAACGCGCTGGTGTGGTGTTGTGGTTTAACCACCAAAGTACGCACACCAGTTCTTGACATGGAAAATCGATGCTCCCTCCCGGAGGTAGGAAAAGGCACCGCTATGTAAAGAATGGACTGTGGTCGTCGTTTCACTGTCAAAAGCCAAATGTTGTAGCCAATTTTAGAGAATCATATTTACGAAAAATGCTTCTCGCAACAATATTGTTTGTACAGATAATAAATTCCGTTTTCAGCGTTCTTGTGTGTGGAGAAGGCCACGTGGACGTTTCTGAAATTGAATTTTTTAGATCCATGTTTGCACATTGTATGAAAATGTGTACCAGGAGTATATTATCTGTGTTTTTATACCACAAAAAAAATATTATGTGTGTTTCCAAAAAACACTGATAATAATGTAGGCGAACACACACGTGCACACGCGCGCGCACTGTCTACCGAAAACCGAAATTAAGGAGTTTAAAAAGTGACAATGTCGCCACAAAAACACGTGATTTATTTTATTTTATTTATTTTTTTAAATGACACAGGTCAATTATAAAGTTCATCAGAAGTAAAAAAACACCCCATACATAATAAAATCACATGAAATACGCAAGCTCTACAGAACAAAATGCACAAACAACTGCTACATCAGTCATTCTTCCTGTATAAAGTTTGCACGTATCATAAATACACACATTTCAGATTCTAAAAAGGTTGGCATTCTTTGTAGTTGAAAAAAAAGGTTGTCATTTAGGTTCCAGATTAGATTATACTCCGGCTATAGTTGGCGTGTGGCTATTTGGCGGCTCATAGCGTGGCATCGCATTTCAATTGCGATGAGGGCTTCATCGGTGGTCGTCGGTGCCGAAGTCGGAGGAGTGATCATGATAACGCCAATGTGCCACCTTGGCAGTGTCTTTCTTCTCGGCAATTCTATACTACAGTATCTTTCTTTTAATAAAGCGAGTCCTAAAATCCTTTTTATTAAAGAAAAGATTACCCTCCGGCTCTGGATTCAAGTCGGGGGTATTCTGCAACCTAGCTCTAGAAGAATCTAGTAGCTTGTCCGTTGAGAAAAAAAAAGTGATGAGTCATGCATGGAGCCCCGTGTTCGTTTGGCGGGAAGATGGGAGCCGTGGCGTGCTTGCCCAAACCGGCAATCGCGAGTAGGCAAACACATGCCGTGAGCCGTTGAACACACAGCCTCAAAAGGCGCCCGACGTGGCTCGAGAACGGTGCGTCCAGCGACGCGTGCACACTCGTCTGTTTTTCGGTTAGCGAACACGCATCACTCTCATCATACTTATCTCAGGCGTCTTGGCACCAACATACGACTGGAGCTAGTTTGTTTTCTTGTAATAGGCTTGGAAGTACAGTAACACTACGAGCCAGCTAGACTACCCTTTCCAGCCAAGCCTTGGCCAGGCGTGCAATCCTGGGTAGCTAGCTAGCCCAGGCTCATTTACGCAAATTGGTAGTAGTAGTAGCACGTAAACGGGCGGGCCAAACGTCCTGACGGGAGCACCGCAGACCTAACCGCAAGTGGCCAGCCGGGAAAACGGCGAGGAAAGCAGCGTCTACGCCACGGGCACCGCACCGCGGAACGGAGCACAACAGAACGGGGTGACTGACGTCGGCGATGGCTGGTGAGGGCGGAAAGCGTTCTGGTTGCGCTCCTCATCGATCCGTCTTCTCATGCCCTCCACGTAAGTGAACGCACCCGTCGTTTTACGTCCCCCCTTGGTCCACCACGAACGGGCGGCTCCGTTCCTTTTCTGCTTTCACGTCCCCTGCTTCCATCCACCTTTGGTTACGTGCTTTTAGCTCGTCCGGCTTTTTTGAATCTCAAGAATCATGAAGCCATGTGTTTTAATTAATAATGTAAGAACAGTTTAAAGTAAGCTCATTTCAAAATTGGGTTTTAGAGCATCTCCAGCCGTGGGCGCCCCCAGGCTGTTTTTCGACGGTAAATAGCGCGCTGGGGGGGGGGGGGGGGGGGGGGGGGGGGGGGGGGGGGGGGGCTCGCCGACGGAGCTGGCCCACGTGACCTTTTACTTTCGCCGGAGCCCCCAATTGCCCCCTAGTGCGCTGGGTTCGGCCTGGGAACGCCGGGTGTATTTTTGGCCCAATCCGGCGGGAATCAGGTCCCGGGGGGGGGGGGGACTGGTAGAAAATTGAACCGCCGGCGGAAAGAAAATGGTCCTGGGGGGCACTCGGGGGAGGCGGGGGGCGCTGGAGATGCTCTTACATTTTGGACCTTGCAAAAGATGTATGAGGGAAACACGTAGATACATGCTCTTTTTGTCGAAACGGAGGCATAAGATTTGCCTCATCTATTAAATAAGGAGAGAATAGAGTTTAGAGGTTTACAACACAACCACACAATTTCAGCACGACAATTACTCGAAAATATTCTCTAATTTCTTTGCGCCCGCGGCCATCCAAAGCTTGGCCTCCTCGACGATGGCGGTGAGTAGGATGGTCGGTGGCGCACTCTTGTGGCGGAACACCAGCGCATTTCTTTCATTCCAAATGGTCCGCGAGACGAGCATGGTGAGGGAGGTCATAGCTCGCCGGTTATGGTTGCGGTTGTTGGTTCTCTTGTCCCACCACTCGTAGACGGAATTGTCCATGGGGCCAGTCGGATGTATCCATGTGCACAAGACCAAGCCTCTCAATGAGAGACCTCCATAGCCGAATCGTGTAGCTGCACTTGAAGAAAAGGTGGGCTCCCGATTCTTGTTCCCTATGGCAAAGCTTGCAGAGGCCACAATTTGGCCAACCTCGTCCCTCCAAGCAATCGGCGGTCCAAATCCTATTTTGCAACGCCAACCAAGCAAAAACTTAACCTTTGGAGGTGCCCATGCCTTCCAAACCATGCGATCCAAGGGGGGGGAGAGTCATGCCTAGGAAATGAGCCTTGTACGCAGTGGCCGCCGTGTAAATCCCATCGTTCGCATGCTTCCAGATGACGACGTCTTCAGTTTGCTCTTGAAGATGGACATCATTAAGGAGCATCTAAAGAGTGAAGAACTCCTGAATGTGGGCGCCGGAGACAATTGTGTCATGATTGATCTTGAAGATCCAAGCGTTTCCCGCGACGACCTCATGGACCTTCCAATTCTTTCTTTTCGAGGCCGCAAATATGAGTGGTGCAATATCCTTGGGTTTGCGACCAAGAAGCACGAGGAGCCCCAAAAAGGCGTTTTGGCGCCATCCCCTGCGGTGATAGTCGTAGAGGCATAGAAAACTCGAGGTCCTCCTCGGTGCATGGGTTTCCAAGGCCAACCCATAATTTTGCGGGGCTCATTCCATTCATATCATAGCCATCTGAGCCGCAAAGCACGTGCAAACTTGTCGGTATCGAGTACCCCGAGGCCACCATATTCTTTTGGGCGACAAACCACCTTCCAGTTGGCCTTGCATTTGGCTCCCGTTGTCTTGTCCGAACTGGACCACAGGAAAGCTCTCTCAATTTTGTTAAGGCTACCGAGAGAGCCCTGAGGGACGATGAGGGGCATGATGGAGAACACATCTTGGGAGGTAATGACCGACCTAATGAGTGCCGTATGACCGATAATAGTGATGTTTTGGCCCTCGCAGGTGACCAATTTTCCAGCCGCCTTGTCCTCAAGGTATTGGAAGTCCACCTTCTTCAGTTGCCAAACTGAGAGTGGCAACCCTAGGTATTTGACCGGAAAAGTGGCACGTGTTGCCGGCATGCTCTGAAGAATTTGCTCAAGGTCAAGGTGATTGCAACAAATAGGCACAACCGAGCTTTTTTGGAAGTTGGAGCAAAGGCCCGTCACGTCCCCAAAGCCTCTCAGGATGGAGGCGAGATTGTCAATGTCCCGCTTGATGGGGGCCACAAAGACTGTCGTGTCATCCGCATAGAGGGAGGTACGCACCATGGCACGCCGACCACGGATTTTATGGAGGAGCCCTTTCCTCGTTGCCAAGTCAAGAATCATATGCAAGGGGTCAATGGCTAGGATGAAGAGGAGTGGGGAGAGGGGGTTCCCCAGTCTGAATCCTTGACCATGCTTGACAGGAGGGCTGGGGGGGGGGCTCGCCGATGGAGCTGGCCCACGTGACCTTTTACTTTTGCCGGAGCCCCCAATTGCCCCCTAGTGCGTTGGGTTCGGCCTAGGAACGCCGGATGTATTTTTGGCCCAATCCGGCGGGAATCAGGTCCCGGGGGGCGACTGGGAGAAAATTGAACCGCCGGCGGAAAGAAAATGGTCCTGGGGTGCACTCGGGGGAGGCGGGGGGCGCTGGAGATGCTCTTACATTTCGGACCTTGCAAAAGATGTATGAGGGAAACACGTAGATACATGCTCTTTTTGTCGAAATGGAGGCATAAGATTTGCCTCATCTATTAAATAAGGAGAGAATAGAGTTTAGAGGTTTACAACACAACCACACAATTTCGGCACGACAATTACTCGCGCTGACAAATATTCTCTAATTTCTTTGCGCCCGTGGCCTTCCAAAGCTTGGCCTCCTCGACGATGGTGGTGAGTAGGATGGTCGGTGGCGCACTCTTGTGGCGGAACACCCGCGCATTTCTTTCATTCCAAATGGTCCACGAGACGAGCATGGTGAGCGAGGTCATAGCTCGCCGGTTATGGTTGCGGTTGTTGGTTCTCTTGTCCGACCACACGTAGACGGAATCGTCCATGGGGCCAGTCGGATGTATCCATGTGCACAAGACCAAGCCTCTCAATGAGAGACCTCCATAGCCGAATCGTGTAGCTGCACTTGAAGAAAAGGTGGGCTCCCGATTCTTGTTCCCTATTGCAAAGCTTGCAGAGGCCACAATTTGGCCAACCTCGTCGCTCCAAGCAATCAATGGTCCAAATCCTATTTTGCAATGCCAACCAAGCAAAAAACTTAACCTTTCGAGGTGCCCATGCCTTCCAAACCATGCGATCCAGGGGGGAGAGTCATGCCTAGGAAATGAGCCTTGTACGCAGTGGCCGCCGTGTAAATCCCATCGCTCGCATGCTTCCAGATGACGACGTCTTCGGTTTGCTCATGAAGGTGGACATCATTAAGGAGCATCTAAAGAGTGAAGAACTCATGAATGTGGGCGCCGGAGACAATCGTGTCATGATTGATCTTGAAGATCCAAGCGTTTCCTGCGAGGGCCTCACGGACCTTCCAATTCTTTCTTTTCGAGGCCGCAAATATGAGCGGTGCAATATCCTTGGGTTTGCGACCAAGAAGCATGGGGAGCCCCAAAAAGGCGTTTTGGCGCCATCCCCTACGGTGATAGTCGTAGAGGCATAGAAAAACTCGAGGTCCTCCTCGGTGCATGGGTTTCCAAGGCCAACCCATAATTTTGCGGGGCTCATTCCATTCATATCATAGCCATCGGAGCCGCAAAGCACGTGCAAACTTGTCGGTATCGAGTACCCCGAGGCCACCATATTCTTTTGGGCGACAAACCACCTTCCAGTTGGCCTTGCATTTGGCTCCCGTTGTCTTGTCCGAACTGGACCACAGGAAAGCTCTCTCAATTTTGTTAAGGCTACCGAGAGAGCCCTGAGGGACGATGAGGGGCATGATGGAGAACACATCTTGGGAGGTAATGACCGACCTAATGAGTGCCGTATGACCGATAATAGTGATGTTTTGGCCCTCGCAGGTGACCAATTTTCCAGCCGCCTTGTCCTCAAGGTTTTGGAAGTCCACCTTCTTCAGTTGCCAAACTAAGAATGGCAACCCTAGGTATTTTTCCGGAAAAGTGGCACGTGTTGCCGGCATGCTCTGAAGAATTTGCTCAAGGTCAAGGTGATTGCAACAAATAGGCACAACCGAGCTTTTTTGGAAGTTGGAGCAAAGGCCCGTCACGTCCCCAAAGCCTCTCAGGATGGAGGCGAGATTGTCAATGTCCTGCTTGATGGGGGCCACAAAGACTGTCATGTCATCCGCATAGAGGGAGGTACGCACCATGGCACGCCGACCACGTATTTTATGGAGGAGCCCTTTCCTCGTTGCCAAGTCAAGAATCATATGCAAGGGGTCAATGGCCAGGATGAAGAGGAGTGGGGAGAGGGGGTTCCCCTGTCTGAATCCTTGACCATGCTTGACAGGAGGGCTGGGCAGCCCGTTAAGCATTATCCGAGATGAAGAAGAGGATAGAAGCGCAGCAATCCAAGCACTAAATTTTGGAGGGAAGCCCATCTGTTGGAGCAGCTCAAGAATGTATCCCCACTTGATTGAGTCAAACACCTTTTTTATATCAAGCTTGAAGAGGAGTGTGGGGGTTCTGCACTTGGGCAAATTTCTGAACATACATGAAGTTGTCGTGGATACTTCTCCTTTTAATGAAAGCACTCTGGGTGTTGGAAATGAGGTCATCCATGTGGGGCGCAAGCCGTAGCGAGAGAATCTTGGCAATGATTTTAGCTATGGCGTGGATGAGACTGATAGGCCTATAATCAGAGATGCCTTCCGCGCCATCCTTCTTTGGCAGTAGAACAACGTTGGCAGAGTTTAGCCACTGTAGGTTGGAGGTGTGCAAGGAACCGAAGCGTTGAATGACCCCCATGAGTGTATGCTTGATAATTCCCCAACACCTCTTGAAGAAGATCCCCGTGAAACTATCTGGTCCCGACGCCTTATCACTAGGCATCTCTTTTATAGCCTCCCAAACTTCCTCCTCGGTGATGGCAATGTCGAGGTCTTGCAAGGCATGGGCCTCGATGCCCATCTCCTCCCAATTGAAATCCTTATTGCTCGTACTTCCCCGTCCAATGACCTCGGAGAAGTGATCATGGATTATCTTCTCTTTTTCCTTGTGGTCGGTCACCCAACCATGTGCGTGCTTTAACCAGGGAATGTGGTTTTTTCGCCTACGGGCATTGATGCGTCGATGGAAGAATTTGGTGTTGGCATCACCCTCCCTCAGATTTGCCAATTTAGCACATTGGCTCTTCCGAGCCTTCTCAAGAACTGCCAAGCTAATCACTCTTCGCTTGACTCTAGCACAGAGGTCCCGCTCCTCTGGGGAGAGGGCTCGTTCCTCTTGCGCCTTATCCAACTAGAGGATCACCAAGAGGGCCGCATGAAGTTGGATCTTGGCCCTGGAGAAAAACTTCTTGCTCCATTCAGTTAGTCGGGTCGCAGTTTTCTTGAGCCTATGATGCAGAATTTGGAAAGGCTCCGTGTGGCTTACACGCTCATCCCACGCCTTTTGGACCACATCATAGAATTCGGGCAAAGATACCCAATTTTTTTCAAATTTGAAGGGTCGTGGACGTCTAGGTACCTTGTCATCGGCAAGCAGGAGGGGGCAATGGTAGGAGAGGGAAGATGAAAGGGCATGTAACACATGCGTGTCAAAAGTCATGTCCCACTCGGCGTTGCAAAAGAAAGAGTCAAGCTTCCAAAGAGTGGGGTTTTCCCTCTCGTTTCTCCAAGTGAAGAATCTATTTTGGAGATGAATCTCTTTGAGCTCACAGGATTGCAGGGCAGCGCGGAAACGGTTGATCCTACTCCTGTTTACATTTCTCTTGTTCTTGTCCCATGCTCGGTAGATTTGATTAAAATCTCCGAGGGCCAGCCAAGTGATACCCGACAAAGGCTTGTGGGAGACAAGCTCGACAAAGAAGGAATCTTTCCTGGAATGGTTAGTGGGACCATAGACAGATGTGAGCTTGAAGCATACATTTGTCGCTCGAATGTGAACCTTGCCAGAGAGGCAAAAGGCCGAGGAAGAGATGTCGGAGACCTCGACGACGTTGTCATCCCATAGTAATAAGATCCCACCCCTAGTTCCAATCGCCGGTTAATGCGCAAAACTTTTCAGCCGGTTGCCACCAAGGAAGGCCGCCACATATTTTTCCATGCTATTGAGCTTCATCTCTTGCAAACACACATTTTGGCATGACGAGTCAGCAATCATAGCACCGACAGTTGCCCTCCTGTTCGGGCAGTTTAGACCACGTACGTTCCAACTCAGGGTGTTGATTGGTTGTGGTGTCATGGAGCACACCAACATTCACTTTGATCAGTCCAGGAGCAGGGACAATAACCAACAGACAGCGGAACAACATTAATATTAAGTTGAGCTACAAACCCCACTAGGGCACATCGGTACTGAACGTAGACAAACACATGGCCGAGCCAAGCGGCACAAGGCTTACATATAGGTGAAACTACAATGGCCGACGGGCTGGCACACATTACAGTGAAAGGAAGAGCTAACATAATCAACTAGAGCAACCCTAAACGATGAATTGGACGAAACGAGTCGCTGCCTACTGTGATCCCAGGCTCAGCTGAGCTGCACCAACATCCTGGGTCATCCTGGGTTTACAGCTGAGTCGTCGAGGTGGAAGAATTCCCTCATGGCCATAATCAGCTCATGGGCAAGCTGCTCTCTAAACTTGGCAGTGAAATCAGCAAGTGTAGCCTCCGTTACATCCTCTCCATCTCTGATAATCCCAAGGGACCGACAAACAAGCTTCTCCGCCGCCTGGGGGCCTGCATGTTTGCTTTTCTATAGAGAGAGGCCCCCCTTGTTGGAGATCTTGACGCCGGCAATGGTCTTCCGGTGAGCCATAGGTGGCCTGGGAGGAGGGGACTCGGGCGTGGGAAGAATGCCCATTTGGCACTCCTCGAAAATAGGCGCCAGAACATCTTCATGGCCAGCTACAGCACGGCCCCGAACAGGGAAGGGCGTGCGCTGCAGGGGGGCGATGCTGATCAGGGGCGGTGTAGGCCAAGCCTGGAAACCCGGCGGCCTGGAGGACGACCGCAGGGGCAGCATGAGAGATGCGGGTGCACATAATTCCAGCAAGGCTTGGCTGGGTGCGGGGCTCGCTGATACGTCTCCGTCGTATCTATAATTTTTGATTGTTTCATGCCAATATTATACAACTTTCACATATTTTTGGCAACTTTTTATATGATTTATTGGACTAACCTATTGATCCAGTGCCCAGTGCCAGTTCCTGTTTTTTGCATGTTTTTTGTATCGCAGAAAATTCATATCAAACGAAGTCCAAATGCGATAAAAATTTACGGAGAATTATTTTGGAATTTATGTGATTTTTGGGAGGTGGAATCAACGCAAATGGGGGCCCACAGTGCTCACAACCCACCAGGGCGTGTCCTGGTGTCTTGTGCCCTCCTCGAACGTCGGTTGGAGCCCTTCTTATGGCGCAAGAAAGATAATTTATGGAAAAAAAATGTGTTAAAATCTCAGGGCAATCGGAGTTACGGATCTCCGGGAATATAAGAAACGGTGAAGGGCCAGATCTGGGGAACGCGAAACAGAAGAGAACAGAGAGGGAGATCCAATCTCGGAGGGGCTCCCGCCCCTTCGCTGCCATGGAGGCCATGGACCAGAGGGGGAACTCTCCTCCCATCTAGGGGGGAGGCCAAGGAAGAAGAAGAAGGAGGGGGGCTCTCTCCCCCTCTCTCCCGGTGGCGCCGGAGTGCCGCCGGGGCAAGGATCGTGAGGGCGATCTACATCAACGATCTTGCTACCGTCATCACCAACTTTCTCCCCCTCTATGCAGCGGTGTAACACCCCTTCTCCCCGGTGCTCAACTCCATATATTATTTCCCAATGATCTATGGTTATCCTATGATGTTTGAGTAGATCCGTTTTGTCCTATGGGTTAATCGTGATCTTGGTTGGTATGATTGTATATTTTATTTATGGTGCTGTCCTACGATGCCCTCCGTCTCGTGCAAACGTGAGTGATCCCTGCTATAGGGTGTTGCAATACGTTCATGATTCGCTTATGGTGGGTTGCGAGAGTAACAGAAGCTTAAACCCGAGTAGGTGGGTTGTTGCGTATGGGAGTAAAGAGGACTTGATACTTAATGCTATGGTTGGGTTTCACGACCTTAATGATCTTTAGTAGTTGCGGATGCTTGCTAGGGGTCCAATCATAAGTGCATATGATCCAAGTAGAGAAAGTATGTTAGCTCATGCCTCTCCCTCATATAAAATTACAAGAATGATTACCGGTACTTGTTATCGATTGCCTAGGGACAAATAACTTTCTTGTTGACAAAAGCTATCCACTTTTATTACCTTGCAATTTATTCGTAGTTTTATTCTTGCAAAGTATTTCTAGTTTTATTCTTGTAAAATAGTTTCATACTTGTTTTAGGTAAAGCAAACGTTTAGTGTGCGTAGAGTTGTATCGGTGGTCGACAGAACTTGAGGGAATATTTGTTCTGCCTTTAGCTCCTCGTTGGGTTCGACACTCTTATTTATCGAAGAAGTCTACAAACGATCCCCTATACTTGTGGGTTATCAAGACCTTTTTCTGGCACCGTTGCCGGGGAGCAATAGCGTGGGGTGAATATTCTCTTGTGTGCTTGTTTGCTTTATCACTAAGTAGAATTTTATTTTGTGTTCTTGTTTTCTATCTTTAGTTATGGGTAGGAAACATAAAACACCAAAAAAATTAGTTGTACCTACTAAACCAATGGTTGAAGAACCACCCAAAATTTATCATACTACTGAAGCTTTCTATTTGGATCATCTTCGATCCATTTGTGCTCGTGCTGAAAACCCAACTAGCTTAGTTGAGGGAAAATCATTAGATGAGCATGCTTGTTTTGTGCGACACCGTTTATCTCAAAAAGGGAAACTTTTACTACATCAAATTAATACTATGCAATGTTATGCTTGGAATTTATGTGAAATACATGATTTTACTTGTTGGTCTGAAGACCCTAAGAAACACCTTCCTTATCAATGTGAGTTTAGAGATAATGGAATTTTATCTTCTTATGCCAAGAGTGTTTATAATTATTATGATATTGAACAAATTGAAGAATTTGTTGCTTTAAGGGTGCTTATGAAATTGCTTCTTTGATTGAAAAGTATGATGCTACTCTTTACAAATCTGAAAATTTTGCCATACTTAGATATTGCTATGAAAATTATTCTTCTAATGCTTATATTAAACCATATATTGAGGACTTCTCCACTGTCCAAGAAGAGACTAATATTTTGCAAGAGTCTATGGAAGAAGAAATTGATGAAATTGTGAGCTCATTGGATGGAAAAAATGATGAGGAGAGCGAAGAACAAGCGGAGGAAGAGCGGATTGATCACCCGTGCCCACCTTCTAATGAGAGTAACTCTTCAACTCATACATTTTTAATGCCCCTTCGTTCTTACCGATGGATGAATGCTATGATAATTGCTATGATCCCGTTGATTCGTTTGAAATATCCCTTTTTGATGAACTTGATGATTGCTATGCTTGTGGCCTTGATGCCAATATGAATTATGCTTATGGAGATGAACTTGCTATTGTCCCTTATGTTAAAAATGAAATTGTTGCTATTGCACCCACATATGATAGTCCTATTATCTTTTTGAATTCTCCAAACTACACTATATCGGAGAAGTTTGCTCTTATTAAGGATTATATTGATGGGTTGCGTTTTGCTAGTACACATGATGATTTTTATGAATATAATATGCATGTGCTTGCTGCTCCTACTTGCAATTATTATGAAAGAGGAACTATATCTCCACCTCTCTATGTTTCCAACACGAAAAAATTGCAAGAAACTGCTTATGCTATGTATTGGCCTTTACTTGATGTGCATGAATTGTTCTTGTATGACATGCCGATGCATAGGAAGAGAGTTAGACTTCGTAATTGCATGATATATGTTGCTTTGTGCTCACTACTAAATGCCAAATCATTGCTAATTAAAATTGGCTTTGATATACCTTGGGATCCGGGTGGATTCATTACTTGAGCACTTTATGCCTAGCTTAATGGCTTTAAAGAAAGCGCTGCCAGGGAGACAACCCAGAAGTTTTAAAGAGTCATTTATTTCTGTTGAGTGCTTTTATAAAGTTTAAAAACAAAAAAAATATAGAGGGGAACTGAAAACTTCACTAAAAGAGAAGCGATTGAAAGGTGATGCATTGGAGAAGTGAGGGTCGACCTTGAACACTTGTGTTCATGCTCATGGAAACAATGTAGAATTTTTCATGAAGATTCTCATAAAAGTAATTATCCACTTGTACAAATCCGTTGTATTATAAAAATAATGTGCCAAGATTTGCCTTTAGGATGATTAGATTGCTTGTTGGTATGTGCGGTGTAGAAACAGAAACTTTGGCTATAGTGCGTGATTTTACATTTTTTACTGGAACGTCAAAAGTTTCTATAACTTTTTGCACAGTATTTCTATACAAAATTTTTATTTTGTTCTAATGTTTCAGAATTTTTGGAGCATTAGAAGTATGGTAGGTATTCAGATTGCTACAGACTGTCCTGTTTAAGGCAGATTCTGTTTTTGATGCATTGTTTTGCTTGTTTTGATGAAACTACCGATTCTATCGGTGGTATAAGCCATGGAAAAGTTATATTACAGTAGCTACAATGCAAAAAAATATTAATTGGTTTTCAACAGTACTTAGAGTAGTGATTTTCTTTATTATAATAACGGATCTTACCGAGCTTTATGTTGAGTTTTGTGTGGATGAAGTGATCAAAGATTGAGGAGGTCTCGATATGAGGAGAAGGAGGAGAGGCAAGAGCTCAAGCTTGGGGATGCCCAAGGCACCCCAAGTAAATATTCAAGGAGACTCAAGCGTCTAAGCTTGAGGATGCCCCGGAAGGCATCCCATCTTTCTTCAACAAGTATCGGTATGTTTTCATCTTCGTTTCGTTCATGTGATATGTGTGAATCTTGGAGCGTCTTTTGTGTTTAGTTTTCATTTTTATTTTATGCACCATGCTGGTATGAGATAGTCCATGGTTTATTTATAGAATGCTCATTGCACTTCACTTATATCTTTTGAGTATGGCTTTATAGAATGCTTCATGTGCTTCACTTATATCATTTGAAGTTTGGATTGCCTGTTTCTCTTCACATAGAAAACCGTTATTTGTAGAATGCTCTTTTGCTTCACTTATATTTGTTAGAGCATGGTATTTTGTAGAAAGAATTAAACTCTCATGCTTCACTTATATCAATTTAGAGAGTTAACAGGAATTGGTCAATTGCATGGTTAGTCATAAAATCCTACATAAAACTTATGGATCACTGAATATGATATGTTTGATTCCTTGCAATAGTTTTGCGATATAGAGATGAAATATGTGGGAGGTACTAGTAAACGGTTGTGGTTAGTAAGAATATTGGTGTTAAGGTTTGTGATTCCCGAAGCATGCATGTATAGTCTCTCGTTATGCTATGAAGTTGGAGCATAATTTATTATTGATTGTCTTCCTTATGAGTGGCGGTCGGGGACGAGCGATGGTCTTTTCCTACCAATCTATCCCCCTAGGGGCATGCGTAGTAGTACTTTGCTTCGAGGGCTAATAAACTTTTGCAATAAGTATATGAGTTCTTTATGACTAATGTGAGTCCATGGATTATACACACTCTTACCTTTCTGCAATTTGCTAGCCTCTATGGTACCGTTCATTGCCCTTTCTCACCTCGAGACGTGGTGCAAACTTCACCGGTGCATCCAAACCCCGTGATATGATACGCTCTATCACACATAAGCCTTATTATATCTTCCTCAAAATAGCCACCATACCTACCTATTATGGCCTTTCCATAGCCATTCCGAGATATATTGCCATGCAACTTCCACCGCTTGCATTTTGATGACTTGAGCATTCATTATCATATTGCTTTGCATGATCATATAGCTGACATAGTAGTTGTGGCTCAGCCACCGTGCATCATTTTTTATACACGTTACGCTAGATCATTGCACATCCTGGTACACTGCCAGAGGCATTCATATAGAGTCATACTTTGTTATAGGTATCGAGTTGTAATATTGAGTTGTAAGTAAATAGAAGTGTGATGATCATCAATTATTCATTTTTAGAGCATTGCCCCAGTGAGGAAAGGATGATGGAGACTATGATTCCCCCACAAGTCGGGATGAGACTCCGGACAATGAGAGAAAAAAAATATAAAAAAGAAAAAAAAGAAAAAAGGAAAAAAAAAGAAAAAAAAAGAAAAAAAGAGAAAAAAAAGAAAGAAAAAAAGAGAGTAGGGGCATGATAGTTCCACACTTGTGCTTCAAAGTAGCACCATGTTTTTATATGGAGAGTCTCCTATGTTGTCACTTTCATATACTAGTGGGAATTTTTCATTATAGGATTAGATGCACACCCACTTAGTTTTCATATTGAGCTTTCATACACTTATAGCTCTTAGTGCATTCGTTGCATGGCAATCCCTACTCCTCGCATTGATATCGATTGATGGGCATCTCCATAGCCCGTTGGTTAGCCGCATCGATGTGAGACTTTCTTACTTTTTGTCTTCTCTATATTTACCCCTATCATTATAATCTATTCCACCCGTAGTGCTATATCCATGGCTTGTACTCATGTATTGCGTGAGGGTTGAAAAAGCTGAAGCGCGTTAAAAAGTATGAACCAATTGCTCGGCTTGTCATCAGGGTTGTGCATGATAAATACTTTGTGTTAAGAAGACAGAGCATGGAAAGACTATATGATTTTGTAGGGATAGCTTTCTTTAGCGTTGATATTTTGAAAGACATGATTGTTTGTTGGGATGCCTGAGTATTGATGTCTTTATGTCAAATTATAGACTATTGCTTTGAATCACTCGTGTCTTAATATTCATGCCATGATTAGATATATGATCAAGTTTATGCTAGGTAGCATTCCACATCAATAATTATCTTTTTTATCATTTACCTACTCGAGGACGAGCAGGAATTAAGCTTGGGGATGCTGATTCATCTCCGTCGTATCTATAATTTTTGATTGTTTCATGCCAATATTATACAACTTTCACATATTTTTGGCAACTTTTTATATGATTTATTGGACTAACCTATTGATCCAGTGCCCAGTGCCAGTTCCTATTTTTTGCATATTTTTTGTATCACAAAAAATCCATATCAATAGAAGTCCAAACGCGATAAAAATTTACGGAGAATTATTTTGGAATTTATGTGATTTTTGGGAGGTGGAATCAACGCAAACGGGGGCCCACAGTGCCCACAACCCACCAGGGCGCGCCCTGGTGTCTTGTGCCCTCCTCGAACATCGGTTGGAGCCCTTCTTCTAGCACAAGAAAGATAATTTATGGAAAAAAATCGTGTTAAAATTTCAGTGCAATCGGAGTTACGGATCTCCCGGAATATAAGAAACGGTGAAGGGCCAGATCTGGGGAACGCGAAACAGAAGAGAACAGAGAGGGAGATCGAGGGGCTCCTGCCCCTTCGCCGCCATGGAGGCCATGGACCAGAGGGGGAACTCTCCTCCCATCTAGGGGGGAGGCTAAGGAAGAAGAAGAAGGAGGGGGGCTCTCTCCCCCTCTCTCCCGGTGGCGCCGGAGTGCCGCTGGGGCAAGGATCGTGAGGGCGATCTACATCAACGATCTTGCTACCGTCATCACCAACTTTCTCCCCCTCTATGCAGTGGTGTAACACCCCTTATCCCCGCTATAATCTCTACTTAAACATGGTGCTCAACTCCATATATTATTTCCCAATGATCTATGGTTATCCTATGATGTTTGAGTAGATCCGTTTTGTCCTATGGGTTAATCGTGATCTTAGTTGGTATGATTGTATATTTTATTTATGGTGCTGTCCTACGGTGCCCTCTGTCTCGCGCAAACATGAGGGATCCCCACTGTAGGGTGTTGCAATACGTTCATGATTCGCTTATGGTGGGTTGCGAGAGTGACAGAATCTTAAACCCGAGTAGGTGGGTTGTTGCGTATGGGAGTAAAGAGGACTTGATACTTAATGCTATGGTTGGGTTTCACGACCTTAATGATCTTTAGTAGTTGCGGATGCTTGCTAGGGGTCCAATCATAAGTGCATATGATCCAAGTAGAGAAAGTATGTTAGCTCATGCCTCTCCCTCATATAAAATTACAAGAATGATTACCGGTACTTGTTATCGATTGCCTAGGGACAAATAACTTTCTTGTTGACAAAAGCTATCCACTTTTATTACCTTGCAATTTATTCGTAGTTTTATTCTCGCAAAGTATTTCTAGTTTTATTCTTGTAAAATAGTTTCATACTTGTTTTAGGTAAAGCAAACGTTTAGTGTGCGTAGAGTTGTATTGATGGTCGATAGAACTTGAGGGAATATTTGTTCTGCCTTTAGCTCCTCATTGTGGTCGACACTCTTATTTATCGAAGAAGGCTACAAACGATCCCCTATACTTGTGGGTTATCACTCGCCAGGGGGGAAGTCGGGGCTATAGCATGCTTGGAGATCATACTTGGTGGTAGCATGATTGTCGGAGATAGCTGGGGGGGGGGAGGGGGCACCGATGGGGTTCTTTCCTCCTGAGAGTGGCGCCTGGAGGATCGTGGTGAGGTCTGACTGTTTGGGAATGTTGCATGGAAAACAAAAAAAATTCTACGCACAAGCAAGAACTATCGATGGAAATGCATAGCTATGAGAGGGGGAGAGCATCTACATACCCTTGTAGATCGCTAAGCAGAAGCGTTTATCAACACGGTTGATGTAGTCGTACACCTTCACGACCCGTTCCGATCAAGCACCGAACGCACGGCACCTCCGTGTTCAGCACACATTCAGCTCGATGACGTCCTCGTCTTCTTGATCCAGCAAGAGGGGCGAAGTAGTAGATGAGTTCCGGCAGCACGACGGTGTGATGACGATGGTGGTGAAACTATTTCCGCAGGGCTTCGCCAAGCATAATGGTTTTTGGACGGAGGATGAACTAGAGGGAGAGGGGGCGCCGCACACGGCTTGGGGATTCATGGTGTGTCGCGCCCCCCTCCCCTCCTCTCATATATATAGGTGGAGGGGGAAGGGGAGGGAGCCCTAGGTGCACCCCAAGGGGGCCGGCGGCTGCCTGCCCTAGGCGCCCCCCTTCCTTCATTACTGGCCTTCCTAAGTCACAGAAGGGTCATGATGCTATTCTTGTTGTCGTCGACCAACTCTCTAAGGTTGCACACTTTCTGCCTGTCAAAGAAACTATCACTGCTAGTCAGTTAGCAGAGTTATATATCTCCAGAATTGTATCGCTCCACGGTATTCCGAAGGAGATCAGTTCGGACCATGGCGGTCTTTTCACCTCAAAGTTCTGGGAAAGTTTCCAAGAGGCTATGGGAACTCATATTACCCGGAGTTCAGCTTATCACCCCCAATCCCAAGGCCAAGTCGAGCGAGTCAATCAAGTGCTTGAAGACATGCTTCGGGCTTGTGTTATTTCTTTCGGTAAGAAGTGGGAAGAATCTCTTCCTTATGCCGAATTCTCTTATAACAACTGCTATGAAGCCAGCTTGAAAATGGCCCCCTTCGAAGTACTTTATGGAGGTAAGTGTCGAACCCCTCTGAACTGGTCAGAAACTAGGGAACGACCGCTCGTGGGTCCGGATATTATTCAACACGCCGAAGAGCAAGTCCGTATTGTCCGAGAAAATCTGAAGGCGGCTCAGGACCGCCAGAAGAGCAACTATGATCGCAAACGATGGGGTTTAACTTATCAACCTGGTGATCAAGCTTATCTTCGTGTCACTCCTATGAAGGGCACTCACCGCTTCGGAATGAAGGTCAAGTTAGCTCCACGCTACATTGGTCCATTCCGCATTGTTGCTAGACGTGGTCAGGTGGCTTATAAACTGGAGTTGTCACCACAATTCTCTCATATCCATGACGTCTTCCATGTGTCGCAACTTCGTCGTTGCTTCAAGGAGTCTCCGCATCGAGCAGTAGATCACGAGATGCTCGAATTGCAAGATGATCTTTCCTATAAGGAGCATCCTATTGGCATCCTCGATGAATCTGAACGTCGAACCCATCAGAAGACAACCAAGTTCCTGAAAGTACAGTGGTCGAATCATACAGAAGATGAAGCCACTTGGGAACACGAGGATCATCTTCGGGAAGAATACCCCGACCTCTTTTCTTCTACCTCCTGAATTCTCTAGACGAGAATTTCTTTTAGAGGAGGAGAATTGTAACACCCCTGTGTAATAAAGCACTGTGTTCTTCTGCTAATCCTGCCATGTCATCTTCATTTGCTATGCTTGATCACTTTTGGTTAAGCACTTCCATTCAAATTCCTCTCTGAAAACAAGTCAAATTCAAGTGCAAAATAAAGTTGCCCAAAACTTGCTAGAAAAATGTTCATCATTTGACAAAAATTCCATAACAATTATTTGTTAAGGAAGACAACATCACTCTTGTGCAAAGATGAGCACTAGCAATTATAACAGCACCATTTCAGCATTTTTAAATGCTATCCTATTTATAAAAAATTCAAATGAATTCCAAACTTGCCCAAACTTTTTGTGGCAGTGTCTAAAATCACCAGGGATTTAATGGGACACTTCCCAAGTTTTTCCCGAGTCAATAGACTGCCCAAATAATTCTTTTCCTCTCTTTGTTATTAAACAAAAAGAAAAAAACAAAAAACTGGAGAAGAAAAAGAGAAAGGCCACTGTGCACTGGGCCTAAGTGCACAGTGCCTGAGGCCCAGCCCACCAGGTCTTCTCGCCCTCCTCCCGCTCTCTCTCCTGTGCGTGTCACCACGCGCCTGGCTACGCCGGCGTTCACCGGCGAGGAGGCGACACGACGACGCCACCTATAGCCGAGGGGATAAGGACACCCTCGTCCATGCCCCAGGCTCTCCCTCACCCACTCTCCCCTTCTTCCTCTCCCTCTCCTTCGCTCTGGAGAGGAGGCCGACGCGGTCGCCTCCGTGCCTCGCCCGTCCTCGCGACCACCGAGCCCCGTTCGCCTCGCCATCGTGCCCATCGTCTCCGCCGTCGTCGTCTACCCCGTCCGCGAGCGCGAGCCGGGAGCCACTGCGGGGAGCAGATCGAGCCACCCCCTTTGCTTCAGTCGCCGGCACTTCTCCGATGAACCTCGCCGTTCTACTGCTACTAACCCACCGCCGAGTCTCCGTGTGCCTTCACGGTGAGCTCCTCCCCCTTCCTCCTTGCTCCGTTCGTCTGCGCGAGCTCGCTAGCTGGTAGCTCCGCTCGGATCCGATCTCGCCTCCGCCGAGCTCGTCGCTGCCATGGCTCCGGTGACTAAATGGCCACACAACCGTGCCCGTCGTCTTCGCTGCAACAAGTAGAGCCCCGCTAGCTGCCTAGTTCGCTGGTTAGCGCACCGCAACATTGATTTCCGTCGCGACCCGAACGTCGCCGCCGCTGACCTCATCGCCGTTCATGATTCCGGTGACCATTTGGTCTGGCGCCGCCACTGAACGACGCGGCATCAAGTGCCCGTTCGAACGCAAGTGGCCCCACTCGAAACGGGCCATCGTAGCGCGATTCCGACCGTCTTCAGCGAAGAACTGCCGCGAACGCGCTCGCCGGAGCAACCCCGGCGCTAGCGCTGACCTGGCACTGGCCAGGCCCCACCTCTGGGCCACTGCCAGTGGGCCCCGCGGGTCCCGTTGACTGGGTTGACCCAGTCAATGTGCTGACTGGGCAGCCCAGTGTCACTGACTTGCGGGCCCCACCGCATATTTAGTTAATTAAAATGTTTTATAAATAAAATTAATTAGTTAATTTAATTAGTCACTGACATGTGGGGCCCAACCACTAATTAACTCTATTTAGCTAAATTAAACTGTTGTTAGCCCCACTGTCTATGACAGGTGGGACCCAGCTGCGAGGTTTGACCTGAACAGCTGCGGTTGACCTGCTGACCTCATGTTGACATCATGCTGACGCAATAAACCTTTTTTGTTAATTTAAAATAATTCTAGAAAATGATTTAATCTTTGAAAATTCGTAGAATTTAAACCATAGCTCGGATCGAAAAACTTTATACATAAAAGTTGCTCAGAACAACGAGACGAATCCGATCGCGCCGTCTGTTTCCATGACGGGATCCTCTATGGAGGTGAACCCGCAACTTTGTGGCCGTTTCCGATAAATGAATAGTGCATATCTACTGGTTAATAAATCCAATTTAAATCCTAAAATAACTAAAATGGTTTAGACATGCTTTTAGGCAACCCTGCACTACACGTTAGCATAGCATGCTCTGTGTTGCATAAGTTTGTTGTGTATTTATCTGTTTCTTCCCCCTCTTCTCTCTTGGTAGATCCCAGTACCGACGTAGTCCCCGAGACCGATGCAGCTCCGGAGTTCGACTACACTGTTGATGACCTTTCTCTTACCGCAGAGCTTCCAGGCAAGCACCCCCCCCTTGAGCATGCCTATATCGCCTATTCTTTCTCTCTTATGCTTGCATCAGAAATTGTTGCTGCTACTGTTTATCCTATCTCTGATGCATAGCCTGTTTTTGTAACTGCTGTTGATACCTACCTGCTTATCCTAAACTGCTTAGTATAGGTTGGATAGAGACCCCACTTTGACCCAGTTGCCCCCGCTGGATTATCAGATGACTCGATCAACGTGATCGACAACCAGGCCCCGGCACCGCACATCACCCCCTAGTTATACGACACTGCAGCATTACTATCGAGTGCCGAGGGTGATACCTCATTTAGCACTTCTGATGTTAACTCTGTAGAGTAGCTATTCGGTCGTGGTCATCGAGGGTGATTCCTCCTTCACCACTCCTGATAACGAAGTTGTCGTGCAACACCTCAAGTGTGAACCCATCGAGGGTGATTCCTCCGAGTTCACCTTGACAGTTACATCGAGTAGGAATCCAATGAGGGTGATACCTCGGATTCCCCTGATGTTATGGACACACGGATACTTGGACTTTACAACTGTTAGTTGGAAAGGCGGGTCGACCCTGAGGGGTACCCGCGTGAGCCTAAGTGGTGAGTAATATGGAGTCGGGTTGACCTGGAGGGTACCCGAGAGATAAATACGAGGCGCAGCCGGGCATTATTAGCCCTTGCAGCAAGTCCTTGAGACGGGGCGACGGGGTCACATCGATCGTGAGTCTCTGCTCGTTACCGCGCACTGCCAAAACACTAACGATTTGGATATTTGATCCGAGTGGGCCTCTGGCCTGATAGCACTAACCATCACGCGGGAAAAGTTATGGGCACTCTGCATCGTGGCATTAGCCGAAAGCTCTGTCAGACGTCCAGTTCAGCATCGTGGCCGGGACGGACCGGCGCCCTCCTGGTGCCTGGCTTCCCCCTGCACGCAACGACCCGGAGTGCATAGGGCGATGGCCCAAGACCCCTGAGCGCTTAGGATATAGACCGGTGGGGACCTCTCTGCTGAGCTCTAGGTAGGGTTGCGGTGTGTCGTTTGGCCGAGGCCGGGCATGACCCAGAAAAGTGTGTCCGACAGGAGTTAATCGAGCGTGGTGGGTAAGTTGGTGCACCCCTGCAGGGAAGAACTAATCTATGCATAGCTGGATCCTCGGTAACGGACGCTCGGAGTTGTATCCCGATCGACACAACTAGAACTGGATACTTGTGATGAGAAATGGATAGTATGGCTCTGGGATTGCTTTCTCGCAGGGAGTCGAGGAAGGATCTCTGGGCGAGGTCGATAACACTACTACTACTTTATATTATGCTGTTCTGTACTCTTCTAAATGCTGCAAGATGCTAGTCTTCGATAGGACTAGGCCTTCTCTCTATTCTGGCATTGCTGCAGCCCAGTCCACCTATACAGCCTTCCTTTGATAATGTTGCATATGTAGTGTAGATCCTTGCTTGCTGAGTACTTCGGATGAGTACTCACGGTTGCTTTGCTTCCTCTTTTTCCCCATATCCATTTGATGCAACCAGATGACAGAGTCCCGGAGCCAGCTGCCCCTGTCGACGATCACTACTACTACCCCGAGGATGGCTACTTCTACGAGTTGGCTGACGACCAGGAGTAGGATCGGAAGGGTCCCAGGTAGGAGGCCTGCGCCTTTTCGATCGTAGATTTTGTTTTGCCCCGCCTTTTAAGGCCTATCTGTCTTTCTTTTATATCTATACTTAGATATCTGATGCTTCCGCTGACGCTTGTAAGCGAGCTTATGTATTCGAGCCCTCGAGGCCCCTGGCTTGTAACATAAAGCTTGTATTATTTTAATTTGTGTTGTGATATCTTCAAGTGAGTCCTTAGGCTTGACCGTGTGCATTTGCGTGTATGGTTAGTGCACGATTAAGCCGGGGGTGTCACAACAGGTATCTCCGAAGGTGACTATTGAGTTGGCATGAATCGAGATTGGGATTTGTCACTCCGTGTATCGGAGAGGTATCTCTGGGCCCTCTCGGTAATACACATCATAAGAAGCTTGCAAGCAAAGTGACTAACGAGTTAGTTACGAGATGATGTTTTATGGAACAAGTAAAGAGACTTGCCGATAACGATATTGAACTAGGTATGAAAATACTGACGATCGAATCTCGGGCAAGTAACATACCGACAGACAAAGGGAATTACGTATGTTGTCATAAAGGTTCGACCGATAAAGATCTTCGTAGAATATGTAGGAACCAATATGGACATCCAGGTCCTGCTATTGGTTATTGATTGGAGAGGTGTCTCGGTCATGTCTACATCATTCTCGAACCCGTAGGGTCCGCACGCTTAACGTTCGTTGACGATATAGTATTATATGAGTTATGTGAGTTGGTGACCGAATGTTGTTCAGAGTCCCGGATGAGATCACAGACATGACGAGGAGCTCCGGAATGGTTCGGAGGTAAATATTGATATATAGGATGATAGTATTTGGTCACCAGAAAGGTTTCGGAATGTACCGGGTTTTATCGAAATACCGAAAGGGGTTTCGGGAGGCCACCGACACTTGGTGGGCCTCATGGGCCAAAGGAGGGAGGTGCACCAGCCCACTAAGGGACTGGGCTCACTCCACCTTCCCTGGCTACGTGCCAAGGAAGGAAAGGGGGGTGCCAAGGCAGGGCTGCCGCCGGCCCCTCCCCTGCCATCTCCTCCACCCCAAATAAGGAAAGGGGGGAGGCGCCTAGGGCAGGAGGGCAGGGCTGGCCGCCGGCCCCCTTTGGGACGCCCTAGGGCTGCCTCCTCCTCCCCCACCTATATATATGTGAGGAGGGAGAGGGGCAATAGACACCACGATCCCCAAGCCGTGTGCGGCGCCCCTCTCCCTCTAGTTCATCCTCGGTCATATTTTCGTAGTGCTTGGCGAAGCCCTGCGGAGATATTTGCATCACCACCGTCACCACGCCGTCGTGCTGCCGGAACTCATCTACTACTTAGCCCGTCTTGCTGGATCAAGAAGGAGAGGACGTCATCGAGCTGAACGTGTGCTGAACGCGGAGGTGCCGTACGTTCGGTACTTGATCAGTTGGACCGTGAAGGTGTTCGACTACATCAACCGCGTTGATAAACGCTTCCGCTTAACGGTCTATGAGGGTATGTAGACACACTCTTCCCTCTCGTAGCTATGCATCTCCATGGATAGATCTTGCGTGTGCGTAGATTTTTTTTCCATGCAACGTTTCCCAATAATTCGATCGTCGGTATCCCCATACCTAGTTCAATCTCGTTACCGCCAAGTCTCTTTACTCGTTCTGTAATACATCATCTTGTAACTAACTCCTTAGTCACTTTGCTTGCAAGATTCTTGTGATGCTATATTACAGAGAGGGCCCAGAGATACCTCTCCGTCATACGGAGTGACAAATCCCTATCTCGATTCACGCCAACTCAACAGACACCTTCAGAGATACCTGTAGAGCACCTTTATGATCACCCAGTTATGAAGTGATGTTTGATAGCACACAAGGTATTCCTCCGGTATCCGAGAGTTGCATGATCTCATGGTCGAAGGAATATGTATTTGACATTAAGAAAGCAGTAGCAAAAACTGAACGATCATATGCTATGATAACAGATGGGTCTTGTCCATCACATCATTCTCCTAATGATGTGATCCCGTTATCAAGTGACAACACATGTCTATGGTTAGGAAACCTTAACCATCTTTTGATCAATGAGCTAGTCTAGTAGAGGCTCACTAGGGACACAATATTTGTTTATGTATCGATCCACACATGTATTTAAGTTTTCGGTCAACACAATTATAGCATGAATAATAAACCTTTATCATGATTAAGGAAATATAATAATAGCCACTTTATTATTGCCTCTAGGGCATATTTCCAACAGTCTCCCACTTGCACTAGATTCAATAATCTAGATTACATAGTAATGAATCTAACACCCATGGAGTCTTGCTGCTGATCATGTTTTGCCCGCGGAAGAGGTCTAGTCAACGGGTCTGCCACATTCAGATCCGTATGTATTTTGCAAATTTCTATGTCTCCATCCTTGACCTTTTCATGAACGGAGTTGAAGCGTCGCTTGATGTGTTCGGTTCTCTTGTGAAACCTGGATTCCTTGGCTAAGGCAATAGCTCTAATGTTGTCACAAAAGATTGTCATTGGACCCGATGCACTAGGTATTACACCCAGATCAGATATGAACTCCTTCATCCAGACTCCTTCATGCGCTGCTTCCGAAGCAGCTGTGTACTCCGCTTCACATGTAGATCCCGCCACGATGCTCTGCTTAGAACTGCACCAACTGACAGCTCCACCATTCAATATAAATACATATCTGGTTTGAGACTTAGAGTCATCCATTTCTGTGTCGAAGCTAGCATTGACGTAACCCTTTACGACGAGCTCTTCGTCGCCTCCATAAACGAGAAACATAGACTTGGTCCTTTTCGGTTACTTCAGGATATTCTTGACCGCTGTCCAGTGATCAACTCCTACCTCCCTGCCAAACTTATGGCAAGGCACACATCAGGTCTGGTACACACACTACAAAAAAAAGACACATCCGTGACATTTTGGGCCGAACGAAAATTTTTCTGTCATGCTTATGACACTTCTATGATGATAATTGTGACCAAACCACGTATCATCATAGATGTGGTGGGCTCCTACTTCTATGACAAAAATCATGACAGAAAATGGGCTTTTCGTCCTGGGCGGGCCGGTGACGCACCTGCATGACATTCTTTAGGCCATCCATGACGGAAAAAATCGTGGTAGAAGCGAGGGCGAGGAAAATATCGGGGAGTTCCCGGTTACGATGGGTGGTCGGGGCCGAGCGATGCACGGAGGTTTGCGCGTTTCTCTTGTACATGTACGCGCGCGTGTGCGAGGCGTTGGTCTCTAACTGAACCCGAGCGAGGCGTTCGCTTACTGAACCCGAGCGATTGCACTAGCTACGTTACTGAACCCGAGCAATCGGTCCCTTGGCTGTTAAATGAACCCGAGTGATTCCTACGCTACTGTTGCTAACTAAAGACGATCGAAGCTGCCTCTCGATGAACAATGACCGTTGTTGGGGGTTGGATGAACAGGACCCCGTGGTAGTAGAGGCCGATGCCGCTGGATGAACAGGACCCCGATCGAGAGGAGGCCGCCACACACCCGAGCCGGTTGGGGGTGGATGAACAGGACCTCGTCGAGGGCTGGTTGAACAGTAGCCGGTGGAGGCTGGATGAACAGGGCCCCGTGGAGGGCTGGTTGAACAGTAGCCGGTGGAGGCTGGTTGAACAGTAGCCGTGGATTAACGGTAGCTGGTGGAGGCAGAAGGAAGGTCGCGGTGGATGAACAGTGCAGGTGGAGGCTGGAGGAATCGACGGTGGATGAACAGTAGCCCGTGGAGGCTGGAGCAAGGCAGTAGACGGTGAATGAACAGTAGCCCGTGGAGTCCCGTTTTGCGGCACGCCACACCCCTCCCGATGAACAGGACCCCATTTCGACTGTAGGCGCTCCAACACAAGTCCGTTTCCTCCGTTTTGCGGTACGCCACACCCCTCCCGATCAACAGGACCCCGTTTCGACCGTAGGCACTCAAACAGAAGTCCGTTTCATTCGTTTTGCGGTACGCCAGACGCTTCCCGATGAACAGGACCACGTTTCGACCGTAGGCGGTCGAATAGAAGGCTGTTTCCTTGGTTCTGCGGTACGCCAGACCTCGTTTCGGCTGTTGCGTCCAAGCCGGTTGGCTCCAGATGAACACGCGATGCTGTTTACTTCATTCTGACCCAGCCGGTTGGCTGCCGATGAACAGGACGACATCGCTCGGTCGCTGTACGCGTTAGAGACCCCGCCCGTATGTACGTACGTAGTCGTATTTACTATCTTGTAGCGTGGCTGTACGTACATGTACACGATATAGACGGGACTGCGTGACATGCTATGTCGGCGCCTCTACTTCAACACATGCCGCTCCTTACTCGGCCGCGGTACGTCACTGCAGAGAGACCGATCGACCGCTATGTACGTACACGTTCGCGGCTAGATAGATAACGCTACCTTCGCTTCAGCCTGGTGGGTCCCAGCTATCAGGGGGTAAGAAGGCACTTCCTTCTATCCGAAGATAAAGCCGGTTGGTCCCAGCTGTCAGGGGGGAACGTTTTTTTCGTGGAATACAGAGTCCCATCCGGTTGGTCTGAGCTGTCAGGTGGAGGAATTATTATTTTGTGCGTAATAAGGAGGCACTTCCTTGCGTGCGGCCATGGACCCAGCTGTCAGCCTCTCCACTTACAGTCCTCTTCTGATGGCTGTTGTTCATTAACCATGTTGACGACATCGTACCGTCCGAGAGCACCAAGGTGGTGGACGACGGCGCGACCTAGGAAGGGAACGACCCGGAGACAGGGAATACGCAAGAGTGTATGCCCACGCGGAGGGGAGTACGAGGGTTGACTGGTTCGGCTGCGGTTTGAGGCTGCCATCGCCGGAGAATAACAAGGGGTGTGGGTGAGTAGAGGGAAGGCCTAGCCAGCAGTGGAAGTAGGGTGGGGTGGTGACGCCTGCGCGGCAGCACAGCCGACCACTGGAGGCAGGAGCAGGCGGTCCCGTCGGCGCTGGTTTGGGCGGCTGGTGCATGAAGATCAGAGATTGAAGAAGCAGCAGGACCGTTCGATTAAAATCCAACTGTCACTGCTGCTAGAATCATTTATTGACTAAGTTGACAAAGCCCTGCGTACACGTCAAGTTAGTAGGCCCATAGGTCAGCCTACGAACCGGTGCGCCCCAGATGTCAGTGGGATGAATCATTTTTTTCGCGTAATAAGGAGGCAGTTGCTTGCGTGCGGCCATGGACCATGGGGGTCCCTACTGCCAGCCTCTCCACGTACATCCCTATTCCGATGGCTGTCGTTTGTTGAATGTTGACCACGTTGAGCACGATGCGCCTAGAGCACCAACGCGGTGGACGACGGTGAGGCCTAGGAATGGAACGACCCGGAGCCGGCGAAGACACAACAGTGGATGCCCACGCCGAGGGGAGTATGACGGTTGAATGGTTCGACTGCAGTGTGAGGTTGCCATCACCGGAGAATAACAGGAGGTGCGGGTGGGTAGAGGGATGGCCAGGCCAGTGGAGGGAGTAGGGTGGGCCGGTGAAGCCTGCACGGCATCACAGCCGGCCATAAGAGGAGGTAGCAGGCAGTCCCGCTGGCGCTGGTTTAGGTGGCTGGAGCAGGAAGATCAGAGAATGAAGAAGCACGTCGGCCGTTGGATGGACATCCAACAGTCACTGTTGCTAGAATCGTGTGTTGACTATAAGTTGACAAAGCCTTGCGTAAACAAGTCAGCCTCAAAATCTGTGGCGTGTACAGCCCATTTGCTATTATTATTTTAATTTACAGCCCATTTGCTAATTCATATGGAATTTATTGCAGCCTATTTTCCATTTTTAGAATTGTTGGCCATTTTATGGTCAGTACTAGGGTTAAAAATTTGAACTAAAAAATATGCAAAATTTTAAAAATTCGCATATTTTTGCTGGGGAACAAAATATTTTTAATCCAAAAATTAGTAGCCATACTAAAACTAATTTAAAAATAAAGTAATACTATGTTATGTTAAAATCCAATGAAATATAAAATATCAGTGAAGAACAAAAAACAAAAAATGAAACTAATTGCCCATTTGCAATTTTTTTTTTGGAATTTGCAACCCCTTTCATATTACTTTTAAAATTTATTGCCCATACTCTCTGGCCAGGCCGGAATGCACCCCTCCTCGTCTTCAAAGATTTGTAGCCCAGTAAGTCGGAGAAAACAAATAAGCCTAGCTTGGGTATACTTCAAAAAGAACGAGTGGGCTACCTATTTTCCCAAAGAAAAAACTGCTGGGCTGGTCATGTTGTTAGACGGGCCACAGAGACCGCACAACCCAGTTTATAGCCTGCTCCTCTGAACAAATCCTAAAAAAAAAGTGTTGTGCAATTCTGTCGTTAATTGACTATACGTTGACAATGATGTGTGTCCCAGATATCAACAGGGTGGATTAGAGTAAAAAAATCAAGGGGTGCATCTGAGTAGTAAAGAGGCGCTTGTTTGTGTTCGGGGGTGGACCTGGTGGGTCCGTACTGTCATACTCACAACCACAGTCCTCTCCCGATTCACTATGTTGACAGGGCCGGACGGTGGCGTCACTGCGAGCGCACCAAGGCGGAGGACGACGGCAAGACCTCAGACGGGAATGAACAGGAGCCTGGGAACATGCGGCAGTATGCCCGTAGGCGGAGGGAAGTACGAGGGTTCACTGGTTCTGGTGCGGGGTAGGCTGCCGTCGCCGGAGAAGAATAGGACCGGTCTGACCCAAAAACTCATTATGCTGGATTATAAGAATTAATTTTATATGGCTACAACTTATTGTAAAATGCTGCGGAGCACCTTTTTCTTCTTGAGGTTTTTTTAGACAATTTTCTTCTTGAGGTGTGAAGCCGAGCACATTCAGAAGCCCTGGGATAAAGTGGTGTCGCCAGTGTGTTGGGCTGGGTTGCGCATTCTTATCAAAAAATAATAATGGACCAGAACTATTTACGACATTGACTACAATTTGCATGGGTCCGCTGGTTGCAGGAAGAAAATGGTGGGAGAAAAAAAACTGGTCGCTATCTTCGCCTAAGAATAATATCGACTGAATGTAACGACACTCTCATAGGAAATAATATCCTCCTGTTAAAATTTGACTTTTCAAACCACAAATTTAAAGAATTGGTGCATGAGCATTTAGCTTTATTTATTTACTTATTTATGTTTAGGGGACCATTGAGCATGTACTTGGGCCGGATTCATGTGAGAGCCTCCCTTCCAGTTATGGGCTCCTCTATTGGGCCTTCATCACTGGGATGCATGTGATCGACAAGTGGAAAATGTGTTCCGTACCAAAAATATTATGCACTACGTACGGGGCACTAAAGGATCGGACCGTGCAACAACTTCCAAAACATTGTGTTTGTCGTTCTAACAACACATTTATTCAACCAACAAACAAAATATATTACTGATTGTACATTAAAAACAGCAGCAGCAGCAACTAGGGCTGGGGGTGCCACAAATGCAGTAAGCAGGCTAGAAGAGTAAAGATGCAGCTATCTCTTCCAAACCAAACATCAGCCAACATTACAAAAGGGCTACCAAAAAAGAACAAGTGTATGCATCAAACTAAATAAAGATCCTACTACACCAAATGTACGCATCTAACTAACTGGCTCAGTTAGACGTTAATATTTATTAAGCTATGGAGATTGGCTGACGGCTTGAACCAGATGGGTGCCTGACGGGGGAAACTCCAGCCAGTAGGTCGAAGTCTGATACTTGCGACCCTCTCTCCTACTTTGGGCTGCAGAGCGTGGCGGCACATATCAGGGTATGGTGCATGGAGAAACGCATGGTACGCTGTGTACACACAGTTCTGCCTGATGAACGAAACCGCGCTGCCATCATGATCCTTGCTGTTGGTTATCTCCTGGTTAATCGGATAATTCAGTCCGAGAAATGGAGAGCATGTACCAAGGCTACTTACCGGCCTCCAGTCAAAAATTCCTGAAGGCCCAGAGAAGCTGGGATCCTGCTCAAAGACCTTGCAGTGACTGTGATTATATTCCGTGAAACAACATGTCCGGTACATGCAAACGATCATCAATCGTTCGCCGTCGTCTGATCGAGCCAGGAACCACCTGCAACTGCCATGCCACTTTTCTTTGAAAGGTTCTGGGATTAGGAAGGGTAGGGACACCAGGTGGCCTACAACATCATATCAAGTTGGAGTCAAATAAAAAAGGGCTCGTACTATAGTAAATCTTAAGAACGACATGTTATGAGCATGAATATTTTTTCAGTAAATGTTGACAGTAATATAAGCAAGCCATCATGATATCACAGGAAAGTAACATACTGCTATAACAGCCCGTTGTAGGGATGACTGGAGTAGGCCAGCAATACGTCCAGCCATAGAAGGAGTCCACGGCGTAAATGAAGCCCTTGTGTTCAATGGCATCAGAGAGCCATCGAGGATGTATGATCCTGCGATGGATGTGTAGATTTATCCACTTACCCCAGTGGCATGTCAGATAGGCGAGACCGCAGTTGAAGAATGCAATTAGCCTGAAGTCTTTATAATTCGCAGATCTTGTGGGCACTTGGCAGATTACAACCTTGAGCAAATCAAACTTGGTATCATGTTGGCTACTATAAGATTCCGAGAATTCTGGGCCGCAGTGCCAAAGCAGTGAAGTGTTAGTCGAAGGAAGGGGAATCAATCGCCGGGTGTAGACCTCCACGAGCATCCAGCTACTGCGACACGAGCACCATCCAAGACGTGTTCATGCCGACCCAGTACATACCGTTAATGTAGTTGAGGGTGACGGGGATCGGCTCACAGTCGAGGGGGTTGATGCTCGCCACCCTACGATCGTTATGCTGCGTGACACGCCGTTTCTGAAGATCAGGCGGCATTAGCAAGCAGGGAGCTGGTTTAAAAAGCTCCGGCCTGAGGGCTTTGAGTAAATGGTACAGCCTCGACGAGCACGCGGCGAGCGGCATGGTACTAAGATTGTCCACACGTGAAACAATGAGCTTGATTACCTCTATGGGGAGCGAATTCCAGCCACTCTTTCGGCGGACGCTGCTCGGTTCTGCCATTGTTAGTGCTTGGGTTTCGGAAGAGGGGGGAGGCGCCTAGCGGGGATGGAAGATTGGACGATTATGTGCGGACGAGGATGGAGAATCGAATATGTGCTGCGAAAAGTGGACATGTGATGATGACAATGTAGCAGCTACGCGCCGCTTGACTTACGAGACACATCCCAGCAGCGTAGGGTCATATCGATGCCAGACAACTTGCTTGAGTGATCACAGTACTAGTACAATAAACTACAGTACCTACTACCATGCCCTATTTTGCATATAGTGGAGTAGGACTCTGCTCTACTACTAGCACCGGAGGAGTAGTATATTGTAAAATAGTTACAAACTATAATGCCCGAGTGTGGAACGACTATGAACCACCATCGGTGCTAACTCCAATCCCCAGCAAACGTTCGCTGGGAGACATGGCAGCTGCAAACGCCCGCGACGCAATTACAGTACGTGTGTAAGGGTGGTGGTTTTGTCAAATACTATGGCTTAAAAACAGGCCACCGTCGGATGGAAATCTGACGGTTATGTGGGATTCGCCAGGATTGGGCTCATGGCGAACAATTGCCAGATATCATTACTAAAAAAAGGTTAAAACACCCAGGGCTATAACTTGCATCGGCTGACCACTAACAATGACACTAACATAGTTGTAAAATGGTCAAAGAACGTGTCTACGTGGTGTTTGGAATTATATGCAAACTAGCAAGATGCCCGTGCATTGCACGGAACATCAAGATGCATTTTTTTACAAAACACCCGTTGTGATTGACCCATGCAGGAGTAATCCCATGTGTAAAAACTAAGGATATCTCGAGAATTTCATCGGAAAAATGGTATCTCAAGAATTTCATTGAAAAAATGATATCTCGAGAAAGATGAGAGATAAGGTGAGGATGAGTGGGGCGTGGTGGTGACTGGTGGTCGGACTGGGCGGAGGCATGGGGATAGACGACGCCGGCAGCGGCCACCATGCCAGATTGATCCAGAGACTTCCTTTTTTAATTGCTCAACAATGAGGTTGTGGGAGATAAGGATGAACGAGGGAAGGCCTTATCTGCAAATGTGGAGAGAGGTGTGGGTATCTTTTTGAAAAATTGCCATAGTTTGCTTTCTATCCGTCAGATATAGATCGGACGGTCTATATTGCAAGGTGGTGGGCAGACCATCATCACCAACTCAGTTTTTTATAAGAAGTAGAGAAGTAGAGAAAGTAGAGAGTAGAGAAATGGAGGGAGTACTAGTAAGGACACAATCTACTGCTTCGTGTGCTACTCCTGCGCTCCATTCGGCGGGTGCAACGTCCCCTACAACCACTCCCGTTTCATGGACAGCCTGGTCGATGCCTGCAAGGTGCCCTGCGTCTACAAGAGTTTCGGCTGCGAAGGTACGTCGACCAACACTCGCTGGCGGAGCATAGTTCCAGATGCGCGCACGCGCCCTGCTACTACTATGAGTGCACGCTGCTATTTGAGGGCTCACCGGCGAGCCTCGTGCATCACCTCATGGCACCGTCCGTCAATTACTACTGGCCCGCGGCGGTGAACATCAAGTATGATACGTGCTACCCGTTCGCCGTGCCGGAGTCGCTGGAGGATCATCGCCGCCTGCTAGTCGTGAAGGAGGACAACATCGTCTTCCTCTTGGCCGTGGGCACCGGCAAGGCCCGCACAAGCCGCCGCCCCGTCTCTGTAGTGTGCGTCAGGGGCAACGCCACTGACGCTGACACGAGGCCGCTATACCGGTGCGTGCTCATTGTTACTGCCCCTCCAAAGTACGAGGGCGCCCACGCCACCTCCCTCACGCTGAATGGGACTGTGCCGAGCTGCTCCGTTCCCGGCAATGTGGACATGGAAGACGCCTGGTATGATTTTCACTCCAAGATGATGCACGGGGACTCCAAGGAGGTTCACCTGGTCATATGCATTACCAAGTCAACTGTTCATCATTAGTCTTCGCTCAATGTAAGTCGTTGTCTAAGCATGTGGAGACTTCTTATTTATATAGTATAGAACCTACCATGCATGATCTTGCTCTATTAGAGTATGGCACTTGAATAAAAGTGTATCCATTTATGGTTTAGTCTAGAATCTTCCATGTATGCTTTTGCTCCATTAGAGTTCTCGCTTGCCATTTATGAGATTAATTGTGAATTTTTACTACAGTAATGGTGAAAGACTTAAGACGAACCATTTCTTACATCTCCTCTGCCCCCTTCCAAGTCATCCTGATTTACATTCATGGTGGTCTAGAAAAATTAAACAAAATCGATACTCAAAAAATAATTCTTAAAGATCATTTCTTGCAAAGCACAATAAGTGTTATTTCTTCAAAAGTTTTGGATGCAGGTTGAACAGTTAAACGCTTTTGTTTGCAAAAGATACTTTTTAATCTATTTAGCCTACATTTACTATTCACCCGGATGCTTGTGAGCTCTAGAGAAGAAATAATATCTGAAGAAACCTATCGATACTCGTTACACATGAGATGACCCCAACATACTTTGTCAAAATAAACAACTCCCCGATCAATGCATTTCACTGTTCCGTGCAATGCACAGGCACCTTACTATATATAGTACGACCATAAATTTAACTAACATTATATATAGTACGATAAATGCTCATGCATGTCATCAAAAATTATATCGTTGAAAACTATGTTCAAATACGAATCCAACGATATGGTTTTTTTTTGACATGCACTAACATTTTGGCAGTTAAATCTTCAGTCAAATTACACGGGGGACTAATAAACCACGATGGAGGTAGTACTAGTGTAGAGGGCGGTGCTGCACGGGAATCTCACCCCGCTCATGTCGCGGCAGTAAAGCTGTCATATCACAAAACCCCACCACTCCCAGTAATAAGTGGCCTGGTAAAATAAACGGACAAGCAATCATCACACCCCTCTGTCCTTTTTGCATTTCATCTCTCTGCATTTACTTTGTCCGGTTTATCTCACACACTCGATCCCTAGCTACTACTCCTAGTATCTCTACCTACTACTCCTAGTACTCCTAGTAGTAGTACTCAAGTTGGAATTCCAATTGCATGGCACAACTTGTTAGGCAAAAAATTTGATACAGGGTGTATGAAGCGGTTTGGGAGTTTGCATGCCTTCCCGACCAGTGAGATACTCCGTACAAAGTATGATAGAGAAATAACCACAGAGAGAAGGAAGCTAAAGTAAACATTCAAACGAGCATTTTTGCATTTCTTTTGCATTGAATCGTTTCGCAAGCTTGACTAGTGTTGTTCTTCTACTTTTACAAAAACCGCATCGTAATGTTTAAACATGCATTTGCACGTGTGTGTATACATAATAGTAGTAGTACAGTCTACAAGCATATATAGAGATAGACGTGTACTGCGATATATAGTTAAGTTTGTGCTATATGCACGTACTTACAAATGCTTACGGATACACAAGGTTTCCAAACTTTTCATTTTAATTTGCTTCAAAAAAAAAACTTTTCCTTTTGCTTACTTAATTAACGACGCTAATAATTCCTGAACGTTCGGGATTTATCATTTCCGTCCCAAAACTAATGAGATCGCCTTACGACACTAAATTATTCCTAATAAAAGCCACGACGCTGGGTGGAGCGCTTGCGGCGCGCCACGAGTGCCCTCGTGCGTGGCCGTTTCCCAGCCCGGCGACACAACGCCTCTTCCTCGGCCTCGCAACTCGCGAGGTGCTGATTGGCCGCTTGCCGGCGGGCGAGCGCGATCTCACAGGTCTGGTGATCCGGCGCCAACAGGTACTCCTCCTTGCTAGAAGCGTGCACCCGGTCCACGTACCGCCAAGCATAGATGAGGTGCTTGGGCCCGACTGCACTCAGGGCTTTGGCACGGGCGTCCTCCGCCACCAACATGGCCCTCGCACGAGACTTCTGCCACAGAGCCAATTACCTGACTCTCTCAGACGCGACATAGGCCTGCCAGGCAGCATGCCTCGTGGCGCGCTTCTCTTCCTCTACCTTCTTCTCCGCCTCTCTTTTGGCGCGCTCTGTCGGAGGCAAAGTCTCCCACAAGGCGACCTCCATTTCTTTCCAAAGCTCCACCAAGCGGGGGGGCTCGGCGGGCGGTGCGACGTTCTCCTTGTAGCGGGGAGTCGACGCGTCCTCCGATGCGCGTGGTGCCGAGAGTGGGAATTTCGACGCGTCCACCTCGACGCATCACGGCGAGGAGCGAAACACCGATGTGTCATCCTCCACTGGTGGCGCCTAGGGCTTGGGAGGGGCGATGCCATGGTGGTCGACGGGTCCTTAATTGAGAGGGAGGAGGAGGAGATAAAGGCGATGAACATGATCGTTCTTCCGAATGCCGTGGGAGGCGTAGTAATTATAGCAAGCAATGCCACATCTATGTAAGATATGTTGCGTGATTAACATAATAGCTATGAAGGCATATTTTTGTTGGAGTAAATTACGGGGGAGGGGAAGGGTGGAAATATTTCTGGTCACAACGGATTGGACGAGCGCGGGGGGAGGAGAGTCATGCATGCAGATTGTTTTCACACGAGGAGGAGTGGTGGGACTGCCGGAGGGAGACGGAGAGTCAAGCATGCTGATTGTTTTCACACATGATGGAGAGGAAAAGATTTGGAGATTTGTGAAGAACGACAACATTAATTGAGTACTTTTGCAGACTACAAAAACTATTCCACCGCCTCTATCTTCATAAAGAGTAGGTGAGATTTTTGAATCGAGCCCTTTAAATAAGAAGGGAGATAGTAGTAGTACTCTAACCTTGTTGTGATGACTATATATGAGATGGCAATATCATAACGCACCTAGACGGAGGAACTAGTCTGCATCGTGCATATAAGTTTTGTCTTAAGTCAAAGTACCACTACTTTGACCGAACTTATAGAAAAATGTATCAACATTCACAATGTCAAAATAATATTTTTATATTCATTATGAAATCTAGTTTCATAAAATATATATTTGGTATTATAGATATTGATATTTTAAGTATAAATTTGGTCAAACTTTGCAAACTTTGACTTGACACAAATCTTACGCGGAGTAAAAAGGATCAGAGGGAGTATCATGCATGCGGAGTAGGCAAAAAAATTGCTCATTTATAGCTGTCCGAAGTCTCAAAGGGCGCGACCGCGCGAGGGAGGCGAAGGTCGTGGGAGGCGCGACGGTTGACGGAATTAAGTGAAAGTTAGATGCACGCGCCGGCATGGCGTGCGAACACGCAGAAGCTATACCGTCAGGCCTACGGTGTGGGTCTAGTAGACATGACATCTAGTGGGTCCCGCATAGTACTCGAGAACTCTTTGGGGGCATGCAGCCGTTTATCCACCGGGCAAGCCACCACCCTACGCCGTTCGCACGCCCTACTCGTCCCCGTCTTCTACCTTACAACAGTTCGCTCCCAGTCATCCCGTCCTTTCATATTACACCAGTTCCACTTCTCCTAACATGCCTCCAAAATCCATGGCCTCCCAAATCTCCATGATCGGCGGTGAGTACAAGGTTAGAACCATCACCGGCGATGAGTTCATCGTCATCTACACCCGTACATCCGCGACGGTGGAAGCATGCCTTGCTCGCTTCCTACACATGTTCGAAAGTTCAAAGGATGAGTGGGTCGCTGGGCTAGATGTTGAGTACACCTTAGTCCTGGAAAGGGAGAAGCTTCTAAAGGAGGCAAAGATGAAGAAGCCCACCGTGATCCAGGTTTGCATACATAACGTGTGCTTGGTCTACCACATATGCCATGCCGGCGTTAGGTGCCAGGATTTTGAGTTCTTCCTCAAGGACAAAAGAGTGAAATTTGCTACTGTAGACTTTACAAATGACTGGAGAGTCCTGGGTCGGATAGGCTTCGTTGTAGGCCAGCCCTTCAATCTCCAGAAGGAAAGCCTGGTGTCCTCCTCTCAGCCTTCAATGCTAACCCTGGCAGCAGCCATGATTGATCCTTCGTACGACGAACTGAAGAAACCTCACCCCAAGTTTCATCATGTATGGGAGTCGAAGACACTAGATGAAGATCACATCGTGTACGCAGCAACGGATGCCTACCTTTGTTTAAATATCTACAAGGGTTGGATGAAGAAGCAGAGCCCATTGTCCGGTTCAAGCAAAGAAGTGTCAGCGAAGAGGAAAAGGAAGAGGGACGAGGACGAAGCCGAGGACATGGACGAGGACTCCGAGTAAGGTGGCAGTGCTGTTGCTCATGCTGGTTCTACTGCAATGTCAAGCGGACTAGTTGCTTAGTTTTATTTCAGGGGTGTGTTATGCTGAGCCCCCAGCAGAACTATGTTAGTATGTTCTTTCTGGTTGTTTGAACTCTTTAGTACGTACTAGTATGTCTTACTACTGTTCTTCTTCTGGTTGGTACTACTACTCGTTTCTTCGTGTTCCTACTGTACTTAATACGTACTAGTAGTATAATTTGGGTCAGTTGATTTGTGAAAGAAGAAGTTCGCCGGAGCGAAGGAAGAAGACGGCAGAGAAGCTGCCTCAGTATATATATTAGGGTGGCAGGGTGCCCATGATACCTTATGAGTGTTGGGTGTGGAATGCAGTTCGCCGGAAAAAATGGATCGTGCCCGGGGTTAAAAGGATGGCGGGGGTGGGGCGGAGCATGGCGGTGGTAGGCGGTTCAGGGGAGGGCTGGGCGGTGGCGGTAGGCGGTTAGGCCTGTGGCGGGCTGGGTGGCGGCGGCAGGTGGTTAGGCCTGTGGCGGGCTGGCGGCTTGAAGGTTGAGAGAGAAGATGAACACTGCATCATTTTCGGAGGTTGAAGAAGCCCTTCTGGCCGTCCATGTTGCATCCAATGGCTCACAAGAGTCGACTGACCCAAATTGTTCCTTCAAATTGCATGATCCTCGTGGCATTGAAGGTCTCAAGGGTAGATTCCACGTCCGCACCCGGTTTGCAGGCTCGGCGCGGGCGCGACCGGCTTCCACCGCGACAGCCACCATGCGAGCCTCCTCCGCACGGGCGGAGACGACAATGACATGCTAGCTCCTCCTCGCCGGCGTGCTGGAGCACGCGCTCGTCCTCCTCCTCTTCGTAAGCTGCGGGCATAGACGCGGCTCGACCTGCTCGCGTGCTTGGTAGTGATACGTCATCGCGAGGAGGGACTGCAGACGATGTGAGGGGTTGAGATCCTCTGCAGTACCGTACGGTGCTGTAGTGCGGATGACATGTGGGGCCAGGTCCCACATGGCAGCGATAGTACTGCACCATACAGTACTCAGCGACTGTACGCATGTGCAACGGCGGCGGCATATTGACGAGTGCGCTTATGGGAGCTTGGTTATAGGGTTGGTCAAACTTAAAAGAACACCATACTAGTACACGTAATCCTATGCAAGCACGTGAAACGCGGCCGCGCCTATACACCACATTAGTTAGCACAGCATCGATATGGAATCCTGTGCAAGCGCGTGCACCGCGGTTGCGCGGTCGATCGAAAGGTGCGTCACGGTGTCGCGCTGGATGGACATCGACCGAACCTTTTTGCGTGTGTGAAAACAATCCCCGAATATTACTCTACTTTTTTTGGCTGGAAAAGTTCCTCACGCTACAACATTTCCATATATTTGTATTTAGCTTCAGTTCGTGATTATTTGGATTTTGGCATTTTAGGTGCCCCTACAAAAAAATTAATAGAGATTTTGTGTGTGTAACGGAGAGAGAACGCGTGTATGTGTCTACATGTGTGTTGTCGCGGAAGGGCAATGTGGAGACGGTGTGTGTGTGTGTGTGTGTGTGTGTGTGTGTGTGTGTGTGTGTGTGTGTGTGTGTGTGATAGTCATAGAGAGGGGAACGTGCAAATGATCATGTATGAGTGAGACATAGAGATATACCGAGATATTGTGTATACATGAGAGAACGGTTTTCTATTTGTGTTTTTTGTGTGTGCGTGAGAGAGAGAGAGAGAGAGAGAGAGAGGAGCATGCGTAACACAACAACCATCTCTCTCGATTCGACCGTCCCTCACACAATCGAATGTAACACATGCATTAACACACACATTTTGACACCCTCACCCAGCCCGTGCCGCCTCAAGGCCCCTTCATCGCTCTCTATCTCGCACACACAATCTCTTCATGAAAACCCTATTTTGCATGCATGTACCTCTCTATCACATACACACCATGTACCACGCACACACATATTTATCTCTCGCTATGTCTCTTTGCCTAGAAAACACACTCCCCATAGTCCTATCTTTGTATCCCACACACGATGTCTCTATATTGCTTAAACATTGACGCACACGATGTATCTGTCTCGCACCATTAGCCTCTCTCGCATGCTCACTATGCACACATATTCTCTCCATAGGTTTGATTTCTCTCAGTATTTGACATACACACCCCCCCCACACACACACCAGGATCCATCCCCATCCAAGGTTATATAGCGACCCCTGTCGCTTGTGCTTATATGCACCCCCACATGCTCACTATTTGGCATCGGGAAGAACGAAGGCGACGACCAGACCGCACTAGAGACCGCGAGGCCATTTGGAAGCATGATGACATGGCGACGGCTGAGTGACTCCTCCCCCCTCTCTCTCTGTCCATCCCTCCCGCACAAAATTATCAATCCCTCAACCCACAAGATTCCCCTCTATTCCATGTTCTTTTGAGCTCTCTCATCAAACCTCTTGTCTCTTCTCCTTCCACATGTACAAAATCTCGATGCACAAGCATCTCACTCCCTATATATTACATGTCTCTATCTTACTCGCAGACCTAACTTCTTCCTCTCTATACATCCCTCTCTCTCGCTCTCTCTCTCTCTCTTGCCCACATATATACAATCTTTCCCGTCCTCTGTCTCTTTCTTCCACTAGGGGTATATCCTGTGTGTTGAGCGCACGCATCTCTCTCCCGCCATTGTTCCATGTCCACAAACTCTCTACGTGTCATTCACACATTGGGATGTGTTGTGAAAATTGCTTTAGACCGGATCATGTAGAGTTATGGTTGGTTTTCTTGCATCCAACAAATTAATAACTATGAAATGCATTTAGATTTTCATTTGAGTTGGATTATGTGAGTTTGAGCATATTGTGAAGAACTATAGACCTGGTATTCATCTTGGAATTCAACAATGATTCTAAATATTGAATTGTACAAACCATTACATTTGAAGTCAATAGCTTAATATATTTATTTCACAATTACAACAAATAATTAATGGCACGACAAACTAAGAAAACAGATGTGTACTCCCTCCGTTTTTATTTAAGTCCGCGTATTAGCATTGGTCAAAGTAAAGTTTTGTAAACTCTCACAAAGTTTATAAACAAAAATATTAACATATACAATAAGAAATCAACACCATTAGATTCATTATTGAATGTACTTTCACATCATACAGATTTGTTATGGTAAATGTTTATATTTTTCCTATAAACTTGGTCAAACTTTAGGAAGTATGACTTCAGTCAAACATAATATATATGCAGAGTAAATAAAATCAGAGCGAGTACTAGTAGTACTCCTAGCTACTCAGCCCAATCACAAAACACTCCAGACGGGGAGTAGGGAGTACTAGTACAGTAGTGTTACAAATTTTCAGGTCGGCGGCAAAATCTCCCGCTTCCATCGAGATCTCCCGCGACTCAGATTCGACCAATGCAAAGTTACCGTCATACCCTTGGTCGAACAGGCCAACGGAAGCTGGTTGGTCGGGGGCTGTTTTGGTAACTTCACATTCACCCCACCCATCCAACCCCACCCCGGCACCCAGAGTACTCCTCATTACTCCTGTTTTCTATCCCCACCGCAAAATACACTTCTTCACGATACCGCAGCACCTTCCCTTCGTGCCCCTCCCCTTCTTCATCGGCGCACTTGTCCACCACATCGCATCTCCTCATCGATGACATCGTATGCCGCACTAGAGCCGGACCACCGTCGCCGTCGTACACGGAGCCGCTTCCCTGGCGCCGTCTTCCACGGTCTCGGATCTGCTTCCCGGAAGCCGACGCCAAGCGCTGCAGCACCACCGTCATCGACGATGAACTGACTCCTGTTGCTGACCATGATGCACAGACGCCGCCGGGACCTTTGTTCTCCTCCTCGATTGGTAATGTGTATATTGATTCTCTAAGCAGTACATGTGCAGTTCCGATTATGTTCATACCTACCCTTCAAATTTCCTGGTTGCTATTGTTCAGGTAAAAGTAATTGGTTATAGCTTGCATTGTCGAACAAAATATCATCTTGTAATTGTGCGTTGCTCCTGTATTGCGCCGTGCTTGGGTAGGTTCTTCATTTGTAACCAGTAGTGTCGCAAATGATGGAAAGTTTTTTAGAATAGCAGGGAGGTGACCCCCCTGTTCTATTCACTCAAAATGAAACCACAACGTAGTTCTAGCAAAGTTGAAGAGCCACATAGTAGGATATTAAAAATCACTCGTGCTAACATGGCAGATGAGTGCTTTAATGTTGCCCACAAGATGCGTGAGTATTACTATATTTTTCTTGCCATGTTGAGATTTTAAAACTACAAATGCGAACATGCGGAGGAGCAATGAAGACCAAATACGGGATGTTGGGGACATCTTCAAGGAACGTCGCAAGTTAAAGAGGAGCTGCACCGAACCTGTAAAACGAGCTTTGGTAAGTAACAACCTTTCAATTACTTTGACATTGTGAACCTGCCTAGCAGTGGTGGATGTTTTGTGTGTCCTTGATGGTCTCGTTAATGAAATCGGAGGGAGCCCCCTCTTTTGACCAATTTTTTTACTTTGACATGGTATGTGTCTGGCAGCAGTAGTGAACACAGGACCAGACTAGGCCCTGGGCAAGCCCCGAGCCGAAAGCAGCGTCAAACCACATTGTCTGCTTGGCTAGGGTTCTTGCCATGCAATCCAGCAGTGTGGCAGATTATTAAACAATAATATGCGAGACAAACAATTCCTGTACACTTGATTAGGCTCTCAATCATTTGTAGGATCTCAATTTACTCAGTGGACCGACCATGCCGTAGGATGAATCTTTTGTAATTTAGTGTTGAAGCTAGTCAGTCAAACGCGCCTAGAGACGCCCTGGAGATCATCTGGTTGCCGGTTGTTCTGCTGTAGCAACCCTTGGCTTAGTGCACCCCTCTGCTGGTTTTCTATTTCTCTTAGCCTTGTGTTCTTCGATGTATATGTCGTTGTTTCTATAGGCTGGCTCTGTTTGATATGTAATAAGCACAGTCTTAATCGTCCTAATGCTTTCCTTTTTAGCTTGATGTAGGAAGTGAGTGTTCTCACCTTGCAGTCTGTTTTTATATTACTCCTTTTGAATTCACTTCTCCTAGTCCTGTTTATCGGGCTTCTACTTAATGGATCTGGGAAGCAGTTCCTGCGAGGAGGGGATTATGGTCAACCTCGAGATCATGTTTCCAAAATGAGGCTGGATTACACACAAGGTGACATTTGCCTAATGATGCTGGATTAGACACAAGGTGCAAATTCCTAGATGATGCTGGATTACTCACAAGCCAGGTGGAGTCGTCAAGTGTTCGTGTCCTCATTGCTCTAGTAAAGGCTGAAACAAAGCGTGCAGTAGCCCTTGAGAATGTAGCTGAGTTCCTGAAGAAGCGAAAAGAGCAATCAGATGCTCTCTTCACCCAAGCCAAAGAAGAGATGGAAGAAGACAGAAAGAAGCTAGCAGAGGCAGAGCAGGCTAGGCGTCTCCTGCTATCTAAAGCTGTTGTAAATACAAATTTTCATTCATAATAGGTAGGTTCAAATGTTTATCCAGTCAGCATGCCTGTTGCGATTTCCGTGCATCTACTAAGATGTATGTAAGTCTGTGATGCCTAGATGTGGCACAAAATATATTTTTTCCAGGTCATGTAATAACAGCCATTACTTTCCGAACAATAACACACGAACCATTGGACATGGAATAGTTCACACGCAAGCCCAACATTCCAAGTTCAACTTCCACATCAAACTCATGTTCACAGATATCTGCACATTCATAGATAATGTCCACAACCATGATTCACTTCAAACTAAAAAAAATGTCAGGAGAGTTACAAATAAAGAAAATCTCTAGTTCCTACTACCAGTGCGAGCACAACAAGTCAAGACCATACATAATTAATTATTTTTTCAATATTTTTTGACTAAATGCAAATAACTTTTGGAAGCAGGTATAATTTCTAATGCCGGCCGCAGCTGGGGTCCACGATGTTTTGAGCCAAACCGGGCAACACACCGGGTATCTATGCCGGCGACGCGGTGGTCGTAGCATTCGTGGGTTCTAAGCGGCGGCGGCTCCCGTGGTCTACTATTCCTCGGTGTCGGCGGTGGCCGCGGACGTGTTGACCACCTCCGCTAGCATGCCGTGGTTCCGCCAACGTTTGTGTCGGATGGCGTGGTCCCCCGTGTCCCGGCGTGCAGCAACTGGCCACTCCTTTGCGAGCAGGCTTGGAGCGTCGAGTTGATGCACCACGGGCCAGCTTGGAGCGGCGGCTTGCTCCTTCGCTTGCTCGCCTGCAGCCTCGCCCATGGTACTAACGGCCTGGGGCAGGGAGGGAGGTGGAGCAGCGAGTTGCCTAGCTCGTTGGGGCACCCAGCCGGCTTTTACGCCGGAGAACTCGTCTTCCTGCTCACCGGATGCTATGGAGAGTGTGGAGAAAATGGTGCAAGGAGGATATGGGGAGCGGCGGTGTGGTGCGGTTCTTGCCAGGCGTCTGGCCTCGTTTAAATAGTGGGCGAACGAGAGGAGCGAACCGACGTTGTGTTCTAAAATGCCGGCCAGCTCGCGGAAGGACGTGTTGCCGGCACACACGCAGATTCAATGGAGGCAGGCGGGGTAGTCTGAAGCCGGTTGCATGCGGCGAGGAGGCGTGTTCAGCCTGGCGTGCAGTGAGTGGGGCCCTCTTGGCCGGCGCGCCGGTTCAATGCCTGCGCTATGAGAGGTCGCGTCCGTGTCAGAGCAATCACTCCCTCCGGTCCTTTTTTGTTTGGGTATAACAAAATCTCATTTTCCATTCACATTTTACAAGTAAAATTCATGGACAAACTTTGACCCAAAATACGATGGGGACTAGTAAACCAGGACGGAGGTAGTTGTTATGAATTCCATTTTCACTCCATACCTATCGTTCTAAAAACTGGTATAACACGCCATTAATAATCGGAACCCTTACCCCGCTAAAAAATTGATATTTTAAACGTGGCAACTCGATCAGTGGCGACTGGCGAGCCACCGCCTCCAGGTCGTTCACCTGTGGTCCCAACCATCAACTCCTAGGGATCAAATTATCACGCGAGCTGACTATTCATACAAAGGTGCGCTCCACCACGTACCCGGTTCCCGCGCATGCAGCAATCGTGCACCTATGGTTTATTTGTTTATGGTGCCTTTACGTAACTCTCATGTGTGCGAGACAGCGAGAGACCGACTGCGTGCGTGCGCCTCTTCTCTTCGTATATGTACTCTACCGTTTGTCTGGTGTATAACAAATTATCCAGTAATAACTAGCAATGTGCCAATGCGTTGCCACACGTTCAAAGTAGATTAATACATATTCACCGATTTGATAGAAAAGAATCTAGTTTTGAAATACGTGTATCACTAAAAATATGTTATGTTTCACTCAAAATATATTCCTTTGGCGGTTTTGATGAGATAAGGGAGGAATGTGGTTGGTTTCAAGATTCGAGAATTGGTATATTGTTGCAAAAAGCCCATGTGTGTGTGGGGTGTGTGTGTGTGTGTGAGGGAGAGAAGAGGAGGATGGAGTGCGTGTGTGACAAAGACACAAAGAGTGTGTGTGCGAGAGGTATCACCATAAAATGAGGTGATAGTGTGTGTGTGCATGATCGAGAGGGCGTGTCTCAAGAAGGGACGAAAAATCTACATAGATACAAGGAGCGCGAGAGAGACATGTACGAGATAGTGGAAGCAAGAGTGTGCGGATGTATAAACCTATCTGGAGGCTGGTCGATCAATGTTTGTGAGAGATATACGAGTCGGGGGTGCGAAAGCGAGAGTTTTGTGTGTGTGAGAGAGAGACGGTAGTCGGGAGGGGGAGTGGAAGCAGGAGTTGTGTGTGAGAGAGAGAGAGAGAGAAAGGGGGGAGAGTTTATCTGATCGGTAAACAAATGAATAATGTCAGTTTTATAACTGAGATGAAGACAGAAAGGAGACCCCAACAAACGTTGTGTGTGCGGGAGAGAGTAATTTTAGTGGTAGGAGTCATATCTAGAAAGATATAGGGTGCGTGAGAGAACCCTAGAGAGAAAGACAAAGTGAAAGACGAGTGAGAGAGTGTGTGTGGCGGTGAAAAAGAAAGCTTAGGTACCTAGTGATACTAGAGAACGATAGAGACGTGAGAGATAATGAAAACCGTGTAATGTATAATGATAGGGAGAGTGTGACACTTCTCAAGGGAGACGGCGAGAGACCATGTTTGCGAAAATAGGAGAAACATGAAGTGAGCGTGCGGGTGAGCTGGAGAAAAGAGAGTGATAGCTACATGAAGGAGCACACGAGAGAGATGGGCGTGAAAGGAGATTCAAATATTTAGTTGCGTATATATAAAATGTCAACATAAATGGGATTCAAATATTTGAATTCAAGATGATGATACATGTAATTCATACTCGAACCAAAATTGATCTATCAAACATGCATACTCATATGAATTCACGCGCATCTATGTTATTTAATATCTAGATATTACTGATCCATACATTTGAGTAGAACATAATTTGGTTTAAAAATTTTGAATTCAACCTTATGATTTTGAGATCATTGTATTTTTAAATCATATTATATATATAAAGGAAAAGAATTCTTTGTTGTGCTTTTGAAAGTATATAGAAAAATGATGTATATAGAATTTTATTCGAATCAAAAATGGATCCTGCCCGAAAAAAAAGAATACAAAATGGATTGGAATTGAGTTGGCACGGTAAACGTGCAAGCTTTTTCTCAAAAATTTGAACAAAGCGGCGAAACTCGCAGTAACCGCCTGAAACCAAATTATGGGAGATGAAAATTACTGCCTGTCGCTGACATGCAACACATGTCGACTCGATTTCAATAGGTCTTGATAGGGGCAGGTTTGTAATTTCACTCAAACATGGCATAACCACCTCTCACCTAGATTCATACACGGTGGGCGCCAAAACAAACTCTCCTCGGCCGAAATCTCCGTCGATAAATATTCGGTGTATGCGAGATTACCGTCCTATCCCCAACAGCCCAATATTCCTGTGATGTCTGAAATTTTAAATGGGGGATAAGTTGGTAACCTTCCCCGCATTTGAGACAAGCGCGTCCCAAAGACATGGTTCCCCCTACCTCTCTCCCTCCATTTCCCCTACTCCGTGGGCGCCAAAACACCCTCTCCACCCCAGCCTCCTCCATCCGCTACCCCATCCACCGCCGTCCTCCTCCACCATGCCGGAGCTGATACCTCGACGCCGTCGTCCATTACAAGAGATCAACCTCTCTCATCCACGGCTTCGGACCAGGATCCTTGCATCCCGTCCTCTCGCGCTTCATCCCCGCCGTCGTCCACCTTGCCGGTGCCGCTCCTACGACCGTCTCGTCCACCGCGCCGGTATATTTCCCCTGCCGCCACCATCTACCCTCCTAGATCTGCTTCCACGCCACCGACAGCCATCGCTGCCGCAGCACCGTCATATTCTCCGCAGATGCATACACGGAGCTGCACCAGAGGCGGTACTCTTTCATACCTGCTCAACTTATTAATCGCAGCAAGAAAATAGATCGCCACTGCTTTACTGTGATTTCTTGTCCATCACTTAGGATCTTACTTGTTAGTTGAAAGCAAACATTGGTTGCGAAGTTGCCTTTGTCCGGTTTGCACATTCAGATCCGCCATGGCATGCTCAACACTATACTCGCAATGCTTATGGTTTCCCCTTTTATTTTCCACACTAGTTAAATGACAGTAGACTAAATTTCAAAATTGGGTCAGTCGATTTTTGAGAGTTCGCCGGAGGGAAGGAAGGGGCTCGGGTGGGGACGGTGGTTGTGGGGGCGGTGGTCTGGCGGTGGTGGGACCTCGCCAAACGAAAAAAACTCAATGCAGGTGGGGGCGGGGTGGGGGTGGGGGTGGCGGAGGAGCACAGGCGGTGGGGGGCGGTTCAGGGGAGGGTGGGGGGTCGGGGCCAGTGGTTCGGCCGGCGGCCCGTGCGGTGTTCTGTAGGGGAAGAATCAGAGATGAGGAAGAAGAAGGGTTAGGAGACGTAGGATCTTCATCCAACCGCCTGAAATGGTCGACTGACCCAAATGACGAAAGTCACGCGACTTGCATGCAGGCATTCCTTTATATTCAGTACCATCATCATAGCTGCTTAGCACTGCTCCTCAATCCATCAAGCTAAACAACGTGCCACTCATAATGCAAAACTTGTTGCTCAAATACGAATATGATATGATGCTGATATTACTAAAATAGATAACGTTTAATTGGTCAGCTAATGTTCCTACTTTACTTTCAAAAAGCATGTGCACCACATATAGAGAGATAGCAGGGAGTTGCATTCTTAATGCGCTCTGGTTCATCATGTGTGGGCACTGCGCAACGAACATTTTATTATCCCAAATCTGCTTGCTCTTCTTTAGCATGTTCCTCTTCTATTCTTCTTTAATAAGTACTCTCTCCGTTCCTAAATACAAGTCTTTGTATAGATTCCACCATGGACTACGTATGGAGCAAAATGAGTGAATCTACACTCTAAAATGTATCTGTATACATTTGTATGTGATCCATAGTGGAAATCTCTACAAAGACTTATATTTTGGAATGGAGGGAGTATAATAGTAGTATAGTATGTTCCTTATAGTGAAGAGGAGCAGGGACATTTGCAGTGTACAGGTCTATTCGGTCGGTTGTGATGGACACTTTCTACTCTTAGGGCCTCTTTGATTCGTAGGATTTTGTAAACATAGGAATAGGAATTGTATTGGCCTGCCCACTTGAATCCTATAAGATTAGCAAGGAAATGCGGGGAGCTGTGTCACCTTTGAGAGTTACACTGATATTAACAGTACCGCACCTTCAGTTGAAGAGAGCTGGTATCCGAAGCCTTTCTAGCCGTACCGGCAATAGTAGCCCATATTTTCCAGCAAGTTCCACTTTGCTGATTTTACTTGTGATGCTTACGGTTTTCCCGTTATATCTACGCTATGATCTGTGTAGCTGCTTTGTGTCGCACTAGCAGCAGTCCACTCTTGAAGCTAAACAACACACCAATCATAAGTCCAAAGCTTACTTCTTCAAATATGAATTGTGATATGATACTGATATTAGTTAACAGACACACATTTAATTGGTCAGCTAATGCTCCCACTTGATTTTTCAAATGCATGTGGCCACATATAGAGAGACAGCATGGAATTGCATTTCTTTGGGCACCGTGATTCATCATGAGTGGGCAACCAACATTGTATGGAAAGAAGCGAAATCTCAAAAATATGCTTCCTCTTTTGTTCTTTAACATGTTCCTCTTTTGTTATTATGTATTTAGTACGTACAGGATGTTCCTTGTCAGGAAGGGGAGCAGGGACATCTGCAGTCAACAGCTGTAGAGCTGGCCTGTACGTGATCGATAGGCTTTCAATTAGTAGCGGCAATACAACACCGTATTTTCCAGCCAGTTCCACTTTCCTGATTTATATATGCTGGTTATGGTGTACCCCTTTTATGTACACTACCATCTGCCTAGTTGTTGTGTGCTCTTGTTATCATGGTTTGGCAATAAACTCTCTATACAGTATATTATGAACCTATCATCTGCCAACTATCCTTACTTCTGGAGCCTATTTTTTTGTGTACTTGTGCCAGATTATATTAATGCACGCACCATATTACAGCACACATGGGCTCTCTCATCAGAGTCCAGTGATAGCACACAAGGGTTTACAGGGAGCCCCTATATTAGAATATCCTCTGCATTACAAAGATAATCTCACTACTATTTATGTTTTCATGCTTCTCAGATATTGTACGTAATCACAATGAATATGAGAATGCGCGCATCAGAAGAATATTGTGCAACACTGCAATTACTAACAAAATTGGCACCAAGGCATTGAGTTCCATTCTGGATGCAATGAAACTCATACGCTCCCCACCTGTAGATTCCTGTTCAGAATATGATCCTAATGACTATTCTGACCTCGAGGAGTTGAAGGCAGATGGCCTATCCTGTTCACCCATCAAGGTGCCTGTTCTAATTTGGCAAGGTTTTATTGATTGTGCGTATCTTGCATAAGGTGTCTTGCATTGCTTCTACTTTGTTGCACCGCCATCTGCTTAGTTTACTCATCATATATGTCATGATGCCATGCCCATCCATTATCAATACATATTCCATCTGTCATCATACCATGTTTTTTCACTCAAATGCTGTTCTTGTGCATCACACATCAAAAGGAAGAGGGTGATTGCCGAACCTAAAGGAGCACCAGCAAAGTCCTTGAAAAATGTGGTGGTGCCAGAGAAGTCAGATAGCACCCCACTTATATTGGCTCTACAACCAGTGACAAAACGTAGGACCAACTCCAGCAGACTGTACCCATACTTCACTGGCCACACCACTAGCCCCACCACACATGACCTGCACTTCAGCAAAAGGTATGCCGATTTCAGTTGCCATAGCACCAGCCGTACCACAGAAAAATCCCACTCCAGCAAAAAGTACAGCAAGTCCACCGGCCGAAGACCTATCCCAACTACAGAGACGGCCAATTCCTACAGATTGGAACCCCATTCCAGTTATTCCCAGTTTAAAAGACAATGCTTTCAATGTTGTTAGGGACTACGTGCATATATTCCCATCATGGGAAGATTATAGTGAAGACAAACACCATTTTCACATCTTCCTGTCCCACTTACGTGTAAGTGCTATTATTCATGGTGATTATTTTCCTGTTTTCTGCTGATTGAACACATCAATGATTTACATTACAATGTTGTAAGTAGGCGAGGGTCAATCTGGATAGTCATGACAAGCAAAGCTTGCTTGTGCTTTTCAAGGAAGCATTGCAGCAGTATCGGTGTTACCTGAGGAAAACACACTTTGATGGCAAGTCTATAAACAAATTTCCGGTGAAGTCTCCTGTGCTAAATTTAGAAGACATTGAATGGAAAAACCTTGTTATGCACTGGTCTCGTTCTCAGGATGAGGTACTGTTTATGATATCACATGACAATTTGAACTTCTACTTTTCCGCATGTGCCTTACGGATCTCTTTTGCAGGAAATCTGCTCGAAGAAGAATTCCGGTTTGAAAAGGACGACAAGATATCGCAAATATGTTGCCCATTGCTTTGCTCTTGTTAGTACCTGTTGTCCTATATCACTGTACTTGCATTAATACCTGGTTCATTATGTGACAGCAGTATGCATGATAGCTTGCTTATCAATTGTTTGCTCCAAATTATCAGATCTGTATTAATGGTTACATTAATGTAGAATATACCCAATGCCAATGAAAAAGTTTAGCTCTGCATTGTTCTTATAAGTACCTACTGTCCTTTATCAGTGTACTTATATTGACAGCTAGTTGTTCATGTACCATCACTCTGCAGCTTATTTTCCTTTGCCCTCCATTTTCTAAACATCAGATCTATATTTACTCTTACCATAAGGTTGGATAAAACCAATGGTACTGAAGAAGTTTAGGTCTGCATTGCTCTTGGCTGTACCTTTTGCCTGTATCGCTGTACTTACATTTATAGCTACTTGGTTATGTAGCATCACTCTTCATCTTATCTTAAATATTCTCCATTTTTTCTTATATTATCACATCTATATTTACTCTTAACAAAATGTAGAATAAAGGCAATGCTTATGAAGAAGATTCTGTGGTAAACTTCTTGAATTACCCCCCCATCAGCATGGACAAAGGCTTTATGGAGCCGGTCTTCACCACTAATGTAAGTTTGTCCTTCTCATGCCTTCAAACTTTGTTGTGTATATTTGGTTAGGCATGACTGCAACAGCTGTTTATTTTTGGTGTTTGCATCAAATTGCATGTTTAAAGGTTATTATGAAGTTCATAAACAAAAGTTTGTCCTTCTCAATTTAAGTTTTCAGTTGTACAACCAAGTTCCTTCTTCATACCATGTAAATCAAACTATATAGAGCAAGTGATCTTCTTTTGCACTGCATGTATGCTTCTGTTCTTGATCCGTAATCCAGTGGTGTGGTGAAACTACCCACTACAGCACAATGTTATATTCTGCATTGTCTTAACTATGAACAATGTCATATCATTCTACTATTATTTAAACCGTCTCTTTATTTACCAATTTTAAATGGGATAAATTGACAGCACACTAACCATTGATACTTATGAGTTCTTGATATGTAATCCAGTGGTGTCGTGAAGCTGCCAACTCCTTCACAATGTCATTTCCTGCCATGTCTTAACCTGAACAATACCATATTGTGTTAATGCTATTTTAAACTGTGTCTCTTTATTCGCCAATAAGAAATGTGATGAATTGTCAGCACTGATACTTATATGTGCAAAACCTGTCATCTGTCTGCTTGTTTCTCTTTCAGAGTGAGGAGGATATAAGCGTCAAACAAGCGCAGTCTCATCAGCTTGCTCAGCTGCTTGCGCTGCAGCTCCCGGGCAGGGCTAACCTTTCTTGAACTCTATTGAAGAGCTGTCGGTTTTGTATATTATTTTGTCGGCGTGTTTATTTGCACTGGTGGTGATCTTTGATGCGCAGTGTATGTAATCTGCTATCTGCTTGTGCTTTATCATCATAGTGGCGAACTTTGATGCCCAGTGGATGTAATATGTCGTAATTTCTTTATTGTATAGTCTAGGTTTTTTCTTATTCATGATGCTGCAGTTATTTTACTGTATATATATCTTGTCTTCGCTCCATGAAAAGTAAACCGGCCAAACCATAAAATTACGGTACATAATCGGGCCGTCATGCAAATCACTATATATGGGCCGCATCATAGGCCCAGTCATCTTGGTCCGTTAACATGCCAAAATGTAAACTTGCCCACTAGTAGTTTCGGGCTTTTAATAGGCCGAGTAAACCGCCGGCCCTATTTTGGCAAGAAAATTCAATGGGCTTTTAGTAGGCTGAAAAGTAGGTTGGGCCTGAAACGTGCCGAACAGCTCACGGGCCAATAGCAGGCCGAAATAGACCCCGGCCCATGATTGTGCCAATCACATCACGGGCCGTTAATAGGCCAAAATTGTCTCGGTCCTTGTTTGGCCCAATTAGATTATCGGCTGTGAGCAGGTCGGATGCAAAGCGGGCCATAATTAGGCCCAACTATATGACGGGCGTTTAACAGGCTGAAATAAATATAGGGCCGAAATGTTAAACGGGCCTTTAACGGGCCGAAACTAATATCAGGCCGTACTATCAAATGGGCCTTTAGCAAACAGAAATCCTACCCGAGCCTCAAGTGGATCCAAAAGCACAGTGTCCAGTTGACGGGCTGAATCTGATATGGGCCATAATTTAGCCCAAAGAATGAAAGGCTCTTAAAGGGCCAACTCTGATATGGGCCGTAATATGGCCTAGAACGTGGTAGGCTATTAACGGGCCGGATCTCATATGGGCCCTTATTAGGCCCAGAACATGGCAGGCTGTTAATAGACCGGATCAAATATGGGCTGGCATTTGGCCCAAAACATGGCAGCCTATTAACGGACCGGCCCACTAGTGTCTTCAAAATCTTATGGGCCTTTAGCTGGGCTGGCCCATTATGGTCTGCAAAATCTTATGGGCCTTTAGCTGGGCCGGCCCATTATGGTCTGCAAAATCTTGTGGGCCTTTAGCTGGGCCGGCCCATTTAATCTTTATGGGCCACTTTTGGGCCGGTCCACGTGTCAACATATCATAGGCGCATCTCGCCCATTGGATGAGTGACATCTGTGCCAACGCGGAGCTGACACGTGGTTCCGTCGGCCAATGAGAATTTTACACGTGGAAAATCGCCATTGGTCGTGGCTGTTAGCGGGTTATCGGATCCAAAACCGGACCCGATAGCTTAACGGCGACCCGTTACGGTGGATGCCACATGTCGGTTACCCTTGACGAAAGCACTTCCATGACGCAACATTTCTCATCATGGAAGTGGACTTCTGTGATGATAATTTTGGTATTTTCATGGAACACTTCTACGACAACACAGGTATGACTATCTTGATTCTATCATAAAATCATCATGGATGTACATGCATGACAGAAAACATGACCTACTATGACAAACACGTATCATCACGGAAGTGTATTTTTTTGTAGTGACAGCATGGCATACATTATAGAACCTATGGCTGAGGCATAGGGAATGCCTTTCATTCTCTCTCTATCTTCTGCCGTGGTCGGACTTTGAGTCTGACTCAATTTCACACCTTGCAACGCTGGCAAGAACCCTTTCTTTGACTGGTCCATTTTGAACTTCTTCAGAACTTTGTCAAGGTATGTGCTTTATGGAAGTCCTATTAAGCGTCTTGATCTATCCCTATAGATCTTGATGCCCAATATGTAAACAGCTTCACCGAGGTCTTTCATTGAAAAATTCTTATTCAAATATCCTTTTATGCTATCCAGAAATTCTATATCATTTCCAATCAGCAATATGTCATCCACATATCAAAAATGCTACAGAGCTCCCACTCACTTTCTTGTAAATACAGGCTTCACCATAAGTCTGTATAAAACCAAATGCTTTGATCACCTCATCAAAGCGTTTATTCCAACTCCGAGATGCTTGTACCAGTCCATAGATGGATCGCTGGAGCTTGCACACTTTGTTAGCATCCTTAGGATCGACAAAACCTTCTGGTTGCATCATATACAACTCTTCTTTAAGGAAGCCGTTAAGGAATGCAATTTTAACGTCCATTTGCTAGATTTCATAATCATAAAATGCGGCAATTGCTAACATGATTCTGACAGACTTAAGCATCGCTACGGGTGAGAAAGTCTCATCATAGACAACCCCTTGAACTTGTCGAAAACCTTTTGGGACAAGTCGAGCTTTGTAGACAATGATATTACCATTAGTGTCCGTCTTCCTCTTGAAGAACCATTAATTTTCAATGGCTTGCCGATCATCAGGCAAGTCCACCAAAGTCCACACTTTGTTCTCATACATGGATCCTATCTCAGATTTCATGGCCTCGAGCCATTTGTTGGAATCTGGGCTCATCATAGCTTCTTCATAGTTCGCAGGTTCGCCATTGTCTAACAACACGACTTCCAGGACAGGATTACCGTACCACTCTGGTGCGGTACGTGTTCTGGTCGACCTATGAAGTTCAGTAGTAACTTGATCCAAAGTTTCATGATCATCATCATTAGCTTCTTCTCTAGTTGGTGTAGGCATCACGGGAACGGTTTTCTTTGATGTACTATTTTCCAATTCGAGAGAAGGTACAACTACCTCATCAAGTTCTAGTTTCCTCCCACTCACTTCTTTCAAGAGAAACTCCTTCTCTAGAAATGACCCATTCTTAGCAACAAAGATTTTGCCTTCGGATCTGTGGTAGAAGGTATACCCAATAGTTTCTTTAGGGTATCCTATGAAGACGCACTTCTCCGCTTTGGGTTTGAGCTTATCAGGCTGAAGCCTTTTAACATAAGCGTTGCATCCCCAAACTTTAAGAAACGACAACTTAGGTTTTTTGCCAAACCATAGTTCATATGGTGTCATCTCAACGGATTTAGATGGTGTCCTATTTAACGTGAATGCAGTTGTCTCTAATGCATAACCCCAAAATGATTAAGGCAAATCGGTAAGAGACATCATAGAACGCACCATATCTAATAAAGTATGGTTATGACGTTCGGACACACCATTACGCTGTGGAGTTCCAGGTGGCGTGAGTTGTGAAATAATTCCACATTGTTTTAAATGAAGGCCAAACTCGTAACTCAATTATTCACCTCCGTGATCAGATCGTAGAAATTTTATTTTCTTGTTACGATGATTCTCCACTTCATTCTGAAATTCTTTGAACTTTCAAATGTTTCAGACTTGTGTTCCATTAAGTAGATATACACATACCTACTCAAATCATCTGTGAAGGTTAGAAAATAATGATACCCACCGCGTGCTTCAACACTCATCGGACCGCATACATCGGTATGTATTATTTCCAATAAGTCATTAGCTCGCTCCATCGTTCGGGAGAACAGAGTTTTAGTCATCTTACCCATGAGGAATGGTTCGCAAGTATCAAATGATTCATAATCAAGTGATTCCAAAAGTCCATCTGCATGGAGTTTCTTCATGCGCTTTACACCAATATGACCTAAACGGTAGTGCTACAAGTATGTTGCACTATCATTACCAACTTTGCATCTTTTGGCATCAATATTATGAATATGTGTATCACTACGATCGAGATTCAACAAGAGTAGACCATTCACTAAGGGTGCATGACCATAAAAGATGTGAAAGTCACTACTGCAGGATGCTGCTAATGCAACACTACGATCAGAGACCCTTTGACGAAACTGTGTGCGATGCATTAATCACAAATGGTGATGTAAAAAAACCATCAAAAAAGATGCAAAACGATTGCGATGAATGATACATCAAACATGGTTCCGATTTTAGTTGCGTGTGCGATGAGGGGCATACGGTTGATCCATACAAACTATTTGCGATGAGACAGAACAACAGAAACGGGCCGCCAAATCAAGGTGTGTGCGATATACGGCATACAGTTTGCTCCGATGAACCGTTTGCGATGATCGAGGTGAACACAAACGATTCAGCGTAACAAGATGTGTGTGATACCCGGCAAACAGTTCGGTACTCAGAATTTTGTGCGATCATTATAAACAGCCCATACGGTCTTTTTTTTTTGAATTGTGTGCTCGTCAGGGCACACAGTTCAACAAACCAACCTGTGGGCGATAATGTAGAAGATCTCTGTCGAATACGTATTACTAACCGTCTGCGATGAGATTGACAGGATAAACAGAGATAACAAATTAATATGTGTGAACGGAAACAGAGATATATACAGTCTGCTTAATTTAGTCCTTGTTGTTGTTGTTGTTGGATGACCCCGTGACATCGTCTTGGCGAGGACGCTTCTTGCCGCTGACCGTTGGCTTTTCATCGCCGCCGCCGTCGTCATCATCGTTGATGTCGTCGTCCTCCTCCTCGTTCGACCGTTCCTCCTCATCATCATCGTCGTCCTCTTCTTCATCCTCCGACGGCTCCTCGTCCGTCTGGTTGTCGTCTGACGACTCCGGAGGTGGCGGCCCTTCCATGATCCGGATATAATCGAGGTCTGGGCTCGACGTCGGACTCATGGAAGATAATAGGGATGATTCTGATGTTGACCTATCATCGGGTGCCAGACTGCTGGCCGAACTATCGTCCTCACTGTTGCTCGACATGGCTGCGGTCGTATAAAAACTGTGAGAAAGTGAGATTGCAGAGTGTGTGCAAGTGTGTAGCGTGGCCTGCCGGGGACGATGAAGATGGTGGACACTTAAGCGGGGTATGCAGAGAAGAGGAAATGCCAATTGAAGCGGGGGTTGACGTATTATCTAACCGCTGATATAATCAACCACAATTATTTGTACCCAGTCGCTCCAAATTCCCGGGGTTGTGCAGTTCTCAATGTGATAATTAATTATGCACACGCGTTGGAGCATCCAAATATGAAACACACATTTTTCGTAGTACTTCTACTCCCTCCGTACAGGCTACCTAGGTGGAGGAAAAACGAGATAACTTGATGATTACTATTTGGTAATCAATACCATTGCATGCATGTTATGCTAAGTAGTCTGAAGTCATTGAATGCATACTATCCACAGGACTCCTATTGGCTGATTTCTTTTTTCAGGACAAAAACAAGGAATGAGTTTTGGGATTATGCACCGGTACCGGTACGAACGGAGTAGGACAGTTGGCAAGCAATACATTGAGCTCTTCTTATTGATGAAGCCAGTAATAATCAAACTACAAAGGAAAATAAAAAAAGACAAAGGAAAATATCTGCATGAATCTTCGTGTAACATCAATAATCATTGCAAACAGCGCATAGAACATGGCTAATGCGACAACCACAACTACACATGCTAGTTCCTTCTTGTCTCTTGCTTTCATTTGTTGCCTGTGATTGATTCTTTCTTGCTTCATCGTACTGATTGTACATTCCAGATCAGCCAGTTTCTTCTTCAGCTTTACGTTATTGTCGGTGTACTAAATATTGGGCCTTTAGTACCCCATACTTGTGCACGGGCAGTTGTAGCCATACCTGCGGCAAGGCTTGTCGGGGGAACAGCTGAAGATCGATCCAAGGTTATCAAGAGACATCCATACCAAGGATCAGAAGATAAGGAGGACTGAAGACCAAGGGCTCGGCTCCCGGCAAGATCTTGCCGGGGTAGCCCGCCAAGCCCGGCAAGATTCGCACCCGACAAGGTTTCGCCACTGTGCCACCGCTCCAGCGCAGCGACCGGCCTGGCATTCTGGCCCCACCTCTGGATGCGTGGCAAGGCACTAGTGGAGGTGAGCTTAAGCGGTGCTGATGGGATGGCCCCTTTTTCCATCCCCAAGAAAGTAGGGACACCTAAACGGACACCTCACGGTGCATTAAATGCATTTGTCCTAAACCGTCAGTGGTTAGGTATGATAACCATGTAGCTACTTTACACCTCGCAGATGAGCAGTTCGCCACTGTGGTGACCCCTTTGATCGTATAAAAGGATGCCCAAGGCAACTGCTACGGAGGAGGACGACTCTCAGCCCATTCTGCATGCATAGATGCTGCTTGAACTTACTGCTTATCGCAAGCACTCCAAGAACTGGGACAAATCACTGATAATAAACTAAAGCAGGAGTAGGGTTTTACGCTGATCAGCGGCCCGAACCTGGGTAAAAATCCCCTCACATTGGTCTTCGGTTCTGCTCTTTGTGCACACCTCTTTCCCTGCAGAACCGTAAAGGGGTCCCTCGGATCCCATAGGTGTCGTACGCCAACATCTTTGGCGCGCCAGGTAGGGGGATCGAGGTTGCGCGAACCTGATCTGGTGATCAGCGCGTCAGTTTCTTCATCATTTTTGTCACCATGCCGCCCAAGAAGAAGGGTGCGGCATCGGTTGTTCCGTCTACGTTTGTCTTGCCCGCGCCTACTCGGATGGGTGACGGCGTGGATGCGGGAGGTGGAGGTTTAGAGCCTACACGGCGTTCTGGTGATCCGAGCCAGGCGAGCGGTGTCGGCAACCCGCACGCCACTAGATCCAGGGACAGAGCCGTGCTGCCTACAGGCGGCACAGCGAACTCCGGAGATCGGAGGACGCCTTCTAGGGCTCCCGCGCTGGCGCAAGCATCGCGACCTTCCCAGGTCGCACGCGACGAGCAGCGCCGTGGCGCTGGTGGTTCTGAATGTCCCCATGGAAACACTTCTGCGCATAGATCCCAAGGTGCACAGGCCCAGCATGCATGCCAAACCGCCGGTGAGGGTGGCGCGCGGTCGCGTGGTCGTGGCGATGCTCCTTCTAACACTGTTAGGAGTCAGAGCCCCTCACGTACCTCGCACCTGTCGCCGCCGCCTACACCAGCAGAAGCTTTGGCATGTGCGTAGCTGCTCCTTGATTTTCCTCCTGCTCCGAAGAAGATGGAGGAGTGGCGATCTACTATCCAGAGCCTCGTCGGCTTCATCAACAATGATAGGCCGTAGCAAGCGGGGCCCTCGCGGCAGCGGTCTATCGTTCCGGCGCGAGCCGATGGTGAGAATACCGGAGGCGGTGTGACCACGGTGCACTCCCCTCCACGACAGCAGCAGCGGTCGTCAACCCGGCGGACCAACGGCCGTGATGATGATTCCACGGCGTCGTCCGATCCGCGGATGCACCGCGATCAGCGTCAAGTTCTCCAGGAACGAAGGAAAGAAGACGCTCGAACTAGCATCGAGCGATGACGGGAGGCGCGTCATCAGTCCGATAAACGTGCAGGGCCTACTGTCGACAAGCCTGCGCCAGGGGACGCAGGCGACTTGCCCTATGAGGTAGGTTGTCCAGCGTTTACCCGTGAGCTGTGGCGAGTCCAGTGGCCCAACTCCCGAACATTCAAACCAGAGGTCCCGGAGAAATATGATGGCAAGACTCACCCCTCGGAGTTCCTAAGCATCTACACCATTGCGGTGCAGGCTGCCGGAGGCCGAGATGACAAGATACTTGCCAACTACTTCCTGTTGGTGCTCAAACCCAACGTCAGGTCGTGGTTGATGCATCTGCCGGAGAATTCCATTTCTTCCTGGTCAGATCTGTGCCATCAGTTTGTTGGCGCCTTTGTTGGAGGCCACCAAGCTCCTGGCCAAGAAAGTGATTTGCATCTCCTCCCTCAAAGGGAGGGTGAGCCCCTGCGCAAGTTTATCCAGAGGTTTAGCCAAGTGCAGTACAATATTCCAGACGTTCATCCTGCCGCTGTTGTTAGCACGTTTCATCAGAACATGCGTAACCGCAAGATGCGCGAAGAGCTGGCGATGAACAAGGTCAGGAGTAATCCCGAGCTTTATGCTTTGGCGGACAAGTGCGCTCGAGCTGAAGAAGGGAGGAAACTCCCCGGCAAGAATGTTGGCGTAGGGGGTGAATCTGAAGATGAAGATGTTGCCACCCCGTCGAAGAAAGGCCGGCGGCGGAACAAGAAGCGCAAAGGCAAGGCCGTGCTTGCTGTCGAGGAATCCGGCAACCCCGACACCGCCAAGAAGGCCAAGGTTGACGACCCCGGCAAGGAAGTTCCCGGGTGCGCTTCCTGTCAGGCCTTGGCGGCTGCCGACAAGCCGGAAGGCTCCGGCAAACAGTATTGCAAGATCCATTGTACCAAGGGCCACGATCTCCAAAACTGCCGACAGGTTGAGCAACTCGTCGAGAAGTAGAGAGCTGAGTACGAAAGACGAGATAAGGAGAAGGCCCAGGATGGTGCTGAGGGATCCGGCAAGAAGCATGGTGGTCGAGGAGGCTGCCGCGGCAAGGCTAAGCAACAAAAGGAGAGACCCGCCCGAGGCCGCGACAAGGACGAGGGAGGCGATGATGATGATGAAGATGACGAATCCAGCGAACACGAGTTTCAGAAAGCCACAGAGGCCATGTGTATTGACGGGGGTGCCTCGTTGCATTCTTCTCACCGCCGACTTAAACAGTGGGTGCGTGAGGTTAATGCGACGGAGCCGTCGCTTGATGCATGGAAACCTCTAAAGTGGTCCCACACGCCCATCATTTTTGACGCCGAGGATCACCCTGATCGCACAACTGCGGTCGGGTGCTTGCCTTTGTTGGTCTCACCAACAATCTGCAACCTCAAGGTGACAAAAATGTTGGTTGACGGTGGGGCCGGGCTGAACTTAATCTCGCCGGACGTGCTCAAGAAGCTGCAAATTCCTGATGAAGATCTCGAGGAAACGGGCACGTTCCAAGGGATCAATCCGGGAAGGACCCAGCCAAAAGGCAAGATTATGCTACCGGTAACATTTGGTAGCGAGCTTAATTACAGGACAGAGAAGGTGGTGTTCGATGTAGCCAAGATCCCCATGTCATACAACGGGATCCTTGGCCGCCCAGCGCTGGCCAAGTTCATGGCGGCATCACACTATGCGTACAATGTGTTGAAGATACTCGGGCTGATTGGTGTCATCACTGTTCACTCTGACAAGAAGGATGCACTAATCTGCACTGACTAACTCTACCGGGAGGTAGCTCAGCACCTGCCGTCAAGGCATCTGCTCCTGCCGCTGGAACTCCTGGAGGGAAGGAGAAGAATACCGGCAAGATCTCAGGCGCAAACTCCGGCAAGCGCACCTCTTCGAGGTGCTGTGCTTCCGTTGAGGACGCACCAGAGAGTTCCACCGGCAAGAACAAGATGTCCAAGGCTGCTCCACCAGAGACCAAGAAGGTGCCCGTCAAGGAGGATGGAACGGGAGGAACTTTCACCATAAGTTCCACCCTAGATGACAAATAGGAAAGTGCGCTCGTTGCTTTCCTGCGGGCGAATGTCGATGTGTTTGCATGGCAACCATCTGTCATCCCCGGTGTTCCCAGGAAAGTAATTGAGCACCACCTTGCTGTCTGTCCTCATGCGCGGCCCGTCAAGAAGAGGGTGAGGAAGCAAGCCTTGGAGCGGCAAGAATTCATTGCCGAAGAAATCAGGAAGTTGGAAGCGGCAGGTTTGGTCAGAGGGGTGCTTCACCCAACGTGGCTAGCCAATCCGGTTGTAGTGCGCAAGGCGAATGGGAAATGGAGGCTGTGTATTGATTATACAGACATCAATAAAGCCTGTCCAAAAGATCATTTCCCCTTGCCGCGCATCGACCAGATTGTGGACTCCACCGCTTGTTGTGACCTACTGTCGTTCCTTGATGCCTATTCGGGATATCATCAGATCTTCATGGCAAAAGAAGATGAAGAAAAGACCGCATTTATCACCCCATGTGGTACGTATTGTTTTATATGAATGCCTTTCGGGTTGAAAAGTGCTGGTTCTACATTTGCGAGAGCGGTCCAAATCGGTTTTGAGCCTCAGCTACATAGAAATATGGAAGCATACATGGATGATATAGTGGTCAAAACCAAGGATAAGTCGACGCTCATACAAGACCTAGAAGAAACATTTACAAATCTGCGCAAGATCAATTTAAAGCTCAATCCTGAGAAGTGTGTGTTTGGCGTTCCTTCCGGCAAGCTTCTCGGGTTCTTTGTATCTCAGCGTGGGATCGAAGCGAACCCCGACAAGATCAAAGCCATTGAGCAGATTTAAGCGCCAAGACGCGTCAAGGATGTACGTCACCTTGCTGGCTGCGTTGCTGCCTTAAGCAGATTTATCTCCAAATCTGATGAGCGCGCCCTGCCCTTTTTCAAAATTTTGAAGAAGGCAGGTCCAATGAGATGGACTCCGAAAGCGGAGGCAGCGCTGCAAGATTTGAAGAGGTACCTCTCCTCTCTGCCGACGCTAGTCGCGCCTAAGCCACAAGAGCCGTTGCTGTTGTATCTAGCAGCAACAAATCAAGTGGTTAGTGCTGCGTTAGTGGCGCAGAGAGAAGTTGACGAGGAGGCAACGGCAGCGGCAGGACCGTCAAGTGACGCGCCGGGATCTTCCCCGGCAAGGTCTGGTGCCGATAAGACAGGATCTGCGCAGTCAGAGGAATTAGTACAAAAGAAGAAAATGGTGCAGCGTCCAGTTTATTTTGTCAGTTCCCTTTTACAGGGAGCTAGGTCAAGATACTCTGGTGTGCAAAAATTGCTCTTCGGCCTTCTCATGGCCTCGAGGAAGAGCCGCCATTATTTCCAAGTGCATGAGATTACTGTCGTCACTCGCTTCCCGTTGCAATGGATTTTGCAAAATCCAGAGGCAACCGGTAGGATTGTAGAGTGGGCGTTGGAGTTGTCGAGCTTTGGTCTCAAGTTTGAAAGTACTTCAACAATTCAGAGCAGAGCCTTGGCAGAGTTCATTGCGGAATGGACCCCAACGCCAGACGAGGAGATTCAAGAAACGACTCTTCCCGGCAAGGAAACAGATCAAGAATGGGTTATGTACTTTGACGGTGCTTTTACGCTGCAAGGCGCCGGTGCTGGCGTGCTGCTTGTCGCACCCACCGGAGAGCACCTCAAGTATGTAATGCAGATGCATTTTCCTCAGGAGAGCTCGACAAACAACACTGCGGAGTACGAGGGCCTGCTTGCCGGTCTCAGGATCGCGGCGGACCTCGGTATCAAGAAACTCATCATCAGAGGCGATTCGCAGCTTGTTGTTAGGCAAGTCAACAAAGATTATCAAAGTCCATTGATGCAACCTTATGTGGATGAAGTGAGAAAAATGGAAGAGCGCTTTGACGGTCTGCATACGAAGCACATTCCTCGTGCTGAAAATAGTATTGCCGATGACCTGTCAAAGCGCGCTGCCCTTAAGTTACCTGTGGAACCAGGAACTTTTGTGCTCCATTTGACTCAGTCATCTTTAGTGCCATCAATAGGCCAAGCAAAGAGAAGGAAGTTGAATTCTGGTCAGTACTTTCCGGCAGAGCTCCCGGAAGCCGCTGGCAAGGAAGTTGCCGGGATCAGCGGCAAGCCTGCCGGGGAACAACAGGCTCCAGCAGGGGCTCAGGCCCTTGCCGTCGAGACAAACGTTCCCCCGGCAGAAGAGATGCCTTTAGTCCTAGTTGTCGAGCCCCAGGCTCCAGCTTGGGCACAGCCCATCGTTCATTTTCTTCAAACAGGGGAACTCCCTGAGGAGTAGGAAGAAGCGGAAAAAGTAGCCCGTCAGTCTAGTATGTACCAGTTCGTCGATGGCGTTCTGTACAGAAAGAGACTGAACGGTGTGAAATTGAAGTGTATTCCTCGGGAAGATGGACTGGAGCTGTTGGCAGAGATACATGGAGGCATATGTGGCTCTCACATAGGATCAAGAGCGCTTGTCGGAAAGGCATTCCGGCAAGGTTTCTTTTGGCCTACTGCTCTCCAGGATGCAACTGCACTAGTAACCAAGTGTGAAGCGTGCCAGTTTCATTCGAAGAAATCACATCAGCCAGCTCAAGCTCTTCAGACAATCCCTCTCTCCTGGCCATTTTCAGTCTGGGGGCTCGACATACTGGGCCCTTTTTCCCGTGCTACCGGGGGCTTTGAGTACTTGTACATTGCAATCGACAAGTTCACAAAGTGGCCGGAGGTGGAAGCAGTGAGGAGGGTGACAGCACAATCAGCCGTCAAGTTCTTTAAAGGGATAGTTTGCCATTTCGGTGTGCCCAACAGGATCATCACCGACAATGGCACACAGTTCACAAGTCGCACCTTCATGCAATACGTCCAAGACCTTGGCGGCAAAGTTTGTTTTGCCTCTTTTGCTCACCCGAGAAGCAATGGCCAAGCGGAGAGGGCTAATGCTGAAGTGTTGCACGGTCTCAGGACCAGAACTTTCGACAAGCTGAGAAAGTGCGGAAGGCGCTGGATTGATGAGTTGCCGGTGGTTCTTTGGTCAATCAGAACGACACCAAATCGAGCCACTGGCCAGACACCCTTCGCTCTGGTTTACGGGGCGGAAGCAGTTCTCCCCACGGAACTCATACACGGGTCACCTCGAGTGCTCGCTTATGATGAGCTTGAGCAAGAGCAACTGCGGCAAGATGACGCTGTGCTCCTTGAGGAGGATCGTCTTCAGGCTACTGTGCGAGCTGCACGCTACCAGCAAGCTTTGCGCCGCTATCATAGCCGCAAAGTTCATGCCTGAAGCCTTGAGGAAGGCGACCTTGTTCTTCGGCGGATTCAGTCTGCCAAGAATTCAAACAAGTTGACGCCGAAGTGGGAAGGCCCTTATCGGGTAGTACGAGTCACCAGGCCCGGCGCCGTCCACCTGGAGACCGAGGATGGCGTTCCAGTGAGCAACTCCTGGAATATCGAACATCTTCGCAAGTTTTACCCATAAGGCGCGGTTGCCGGGGGCCCCCGGCAACCTCCTTTTGTACAAGTCTTGCCGGCAAGGCATGTAATCCTTTGTACAAAGCCAGGCGCAGACCCTGTGCGCAGTTGAATAAGCTTAAGTGTTGTGCATTTCTTATTGATTACGATGTTTATATATATGCATGTTTGTCTGAGATATTGTATGACACTTGATCCCCGGTAAGATTAACGAACCGCCAAGGTTCCATATCTTTATTTTCTCTTCTTTCTTTTTCTCAAAGGATAGAAGGTTCCCTCGCGTACAAGCTTACCGGGGGGGAAGGAAGGTATGGATACCAGTAGGCGATGTTCAGAATTGGTGTCTTGCCGGAAGGAATACAGCGGCAGAAAGCTAAGTTCAAAACTTTGAGCAAGTTTTTCGATTTTTACTATCAGGCTATTTCCTTTGGACGATTTCAGCCCTTGTATGGAAAACCTGCACGCGAAGCAACCCTTGTCGTAATTGGTTGCGCCTTTGTTCTATTTCGAGTCCGCTCAACAGTATAAGTGGCTGCGCCAAGAGCGCCAAGGTGTCTTGCCGGCCGCTGCACCTCCAACAGGCTGCTGAAGTCCCGCACCCAGCGCTCGCGACAGGTTGTGCGCCGACAAGTTTCCAGTAAGCGTAGGGCGTAATCATACGGAAAGAAATCGAACAAGGGAAATAGCATGCATATACTCAGTCATAGCAAGTTATATTACATCAATAGTTGCCGCAGTTCTAACCTAAGACTAAATTGTCTTCGACATGGAATGTGGCGGCAAGAAAAAAAGCGAGACGGCTAGTCCCTGCGCTGGCCCTCGACCCTCTTGATAGAATCCACCTTCTCGAGGATGGGCACGACAAGCTTCTCAAGTGCCTGGAGATCTGCATCCTTCGGCAAGCGGTCGAGCACGTTGGTGAGGTCAATGCCAGGGTTCTTATGCACCACCTTGATGAGCACCTTGTGGAGGATGGCCCGGCAAAGTTCGCAGGATTCGTTGGCCAGCTGGGTCGCTCGGTTGGACTGGAGCAGCTTCAGAGCATCAATGATGCTTTCGAAGAACATGGTCAACCTGGCGCTCGGGGATATTCTTTCTTCAGAAGAATACCTGAAGTTTTGCAAGCCCTCCCGGCCCATGGTTGACAGCCGTGCTGTGAGCTTCTCCGCGGTGTCAACAAGGCGATCAGTCCAGATTTGCACGCCTTTCTCATAATCAACTTGGGCGGCGGCAGCGCTCTTGAGCAAGTTCCTCTCTTCCTGGAGATCTTTGCTCAGGGCCTTCTCGCGAGCCCTGCCGTCCTTGAAAGACTTCTCCAGCGTGGTTAGCTTCAGCCTCAGATCGGCAATGGCATCGTTGGCTGAAGAGAGCTGCTTGGTCTTGTCGGATATAGCAACTTGCATCTCCGCCAAGCTGTGGAGAGTTTTCTCTCTGTCGGCTTTGAGCGTCGAGAGCTCCTTGCTGTGTTCCTCAAGATCTGCTTCCAGCCTCTTCACCTTGTCGCTCAGCTCATTCTTGGCGGTCTTTGCGGCCTCGGCGGTATCGACGGCTTCCTTGAGCTTGCTGGTGTGATCTGCAGTTGCAGCTTCAAGCGCCTCCTTGTGCTTCTGCTCCAGCTCCTGGGTCTGCTGTGCGACAAGTTTTTCAATCTCTTCGTCCTTGCCGCGGAGTTTGGCGGCAAGTGCCTGCTCGCGCGCGGCAAGATCTTCTTCATGAGCGTCAAGCCCAATGCGGCGCTGCGTCAAGCGGGCTTCTTCAGCGGCAACCTTTTGCGCAGCTTCCTCTTGCGCCCTTTCCATATCAGATTGCTTCAAGTGGAGCTCCGTCCAGCTTTGGCTCACTTGTTCCCGGCCGGCAGTCAATTCCTGAAAGGCCTCGGCGTACCAGATCTGCATTTGCTCGATGTGTTTCTGGAAATCCACCTCGGCTGCTTCAACAACTGCAGCTCTGGCGTCTACCTTCTCTTTTCGAGCACGGTGGAGTGCTTGGAGCTTGCGGAAGTTATCGCCCATGGCCTGGAGGAGCCGATCTTCTTCAGATTTGACGCTGCTGGCACTTGGTTCATCGATGATCTTGAGCCCGGCAGCGGTGATGACTTCTTCGTCAAGGGTTTCCCCTTCGATCGGCGCTCCAATGCTTGCCGTCCCCGATAAGTTAACGAACAGGTTGTCGCCAACCTTGAGATACTTGCTCGATGAGGGAGCCTCGGATGTTGACGGTTGATCTTCGGCAAGCGTCTCACCGGTAGCTCGGGGCTCTGTGGCCGGTGTAGCGCCTGGCGCTCCTGCGGCAGGAATGCCATCAGTGCGGTCATCAGTCTCCTCGCCGGCCTTCTCGGCAAGATTCTTGGCGTCTCCCTCGGCAGCAGCCGCGCTGGCCTCAACGGTGGCATCTTTGGTGGCCTCGCTAGCGGCGATCTTGTCAGCTTTGGCAACAGCATCTCTGGCGGTCTCCTCGATGACCACGTTGATGTCCATATGTTCCATCACGGGGAATTCTGAAAGACGAAGGAGGGAAACAAAATCAAGTCAAGATCAAAGTTCAGAAAGATAAAGAAAAAAATCACAAGTGCTATGAGGCAAGCAGTCACCTGCATCGAGCTGATGAGGAGTAGTTTCATCCCTCCCAGCAACATTGGTTGCCGGGGAAAGGTTGCCGGTGCCCATGTTTGCCGGCTCCCCCTCTTCTAAGGTAGGTTCGTCGGTGGGAGCTCTTGCCGGGGATGTGCTTGCGGGCGGCGTGGTTGACGAGGGCGGCACGACGAGGGCGTCCTCCAACGACTCTCCTTGTTGTCGTTCTTCTCCTGCAAGCCCAAAAGGTGTAAGCGGCAAAGGTAGAAACCTTAGCACCCGCCAGCGGAAAACGAGTTGTGAACTCACGCTGGGGGCTGTGCTGGGGGCTGCGTCGAGGGCTAAGCTCCGGGCTGATGGTGATAGTCTTTGGCACGCTCGTAGAGCTTGTAGGTGGCTTGTCGCCCGTGGAGGTTTTCGCCCTCTTCACCATCCTTTCCGCCAAAGTTTCTGCCTCCCTGCAGAGACAAGACAAAGCAAGGCGTTGAGATCAATTAAATTCGGGATTTGGGAGATAAAGACTACAACAGGATACTTACTCTTCCTCTTCTCGTTCCGGGCTGAAGCCGGAGATGTCGAAGTCGACCTCCGTTGCAGTGTCCGTATGGTGAGGCGGTGGAGGGGTCCTGGGTCGCTTGGCTGCGGCAGGTGCAGGGGGTTGGTGTGGCTCTGCCACCTCAGCTTCCAGTGCTGCTGTGTGAGACGCCCCTGCTGCCCCAGTGGTTGCCGCAGGTGTGTGTCCCGTGCGCCGCGCGGGTTGCTGTCGAACCCCTTGCTGCGGTGCAGCCTTGCCGGCCGCCCCCTTGCAGGGAGCCTCGCTGCTCGAAGAGGGTTGGCTTGCTGGGATGCCAGAGGCAGCTTTCTGAAGGACGTGCTTTGCTTTCTTTGGAGCTGGGGGCTCCTCCTGCGGCTGCTCTTTGGCTGCTTCCTCGCCTGATGAGCTCTCAGCGGCTGCGCCGCTCTGTTCCCCGGCAACCTCATCCTCCCCGGCAGGTTTCTCCTCCAGTACAACTTCTGCGTCACTGGTTTCCCATTCTGTGAAGCCGACGTTGCCGGCCTCCGCGGCAAGATTCACCTCTTCCACTCTAGTGGCAATATATGCCACTTCTTCGTCAGTGGTGGCGCAGATGAGGTTTGTCTCTTCCCGGACGGCCCTCTCTGACAAGTTGTCGAAAAACTTCTATGCCTCCTCCGCAGATGGCTCAGCCCAGGTCGTGTCAAGGGCATGGGCATTGAACATTGGCATTGCGGCAATGATTGACCCCAGGGCGGAGTTGTTGCACAAGGGAACAATTCTTGCCGACAATTTATGCTTGTCTTCGCGCTAAAATAGCCGGTGGCGGAGAGCGCCAAGCTGCATGATTGTCAGGTTATTGTTTAGTCCGGGGCGGAGCCTCATGATATCTGCCATGTTCCGGAACTCCTAGGCTGGCCTCCCCTTATTCTGCAGAGGGGCGATGCGCCGGCGAAGAAAATCAGAGCCGATCATCTCTATTGTGAGTCCGGCGGCTTTCAAACGGAGGATCCTGGTCGTGGTGATTGTGAGCCTGTCATCTTGAGCATCAAGGTCGCTCCAGTCCTCGCCGTGGACCGCCTTTTGCCGTCGGGGCGAACAAAAGGGATGGGGATCCGCTTCCTTGATCCAGCACCACTCAGACCGCCATTCTTCCCACTTCTCGCGGTAAACCCCGTCCGGATATATCTCCTTGTTCCATGCCCTTGGGATCCAGGCGATAGAACCAGCAAGGGCTTCCCCTTTTTGGACGCGAGGAATGAAGTAATGGCGGAAGAGGGCGGTGTTGGGAACTACCCCGGCAAAGTTTTCGCAAAGATGGGCGAAGATAGCCATGCAAGTTACGGCATTCGGCGTGAAGTCCAAGAGATGGAAGCCGTATGTATACATGATATCGTTGAAGAAATCCAAGAATGGAGGGCAGAGCCCGCAGTAAAAGTAAGCGGTGAAGAAGGGATATCTATCAGGGCCACTTTTGAAAGAAGAACCTGGGGCCACGCGAGTCGCGGGGTGAGCCTTCATCTCCCTCGCCCACATGCACTGGTACCGGTTCCTCAAGGCTTCCGTGTCGAGCGTCGGAGCGAAGACGACGTACTTCTTCCGCATCTTCACCAACTCGCTCTCCGGGACATCAGCCTTCGTCTCCTTGCCCTTGCTCTTGCTAGCCTTGGGCGGCATGGTGGTTGCGAAGGCGGAAGCCGAGGATGGAGCGAGTGCGGAGGCGATGAGCGAATGAAGAGAAGTTCTGCTCTGGGCTCGGGAGAGAGAAGGTAATGGCGGATTTCAGATTGGAAAGAAGAAGGGGTGAAAGGGAAGCGCCTTTGCGGATTCCTTTTTATGGGGAAGGAGCGAGGTTGCCTCTTTTACTGCCCAATGTGAACACGCCTAGACGAGCGCGCTGCGGCCGTGACCGTTCGGTGCACGCCTCCCACGTTGCGCATTCAACGCGCGTAGTGGGGAAGCGCAGTAAACAGAATGATTACAAGCAGTTAACCCCTGCCACGCGTGCCTGTGCACTGATTGGGCCTAGCCCAACAACGCCTCGCACCCGTGTGTGGCCTAGGCCCGGGGGCTCCTGTCGGTGTACTAAATATTGGGCCATTAGTACCCCATACTTGTGCACGGGCAGTTGTAGCCATACCTGCGGCAAGGCTTGTCGGGGGAACAGCTGAAGATCGATCCAAGGTTATCAAGAGACATCCATACTAAGGATCAGAAGATAAGGAGGACTGAAGACCAAGGGCTCGGCTCCCGGTAAGATCTTGCCGGGGTAGCCCGCCAAGCCCGGCAAGATTCGCACCCGACAAGGTTCCGCAACTGTGCCACTGCTCCAGCGCAGCGACCGGCCTGGCATTCTGGCCCCACCTCTGGATGCTTGGCAGGGCACTAGTGGAGGCGAGCTTAAGTGGTGCTGATGGGATGGCCCCTTTTTCCATCCCCAAGAAAGTAGGGACACCTAAACGGACACCTCACGGTGCATTAAATGCATTTGTCCTAAACCGTCAGTGGTTAGGTATGATAACCATGTAGCTACTTTACACCTCGCAGATGAGCAGTTCGCCACTGTGGTGACCCCTTTGATCGTATAAAAGGATGCCCAAGGCAACTGCTACGGAGGAGGACGACTCTCAGCCCATTCTACATGCGTAGCTGCTGCTTGAACTTACTGTTCATCGCAAGCACTCCAAGAACTGGGACGAATCACTGAGAATAAACTAATGCAGGAGTAGGGTTTTACGCTGATCAGCGGCCCGAACCTGGGTAAAAATCCCCTCGCGTTGATCTTTGGTTCTGCTCTTTGTGCACACCTCTCTCCCTGCCGAACCGTAAAGGGGTCCCTCGGATCCCATAGGTGTCGTACGCCGACAGTTATCTTCTGCGAGCTTGGTGATAACACTCCGAGCCCTGCCATGCCATTCTTCATCCAGCCAGTTAACAAAGGCACAAGCCTCATATCCCTGCCAATGTTAAATAGTATTCAGGATGAGCGGTGGCATTAACTCAAGTAAAATGATGAACTTAGCACTAACTTCTAAGGGGCAACTGAGAAACTGCCTGCCAATGTCGAATCCTCCGTGCATACACGTCGAGCGGGAGTGTGCCCATGCACACAACTCAGCTTTTGGTACTTCTCGGTGGCGCAAAACTCGGAGTCAAACTCGTGTTGCGGGAGTCTGGAGTCATGCTCCGGATCCGGCGCCAGATCGCTTTCCTAGTGGGGGGGGAGGGTCATTCAGGACGGATTCAGCAAGGAGCTACTTTGGGCATGCTAAAAAAGATCGGGATAGATTGGAACCTGACAGGACGATTCGGATCCATAGTACACCTGCCTTCTGATGACCTTAGGCAAGTGCTCGGTGGTGACCGCCGTCGTGGCGGCGCTGCCGAGAGCGGCGATACGAGCAGGAGCAGCCTCACCGAAACCATCAGCACCACTCGTCCACGTTCCCCCAATGTCAGCGCCACGCGAGGGAATTTGGAGGCTATCTAGGGATTTGGGGGAAATGGGGAAACTGTGGGGATAAGCTAACGGTCGGGAACTACTTATGGCACTATATGTTGTATACGACACACTGTTTATACATGTCGTTTGTGTTAGGTATTACAACTTCACACACAATTTCTGCACCAAACCGTGTGAGAAGACAACGTAGGTGAGACACGGTTGCCATTACATAACCGTATGTGACCCTGTACATATAATTGAGTTACAATGATACCGTGTAAACAGCCGCTCTGCGGATATCCGTCAAAAAATAAAACAACCGCTTTGCAGATAGAGATGGCGGCGGCGGTGGCCTAGCGAGCGGCTACCAGATAAGAGGTCAATCCTTGGTCGGTGGGCGGTGGCGGCGTCATAGGAGGTCAATCCTCGGTCTGTGGTGGGAGATAGGAGGAGCTCAACCATCGAGGTCGACGGCGGCGTGATTGGAGCACATCCATCGCGGTCGATGGCGGGATAGTGGAGGTCGAACTTCAGGCGGCAGCCGCACTAAGCTTTGCTCCTCGACCCTGCTATCTCGGCGTGCCACCGCATCGCGCTTCTCTGTCTGCTGGGTGGAGGTCGCCGCGCGGCTAATTAATTAAGGTATTCTTTTCATGAGTGGCTTAATTAAGGTATTCAATTCCTAAGGGTAGTGATGTAGTACTCTGCATGTAAATTGACTGGCCATTAATTTTTGTCATTGCACGTTTGGATAACAATATGGAGCGCCCTTAGTAATTATGAAAATAAAACCTTGTGATTTATGCACGCATCTTTGGGCATCAGTTAATCCGTGTATTAATGTTGTTGTTTTGTTTTTAATTACCATTCGTGTGGTGCAAATGGAACGATCTCAATGGATGAAGAATCGGAGAACCACATATTTTATCAGTGGTGTGACAGAGTTCATTAATTTGACTGAAAGTACAAAGAGGAGAATTGGTGATGCGGATTACATCCTGTGTCCATGTACTCATTGTGCCAATACAGAGTCACGTGAAGTTGGAGATGTCCAGTGGCACTTACTCTCTCGGGGATTCATGGATGGATATACACGTTGGACCAGACACGGTGAAGAGCAGGTCATGGATGAATATACCCAGGGCTGCGAGATGCCAAACCCCGGTCAGTGTCACATGGATGTTGAATCTAACATCGAGGCAGAGGCGTCAAGCTACCAATGGAACACCGGAAAGCTGAAACACCCACTGGAAAACCAAGACGTCGACGCAGATGACGACGATCTTGATATGCCAGATTTTCTGCTATGATTGCAGATTTCAAGGGCCCAAAAACGATATGATTGGGTACAAGGATCTGCCAACCATTGATGCAGACTCCAAGAAAGAATTGTATCCAGGTTGCAAAAAGAAATATTCCAAGTTGAGTGCCACCCTGGTGCTTCTCAGATTTAAAGCAGCAAATGGTCTATCAAACAAGGCCTTCACAGAGATGTTAGGTCTTTTCAAAGAAATTCTTCCGGAAGATAATGTGCTCCCCAGAAGCACGAACGAAGCAAAGAATTTTTTTTGCCCATTGGAACTTGAAGTACAGAAGATACACGCTTGTGTGAATGATTGTATATTGTACCGTGGTGAGTACAAAGATTTGCGTGCATGTCCCACATGCAAGCATGCATGATACAAGCGTAGGAGAGCAAAGGACAAGTACAAATTGGACGATGAGATCAAGACAGGAATCCCGTTCAAGGTTGTTTGGTACTTGCCTTTAATTCCAAGGTTGAGGCGTTTGTTTGCAAATCCTAGAAAGGCAAAGAGGTTGCGGTGGCATCATGATGAGCGAACTGCGGATAAATATATGAGGCACCCGAAAGATGGGGCTCAGTGGGACAACAAGTTTCAAGACTTTGCCAAGGATCCTAGAAGTATAAGGCTCGGGGAGTGTACTGACGGGATGAATCCTTTTGGCGATATGAGCACCAATCACAGCACATGGCCGGTGCTTCTGTGCATATATAACCTAGCTCCTTGGTTGTGTATGAAGAAAAAATACATTATGATGTCAATGATTATCCAAGGCCCGAAGCAACCTGGAAATGACATCGACATTTACTTTGAGCTACTGGTAGAAGAACTGCTGACAGTGTGGATAGATGCGCCTGCTGTAAAATGTTATGATGCTTACAAAAAGGAGATTTTCGATCTACATGCGATGCTGGTGCACACCATTCAAGATATGCCGGCATTAGGCAACACATCGGGGTAGAAAACAAAGGGAGATGTAGGGTGTGTCACATGCATGGATAGGACAGCTAGCAGATTTCTTCCCAACTCGCGCAAAACCGTGTATTTCCGTCATCGTAGGTTCTTACGGAGAAATCTACCATACCGAAAGATTAAAGCTGAATTTGATGGTACGACAGAGGTAGATGTGGGCCCAAGATCCTATGATAGGGAGGTGGTCCACAACATGGCTAAACAAATTAAGGTTGTGTTTGGCAAGAAGCACGCTTTGACGGTGAAACAAACACCCAAGGGTCAAGTGTTTAAGAAGAAATCGGTGTTCTGGAAATTACCTTACTGGGAGATTCTACGTGTACGTCACTGCATCAATGTCATGCACATAGAGAAGAACATATGTGAAAGCATCCTTGGTACTCTACTCAAGATTAAAGGTAAAACAAAGGATGGTGACGGTGCATGGCTCGATATGCTTGCTGATCAATCAAAACGCAAGAGTGAAGCAGAAGATGATGATAAATTCATCAAAGCTCGCCAGAGTTACAATTTCAGTACAAAAGAAGCAACACAGTTCTTCACCTATTTGTTGTCAGTTAAGACACCCTCTTCCTACTCCACAAACATCAGAAGTCTCATGGATGTGAGCTCAGGTAAAATGAAGTTAGGACACATGAAGTCACATGATTGCCATGTAATGTTGACACAAATCCTCCCGGTGGCCATCAGGAATCTGATGGACAAAGATATAAGAAACACACTCATTGAGCTCTGTGATTTCTTCAATGAACTATGGCAGAAAGTTGTAGATCCTGAAGAGTTGGATCATATGCAAGAGGATATTGCAAGAATGTTGTCCAACCTAGAGATATTTTTCCCACCGTCATTCTTTGATGTCATGGTCCATCTCACTGTGCACCTTATCGACGAGATAAAGTATTGTGGTCCTGTGTTTCTTCGCAACTTGTATCCCTTCGAGTGGTTCATGGGAATACTGAAGCGCTATTATCGGAACCGAAACCATCCAGAGGCAAGCATCCTACAAGGTTATACCGCAGAGGAGGTGGTTGAGTTTTGCACCGAATACATGAAACAAAGAACTATAGGTTTGCCCCTCTCTCGCCACGAGGGAAGGCTGAAAGGTAAGCCGGTCCTTGCTGGCAAGCAAATGGCTGCACCCGGAGAATTGGCAGAGAAAGCCCATTTGACGGTACTGCTTAACAGCCCAGTTCTCAGTGCTTATGCCAAAGAACACTTGGCGGATATACGCCAAAGCTTCTTACCAATGGTGCCTTCATCAGATGTGGAGATGAAGGAGCACACTAAGAACTACGCCGAATGGCTGAAGAATTGTTTGGCACAAGGATCCATCGATGACATTGCTACGTGATTGGCACAAAAGCCATCACCTACGATCTTGACGTACCAAGCATATGACATAAATGGATACACTTTCTACACTGAGGAACGTGATGAGAAGACCTCATATCAGAGCAGCTCTGTTCGAATAGAATGCATGACTGTAGATGAAGCTGATAAAAGGGTATACTATGGAACCATCAAAGAGATTTGGGAGCTTAACTATGTGAAAGTTAAGGTGGCATTATTCAGGTGCGCATGGATCCCTCTTGGTCATGTAAAGGTTGATGATTACAGGAAGACATGTGTTAACAGGACAACGATGGCATATCACGCGGACCCGTTCATTCTTGCCAGTGATGCTACCCAGATTTTCTATGCGGAAGACCCCTTGCATAAGAACTGCCATGTAGTGATGCATGGAAGAGGAGGGTACTGGGTGTCGAGGATGTTGCCGATGAGGACGAGTACGATGAATTTGCTGAGTTGCCAGCCAAGGGATCACGCACCCATCTAACAGAGAAGCGTAAAATCATCAAAAAACCCAAGTTCATTCGGGGTCAACGTAATGATCCCAGTTCCCCCATGTACATGGGAATTAAGCCGTAAGACTAGTCTTTATGCCTACCCTGCAACTTAATTCGTGCAATTTAGAACTGTCGCGTGTACTGAATTTGTGAGTTATGCCCGGTTTTCTGTTGATGTAAGAACCGTTAATATGTTGACCTTGATATGCTGTCAGCTCAGGCAATGAATATGAACTATTTATTATTATTATTATTATTATTATTATTATTATTATTATTATATCATAGAGGTAGCACACTCAATTGATCTCACTCCAGTATGTGTGAACAAAAGATATGCAATCTGGTTTGCGAATAGCACACGGTTCGTTCATGAAAGTCGTGTGGCGACCAAACCCCGCGCGCGATCTGAGTCATGCTTTCTGATTGGCCAGAACCCAAACCCCATAGATCGTACGTCTGCAACATTGGATGCTCCCAGATCGAACAGCAATCCTCATCCCTTTCGACAGCAAATGCAGTTCTGGTTGTAATTTTATTTTTATGCACAAAATGCACGTTAAACTCAAAAAATGTCTTAAATATAGCTAATGATACCTGAAATGCGCCAGAAAATCAAACCCGTGGTATAATGGTGATTGCGTACCGTGGAAATTTTTATGAGGCCAAACGATGAAGTCACCGGCCACTAGAGTTTGAATTGACACGTCCCCTTTTGGAAACCGTGATCCTTCATGTGAGATGCTCCGGTTTGGAAGGAGCGATCATCAAAACTTGTGCCAAACTTTACCAATTTTTTCCATGGGGTCGTGAGAGCATGCCACGGGCACACATCGATTTTGATGATGTCCGGACTTCATCTGAATTTCCTGTAATTAAAATACCAACTAGGCCTATGCCAGTGGCCGCACCTCGCGGCCGGAATGTTTGAAACTTCTTCCCGCTTCTCGGATAAATGGAGGAAAATTCGCAAAGTGACACACAAATGATTTGTACACCTTCTTTGCTAAGGCTGGCCATAGTGGGGGTATCATAGCCGGTATCATGCACTCGGGAATAGCAAATATGATGATGTGGCAAGGAATTAAAGAAGGGGGAGTGGGTTAGAGTAACATAGGTAGATACCATAGCATACTAAATGATATACTACTTTGTGTCATGCATGGCCATAAATATTGTCATCTATGATACTACTCTATGAATGCACTATGAAGGTACGTAGTATTATACACTAGTATCATATGCATGATACTCCCCACTATAAGGCTGGCCATAGTGGTGGTATCATAGCCGGTATCATGCACTCGGAAATAGCAAGTATGCCGATGTGGCAAAGAATTAAAGAAGATAGAGAGGGTTAGAGTAACATATAGGTAGATACCATATCATGTTACATGCGATGCTAATTTGTGTCATGCATGGCAATAAATATGATCATCTATGATACTACTCTATTATACTATGCACTATAATTAAAGGTAGTATCATACACTAGTATCATATGCATGATACTAGTATATGATACTCTCCACTATGAGTAGCCTAAGTATAGCCTAACTAAAACACCCACATGTATAGTTGTAGTAGGGTTTTGACTTTATATGCACTAAATGCAAGGTAAGTGCAAAAAATGACTTAGACATAGCCGACGAGACCTAAAATGGGCCAGAAAATCAAACCAAGGGTATATCCGTGATTGTTTACCATGATTTTTTTCGAGGCGGAACGATGTAGTCACTGACTATTTGGAGTCCGAAGTGCCGCGTCTCCTTTTGGAAACTATGATCCTTCTTGTGAGATGCTCCGGTATGGAAGGTGCGAGCACCAAAACTTGTGCCAAACTTTACCAAATTTTTTCCATGCGATCATGAGAGCACGCCACAGTGACAATGATTTACGTTATTTTCGGACTCTATATGCATTTCCTGTAATTAAAATACCAACATGGCCTATGCCTCTGGCCGCACCCTGCGGCCGAACTGTTTGAAGTTTTTTCCCGTTTCTCGGACAATGAACGAAAACTCGCAAAGCGACACACAAATTATCTTGCTAACACCCATGTGTAGTTGCATATATATGTGTGTATGTGTGCAAAAAATGACTCAAGTATTGCAAACGAGATCTCAAATGCACCAGAAAATCGAACCATAGGGTACAATCATGATTTCTTACCGTGGAAAAAAATTGGAGGCGAAACGATGAACTCATGTTTTCATTCAAACAAAAAAATGATGTTAGTTCATGTAAATGTTTTTAAATAGCACACGGTTCACTCACGAAAGCCGTGTGCGTACTAAACCGTGGCCGGTGCCCCCTGCCACGCGCGCGATCTGAGTCGTGTGTTCTGATTGGCCAGAACCCAAACCCCGTGGATCATACGTCTGCACCGTTGGATTCTCCTTGATCGAACGGCAATCCTCATCCCTTTCGACAGAACATGCAGTTCCGGTTGTGATTTTATTTATATCCACAAATTGCACGTTAAATTCAAAAAATGTCTTAAATATAGCAAACGATAACTGAAATGCGTTAGAAAATCAAACCCGTGGTATAATGGTGATTGCGTACCGTGGAAATTTTTATAAGGCCAAACGATGAAGTCACCGGCCACTGGAGTTTGAATTGACACATCTCCTTTTGGAAACCATAGTCCTTCATGTGAGATGCTCCGGTTTGGAAGGAGCGATCATCAAAACTTGTGCCAAACTTTACCAAAAATTTTCCCCGGGGTCGTGAGAGCATGCCACGGGCACACACCGATTTTGATGATGTCCGGACTCCATCTGAATTCCCTGTAATTAAAATACCAACTAGGCCTACGCCGGTCCCGAAATGTTTGAAACTTCTCCCCATTTCTCGGACAATGGATGAAAACTCACAAAGCGACACACAAATGATTTGTACACCTTCTTTGCTAACTAACTCCCAGATGTAGTTGTAGAACGGTTTTGAATTTATATGCACTAAATGCAAGGTAAGTGCAAAAAAATGACTTAAATATAGAAGACGAGACCTGAAATGGGCCAGAAAATCAAACCTAGGGTATATACATGATTGTTTACCGTGAAAAAAATTCGAGGCGGAACGATGTAGTCACTAATGATTGGAGTCCGAAGTGTCGCGTCTCCTTTTGGAAACTATGATCCTTCTTGTGAGATGCTCCGATTTGGAAGGTGTGAGCATCAAAACTTGTGCCAAACTTTACCAAAAATTTTCCATGGGATCCTGAGAGCATGCCACGGTAACACACCAATTTTCATTATTTCCGGACTCTATATGCATTTCCTGTAATTAGAATACCAACAAGGCCTACACCTCTGGCCGCACCCTGCAGCCGAACTGTTTCAATTTTTTTCCCATTTCTCGAACAATGAATGAAAACTCCCAAAGTGACACACAAATGATCTTGCTAGCTAGCACCCACGTGTAGTTGCGACTATAGCAAACGACTCAAATATAGCAAACGATACCTCAAATGCACCAGAAAATCATACCATAGGGTACAATGGTGATTTCTTACCGTGGAAAACAATTTGGAGGCGAAACGATGAACTCTTGTTTTCATTCAATCGAAAATATGCTATTAGTTCATGTAAATGTTTTCAAATAGCACACAGTTCACTCACGAAAACCGTGTGCCTACCAAACCGTGGTCGACGCCCCACCCTTGCTGCGCGCGTGATCTGAGTCGTGCGTTCTGATTGGCCAGAACCCAAACCCCACGGATCATACGTCTGCACCATTGGATGCTCCCAGATCGAACGACAATCCTCATCCCTTTCGACAGCAAATGTAGTCCGGCTAGGATTTTATTTATATGCCAAAATGCACTGTAAATGCCAAAAAATGTCTTAAATATAGCACATGAGACCTAAAATGCGCCAGCAAATCAAACCCGTGGTATAATGGTGATGCTTAACGTGGGAAAAATTTAGAGGCGAAACGATGAACTCACGTCTTCATTTCAAAATTAGTACGTCTTCATTTCAAACGAAATTATTCTCTTTGTGCACACAAGCACTTAGAGGCAACCGTTTGCATAGGCCTTTCCGCGCGGCGACCGGGGATATTTTTTCACCCTTTTCACCTAGGCCGCCAACACCCCCCCCCCCAACCACCCGCCCGCGTTTAACTCAACTAGTCCACCCAATCTCCATCGCCAGCTCCCCCTCCCCCAGTTCCACAGCAGAACCCTCTCCGGCGCCGGCGCGCTCACCGCGGCCGTGTGCCCGCTCTTCTGCGTCAACCCTACCTCCACTATCGTTCCCAACACGCGGCTGCCCGCGCCTCGCCGTCTTCGTTTGCTCGCCAGCCACCCTTGAGCACATCGATCCAATAACCCTCGCCTCTCCTGTGGTCCTGCCGGGTTTGCATTAAGAAACCTGTTAGTTACTGCTCTCCATCGCGGTGAGGCATATTTCCTCGCAATCCCTCTTCCTATTTCATTTCTTATGTTCCCAAATTGGCTATAAAATAACAGAGAGTGTATATATGTTCATTATCTACCTTCCTAACTAGTACATATAAGCTGTATTTGTTCCAATAAGTTACTGCCGATTTACAGATCGCGGGCGCCCGAGTCACACAAACTTAACAAATAAGCCGTACATTTTCTAAATTATTGCATGACATGTTTAGACAGCTTGATACCAAGTTGTTAATTTTATGCTTATCCTCCTTTCCTGAGTTTCGCATGTGTTCTCTGTAGATGCCGAGTAGCAGCGACAGCACTCATGCTTCAGGCGATGTATCTTCATCTGATTCCGACAACCCTAGGTCTTCAGCAGATGGTAAGGGATCAAGTAATCTTGAATGGGATAGAGCTGCAGCAATTACCCTTCTGGCCAGGACATGGAGGAACGCTCCAAGGAAGCCCACACACCAGCCTAAAGGTGTATATGAAGTAACCGAGATCGATTTAAAGTCTTGGGCTCCAACTAAACCAGATAAAGCACGCATGAGGTTCAGGAGTGTGTGTGGATTTGTTGGCAGGGCAAGGCTCAACATTAATCTGCCGGGGTTTCGGAAGGCTAACACAGAAAAACGGCAAAGGATACTCCGGGAGATCATGGATCACTTCAACGTTCTAGAGCAGTGGAGAATGCAGGTGGAACACGCTGCAATGAAGAAGGCTAGGGATGCTTGGAGAAACTGGAAGCACGTGTTGTACAAGAAGTACTTGAGTGAAGGCAAGGACCCAATCCCCGCATACCCCCAAATTACAAAGGTAGACTGGGCAGAATTCAAAAGGGTCAGGGCAACTACAGAGTTTGCTGAGAAGAGTGCCAAGCAATCGGAACTTTAGAAGAGGAACACACACACCCCCACCATATGGGTGTGGCAGGATACTACGGCATGAAATCGATATGGGACCAGGAGGACAAAGAAGCAGTAGCGACAGGTGGGAAAGCGGCCTTTAGTGAAATAAGGGGCGAAAGCGCTAGAGACTACTTGCAGGCACGTGCAAGGAGGCATGATGACGGAACTTATTACTTTGAAAACTCACATGACGAAGAACTGTATCGCGTGATGTTAAAGGCTTCCAAGATCCCTAGAAGGTTCTACAGGAACTCAGGGCCATGTGACATTCTGTCCGATGCTCTGGAAACAAGAGAGCCCCCTGGCCGTGCAATGGGTATAGGTGTTAATGTCCCGCACAAGAGGGCTTTCACACTCAGCAAAGAAGAGAGGCTTAGCATGAAAAAAACGAGGAGTGAAATGAAGCAGAATGAATTGTATGAAAGGTTGAGGAAGGACATGTATCTGGCTGTTCGAAAGGATATTGAGGAGTCAATGATGATGCAGAAGACTCTAACACTGACAGATAGCCAGCAGATGGGAGGGGAGGTGGGCATGGAGGATGCTGGTTATTGTGCGACAACACCGCACAAGAGTAGCTGTGCATCAGCTGACCCCAGCGACACTGTGACTGCAACTGCTCATGATGATGCTATATCTGATCTATCTGGAATGAAAGACAGGCTGAAGGGCGTGCTTACACATTATGAAGGTACACTAAAATGTGCAACAGCCTGGGTTTGCCCACCCTTCTTGGAAGAGGGCCTCTTGTTGGACAATGTGCCATTGAAGCCTGGCTATGTGAAGTGCTACGTGACTGAAGTAAAGTCTGGATTCAATGAATTTTCCCTGAAGAATGTCCTAGGAGACTTTGATGAGCAAAGGACCTTGGGAGAAACACTGTTACATCACATCCAGTGGCCACGAAAGGAAATAGAGTTCATGGATGAGATCCCTGAAGCCCCGCCAAGAGCAACCAATGTCGCCCCTCAACCGGTGATGCTCTCCTTGCCACAGCAGCTCTTGCGTGCTTCCCCCAAAGAACCTAATACTCGTAATCCGACGGCTGATGCATCAACCTGTGATTAGCCTGCCCGACTTTGTGCCGTATAGGCCATCTCATCATTCGCCCTAGAGCAGCCAGTGGCAAGGCCTACAACTGCTAAAGACGCACCACCGGTTCAGATGCCGGCTGCTGAAGCAGCGAGGGGAGACCCAGCTGCAGCACATGCTCAGCAGACCAACCTGGTGGAACGGATTGCTAAGCAGTCTGATGCTTCAGAACCACCTGCTAAGCAGTTTGTAGGTCCAGAACCGACTGCTCATCAGTCTGTCAGTCCACAGCCGCGTGATCAGCACACCAATGCGTCAGCACTTCCTGCTCAGCAAACCAACGCGTTGGCACGACCTCCTCAGCACACCGACAAGTTGGCACCACCTGCACAGAAACCCGACATAGCTTAAACGCATGGTCAGCAGTCTGATGCCTCTGCTCCTACAGCCCAGCAGTCCATCACAGCAGCACCGCCAGCTCAGCGGTCGGGCATAGCTAAACCGTCTGCTAAGCAGTCCGTCGAAGCTTCACCGTCTGCTCGGCAGTCTACCTTTCAGCCAACCAGATGTTCTACCAGAAGTGCTTCAAGTACCAAGAAGGAAGTGGCCAAAAAGGCTGCACCCGCGAGGAAGCGCACCGGGAGAGCGAAGAGGAAAGAGAACGATTGCCTCTTACTTAAAGCACTCATCGCCCAGAACCAAATTAACAACATGTTGTTCTAATCGGGGAGTAATATTATTTCTGACGGCATGGATGATGAAGAAATAGCTTTGCAGCTTGCTAAAAATAAAGCAGACGTACTTGAAGCATGCAATTACATCCATGGCCAGCCATTTCTTGTTGGCGAATACTTTGCTGAGTGCAGCTCCAGTTACCGCGAGTTGCATAAATATTGCATGGATCAAATGTGAGCAGGTCATCATGTTCTGCTAGTCCACTACAACAGAGATCATTTCTGACATGATGCTGGTTCCATTACTGTGGGTTTCGAGGACTTACATCTCTTCTTCAACTTCAACAAGCTCGATGCCACTCTTGTTAGATGCCTGAATTTGTAAGTACTTAATAAACTCTGATCAACTTCTCCATACAAGGCTGTAAATGATAAACAACTAACTGCATTTTATTCATCTTAGGGGATTGAACGCGCAGAGAAGAAAAAGGGAGAGTGTGTATTTCATAGATCCTGCATTAGCAAATGGCACAAAATTAGATGGTAAGGACCTACGGGACTGGGCCATTAACACGGTCGTTCGTATCTTCGAAAACACGTCCCATGCAGAATCATTTCTCTGGCCATATCATGAACGGTAAGTCAAGTAAACAACCACGCATACACTGATTGTCTTTCAGATTTCAACATAATTCATAAGTTCATGGCTTTCTTAATATGTAGCAATCACTGGATATTGGTATTCATTGTTCCAAACAAGAACAAGATTTACTACATGGATTCTCTCAGAGAGTCAACAAACGCTCAGGATCTGACGCATCTTCAGCAATTCATGGATAGGTATTGAATTCTATGATGTTGAAATTAATTTGCATTCGTATCTGGTTCAATAATTGATATTGTCAAAATTCATCTTCATTTACAGTGTGCTCGCATTGTGGAAAACTAAACCAGGGAACATGTTCAAGAGGGAACTACCTCTGCAGCACGAGATCGTTTCTCCGGTAACACACCGAAATCCGTTATTTTCAGAAAAAAAATATCCAATAGTCTGCAAATACCTTTTCTTACGCTAGTCAAATGTTCAAGCTTCTAAATAAACCTCTTTCTATTTCTGTCCAAAGAAAAAAAATACATCTAACACCAGTTAGATTGTTCCTAACAGGACAAATACATGACTAATTCTGTACAAAAAAATTTAGTGTCCTCAGCAACAAGCAGGGACCAACCTTTATGGATACTATGTTTGCAGACACATGATCTCCATCTGCAAATCTGCTGATAGTTGTGAAGATGCTCGCGAATTAGTACCAGTAAGTCTATTTTAATTAATATCTTCTACTCCACTCATATGGCACATTCTGATCTTAAAAATACTGCATCTCATCTTAGAACCGAGGACCCCTGAACCGCTCCCCGCTGGTGAATTGTTGATGGTTCGGAGATTTATCAGCGACTTCTTCCTGAATCACTACATTAATCCACTGGTGATAATGAAGATTTCAGCATGCCTTCTCGTGAAACATTGAGTAAGAGTTAGCCGCTAAACATATATGCATGGATCCATTATTTTCCATCTGATGAGGCCTTCATATTTCGTACACTATGATTAATTATGTAATGCATATATGTGTCGACAAATCATTGGAATTTAGCTACCATATGTTCAATTGCAATTGTTGCGAAATCTGATGAATGTTCTTCCTATGGACACTATTTGTTCAATTGAATATTGTGGCGAATTTGCTTTTTGCATGCCGATTCAAATGGGATATTTTTGTTTTAACCTGGCAATTGCTCCGCACATGGTTCAACTAAATGAGTGTGTGTGATCCACATCGGAAAGCATACGTCAATCGTAGCGGAACCATCGGTGATACACAGTAGATCGCAAATGATTTGCAGCACTACTACATGTGCGGAGGGGCTCTGGAACTGTTTGTGATATCACGTTATCGCACACGAGAGCTCGGAGTAAACCGTGCCCAATGTAAAATACAATCCCAGTCGTAAATTTTTCAGGAAACGTGTGGGATCCCAAATGAAAAGCACACGTCACTCTTGCCGCAATCGTCGGTGATACACAACAAATCACAAACGGTCTGCAGCACTTGTATGTGTGCGAAGGGGCTCCTGAACCGTTTGTGATAGAACATTATCACACACGGTAATTGTTGGGAAACGTGTGCGATGGAGTCTTGCATGGCAGATGTGTTCGGCAGAAAACTCATGTGCGATGGGGCACATATCGCACACAGTTCATATGTTGGCCCGTGTGCCTTACATACTATTTCCCAAACGGTTCATTATGACACACCGTTTGGTTTCACTGCGTCATTAGAAACGTTTAATCACCGATCCCACACGTGCGAAAGAATTTAGTGTGTGTTGCATCGCATACGATTACATTTTGCAAGGCCTCTGGATCATGGCTCCATATCCCCGATGGTTTCTGGGTCGTGTGGGAAGGACCCCCCCTATCGCAGTCACTCACTTGGCGACGGTTCAAAATGCCGTCACGGAAAGGGGTTAATAACTGTGTGTATAGCATCTCGCTGTACCAGTGAGTGCATTTGGCACTTAAACTATATTTTGGTGTGATGACAATGTGGTTAGTGGAACTAATATCAGTTGTTAAAGTTTATCTCAGGATATTGGTTCCAAGTGATTCTTGATGGAGATGTGCAACCCGCCCCCCCCCCCCCCAATTCAAAAAGGTCAAAGGCGTAGTCGACCGGTGATTCGAAGGTTTTAGTTTTGGTTCGTTTCGAGTCGTAGGAAAGACCGCACTATTAAGAGGGGTCGGTGTGGATATGTGTTGTGTGGGAATGACATTGCCAAAACATAAACACCAGCCTACCCATTCCTACCACTTAAATCCATAGTGTGTGTGTGTGTGTGGTACTCAGAAAGCTAGCAACAGGAAGTTTCTGGGTACCCCATGCGGATGGGGTCTTTTGACCCCCGTGCGCATGGGGTACTATGTAACTCTCTGAGTACCCCATGCGCATGGGGTGGTGTGAAAGTCTCTGAGTACCCTGGGCGCACGGGGCTGACTTAGCCCGTGCGAAAGGTGTCCAACGTGCAGAAATGGCCACCCGGGCAAGAACATTATAAAAGCCCCCCTTCTTCCACCTCGATTCCTAACCCTAATGTCTTGTTGAGCCCGTGCGAACGGTGTCCAACGTGCAGAAATTACCATGCTGTTTAGGACTCTCAAAATGATATAAGTGAAGCATGAGAGTTCATCAATTTCTTCAAAATAAAACCATCGTCGTGCTCTAAAAAGATATAAGTGAAGCACTAGAGCAACTGGCAAACTACTCCAAAAGATATAAGTGAAGATCAATGAGTAGTCGAATAATTATGTAACTATGTGAAGACTCTCTAACATTTAAGAATTTCAGATCTTGGGATATTATTCAAATAGCAAGCAAAATAAATAAAATTACATTCTAAAAATAGCACACATCGTGTGAAGAAGCAAAAACTTAGGCTCAACCGATACTAACCGATAATTGTTGATGAAGAAAGGTGGGATGCCAACCGGGGCATCCCGAAGCTTAGATGCTTGAGACTTATTGAAATATTAACTAGGGATGCCTTGGTCATCCCCAAGCTTGAGCTTTTGTGTCTCCTTAATTCCTTTTATATCACGGTTTCCCTAAATCTTAAAAACTTCATCCACACAAAACTCAACAAGAACTCGTGAGATAAGTTAGTATAAATCAATGCACAACCTTATCATTCTCTACTGTAGAAAATCACTAAAATTATAATTTCACATTGCATACTAAATGCCTCTGCATATTTAATAATCCTATCCTCAAATAGAATCATTAAACAAGCAAACATATGCAAACAATGCAATCATAACAGCAATCTGTCAAAACAGGACAGTCTGTAAAGAGTGCAATTGTACTCATACTTACCTAACTCCAAAACTTCTGAAAAATTACCACAGTGTATAAAATTTGTTGTTACTCATTGTGTAAAAATTTCAAGATTTTATCATGTTCTGACTTTCCATAAGAATTCAGACAACGATAGAAAACTTTCTGTTTTCAAAACAGCAACATATAGACTTGCAAAATAAGCATGATAAAGGCTATACTTGACACTTTTATTGAAATAAAAGATGAAAAACATTACTCTAAATAACAGCAAGAAAATACTAATAAAATAAAATGACGCTCCAAGCAAAAGTCATATTATGTGACGAATAAAAATATAGCTCCAAGTAAGGTTACCGATAATGTTGGAGACGAAAGAGGGGATGCCATCCGGGGCATCCCCAAGCTTAGTTGCTTGGATCTTCCTTGAATATTACCTTGGGGTGCCTTGGTCATCCCCAAGCTTAGTGTCTTGTCACTCCTTATTCTCCTCATATCGATATCTCACCCAAAACTTGAAAACTTTAATCACACAAAACTTAACAGAACTTCGTGAGATGGGTTAGTATGCTAAAACAAATCATTCACTTTGGTACTGTCAAGACAAGATTCATAATTTTTATCACATGATTACTACTGTACCCTATCATTTCTACAATTTATATTAAGCAATATAAGCCATAGAAACTAGAAAACAAGCAAACTATGCATCGAAAACAGAATCTGTCAAAAACAGAACAGTTTGTAAAGATCTGAATTAAGGTCATACTGATACAACTCCAAATATTCTGAAAAATTAGGACAACGTATAAAATTTGTATAAAAATCAACTGTAAAAATTTCATAAGTTTTAAAAGTTCCAGTAAAATATAGGAACTTCTTCACTGGACGCAAAAGTTTCTGTTTTTGCACAGAATCAAGTCAACCATCAACCACACTATCCCAAAGGCTTTACCTGGCACTTTATTGAAACAAAAGCTGTAAAACACAATTACTACAGTAGCTTAATCATGTGAACACACAAAAACAGTAGGGGTAAATATTGGGTTGTCTCCCAATAAGCACTTTTCTTTAATGCCTTTTAAGCTAGGCATGATGATTTCATTGATGCTCACATAAAAGATAAGAATTGAAACATAACGGGAGCATCATGAAGCATATAACTAGCACATTTAAGTCTAACCCACTTCCTATGCATAGGGATTTTGTGAGCAAATAATTTATGGGAGGAAGAATCAACTAGCATAGGAAGGCAAAACAAGCATGACTCCAAGATTTTCAACACATAGAGAGGAAACTTGATATTATTGCAATACCTACAAGCATATGTTCCCCCCACATAATAATTTTCAGTAGCATCATGAATGAATTCAACAATATAACTATCACATAAAGCATTCTTTTCATGATCTACATGCATAGAAATTTTACTACTCTCCACATAAGCAAATTTATTCTCATGAATAGTAGTGGGAGCAAACTCAACAAAATAACTATTATGTGAGGCATAATCCAATTGAAAATTAAAATCATGATGACAAGTTTTATGGTTATCATTATTCTTTATAACATACATGTCATCACAATAATCATCATAGATAGCAACTTTGTTCTCATAATCAATTGGAACCTCTTCCGAAATAGTGGAGTCATTACTAAATAAAGTCATGACCTCTCCAAATCCACTTTTATCATTATACTCATCGTAAATAGGAGGCATGCTATCATCATGATAAATTTGCACATCAAAACTTGGGGGACTAAAAATATCATCTTCACTAAACATAGCATCCCCAAACTTGGGACAAACATTAATTGCAGCAAATAAATTCTCAAGCATGTCATTCTCATCAAACATAGCATCCCCAAGCTTGTGCCTTTGCATATCATAAGCATAACCACTTTCATCATTAATAGTACAAATAGCACCAATAGTATAGCAATTATTATCATCATAATGAGTAATAGGCATAACAATAACAGGAGCAACATCATTTGGGAGGGATACATTTTTACCTTTGCTTCTCCGTCTTTTCTTTTTCTTCTCCACATCATGTGTGGGTTTAATCACCTTTTTGGAACTCTTTATTGATGAGATTGGTTGAATAAGAAGCTCCTCCTTGTTACCTGATTCATCATAAGAAAAAATAGGAGGACATTGGGAAACCTCTTCCCCTTCATTAGTATTCTCTTCATCTTCTCTTTGTTTTCTTGTCTTCAAGTAATTGGCAATATAAGGATTCTCAATGCAATTCACCACACAATACATATAAATTTCATTTAGATCAAAATCAACTATTTTCATGAGAACCTAATCTGGAACATCGTTAGTTTTATGTTTCATTTCTTCATACCCCAAAAATAGACTAAGTTCATTATGATGCTCAAGGGTAATGAGGTTATCACAATTTTTGGCACAATTCGATCATGAAATAATTCACATTGGAAATTAAAATGACCACGTTCATTGCAAAGTTCACAAGGATGACGAGAAAAATTAAATCTTTCAGCACAAACATCTAGCCTCTCTTGCAACCATTTAGTTTCTAAATACTTATGCCTCTTGCAAAATCTATCTTCCCTTTTTGGTGTGTAATTGCACACTCTATGCACTCCACAAAAATTGACATGCTTATAAGAAACATTTTTATCATGACTAGGGCAATCATCATTAGTACTATGGATATTCAAAGAATTCATACTAACAACATTGCAATCATGCTCATCATTCAAAGATTTAGTGCCAAACATTTTATTGCATTCTTCTTCTAACACTTTGGCACAATTATCGGAATCCTTATTTTCACGAAAAACATTAAAAAGATGAAGCATATGAGGCAACCTAAATTCCATTTTTTTGTAGTTTTCTTTTATAGACTAAACTAGTGATAAAACAAGAAACTAAAAGATTCAATTAAAAGATCTAAAGATATACCTTCAAGCACTAACCTCCCCGGCAACGACGCCAGAAAAGAGCTTCGTTGACAGGATGTGAGTGCCGCTTAACTAGCCTCCCCGGCAACGGCGCCAGAAAAGAGCTTGATGTATACTATGCAACCTTCTTCTTGTAGACTCGTGTTGGGCCTCCAAGCGCAGAGTTTTGTAGGACAATAGCAAATTTCCCTCAAGTGGATGACCTAAGGTTTATCAATCCGTGGGAGGCGTAGGATGAAGATGGTCTCTCTCAAACAACCCTGCAACCAAATAACAAAGAGTCTCTTGTGTCCCCAACACACCCAATACAATGATAAATTGTATAGGTGCACTAGTTCGGCGAAGAGATGGTGATACAAGTGCAATATGGATGGTAGATATAGGTTTTTGTAATCTGAAAATGTAAAAACAGCAAGGTAGCAAGTAACAAAAGTGAGCGAAAACGGTATTGCAATGCTTCGAAACAAGGCCCAGGGTTCATACTTTCACTAGTGCAAGTTCTCTCAACAATGATAACATAATTAGATCATATAACAATCCCTCAACGTGCAACAAAGAGTCACTCCAAAGTCACTAATAGCGGAGAACAAACGAAGAGATTATTGTAGGGTACGAAACCACCTCAAAGTTATTCTTTCTGATCGATCTATTGGGCTATTCCTATAAGTGTCACAAACAGCCCTAGAGTTCGTCCTAAAATAACACCTTAAGACACACATCAAGCAAAACCCTAATGTCACCTAGATACTCCAATGTCACCACAAGTATCCGCGGGTTTGATTATATGATATGCATCACACAATCTTAGATTCATCTATTCAAACCAACACAAAGAACTTCAAAGAGTGCCCCAAAGTTTCTACCGGAGAGTCAAGACGAAAACATGTGCCAACCCCTATGCATAAGTTCAAAAGGTCACAGAACCCGCAAGTTGATCACCAAAACATACATCAAGTGGATCACGTGAATATCCCAATGTCACCACAGATAAACACATGCAAGACATACATCAAGTGTTCTCAAATCCTTAAAGACTCGATCCGATAAGATAACTTCAAAGGGAAAACTCAATTCATTACAAGAAGGTAGAGGGGGAGAAACATCATATGATCCAACTATAATAGCAAAGCTCGCGGTACATCAAGATCGTGCCAAATCAAGAACACGAGAGAGAGAGAGATCAAACACATAGCTACTGGTACATACCCTCAGCCCCGAGGATGAACTACTCCCCCCTTGTCATGGAGAGCGCCGGGATGATGAAGATGGCCACCGGTGATGATTTCCCCCTCTGGCAAGGTGCCGGAACAGGGTCCCGATTGGTTTTTTGTGGCTACAGAGGCTTGCGGCGGTGGAACTCCCAATCTAGGTTTATTTCTGGGGGTTTCTATATTTATAGGAATTTTTGGCGTCGAGAACAAGTCAGGGGGCCCACGAGGCGACGACAAGGACGGAGGGCGCGCCCTGGGGGGGGGCGCCCTCCACCCTTGTGGTGGCCTCGGGACTCTTCTGGCCCAACTCTTTTGCTTCGGGGGCTTCTTCTGGTCCATAAAAAATCACCGTAAATTTTCAGGTCATTTGGACTCCGTTTGATATTCCTTTTCTGTAAAACTCAAAAACAAGGAAAAAACAGAAACTGGCACTAGGCTCTAGGTTAATAGGTTAGTCCCAAAAATCATATAAAATAGCATATAAATGCATATAAAACATCCAAGATAGATAATATAATAGCATGGAACAATCAAAAATTATAGATACGTTGGAGACGTATCAAGAACTCTATCAATAACACTCTCAGCTGGAAGATCATTTCTCAATTGAGTCAAGTGGTTGTGGTACCCAGACATTCTGAGTATATGTTCACTGACAGAACTGTTCTCCTCCATCTTACAACTAAGAACTTGTTGGAGACTTCATATCTCTCAACCCAGGCATTTGCTTGAAATATTAACTTCAGCTCTTGGAACATCTCATATGCTCCGTGGTGTTCAAAACGCTTTTGTAGTTTCGGTTCCAAGCCGTAAAGCATGGCACACTGAACTATCGAGTAGTCATCAGATCGAGCCTGCCAGACATTCACAATGTCTGCATCAGCTCCTGCAGCAGGTCTGTCACCTAGCGGTGCATCAAGGACATAATTCTTCTGTGCAGCGATGAGGATAATCCTCAAGTTACGGACCCAGTCCGTGTAGTTGCTACCATCATCTTTCAACTTAGCTTTCTCTAGGAACGCATTAAAATTCAAGGGAACGGTACCACGGGCCATTGATCTACAACATTGATATGCAAAAACTATTAAGACTAAGTTCATGATAAATTTTTTAGTTCAAATAATCGAATTAGTAATGAACTCCCACTTAAAGCAACATCCCTCAAGTTGTCTAAGTGATACATGATCCAAATCAACTAACCCATGTTAATCATATCTACTATATGACTCATGTTCGACCTTTCGGTCTCCAGTGTTCTGAGACCATGTTTGTACATGCTAGGCTCATCAAGTTTAACCCAAGTATTCTGCATGTGCAAAACTGGCTTACACTCGTTGTATGCGAACGTAGAGTCTATCACACCCGATCATCACGAGGTGCTTTGAAACGACGAACTTTAGCAACGGTGCATACTCAGGGAGAACACTTTTTACATTGAAATTAGGTGAAGGGATCATCTTATAATGCTACCGTCGTTCTAAGCAAAATAAGATGCATAAAGGATAAACATCACATGCAATCAAAATATGTGACATGATATGGCCATCATCATCTTGTGCTTTTGATCTTCATCTCCAAAGCAACGACCTGATCTCCATCGTCAGCAGCGTGACACCTTGATCTCCATCGTTGCGTCGGGGTCGTCTCGCCAACTATTACTTCTACAACTATTGCTAACGCATATCGATAAAGTAAAGCAATTACATGGCGCTTAGTGATTGACACGTAGGTCATACAATAATTTAAAGACAACCCTAAGGCTCCTGCCGGTTGTTGTACTCATCGACATAAAAGCCGTGAACTTATTACAAAACATGATCATCTCATACATCAACATATATCACATCACATCTTGACCATATCACATCACAACATACCCTATAAAAACAAGTTAGACGTCCTCTACTTTGTTGTTGCGAGTTTTATGTGGCTGCTATGGGCAACTAGCAAGAACCATTCTTACCTACGCATAACCACAATGATGATTATCAAGTTGCAATTTAACCTTCTGCAAGGACCGCCGTAGTCAAAATAGATTATACTAAAGTGGGAGAAACTGACACCCGCCAGCCACCTTTATGCAAAATAAGTTGCATGTTAGTCGGTGGAACCAGTCTCATGTACGTGGACATGTAAGGTTTGTCCGAGCCGCTTCATCCCACAATACCACCGAATCAAAATAAGACATTGGTGGTAAGCAATATGAACATCACCGCCCACAACTCCTTTGTGTTCTACTCGTGCATATCATCTACGCATAGACCTGGCTCATGATGCCACTCTTGGGGAACGTTGCATGGAAAACAAAAAAAATTCTATGCACACACAAGATCTATCCATGGAGATGCATATCTATGAGAGGGGGAGAGCATCTACATACCCTTGTAGATCGCTAAGCGGAAGCGTTTATCAACACGGTTGATGTAGTCGTACACCTTCACGACCCGTTCCGGTCAAGCACCGAACACACAGCACCTCCGCGTTCAGTACACGTTTAGCTTGATGACGTCCTCGCCTTCTTGATCCAGCAAGATGGGCGAAGTAGTAGATGAGTTCCGGCAGCACGACGGCATGATGACGGTGGTGGTGAAACTATTTCCGCAGGGCTTCGCCAAGCACAACAGTTTTTGGACGGAGGATGAACTAGAGGGAGAGGGGGCGCCGCACATGGCTTGGGGATTCATGGTGTGTCGCGCCCCCTCCCCTCCTCTCATATACTACCTCTGTACCGAAATACTTGTAGCTGAGGGAAACTAATACAAGTTCCCCCAACTACAAGATTTTGGTACAGAGGGAGTATATAGGTGGAGGGGGAAGGGGAGGCTGCCCTAGGCGCACCCCAAGGGGGGCGGCGCCTGCCCTAGGGCGCCTACCCTAGGCGCCCCCCTTCCTTCTTGGCACGTGGGGAGAAGGCAGGAGGGGGGCCGGCGGCTGCCCTGCCGAGGCGCCCCCCTTTCCTTTGGCGCGTGGGCTGGGCCCAGCCCCTTCTGGGCTGGTGCATCTCCCTCCTTGGCCCATGAGGCCCACCAAGTAGGTACAACCTACCGGTGGCCTTCCGGAACCCCTTCCAGCACTCCGATGGAAACCCGGTGCACTCCGAAACCTTTCCAGAAACCGAATACCTTCATCCTATATATGAATCTTTACCTCCGGACCATTCCGGAGCTCCTCGTCATGTCCGTGATCTTATCCGGGACTCCGAAAAACATTCGATCACCAACATACATAACTCATATAGTATTATATCATCAACGAACGTTAAGCGTGCGGACCGTACGGGTTCGAGAATGATGTAGACATGATCGAGACGCTTCTCCGGTCAATAACCAATAGCGGGAGCTGGATGCCCATATTAGTTCCTACATATTCTACGAAGATCTTTATCGGTCAAACCTTTATGACAACATACGCAGTTCCCTTTGTCTGTCGGTAGTTACTTGCCCGAGATTCGATCGTCCGTACGGGTTCGAGAATGATGTAGACATGATCGAGACGCTTCTCCGGTCAATAACCAATAGCGGGAGCTGGATGCCCATATTAGTTCCTACATATTCTACGAAGATCTTTATCGGTCAAACCTTTATGACAACATACGCAGTTCCCTTTGTCTGTCGGTAGTTACTTGCCCGAGATTCGATCGTCGGTATCTCCATACCTAGTTCAATCCTTACCGGCAAGTCTCTTTACTCGTTCCATAATACATCATCTTGTAACTAACTCATAAGTCACTTTGCTTGCAAGCTTCTTGTGATGTTGTATTACCAAGAGGGCCCAGAGATACCTCTCCATCATACGGAGTGACCAATCCCAATCTCGATTCACGCCAACTCAACAGACACCTTCGGAGATACCTGTAGAGCACCTTTATGATCACCCAGTTATGAAGTGACGTTTGATAGCACACAAGGTATTCCTCCGGTATCCGGGAGTTGCATGATCTCATGGTCGAAGGAATATGTATTTGACATTAAGAAAGCAGTAGCAAAAACTGAACAATCATATGCTATGCTAACGGATGGGTCTTGTCCATCACATCATTCTCCTAATGATGTCATCCCGTTATCAAGTGACAACACATGTTATGGTTAGGAAACCTTAACCATCTTTTGATCAACGAGCTAGTCTAGTAGACGCTCACTAGGGACACGGTATTTGTTTATTTATCCACACATGTATTTAAGTTTTCGGTCAACACAATTATAGCATGAATAATAGACCTTTATCATGATTAAGGAAATATAATAATAACCACTTTATTATTGCCTCTAAGGTATATTTCCAACAATGACGCGTCGGGGTGCGCCCATGAGCGTCAATGCCGGCAGGGTCATGGACGACTGATAGCTCGAGGGCGCGAACAGGCTCACCACTGCCTGAACCAAAGCCCCTGAGCACTAAGCCGGGGCACTCAAGGGGGGCTGCCACAGCAGCCTGGCTGTTGCCAGCGCATCGACGCCCACTGGAGCGGTCCCGTGTGCGTTCCTGGACCCCCGCCGGGTGCCGATCCCGAGCGTTTCTTGAGAGTGAGCGCCGCACCCTGGCGCCCTAGCTCTCCCACGCGCGCCCACCGTCGTGGCCACGTCTGCCATTACGGTCACGGTCACACTCGTCTTCTCGCCTATGCTCTCGGCACTCCGCGCACCCCTGAGCAGGATGGCGCTCCCTTGGAGTGTAAGTGCCATCGACCAGCTTCCTGTACCAGGTAAACTCGTGGACTTCCGAAATTAAAGAACAAAAGCAATCAAGCCATGCCAAAACAGGATAAGTTAACTCACCATGCTCCTAAAATTTATCATATTGCCCAGTGAAAACTTCCCATGTTTTTTTTTACTTTGTAATAACATTATCCTCACCTATTCGCGAAAAAAACATTATCCTTACCCGAAGGGTTGTTTTAAGATTTTTCCAAGCATTTTAGAAGACAATATCTTCCTCAACACCATTTCACTTTTCAGAAAATGCGTGAAAAGTTTTGTAGACACCGGGTACGCTTTTTATCGAGAAGCTATAAAAATTCATCCAAATATGACATCTTGTCATTTTGAACTAAAAATGAGAGGAATATATTCATCCCTCGTAATGTTTTCACGTGACACCAATAATACTTTGTTTATGAATTTTTCTAGCATTCATAATATATATCATTCTTTTACCATTTCTACATAAAGCCCATGGTTTGAGTGAACGGTTCATAGCAAAAATGCTCCATTTATGGACTCCATCTGCGCAAAGTGTCATGCGAACAAACATGTTGTCTCCTAATTCACCCCCTCCCCACTCAATTGTATGGTGGGGCCTCCTTCCTCTCAATCAGGTGATGCCACCTTCGGTTGTAGGTTTTGTTCCGTGAAAAATTGCCCATATTTGTAGGATTGGTTCGGTTCATGGCTCAAAATTGAAGAGACCTATTTACCATGGTTAAGGGTAACTCTGGCCTATCCCCTAACTTATAACTTAAGGAAATATGCCCTAGAGGCAATAATAAAGTTGTTATTTTATATTTCATTATTCATGATAAAGGATTATTATTCATGCTAGAATTGTATTGATCGGAAACTTAAATACATGTGTGAATACATAAACAAACACCGTATCCCTAGTAAGCCTCTACTAGACTAGCTCATTGATCAAAGATGGTTAAGTTTTCCTAACCATGGACATGTGTTGTCATTTGATAACGGGATCACATCATTAGGAGAATGATGTGATGGACAAGACCCATCCATTAAGCTTAGCATAATGATCGTTCAGTTTTATTGCTATTGCTTTCTTCATGTCAAATACATATTCCTTCGACTATGAGATTATGCAACTCTCGGATACCGGAGGAATACCTTGTGTTCTATCAAATGTCACAATGTAACTGGGTGATCATAAAGATGCTCTACAGGTATCTCCAAAGGTGTTTGTTGAGTTGGCATAGATCGAGATTAGGATTTGTCACTCCGAGTATCGAAGAGGTATCTCTGGGCCCTCTTGGTAATACACATCATAAGCTTGCAAGCAAAAGACTAAGGAGTTAGTCACGAGGTGATGAATTATGGAACGAGTAAAGAGACTTGCCGATAACGAGATTGAACTAGGTATATAGATACCGACGATCGAATCTCGGTCAAGTAACTGATACGTCCATTTTGCATCATGTTTTCCTACTGTTATTTATATTGTTTTTGTGTATAATAATGCTTTTTGGAGTAATTCTAATGCCTTTTCTCTCATAATATGCAAGGTTCACACAAAAAGGGAGAATACCGGCAGCTAGAATTCTGGACCTGAAAAAGCTACGTCAGGCCACCTATTCTGCACAACTCCAAATGAGTTGAAACTTCACGGAGAATTTTTATGGAATATATAAAATTATTGGAGCCAATAAGTACCAGAGGGGGCCCACCAGGTGGGCACAACCCACCTGGGCGCGCCAGGGAGCCCAGGCGTGCCCTGGTGGGTTATGCTCCCCTCGGCCCACCTCCGGTGCCCATCTTCTGGTATATAAGTCATTTTGACCTAGAAAAAATCAGGAGAGGAATTCGGGATGAAGCACCGCCGTCTCATGGTGGAACTTGGGCAGGAGCACTTTTGCCCTTCGGTGGAGCGATTTTGCTGGGGGAACTTCCCTCCCGGAGGGGGAAATCATCGTCATCATCTTCACCAACAACTCTCCCATCTTGGGGAGGGCAATCTCCATCAACGTCTTCAACAGCACCATCCTCTCTCAAACCCTAGTTCATCTCTTGTGTTCAATCTTTGTACCGGAACCTTAGATTGGTGCTTGTGGGTGACTAGTAGTGTTGATTACATCTTGTAGTTGATTACTATATGGTTTATTTGGTGGAAGATTATATGTTCAGATCCATTATGCTATTTAATACCCCTCTGATCTTGAGCATGATTATCATTTGTGAGTAGTTACTTTTGTTCTTGAGGTCACGGGAGAAATCTTGTTGCAAGTAATCATGTGAACTTGATATGTGTTCGATATTTTGATGATATGTATGTTGTGATTCCCTTAGTAGTGTCATGTGAACGTCGACTACATGGAACTTCACCTTATTAGGGCCTAAGGGAATGCATTGTGGAGTAGTTATTAGATGATGGGTTGCGAGAGTGACAGAAGCTTAAACCCTAGTTTATGCGCTATTCCGTAAGGGACCGATTTGGACCCAAAAGTTTAATGCTATGGTTAGATTTATTCTTAATACTTTTCTCATAGTTGTGGATGCTTGCGAGGAGGTTAATCATAAGTAGGAGGTTTGTTCAAGTAAGAATAGCACCTAAGCACCGGTCCACCCACATATCAAATTATCAAAGTAGCGAAAACAAATCAAACCAACATGATGAAAGTGACTAGATGAAATTCCCGTGTACCCTCAAGAACGCTTTGCTTGTCATAAGAGACCGTTTTGGCCTGTCCTTTGCCTCAAAAGGATTGGGCTACCTTGCTGAACTTTTGTTATCGTTACCGTTACTTACTCGTTACAAATTATCTTGCTATCAAACTACTCGTTACTTATAATTTCAGAGCTTGCAGAGAATACCTTGCTGAAAACTACTTATCATTTTTTTCTGCTCCTCGTTGGGTTCGACACTCTTACTTATCGAAAGGACTACGATTGATCCCCTATAATTGTGGGTCATCAAGACTCTTTTCTGGCGCCATTGCAGGGGAGCGAAGCGCTCTTGGTAAGTGGAAATCGGTAAGGAAAAATTATTACTACGTGTTGAAATTTATTGTCACTTGTTACTATGGGAACAATCCTTTGCGGGGTTTGTTCGGGGTATCTTCACCTCGACCAGAACCACAATTAGTTACCCCTCAACCTACTGCACCTACTGAAAATATCGTTTATGAAATTCCTTCGGGTATGATAGAGCAACTGCTAGCTAATCCTTATGCAGGAGATGGAACTGAACATCCTGATATGCACTTAATATATGTGGATGAAATTTGTGGATTATTTAAGCTTGTAGGTTTACCCGGAGATGAAGCTAAGAAGAATATTTTCCCTTTATCTTTGAAGGGAAAAGCATTGGCATGGTATAGGCTATGCGATGATATTGGATCTTGGACTTGGAATCGATTGAAATTGGAATTTCACCAAAAAAATTATCCTATGCATCTAGTTCATCATGATCGGAATTATATATATAATTTTTTGCCTCATGAAGGAGAAAGTATCACTCTAGCTTGGGGGAGGCTTAAGTCAATGTTATATTCATGCCCCAATCATGAGCTCTCAAGAGAAATTATCATTCAAAATTTTTATGCTCGGCTTTCTCGTGATGATCAATCCATGCTTGATACTTCTTGTACTGGTTCCTTTATGAACAAGACTATTGAATTCAGGTGGGATCTTTTAGAAAGAATTAAACGCAACTCTGAAGGTTGGGAGCTCGACGAAGGTAAAGAGTCAGGTATTAAGCTTAAGTATGATTGTGTTAAATCTTTTATGAATATTGATGCTTTTCAAAAGTTTAGCACTAAATATGGACTTGACTCTGAGATAGTAGCCTCCTTTTGTGAATCATTTGCTACTCATGTTGATCTCCCGAAGGAGAAGTGGTTTAAATATCACCCACCTATTGAAGAAGAAATTAAAGAACCGATAATAGCTAAAGATGAAACTATTATTTACAATGTTGATCCAGTTGTTCCTACTGCTTACATTGAAAAACCACCTTTCCCTGTTAGGATAAAGGAGCATGCTAAAGTTGCAACTATGGTCAATAAGAGTTATATTAGAGCACCCAAGCCTGCTGAACAAATCAAAGTAGAACCTACTATTGCTATGGTTAAAGATCTCCTGGTAGAAAATTTAGATGGGCATGTTATCTACTTCTGTGATGAAGCTGCTAGAATTGCCAAACCAGATGAAAAAGATAAACATAGGCCTGTTGTTGGCATGCCTGTTGTCTCAGTTAAAATAGGAGATCACTATTATCATGGTTTATGTGACATAGGTGCTAGCGTGAGTGCTATTCCTTTTACCTTATATCAAGAAATTATGAATGATATAGCACCAGCTGAAATAGAAGACATAGATGTTACTATTAAACTTGCTAATAGAGACACCATCACACCACTTGGGATTGTTAGATATGTTGAAGTCTTGTGTGGGAAAATAAAATATCCTACTGATTTTCTCGTTCTTGGTTCCCCACAAGATGACTTTTGTCCTATTATCTTTGGTAGACCTTTCTTGAACACCGTCAATGCTAAAATAGATTATGAGAAACAAATTATCGGTGTTAGTTTTGGTGATGAGTCTCATGAGTTTAATTTTTCTAAGTTTAGTAGAAAACATCATAAGAAAGAATTGCCTTGTAAGGAAAAAATAATTGGCCTTGCTTCTATTGCTGTGCCTCCTACTGATCCACTAGAACAATATTTGTTAGACCATGAAAATGATATGCATATGCATGAAAGGAATGAGATAGACAAAATTTTCTTTGAACACCGACCTCTGCTAATAACAATTTGCCTATTGAAACTCTAGGAGGTCCTCCTCCACCTAAAAGTGATCCTGTGTTTGAATTAAAACAATTTCCAGACACTTTGAAATATGCTTATCTTGATGAGAAAAAGATATATCCTGTTATTATTAGTGTTAACCTTTCAGAACATGAAGAAGAAAGATTATTCAAGGTTCTGAAGAAGCATCGAGCTGCTATTGGATATACTCTTGATGATTTAAAGGGCATTAGTCCCACTCTCTGTCAGAATAAAATTAATATGGAACCTGATGCTAAACCCGTTGTTGATCACCAATGACAGTTGAATCCCAAAATGAAAGAAGTGGTAAGAACTGAAATATTGAAGCTTCTGGAAGCAGGTATAATCTATCCTATAGTTGATAGTAGATGGGTAAGTCCCGTTCATTGTGTCCCTAAGAAGGGAGGTATTACTGTTGTTCCTAATGATAAAAATGAACTTATTCCGCAAAGAATTGTCACTGGCTACAGAATGGTAATTGATTTTAGAAAATTAAATAAAGCTACTAGAAAAGGTCATTACCCTCTGCCTTTTATTGATCAAATGCTTGAAAGACTATCTAAGCACACACACTTTTGTTTCCTTGATGGATACTCTGGATTTTCTCAAATGCCCGTTTCACAACCTGATCAAGAGAAAACCACCTTCACTTGTCCTTTCGGAACTTATGCTTATAGACGTATGCCTTTTGGTTTATGTAATGCACCTACTACCTTTCAAAGATGTATGACTGCTATATTCTCTGATTTTTGTGAAAAGATTGTTGAGGTTTTCATGGATGATTTTTCCGTGTACGGAACTTCTTTTGATGATTGCTTAAGCAACCTTGATCGAGTTTTGCAGAGATGCGAGCAAACTAATCTTGTCTTGAATTGGGAGAAGTGCCACTTTATGGTTAATGAAGGCATTGTCTTGGGACATAAAATTTCTGAACGAGGTATTGAGGTGGATAAAGCTAAAGTTGATGCAATCGAGAAAATGCCATGTCCTAAAGATATCAAAGGTATTCGTAGTTTCCTCAGTCATGCTGGTTTCTATAGGAGATTTATTAAAGACTTCTCTAAAATTTCTAGGCCTCTTACAAATCTTTTGCAAAAGGATGTTCCATTTGTTTTTGATGATGATTGTGTAGAAGCCTTTGAAACACTTAAGAAAGCCTTAATCTCTGCACCTATTGTTCAACCACCTGATTGGAACTTGCCCTTTGATATTATGTGTGACGCTAGTGATTATGCTGTTGGTGCTGTTCTAGGACAAAGAGTTGATAAGAAGTTAAATGTTATTCATTATGCTAGTAAAACTCTAGACAGTGCTCAACGCAATTATGCTACTACTGAAAAGGAATTCTTAGCAGTTGTGTTTGCTTGTGAAAAATTTAGATCTTACATTGTTGATTCTAAATTTATTGTTCACACCGATCATGCTGCTATAAAATATCTTATGGAAAAGAAAGATGCTAAACCTAGACTCATTAGGTGGGTTCTTTTGCTACAAGAATTTGACTTGCATATCACTGATAGAAAAGGAGTTGAGAACCCCGTTGCTTATAACTTGTCTAGGTTAGAAAATAGTCTTGATGACCCACAACCTATTAATGATAGTTTTCCTGATGAATAATTAGCTGCAATAAATGTTTCTCATAACACTCTTTGGTATGTTGACTATGCTAATTACATTGTTGCCAAATACATACCACCTAGCTTCACATACCAACAAAAGAAAAAATTCTTCTATGATTTAAGACATTACTTTTGGGATGACCCATATCTTTATAAAGAAGGAGTAGATGGTATTATTAGACGTTGTGTACCTGAGCATGAACAGGGACAAATCCTACGAAAATGTCACTCCGAAGCTTATGGAGGGCATCATGCGGGAGATAGAACTGATCACAAGGTATTGCAATCTGGTTTTTATTGGCTTACTCTCTTCAAGGATGCCCGTAAGTTTGTTTTATCTTGTGATGAATGTCAAAGAATTGGTAATATTGGTAAGCATCAGGAAATGCCTATGAATTATTCACTTGCTGTTGAACCATTTGATGTTTGGGGTTTTGATTACATGGGACCTTTTCCTTCCTCTAATGGGTATAATCATATTTTGGTTGCTGTTGATTATGTTACTAAGTGGGTAGAAGCTATTCCAACTAGTAGTGCTGATCACAACACCTCTATTAAAATGCTTAAGGAAGTTATTTTCCCAAGGTTTGGAGTCCCTAGATATTTAAAGAGTGATGGTGGTTCACACCTTATTCATGGTGCTTTCCGTAAAATGCTTGCTAAATATGATGTTAACCATAGAATTTCTCCACCCTATCACCCTCAATCTAGTGGTCAAGTTGAACTTAGCAACAGAGAAATAAAGTTGATATTACAGAAAACTGTCAATAGGTCTAGAAAGAATTGGTCTAAGAAATTAGATGATGCACTTTGGGCTTATAGAACAGCATATAAAAACCCTATGGGTATGTCTCCTTATAAAATGGTTTATGGAAAAGCTTGTCATTTTCCTCTTGAGTTAGAACATAAAGCATATTGGGCAATTAAAGAACTCAACTATGATTTCAAACTTGCCGGTGAAAAGAGGTTATTTGATATTAGCTCACTAGATGAATGGAGAACCCAAGCTTTTGAAAATGCCAAGTTATTTAAAGAAAAAGTTAAAAGATGGCATGACAAAAGAATCCAAAAGTGTGAGTTCAAAGTTGGAGAATATGTTCTTTTATACAACTCTCATTTCAGATTCTTTGCAGGAAAACTCCTCTCCAAATGGGAAGGACCCTATGTTATCGAGGAGGTTTATCGATCTGGAGACATCAAAATAAATAATGCCGAGGGTACTAACCCAAAGGTTGTCAATGGGCAAAGAATAAAACATTATATGTCAGGTACGCCCATTAATGTTGAAAGCAATATTATCCAAACTATGACACCGGAAGAACACATAAAGGAAACCTTCCGGAACACTCCAGAATAACTGAAAAAGAGGAGGTACGTGATACGGTAAGTAAACGGACTCCAAAAAATCCGCAAAAATATTTTCTGTCAGTTTTAGAATATATCAAAAATTAGGAAAATAAGAAACAACAAGGAAGGCACTCCTGGTGGGCACAAGACACCAGGGCGTGCCTGGCAGGCGCGCCCAGGTGGGTTGTGCCCACCTCGGGTACCTTCCGGACTCCCTTTTTCTTCCGTTTGCTTGTTTCCCAAGATAAAAAAATTCTTTATATACCCCCCGAACCTATTGACCACAGTATCGCGGAGAAATCTTCTCTTTTCTTTTCTTGCTATTTTCCTGACAGATCTGAAAATATGTCGTCTCAAGATTCCGAGGAGGAGTGCTCAGTTTATTATCAGCCTTTAGATAAAAATATCTTCAAGGATACCTATCCCTATATATGGTTCTCCGATGAAGAAGATGAAGATGAACCAGTCCCTCCTCGTTTCAAGCATGAAAGCATGGAGGCGTTATGCAAGAGCATAATAAAGCTTGAGATGTAGAATGAAGAGTTAAGGATAGATAATTTTTACCTTCGAAATAAGTTGGAGAAAAAGGCAGACAAACCCTCTACTTCATCACCACCCCATCCTTCTTCATCACCAAAGGAGACTTGAGTTCATGGTATGGGCACTCCCCTTGGATTGCGCCAAGCTTGGGGAGGTGCCCCGGTATCATATCACCTCCACTATCTTTTGCCTTTACTTATCTTAGTTCGATCCATAGTTATCTTTTGCTTTAGATGAATAAAAATTTAGTTCGATCCTTTCTTTTTGAGTGTTTGCTTAGTGATCTATCCTTGTAATCGTGTGCAAGATAAATATAATAAAGTTTAGTTTGAAGTTTTGTTCTCTTTATTTTCATGTTCAATACAAAGAAAGAAAATAAATGAAAAAGATCATATGCTAATCTTATGGTAAGTAATGACATCAAATAAGGAAGAGTATAAGTAGAAAATTTTATTGGAGATTTACAAACATAGCATTGATCAATAATGCAATTCATGAAAGAATTAATAAGGGAAGAGAAGATTCACATGCAAATACACTATCTTGGACATCTTTTGTGACTGTGAGCCCCCATCAAAATATTATATGCCAAAATTGTTGACGTTGGACAAGGAATACAACGTAATGATTTATGTTTGTTCATATTCACATAGAAGTTATATTGTCATAGATCCTTTAACATGTGGTGCTTGCCCCCCATCTTTGCTAGCCAAAAATTCCGCACTAAGTAGAGATACTACTTGTGCATCCAAAACCCTTAAACCCAAATCTTGTTTTGAGAGTCCACCATACCTACCTATGGATTGAGTAAGATCCTTCAAGTAAGTTGTCATCGGTACAAAAAGGCAATAAAAATTGCTTCTAAAAGTGTTGGATCATTTAGAGTAAGAGAAAATTGAGCGTTGCACGAACTTGTGATGGCAAAGAATAAAAGCAACAAACTGCATAATAAAGGTTGCTATCATAAGGGGCAATATAACTTGACGTTCTTTTGCACTAAGAGATTGAGCATACAAACAAATAAGCGCATGGCAACCTCTGCTTCCCTCTGCGAAGGGCCTATCTTTTACTTTTATGCAAGAGTCAAAGTATTTCTCTCTATTCCTTTTTATTTTTTCTCTTTTGGCAAGCATCATGAGGTGAGGAAAGATCTAGGCACATATATCCAGTTGGATATGAGTAGCATGAGTTATTATTGTTGACATCACCCTCTAGGTGAGCATGTTGGGAGGCGAAACTATAAGCCCCTATCTTTCTATGTGTCTGGTTGAAACTTTTTACTCATGTGTATATGATGAGTGTTAGCAATCATAGAAGACTATATGATGGTTGAGTATGTGGACTTGCCAAAAAGGCTCCGATACATGACCCTTCCTGAAAAGATGATGAATTGTAGTTGCAAAGTTGACTGAGAACATAGTTTGTTGGTTTTCAATAGAGTTTATGCTTTATACTTTGATGTTGTGATGAATTGTTACTTGTTCATGAGAAGTTTATGACAGAAGTTATGTGATAAAAGTTCTATGATAAAGTTATATATTAAAGTTTGTTGCTGTTACAAATCAGGAGAGGACTTTCGGGATGAACCGCCGCCGTCTCGAGGCGGAACTTGGGCAGGAGCACTTTTGCCCTCCGGCAGAGCGATTCCGCCGGGGGAAATTCCCTCCCAGAGGGGGAAATCATCGTCATCATCTTCACCAACAACTCTCCCATCTTGGGGAGGGAAATCTCCATCAACATCTTCTACAACACCATCCTCTCTCAAACCCTAGTTCATCTCTTGTGTTCAATCTTTGTACCGGAACCTTAGATTGGTGCTTGTGGGTGACTAGTAGTGTTGATTACATCTTGTAGTTGATTACTATATGGTTTATTTGGTGGAAGATTATATTTTCAAATCCATTATGCTATTTAATACCCCTCTGATCTTGAGCATGATTATCATTTGTGAGTAGTTACTTTTGTTCTTGAGGTCACGAGAGAATTCTTGTTGCAAGTAATCATGTGAACTTAACATGTGTTCGATATTTTGATGATATGTATGTTGTGATTCCCTTAGTGGTGTCATGTGAACATCGACTACATGGCACTTCACCTTATTAGGGCCTAAGGAAATGCATTGTGAAGTAGTTATTAGATGATGGGTTGCGAGAGTGACAGAAGCTTAAACCCTAGTTTATGCGCTATTCCGTAAGGGACCGATTTGGACCCAAAAGTTTAATGCTATGGTTAGATTTATTCTTAATACTTTTCTCGTAGTTGCAGATGCTTGCGAGGGGGTTAATCATAAGTAGGAGGTTTATTCAAGTAAGAACAGCACCTAAGCACCGGTCCACCCACATATCAAATTATCAAAGTAGCGAACACAAATCAAACCAACATGATGAAAGTGACTAGATGAAATTCCCGTGTACCCTCAAGAACGCTTTGCTTATCATAAGAGACCGTTTTGGCCTGTCCTTTGCCGCAAAAGGATTGGGTTACCTTGCTGCACTTTTGCTATCGTTACCGTTACTTACTCGTTACAAATTATCTTGCTATCAAACTACTCGTTACTTATAATTTCAGTGCTTGCAGAGAATACCTTGTTGAAAACTACTTATCATTTTCTTCTGCTCCTCATTGGGTTCGACACTCTTACTTATCAAAAGGACTACGATTGATCCCCTATACTTGTGGGTCATCAGTAACATACCGATGGACAAAGGGAATTACGTATGTTGTCATAAGGTTCGACCGATAAAGATCTTCATAGAATATGTAGGAGCCAATATGGGCATCTAGGTTCCGCTATTGGTTATTGACCGGAGAGGTGTCTCGGTCATGTCTACATAGTTCTCAAACCCGTAGGGTCCCCACGCTTAACGTTCGTTGATGATATAGTGTTATATGAGTTATATGATTTGGTGACCGAATGTTGTTCGGAGTCCCGAATGATATCACGAACATGATGAGGAGTCTCAAAATGGTCGAGAGGTAAAGATTGATATATAGTACGACGGTATTCGGACACCGGAAGAGTTTCGGAGTGCACCGGGTAGTCATCGGGTCACCGGAAGGGGTTTCGGACACCCCCGGTAAGTGTATGGGCCTAATGGGCCAAAGGGGGGATGGTCCATGTGACGACCCCGGCTTAATCGTGCACTAACCATACACGCAAATGCACATGATCAAGCCTAAGGACTCACTTGAAGATATCACAACACAACTCTAAAACATAAATAAAGTCATACAAGCTTTATATTACAAGCCAGGGCCTCGAGGGCTCGAATACGTAGCTCGATGGCAAACAAGTGTCAGCGGAAGCATCAGATATCTGGGTACAGATATATTACAGAAATAGAGATAAGCCTTTAGAACGGTGGGGCAAAATAAAACACTATGATCGAAAGGCGTATGCCTCCTGCATAGGACCCTCCGAATCCTACTCCTGGTCGTCTGTCGGCTCCTCGTAGTAATACTCGCCGGGAGGGTAGTAGTAGTAGCCATAGTCATCGACAGGGGCAGCTAACTCAGGGGCTCCGTCATCTGGCGGCGTCAATTGGATATGGGGTGAAAAAGAAAATAAAGCAAACGTGAGTACTCATCCGAAGTACTCAGCAAGCAAGGATCTACACTACATATGCCACATTTTCAAAGGAGGCTGTATATGTGGACTGGGCTGCAGAAATGCCAGAATAGAGGGGAAGGCCTAGTCCTATCAAAGACTAGCATCTTCAAGCATCTTCATCGGTCTTGCAGCATTAGAAGAGTGAAGAATAACATAATGTAAAGTAGTAGTAGTGTCATCAACCTCGGCCAGAGATTCTTCCTCGACTCCCTGCAAGAAAGCAATCCCTGAGCCATACTATCCATTTCATCTCAAGTCACCAATTCTAGTGTACCGATCGGGATACAACTCCGAGTGTCCGTTACCGTAGGACAAGCTATCGATAGATTAGTTCTTCCCTACAGGGGTGCACCAACTTACCCACCACGCTCGATTAACTCCGGCCGGACACACTTTTCTGGGTCATGCCCAGCCTCGGCCAAACGATACGCCGCAACCTGACCAAATACTTAACAGAGAGGTCAGCACGCCGGACTAAACCTATGCCCCGAGGGGTCTTGGGCCATCGCCTCGGGAACTCCTGCACATTGCGTCAGGCGGCCGAGAGCAGACCTAGCAACCCCTTAATACAAGCGCAGTTGCGTAACCAGTCCAACTCGGCGCGCGCCGCTCAGTCGCTGACATCCATTAAGCTTCGGCTGAAGTATACGACGCAGAACGCCCATACTATGCCCACGTGATGGTTAGTGCTATCAGGCCAGAGGCCCCTCGGATCAAATATCCAAACCGTTAGTGTGTTGGTAGTGCGGAAACAAGCAGAGACTCACGAAAGATGTGACCCCGTCGCCCCGTCTCGAGGACTTGCGGCAAGGGCTAAGAATGCCCGGCCACGCCTCGTGTTCAACTCTCGGGCACCATCCAGGTCCACCCGATTCCACATCACTCGCTATTAAGCTCGTGTGGGTACCCCTCAGGGCCGACCCGTCTTTATCCATAATAAGCAGTGTCAACAGTAAAGTAAGGGCATCCGTGTGGCTATCATATCAAGAAAGAATCCGAGGCATCACCCTCATAGGACTCCCACCTGACGTAAACGTCAAGGTGAACTAAAGAGGCATCACCCTCGAGGTCCACACTTGAACAGTTGCACGACAATGTCGTTTTCGGGGGTGGTGTAGGAGGAATCACCCTCGCTTACCACGACCGAATAACTAACCTACAAGGTTATCATCAGAAGTGCTGACGAGGTATCACCCTCGGCACTCGATAGTAACCCAGTAGAGTCGAGCAGTTAAGGGGGAAGTGACGTGCGGTGTCGGGGCCTGGTCTTCAATCCCGTTGTTCGGGTCTTCTGATCATCCAGCGGGGCAGTCGGGATAAAGTGGGGTCTCTGCTGGGTCTCTACCCAAACTACACTAAACAGTTTAGGATAACAGGTAGGTACCAATAGCAGGTTACAATTAAACAGGCTATGCAGCAGATATAGGATAGAGTAACAGCAGCAGATTCTAATGCAAGCATAAGAGAGAAGAGAGTGGGCGATATCGAAATGCTCAAAAGGGGGTGCTTGCCTGTAAGCTCTGGGGCAAGTGGCTGGTCATCGGGGACGTAGTCGTACTCCGGAGCGGCGTCTGCCTTAGGAGCTACGTCAATGTCGGGGTCTAATCGAGAGAGAAAAGGGGGAGGAAACAGGTAAACATAATGCAATCAAATGCAACACGGGGCATGCTATGCTATAATGCAGTGCAGGGTTGCCTAAAGATATGTCTAAGTCAGTTTGGTTATTTTAGGATTAAAGTTGGATTTATTATCCGGTGGTTATGCACTATTCATCTACCGGATACGGACGAAATGTTACAGGTTCTCCTACGTAGGGGGGTTCCGACATGGAAACAGACGACACGATCAGATTCGTCTCGTCATTCTGAGCAACTTTCATGTTTTAAGTTTTTCGATCTGAGCTACGATTTAAAAGTTATTAATTTTCAAAGTTTAAATGATTTTCTGGAATTATTTTTATTAACAGAATTGAATTATGACATCAGCATGATGCCATGCTGACATCAGCAGGTCAACAGGTCGGCTGACCAGTCAAACTTGACATGTGGGTCCAGTGGGACCCACATGTCAGTCTCTGTTAAGGCTAACAGTGAGTTAATTTAGTTAACAGACTAGTTAGGGGAGTGGGCCCAGCCTGTCAGTGAGTCAGTTAGTTAACAGAATTAACTAATTTGCTAATTAGCTTAATTAAGCACAGGGGGCCCACATGTCATTTTCACAGGGTGAACAGTAACTGCGTTGACCGCAGTCAACGAAGTCAAACCGAGGCGCAGGGGCCCACTGTCAGTGGCACTGGGCGGGCCCCACGCTCGCCAGCTCAGCGGGGCCACCAGAATCACGCCGGTGAGCCTTCCGCGGCGGCGCTCTTGCCGGAGCCGATCGGAAACGCGCTGTGCTGCGTCGTTTCGCGTGATTTCAACTGCGTTCGAACGGCCACGCACTCGCGCGTCGAACTATGGGGTCGGAGCGGCCAGGGAAGGCCGGCAGAGCCACCGGCGTCGAGCCGTGGCGGCGGTGCGGCTCGGTCCCGAACGGAACCGTCGCTACGGTGGCTCTTCTCCTGCGCAAACTAGCTAGGGGGTGACTGCGACTCACCAGAAGCGTACTGGCGCCTTTGGTTCGAGCTGCTGGAGCTCTGGAGCGCGGCAATGGCTAACGTGGCGGCGGTCGGAGCACGGCTACGGTGGCAGCTCGTCGGAGGCGCGCAAGTAAGCGGGGAAGGAAGTAGGGGAAGAGGCGGAGCTCACCTAGCGGCTATGAAAAGCCCGTGATCATCTTAGTAGCGCAGAGGCGTCGTCGGAGCCGGGGGAGACGGCGGCGATTGATCGGGGAAGACGGCGTCGATCCGGTCGGTGTGGGGCGTCCGGCTCGAATAGAAGATGCCAGGCGACGGAGACGAGCGAGGCGGAGCTCGGTGACTCGTCGTCTTGGCGAAGGGTGGCCGTTGGCCGCGGCAACGGCGAGCGACGGCGACGGCGGCGCTTGGGCATCGCGGATCTAGGGGAGAAGAGGGAGAGGCGAGTGAGGGAGAGTGAGGAGAATGACGGGGGAGCCCAGGGGGAATGGACGGGCCTCGTCCTTATCCCCCTGCTGTCGGCGGGCGTCGGTGGCTGCCGCGGTGTCGCGCGCTCGCCGGTGCGCGCGCGCGCAGCCACGGGCACGGCGACACGGCGATGGAGAGAGAGGGAGGTTGGGCCAGGCGGCCCGTTTCGGGGCACTGTGCACTTAGGCCCAGTGCACAGTACCTCGTTTTATTTTTCTGTTTTCTGCTTTGTATTTCTTTATTTATTTTCTGTTTTAAAATAGTTAGGTCACTTTTGCATTTTTGTAAAATATGAGAGTTGTCCCCAATATAATATTTCCTTTCACCAAAAATTTGGTTTGGGCAAATTTGAATTTCTTTTGGATTTGATATTATTATAAATGATTTAAATAATGCTGTTTTGGTGCTATTTCATGTGGTTTGAGTCATTTAACTAACTCCATCATCATTGTTTATATTTTTATGAGTGCTTCTGGAATATTTGCTATTTAAGGAACATTTTTCCAATAGTGTTTGAGCAACTTCATATTTCACTTTTGAATTTGAGTTGATTTCCAGAATAGATTTTGAATTTGTTGGGATTAATCACTATGAGTAGGCACTGCAAATGATATGACTTGGCATTATTAGCAGTTGATCACAGTGACTAATACACAGGGGTGTTACAGTCCAGCCCCTGGTGCGCCCCTCCTTTGGACAGCAGGCCCTAAGCGAAGGAAAGGGGGGAGGGCTAGCCCCTCCTACCTTTCCCTCTCATGGGAGAAAGGAAAGGGGGGGCACCGTCCCCTGCCTTTCCCCTGCACATATATAAGCCAGGGTGGCGCGGCTTGGGAGGGACTCCAAGTAGGATTCCTCCTACTTGGGCACCTCCTTTGGCTGCTCCTCCCTCCCTCCCACCTATATATATGTGGGGAGGGGGCGCCACACAAGGACACAACATTGTCTTAGCCGTGTGCGGCGCCCCCGTCCACAGTTTTCTCCCTCGGTCATATTTTCGTAGTGCTTAGGCGAAGCCCTGTTGAGATCGCATCACCATCACCGTCACCACACCGTCGTGCTGCCGGAACTCATCTACTACTTCGCCTGTCTTGCTGGATCAAGAAGGCAAGGACGTCACCGAGCTGAACGTGTGCAGAATGCGGAGGTGTCGTGCGTTCGGGACTAGACCAGTTGGAGCGCGAAGAAAGTTCGACTACGTCAACCGCGTTGTGAAACGCTTCCGCTTACGGTCTACGAGGGTACGTAGACACACTCTCCTCCTCGTTGCTATGCATCTCCATGGATAGATCATTGCGTGTGCATAGAATTTTTTTTCCATGCAACGTTCCCCAACAGTGGCATCAAGAGCGAGGTCTATGCGTAGATGATATGCACGAGTAGAACACAAAGACGTGGGCGGTGATGTTCATACTGCTTACCACCAACGTCTTATTTTGATTCGGCGGCATTGTGGGATGAAGCGGCCCGGACCAACCTTACATGTCCACGTACATGAGACCGGTTCCACCGACTGACATGCAACTAGTTTTGCATAAAGGTGGCTGGCGGGTGTCTGTTTCTCCTACTTTAGTTGAATCGAATTTTACTGCGGCCGGTCCTTGAAGAATGCTAAAACAGCAAACTTGATAATTCACCATTGTGGTTTTTGCCGTAGGTAAGAACGGTTCTTGCTAGAAACCCGTAGCAACCACGTAAAACTTGCAACAACAAAGTAGAGGACATCTAACTTGTTTTTACAGGGTATGTTGTGATGTGATATGGTCAAGACATGATGTGATATACGTTATTGTATGAGATTATCATGTTTTGTAATTTATCAGCAACCGGTAGGAGCCTTATGGTTGTCTCTTTATTGTATGAAATGCAAACGCCATGTAATTGCTTTACTTTATCACTATGTGTTAGTGATAGTTGTAGAAGCAATAGTTGGCGAGACGACCACGACGCAACGATGGAGATCAAGGTGTCGAGCCGGTGATGATGGAGATCATGACGATGCTTTGGAGATGGAGATCAAAAGCACGAGATGATGATGGCCATATCATGTCACATATTTTGATTGCATGTGATGTTTATCTTTTATGCATCTTATTTTGCTTAGAACGACGGTAGCATTATAAGATGATCCCTTCACTAAATTTCAAGATATAAGTGTTCTCCCCGAGTATGCACCGTTGCGAAAGTTTGTCGTTTTGAGACACCACGTGATGATCCGGTGTGATAGACTCTACGTTCACATACAGCGGGTGTAAGACAGTTTTACACATGCAGAATACTTGGGTTAAACTTGACGAGCCTAGCATGTACAGACATGGTCTCGGAACACTGGAGACCGAAAGGTCGAATGTGAGTCATATAGTAGATATGATCAACATAGAGATGTTCACCATTGATGACTGCCCCATCTCACGTGATGATCGGACTTGGGTTAGTTGATTTGGATCACGTATCACTTAGATAACTTGAGGGATATTTATTTAAGTGGGAGTTCATTAGTAATTTGATTAATTGAACTTAATTCATCATGAACTTAGTCCTAATAGTATTTGCAAATCTATGTTGTAGATCAATAGCTCGCGATATAGCTCCCCTATTTTGATATGTTCCTAGAGAAAAACAAGTTGAAAGATGATAGTAGCAATGATGCGGATTGGGTCCATGATCTGAGGATTATCCTCATTGCTGCATAGAAGAATTATGTCCTTGATGCACCGCTAGGTGATAGACCTATTGCAGGAGCAGATGCAGACGTTATGAACGTTTGACAAACTCGGTATGATGACTACTTGATAGTTTAGTGCGCCATGCTTTACGGCTTAGAACCGGGACTTCAAAACATTTTGAACGCCATGGAGCATATGAGATGTTCCAAGAGCTGAAATTGGTATTTCAGACTCATGCCCGTGTTAAGAGGTATGAGACCTCTGACAAGTACTTTGCCTACAAGATGGAGGAGAATAACTCAGCCAGTGAGCATGTGCTCAGAATGTCTGGGTACTACAATCACTTGAATCAAGTGGGAGTTAATCTTCCAGATAAGATAGTGATTGACAGAGTTCTCTAGTCACTATCACCAAGCTACTAGAACTTCGTGATGAACTATAATATGCAAGAGATGACGAAAACGATTCCTGAGCTCTTCGCGATGCTGAAATCGGTGAAGGTAGAAATCAAGAAAGAGCATCAAGTGTTGATGGTTAACAAGACCACTAGTTTCAAGAAAAAGGGCAAAGGGAAAGAAAGGGAACTTCAAAAGAAATGGCAGGCAAGTTGCCACTCCCGTGAAGAAGCCCAAAGCTGGACCCAAGCCTGAAACTGAGTGCTTCTACTGCGAAGGAAATGGTCACTGGAAGTGGAACTGCCCCAAATACTTGGCGGATAAGAAGGATGGCAAAGTGAACAAAGGTATATTTGATATACATGTTATTGATGTGTATTTTACTAGTGTTTGTAGTAACCCCTAGGTATTTGATACCGGTTCAATTGCTAAGATTAGTAACTCGACATAGGAGTTGCAGAGACTAGTTAAAAGCGAGGTGACGATGTGTGTTGGAAATGATTCCAAGGTTGATATGATCACCATCGCACACTCCCTCTACCTTCGGGATTAGTGTTGAACCTAAATAAATGTTATTTGGTGTTTGCGTTGAGCATGAATATGATTAGTTCATGTTTATTGCAATACGTTTATTCATTTAAGTCAGAGAATAATTGTTGTTTGCTACTTCTTGAGCTTGCGTTGGTTTTTCCCTTGAAGAGGAAAGGGTGATGCAGCAAAGTTGAGATAAGTATTTCCCTCAGTTAGAGAACCAAGGTATCAATCCAGTAGGAGACAATGCACAAATCACCTAGCACTTACACAAACAATCAAACAACTTGCACCCAACGCGATAAAGGGGTTGTCAATCCCTTCACGGTTACCTGCAAAAGTGAGATCTGATAGAGATAGGTAAAAGTAAACAAAAGATAAAGTAAATATTTTTGGGTTTTTTTTTGTTTATAGATCTGAAAACAAAAGATTGCAAAATAGTAGATCGGAAAGTAATATGATGGAAAATAGACCCAGGGGCCATAGGTTTCACTAGAGGCTTCTCTCAAGATAGCAAATAATACGGTGGGTGGACAAATTACTATCAAGCAATTTATAGAAAAGCGCAAAGTTATGACAATATCCAAGGCAATGATTATGAAATATAGGCATCACGTCCGTGTCAAGTAGACCGAAACGATTCTGCATCTACTACTATTACTCCACACATCGACCGACTCCTGCCTGCATCTAGAGTATTAAGTTCATGAAGAACAGAGTAACGCATTAAGTAAGATGACATGATGTAGAGGAATAAACTCAAGCAATATGATGTAAACCCCATCTTTTTATCCTCGATGGCAACAATACAATACGTGCCTTGCTGCCCCTACTGTCACTGGGAAAGGACACCGAAAGATTGAACCCAAAACTAAGCACTTCTCCCATTGCAAGAAAAACCAATCTAGTTGGCCAAACCAAATCGATAATTCGAAGAGAATTACAAAGATATCAAATCATGCATATAAGAATTCAGAGAAGATTCAAATAATATTCATAGATAAGCTGATCATAAATCCACAATTCATCGGATCTCGACAAACACACCGCAAAAGAATATTAGATCGGATAGATCTCCAAGAACAACGAGGAGAACATGGTATTGAGAATCAAAGAGAGAGAAGAATCCATCTAGCTACTAGCTATGGACCCGTAGGTCTGAGGTAAACTACTCACGCTTCATCGGAAGGGCAATAGAGTTGATGTAGAAGCCCTCCGTGATCGAATCCCCCTCCGGCAGGGTGCCGGAAAAGGTCCCTAGATGGGATCTCATGGGTACAGAAGGTTGCGCTGGTGGAAAAGTCTTTTCGTGGATGCTTCTGGTGGTTTGGGAACATATGTGAATATATAGGTGAAAGAATTAGGTCAGGGGAGTCATGGGGGGCCCACAAGGCAGGGGGCGCACCCTCCACCCTTGTGGCTGCCTCGTGGCTCCTCCAACTTCATCTCCAAGTCTCCTGGGTGTCTTCTGGTCCAAGAAAAATCATCGTGAAGGTTTTATTCCGTTTGGACTCCATTTGGTATTCCTTTCCCGTGAAGCTAAAAAACAAGGAAAAAACAGAAACTGGCACTGGGCTCTAGGTTAATAGGTTAGTCCCAAAAATAATATAAAATAGCATATTAATGCATATAAAACATCCAAAACAGATAATATAATAGCATGGAACAATCAAAAATTATAGATACATTGGAGACGTATCAAGCATCCCCAAGCTTAATTCCTGCTCGTCCTCGAGTAGGTAAATGATAAAAATAGAATTTTTGATGTGGAATGCTACCTAACATATTTATCCATGTAATTTTCTTTATTGTGGCATGAATGTTCAGATCCATAAGATTCAAAACAGAAGTTTAATATTGACATAAAAACAATAATACTTCATACATACTAATAAGGCAATTATGTCTTCTCAAAATAACATGGCCAAAGAAAGCTTTTCCCTACAAAATCATATAGTCTGGCTATGCTCCATCTTCATCACACAAAATATTCTAATCATGCACAACCCTGATGACAAGCCAAGCAATTGTTTCATCCTTTTAGTGTTCTCAAACCTTTTCAACTTTCACGCAATACATGAGCGTGAGCCATGGACATAGCACTATAGGTGGAATAGAATATGGTGGTTGTGGAGAAGACAAAAAAGAAGGAGATAGTCTCACATTAACTAGGCGTATTAACGGGCTATGGAGATGCCCATCAATAGATTTCAATGTGAGTGAGTAGGGATTGCCATGCAACGGATGCACTAGAGCTATAAGTGTATGAAAGCTCAAAAGAAAACTAAGTGGGTTTGCATCCAACTTGCTTGCTCATGAAGACCTAGGGCAATTTGAGGATGCCCGTCGTTGGAATATACAAGCCAAGTTCTATAATGAAAATTTCCCACTAGTATATGAAAGTGACAAAATAGGAGACTCTCTATCATGAAGATCATGGTGCTACTTTGAAGCACAAGTGTGGAAAAAGGATAGTAGCATTGCCCCTTCTCTCTTTTTCTCTCATTTTTTTCTTTTCTTCCTTTTTTTCCTTCTTTTTTTTAGCTTGGCTTCTTTGGCCTCTTTTTTTTCTCACATGGGACAATGCTCTAATAATGAAGATCATCACACTTTTATTTACTTACAACTCAAGAATTACAACTCGATACTTAGAACAAAATATGACTCTATATGAATGCCTCCGGCGGTATACCGGGATGTGCAATGAATCAAGAGTAACATGTATGAAAGAATTATGAAAGGTGGCTTTGCCACAAATACGATGTCAACTATATGATCATGCAAAGCAATATGACAATGATGAAGCGTGTCATAATAAAACGGAACGGTGGAAAGTTGCATGGCAATATATCTCGGAATGGCTATGGAAATGCCATAATAGGTAGGTATGGTGGCTGTTTTGAGGAAGGTATATGGTGGGTGTATGGTACCGGCGAAAGTTGCGCGGCGCTAAAGAGGCTAGCAATGGTGGAAGGGTGAGAGTGCGTATAATCCATGGACTCAACATTAGTCATAAAGAACTCACATACTTATTGCAAAAATCTATTAGTAATCGAAACAAAAGTACTACGCGCATGCTCCTAGGGGGATAGATTGGTAGGAAAAGGCCATCGCTCATCCCCGACCGCCACTCATAAGGAAGACAATCAAAAAATATCTCATGCTCCAACTTCGTTACATAACGGTTCACCATATGTGCATGCTACGGGACTCACAAACCTTAACACAAGTATTTCTCCAATTCACAATTACTCACTAGCATGACTCTAAAACCACCATCTTTATATCTCAAAACAATCATAAGGAATCAAACTTCTCATAGTATTCAATGCACTTTATATGAAAGTTTTTATTATATCCCTCTTGGATATCTATCATATTAGGACTAAATTCATAACCAAAGAAAATTATCATGCTATTTAGAGACACTCAAAATAATATAAGTGAAGCATGAGAGTTCAATAATTTCTATAAAATAAAGCCAACGTCGTGCTCTAAAAAGATATAAGTGAGGCACTAGAGCAAAATTGCCTAGCTCAAAAGATATAAGTGAAGCACATAGAGTATTCTAATAAATCACGATTCATGTGTGTCCCTCTCAAAAGGTGTGTACAGCAAGGATGATTGTGGCAAACTAAAAAGCAAAGACTCAAATCATACAAGACGCTCCAAGCAAAACACATATCATGTGGTGAATAAAAATATATCCTCAAGTAAAGTTACCGATAGACGAAGACGAAAGAGGGGATGCCTTCCGGGGCATCCCCAATCTTAGGCTCTTGGTTGTCCTTGAATATTACCTTGGGGTGCCTTGGGCATCCCCAATCTTAGGCTCTTGCCACTCCTCATTCCATAGTCCATCAAATCCTTACCCAAAACTTGAAAACTTCACAACACAAAACTTACCAGAAAACCTCATAAGCTCCGTTAGTATAAGAAAATAAATCACCACTTTTGGTACTGTTGTGAACTAATTATTTATTTATATTGGTGTAATATCTACAGTATTCCAACTTCTCCATGGTTCATACCCCCCGATACTACCCATAGATTCATCAAAATAAGCAAACAACACAAAGAAAACAGAATCTGTCAAAAACAGAACAGTCTGTGAAGATGCGAAATGTTCTAATACTTCTGTAACTCCAAAAAGTCTGAAAAATTAGTAAAACATAGTAAATTTGTATACAAATTGCGTGTAAAAAATTCAAGGTTTTTCAATGGTCCAGTGAATTATTAAAATTCTGTGACTGGACGCAAAAGTTTCTGTTTTTCAGCAAGATCAAATCAACTAGCACCGTAAGCCATCCCAAAGGTCTTACTTGGCACAAACACTAATTAAAACACAAAACCACATCTAACAAGAGGCTAGATGAATTATTTATTGGAAAAAATCAAGGAAAAATATTGGGTTGTCTCCCAACAAGCGCTTTTCTTTAAAGCCTTTTAGCTAGGCATTGATAATTTCAATGATGCTCATATAAAAGAGAAGAATTGAAGCACAAAGAGAGCATCATAAAACACGTGACAAACACATCTAAGTCTAATATACTTCATATGCATAGGCATTTTATAAGCAAACAAATTATCAAGGCAAGCAAAAACTAGCATATGCAAAGAAGAAGAAAGAGACAATAGCAATCTCAATATAACGAGAGGTAATTTAGTAACATGAAAATTTCTACAACCATATTTTCCTCTCTCATAATAATTACATGTAGGGTCATAATCGAATTCAATAATATAACTATCACATAAAATATTCTCAACATGATCCACATGCATGCAAAGTTGACACTCTTCCAAAATAGTGGGATTATCATCAAATAAAGTCACGACCTCTCCAAACCCACTTTTATTAAAAAAATCATAAGACTTATCAATATCCAAAGTAGTGGGATCATTATTTCCTAAAGTTGACACTATTCCAAACCCACTTTCAATATTATTGCAAATATATTCATCATGAGGCTTAAACAAATTTTCAAGATCATAAGAAGAATCACCCCAATCATGATCATCGCAACAAGTAGTGGACATAGCAAAACTAGCATCTCCAAGCTTAGGGTTTTGCATATTATTAGCACAATTGACATCAATAGAATTTATAGTAAAATCATTGCAATCATGCTTTTCATTCAAGGAGCTATCATGAATCACTTTATAAATTTCACCACAATTTTCAGATTCATGAATTTCAAGCAAAACTTCATAAAGATAATCTAGTGCACTCAACTCACTAGCAATTGGTTCATCATAATTGGATCTCTTAAAAAGATTAGCAAGTGGATGAGGATCCATAAACTTTGTTTCTGCTTTTCAATAAACACACAATTATACCAAGCAAATGAGCAAACAATCCAAGTAAGACATAAGGGCAAACGAAAAAGATGAACGAAAGATGGGCGAAAGAAAAGGCAAATCTTTTCGAAAATCATTTTAGAAGTGGGGGAGCGGAAAACGAGAGGCAAATGGCGAATAATGTAATGCAAGAGATGAGAGTTTATGATGGGTACTTGGTATGTCTTGACTTGGCGTAGATTTCCCCGGCAACGGCGCCAGAAATTCTTCCTGCTACTTCTAGAGCTTGCGTTGGTTTTTCCCTTGAAGAGGAAAGGGTGATGCAGCAAAGTAGAGATAAGTATTTCCCTCAGTTAGAGAACCAAGGTATCAATCCAGTAGGAGACAACGCACAAATCACCTAGCACCTGCACAAACAATCAAACAACTTGCACCCAATGCGATAAAGGGATTGTCAATCCCTTTACGGTTACTTGCAAAAGTGAGATCTCATAGAGATAGGTAAAACTAAACAAAAGATAAAGTAAATTTTTTTTTTGTTTTCTTTTGTTTATAGATTTGAAAATAAAAGATTGCAAAATAGTAGATCGGAAAGTAATATGATGGAAAATAGACCCGGGGGGCATAGGTTTCACTAGAGGCTTCTCTCAAGATAGCAAATAATACGGTGGGTGGACAAATTACTGTCGAGCAATTGATAGAAAAGCGCAAAGTTATGACGATATCCAAGGCAATGATTATGAAATATAGGCATCACGTCCGTGTCAAGTAGACCGAAATGATTCTGCATCTACTACTATTATGCCACACATCGACCGACTCCTGCCTGCATCTAGAGTATTAAGTTCATGAAGAACAGAGTAACGCATTAAGTAAGATGACATGATGTAGAGGAATAAACTCAAGCAATATGATGTAAACCCCATCTTTTTATCCTCGATGGCAACAATACAATACGTGCCTTGCCGCCCCTACTGTCACTGGGAAAGGACACCGTAAGATTGAACCCAAAGCTAAGCACTTCTCCCATTGCAAGAAAAACCAATCTAGTTGGCCAAACCAAACCAATAATTCGAAGAGAATTACAAAGATATCAAATCATGCATATAAGAATTCAGAGAAGATTCAAATAATATTCATAGATAAGCTGATCATAAATCCACAATTCATCGGATCTCGACAAACACACTGCAAAAGAATATTACATCGGATAGATCTCCAAGAACAACGAGGAGAACATGGTATTAAGAATCAAAGAGAGAGAAGAAGCCATCTTGCTACTAGCTATGGACCCATAGGTCTGAGGCAAACTACTCATGCTTCATCGGAAGGGCAATAGAGTTGATGTAGAAGCCCTCCGTGATCGAATCCCTCTCCGGCAGGGTGCCGGAAAAGGTCCCTAGATGGGATCTCACGGGTACAGAAGGTTGCGGCGGTGGAAAAGTCTTTTCGTGGATGCTTCTGGTGGTTTGGGAACATATGTGAATATACGAAAGAATTAGGTCAGGGGAGTCACGGGAGGCCCACAAGGCAAGGGCGCGAGCCCTACCCCCCTGGGCGCGCCCTCCACCCTTGTGGCGGCCTTGTGGCTCCTCCGACTTCATCTCCAAGTCTCCTGGGTGTCTTCTGGTCCAAGAAAAATCATCGCGAAGGTTTTATTCCGTTTGGACTCCGTTTGGTATTCCTTTCCCACGAAGCTAAAAAACAAGGAAAAAACATAAACTGGCACTGGGCTCTAGGTTAATAGGTTAGTCCCAAAAATAATATAAAATAGCATATTAATGCATATAAAACATCCAAAACAAATAATATAATAGCATGGAACAATAAAAAATTATAGATATGTTGGTGACGTCTCATTGTTCTGTTTACATGAATAAAACCTTCTATGGTCATACACCCAATGTGAATGGTTTATTGAATCTCGATCGTAGTGATACACATATTCATAATATTGATGCAAAAATATGCAAAGTTGATAATGATAGTGCAACATATTTGTGGCACTGCCGTTTAGGTCATATTGGTGTAAAGCGCATGAAGAAACTCCATGCAGATGGACTTTTGGTATCACTTGATTATGAATCATTTGATACTTGCGAACCATGCCTCATGGGCAAGATGACTAAAACCCCGTTCTCCGGAACAATGGAGCGAGCTAATGACTTATTGGAAATAATACATACCGATGTATGCGGTCCGATGAGTGTTGAAGCACGCGGCGGGTATCGTTATTTTCTGACCTTCACAGATGATTTGAGTAGGTATGGGTATATCTACTTGATGAAACACAAGTCTGAAACATTTGAAAAGTTCAAAGAACTTCAGAGTGAAGTGGAGAATCATCGTAACAAGAAAATAAAGTTTCTACGATCTGATCGTGGAGGCAAATATTTGAAGTTACGAGTTTGGCCTTCATTTAAAAACAATGTGGAATAGTTTCACAACTCATGCCACCTGGAACACCACAGCGTAATGGTGTGTCCGAACGTCGTAACCATACTTTATTAGATATGGGGCATTCTATGATGTCTCTTACCGATTTACCACTATCGTTTTGGGGTTATGCATTAGAGACAGCTGCATTCACGTTAAATAGGGCACCGTCTAAATCCGTTGAGACGACACCATATGAACTATGGTTTAGCAAGAAACCTAAGCTGTCATTTCTTAAAGTGTGGGGATGCGACGCTTATGTCAAAAGGCTTCGGCCTGATAAGCTCGAACCTAAATCGGAGAAGTGCATCTTCATAGGATACCCTAAGGAAACAATTGGGTACACCTTCTACCACAGATCCGAAGGCAAGATCTTTGTTGCTAAGAATGGGTCCTTTTTAGAGAAGGAGTTTCTCTCGAAAGAAGTGAGTGGGAGGAAAGTAGAACTTGATGAGGTAATTGTACCTTCTCTCGAATTGGAAAGTAGCACATCACAGAAAACCATTCCCATGATGCCTACACCAACTAGAGAGGAAGTTAATGATGATGATCATGAAACTTCAGATCAAGTTACTACTGAACTTCGTAGGTCAACCAGAGCACGATCCACACTAGAGTGGTACAGTAATCCTGTTCTGGAAGTCATGTTACTAGACCAAGGCGAACCTACGAATTATGAAGAAGCTATGATGAGCCCAGATTCCGATAAATGGCTTGAGGCCATGAAATCTGAGATAGGATCCATGTATGAGAACAAAGTGTGGACTTTGGTGGACTTGCCCGATGATCGGCAAGCCATAGAGAATAAATGGATTTTCAAGAAGAAGACTGACGCTGATGGTAATGTTACTGTCTATAAAGCTCGACTTGTCGCAAAAGGTTTTCGACAAGTTCAAGGAGTTGACTACAATGAGACTTTCTCACCCGTAGTGATGCTCAAGTCCGTCCGAATCATGTTAGCAATTGCCGCATTTCATAATTATGAAATCTGGCAAATGGATGTCAAAACTGCATTCCTTAATGGATATCTTGAAGAAGAGTGGTATATGATGCACCCAGAAGGTTTTGTCGATCCTAAAGGTGCTAACAAAGTGTGCAAGCTCTAGCGATCCATCTATGGACTGGTGCAAACATCTCGGAGTTGGAATATACGCTTTGATGAGGTGATCAAAGCATATGGTTTTATGCAGACTTATGGTGAAGCCTGTATTTACAAGAAAGTGAGTGGGAGCTCTGTAGCATTTCTGATATTATATGTGGATGACATATTGTTGATTGGAAATGATATAGAATTTCTGGATAGCATAAAAGGATACTTGAATAAGAATTTTTCAATGAAAGACCTCGGTGAAGCTACTTATATATTGGGCATCAAGATCTATAGGGATAGATCGAGACGCTTAATAGGACTTTCACAAAGCACATACCTTGAAAAGATTTTGAAGAAGTTCAAAATGGATCAGTCAAAGAAAGGGTTCTTACCTATGTTACAAGGTGTGAAATTGAGTAAGACTCAAAACCCGACCACGGCAGAAGATAGAGAGAGAATGAAAGTCATTCCCTATGCCTCAGCCATAGGTTCTATAAAGTATGCCATGCTGTGTACCAAACCTGTTGTGTACCTTGCCATGAGTTTCTCAAGGGGGTACAATAGTGATCCAGGAGTAGATCACTGGACAGCGATAAAAAATTATCCTTAGTTACCTAAGAGGACTAAGGAGATACTTCTCGATTATGGAGGTAATAAATAGTTCGTCGTAAAGGGTTACGTCGATGCAAGCTTTGACACCGATTCAGATGACTCTGAGTCTCAATCTGGATACGTATTGAAAGTGGGAGCAATTAGCTAGAGTAGCTCCATACAAAGCATTGTAGACATAGAAATTTGCAAAATACATACGGATCTGAATATGGCAGACCCGTTGACTAAACCTCTCTCACAAGCAAAACATGATCACACCTTAGTACTCTTTGGGTGTTTATCACATGGCGATGTGAACTAGATTATTGACTCTAGTAAACTCTTTGGGTGTTAGTCACATGGAGATGTGAACTATGGGTGTTAATCACATGGCGATGTGAACTAGATTATTGACTCTAGTAAACTCTTTGGGTGTTAGTCACATGGAGATGTGAACTATGGGTGTTAATCACATGGCGATGTGAACTAGATTATTGACTCTAGTGCAAGTGGGAGACTGAAGGAAATATGCCCTAGAGTCAACAATAAAGTTGTTATTTTATATTTCCTTATTCATGATAAAGGTTTATTATTCATGCTAGAATTGTATTGATCGGAAACTTAAATACATGTGTGAATCAATGTTTTAAATAGCGGGCTACGCCATTTAGCGGCGGCTCGGCCAGCAGCTAAAAGAGGCTATAGTGAAGCTATAGCGGGCTATGCCCTCATTTAGCGGTTTTACTAAATAATGAAAAAAAGAAAATATAATAATACAATCAGGTATCAATCTAGTACATAACAACAAAAGGCAAACTTGCACATCACAGGAGATGGTTCAGTCCAGCACATAACAACAAAAGGCACACTTGCACATTAGATAACTTGCACATATGTCTGTCTAACAACTAGCAGGACTAGAGGCACACTTGCACATAACAAAAGTAAGATGGCAAACTACAAACAAACAGCCATACAATTGCAGTGCATCAATCTGAATCAGCAGAGGTATAGTTAGACTCATCTTGAGCTTGATCATCTTCTGATTCTGAAGACGAAGAAGAACAAAGCGTGGGATCTTCTTCAATGCTATTAAGAAGAGAGTGGATGCAAACAGAAATTAAACACAGCATCAGCTCTACTGAAACAACAATGTTTAATCTACTACAAAGTACAAACTCTACTCAGGGGAAACAAACAACTCTCCAGGTCAATCAACATTTAATATATTGGAAAAGCTCAGAGATTCAGTGCATAAATATTAATATAAGGTGAACGAAATGAACCTTTGTGGCTATATGTATGAATATATATGATTTTTCAAAAGTAGCTGCGCTTAGAATGGAAGTTATATACACCCAGCAGCCATGAATGTTATTCCCTTATCCTCTGTTAGTCCAAGTCCCTGGCTGTATATATGATTTTCCAAAACTAAGTGCACTTAGGATAGAATTCGTATACATTCAGAAGCTATGAGTATTTGTTTTCTCCAAGTTCAGAGATTCCGAAATTTGAAGGACAGCAAGCACGCACATATAATGGAAGAATACATAGGACAAATACAATGATTCAGTGTACGCACAGTTTAGAGATTCAGAGATTCAGGTGCATGTACGCAAGGATAGCAAGCAGGCACGCACATCTAAACAAATCTGAGGATAGAACTTGCCTGTCGATGGGGTCTACTGACTCATTGTAGGCTAGGATGATGCTGCTTGGAGAAGATGGCTGGAGAGGGGGGCATCACCGGGAAAGGGGCCGTCGGAGAAGAAGGCATCGAGGGCGCCCGTACTCGGGAGAGAGGCTGCCGCTGGGAGAAGTAGGCGTCCCCGCGAGGGGGGGCTTCGCCGGCAGAGGGGGCCTCACCGGGAGAGGGAGTGTCACCCGGGAGAGGGGAAGTTAGCGAGCCGTCGCCGTCCCTGCGTAGTCGCCGCCGCCGCCGCCAGCCTCCATAGCACAAGTTTTTGGGGGAGGAAAAGGATACGGGAGTGTGGAGGTGTGGAGGATGGTTAGGGTAAAAGGGATACGTGGGCTTCGCAGCGCAATTTCGAATTGGGCTGAATTTTTGGCCCGGGTCAGCGGGAACAAAACGCTAAACGCTAAATTTGCACAACGCTATCGACAGCTAGCGCTGCTATTAGCGGCTTTTCCTGGCCAGCTCTAAAATGGCATAGCTATAGCGGGGAGGGTTAAAAAACGCTATAGCTGGGCTATAGCGCAGCTATAGCTGGGCTATAGCGCAGCTATAGCCCGCTATTTAAAACTTTGGTGTGAATACATAAACAAACACCGTGTCCCTAGTAAGCCTCTACTAGACTAGCTCGTTGATCAAAGATGGTTAAGGTTTCCTAACCATGGACATGTGTTGTCATTTGATAACGGGATCACATCATTAGGAGAATGATGTGATGGACAAGACCCATCCGTTAAGCTTAGCATAATGATCGTTCAGTTTTATTGCTATTGCTTTCTTCATGTCAAATACATATTCCTTCGACTATGAGATTATGCAACTCCTGGATACCGGAGGAATACCTTGTGTTCTATCAAACGTCACAATGTAACTGGGTGATCATAAAGATGCTCTACAGGTATCTCCGAAGGTGTTTGTTGAGTTGGCATAGATCGAGATTAGGATTTGTCACTCCGAGTATCGGAGAGGTATCTCTGGGCCCTCTCGGCAATACACATCATAAGCTTGCAAGCAAATGACTAAGGAGTTAGTCACAAGGTGATGTATTACGGAACAAGTAAAGAGACTTGCCAGTAACGAGATTGAACTAGGTATATAGATACCGACGATCGAATCTCGGGCAAGTAACATACCGATGGACAAAGGGAATTACGTATGTTGTCATAAGGTTCGATCGATAAAGATCTTCGTAGAATATGTAGGAGCCAATATGGGCATCCAGGTTCCGCTATTGGTTATTGACCGGAGAGGTGTCTCGGTCATGTCTACATAGTTCTCAAACCCGTAGGGTCCCCACGCTTAACGTTCGTTGACGATATAGTGTTATATGAGTTATATGATTTGGTGTATGAATATTGTTTGGAGTCCCAGATGATATTATGGACATGACGAGGAGTCTCGAAATGGTCGAGAGGTAAAGATTGATATATAGGACGATGGTATTCGGACACCGGAAGAGTTTCGGAGTGCACAGGGTAGTCATCGGGTCACCGGAAGGGGTTCCGGACACCCTCGGTAAGTGTATGGGCCTAATGGGCCAAAGGGGGGACAGACCAGCCCCTGGTGCGCCCCTTCTTTGGACAGCAGGCCCTAAGGGAAGGAAAGGGGGGAGGGCTAGCCCCTCCTGCCTTTCCCTCTCATGGGAGAAAGGAAAGGGGGGGCGCCACCCTCCCCTACCTTTCCCCCGCACCTATATAAGGCAGGGAGGCGCGGCTTGGGAGGGACTCCAAGTAGGATTCCTCCTACTTGGGCGCCTCCTTTGATTACTCCTCCCTCCCTCCCACCTATATATATGTGGGGAGGGGGCGCCACACAAGGATACAACATTGTCTTAGCCGTGTGCGGCGCCCCCGTCCACAGTTTTTTCCCTCGGTCATATTTTCGTAGTGCTTAGGCGAAGCCCTACGAAGATCGCATCACCATCACCGTCACCACACCATCGTGCTACCAAAACTCATCTACTACTTCGCCCATCTTGCTGGATCAAGAAGGCGAGGACGTGACCTAGCTGAACGTGTGCAGAATGCGGAGGTGTCGTGCGTTCGGTACTAGATCGGTTGGAGCGCGAAGAAAGTCCAACTACATCAACCGCGTTGTGAAACGCTTCCGCTTACGGTCTACGAGGGTACGTAGACACACTCTCCCCCTTGTTGCTATGCATCTCCATGGATATATCATTGCGTGTGCGTAGAATGTTTTTTGTTTTCCATGCAACGTTCCCCAACAATAACTCCTCAAATGCTCTATTAAACCATAACTCCTTAAACTTTGAGGATTTAGGTGTGGTCGGACCTAATGGGACCCCTATACTTAACTCATGGATAGGCTCATAGCCTAGTGATCAGTGAGTAGTGGCCCCTCTCGGCCGGCGCGGGTTTAAAACTCAATTCAGACATGTGTCTCACATTTTCCTCTCTTAATTAAAAAGTCGCAGGGGTTCCTCCCCCTATTAGTCTAGTTTTGTATTTAACTCCTAAAAAATATTTAACTAGTTTTTTTATCCTTTGTCACCTACATTCAAACAATTGCACAATATTTCATCAATCATTTGAATGATGCAAATTAATTATATGCAACAATTGAACATACATACACATATATAGTTTATCCAATCGAACAGTCCAGATTAAAACATGAATATACTTCATCCAAAAGCCACCGAATCGATCAAGTTTGATCCCAAAAAACACAGCATTGGATGTCTTCATGTCATGGACTGAGCCCTATCAAACTCATATTACACGAACTCAAGAAATTTCGTGTTCATCACCACCATGGCTGCCACCCTTGCCACCATTGCCGCCGCCACCATGTCTAACCTCCGATTGGGCCAACATCTCCCTGCGAGTGATTTCCCAATACTTCCTCATCGTGGTATCTATGGTGCTCGGGTCCATGACATGATAGCACGTTCTTCGGCATTCTTCTCTTTTGCATGCCTCTCCTCCTCAAGTGTAATCCTATGCTCCTCCGCTTCATCCTTCCTCGCTTGGGTCGTCAACTTTGCTGTCCACTTCTCATCCTCAAGGAACTTGAGCTCATTCCACCTCACCTCCTTCTTTTCTGTGCATTCGGCCACCAAAGCTTTCTTGCTCTTGGTCATAGCACAAAGCTCCTCTTTTTCACAACATCATGATCCTCCACAATACAGTCATCAACAACAAGCATGTCAAAAAATCATCACCACAAACCATCATCGATATCCATAGCAAAAAAAATCATTTTCTTTACGTCTCGGGATTATTGCCGAACACTTGGTGGCCATGGACCTCGGCCTCGGCTACAAAGACCGAACATGTGGGACGAGGAAGTGATGGGGTCACTACTGCAGAATGGTCCAAACGCGACAGTCCAATCAGAGACCCTTCGACGAAATTGTGTGCGATGCATCAATCACAAACGGTGATGTAATAAAATCATCAAAAAGATGCAAAACATTTGCGATGGCGGTGACATGAAACACGGTTCATATTGGAGTTGCGTGTGTGATGCATGGCAAACGGTTAATCCAGAAGAACTGTTTGCGATGAGGCAGAACAACAGAAACGGGCAGCCAGATGAGGGTGTGTGCGATATACGGCATACAGTTCACTAGGATGAACTGTGTGTGATTAGGCAACACAATAAAAATGGTTCAACTGAACAAGATGTGTGTGATACGCGGCAAACAGGTCCGTAATCAGAAATGTGTGCGAAGACCAATAATAACACAGACGATTGCTACTAATAACCTGTGTGATTTGCTCTGTCTACAAAAGAATAACATATATATATAATTAAAATAAACATCCAATTACATAAGTAACTATACAGATCATTCGCACACACCTCAATAAACAATTGTATGCATTCTAAACTAGGAGAAACAATCGTCTAGTCATCTACTTCTTGTGATGCTCCCGCAACTGCTCTGTGGCTCGATCCCTCGTCTGGGGCAGGAAGAAGACACTCCCTCATGTCAACGATCCGCATGTACATCTCGTAGCTTGTGTACGCGTCCTTGGCCACGTACTTGACGTGCTGTTCATCCAGTCTCTCATGCCAAACACTATGCCAGGCGTTCTTGTCCTTCTTGCTCTCATCCTTCATCTTCATGTAGTAGGGGTCGATGATAGCCGAGGCGAGGTCAACCAGGGAGTTCTGTTTATTGTTGTCGCTGCCCCAGACCTTGTAGTGGTCCTGGATGTTGACAAGATTCTGGCATTTCAAGCCCGAAACCTTGAGCGCTTTTAGATCGTTGGTGGTGTCAGCGAAACTGTAGTTGAAGCTATTGATAAACCTGGAGAAATGCTCGCAAGGCCTTGTGGCCAGATGGTAGTGGTAGACGACGGCATCATGTCGCACACACAACTGGGCGGCGGCAACCTTCTGATCGTGCCCGGCACGACCGATGGTGTACTCGAGGTCGAAGCCGACCACTTGGTACTTGTCCTCGGCAAGCAACTGCTCCATAGTTTGGATGGAGCTCTCCACCGAGACCGGCTCGTTTGTGTACACCACCGAGAGGGCCTTCCCCCTCATGTGGCTGTCCACTACGTGATGCGTGGTGAACTGCCCGCCGTTGTCGTCGTTGGCCGCTGGGAGCGCCATTGGAGCCACGGGGAGCGCCATTGGAACTGCTGGATGTCCTCTCTGTATGTGTCATCGTGGGTGTGCTTATTGTGTCATGTGGCACGAGAGATGAAGCTAAATGGTCGTGGGAATAAATGGGGGCCGGGCGGCCTCGATTCTCGGTGCGTCCGCATGGTAGTTTTTGCAACGGGTAACTGCATCATGGCGCCGCGCCCGGCGTAACCGCATGCACACGAGCGTGCGTGATCGTGCGCCGGCCCCAAACACTGGCAGCGTGCGTGGAGGGACGAGGGCAGAGCGCCTGGAGGGACGAGAGAGCAGAGCGCGCGTGGCAGGACTCGAGCAGAGCGTGCCGCGGCCGCCTCAACCGCAAGCAACCACACGCATAGAGCAGTTGAACACGCAGGAAATGGTCGTCTACAAGCCGGCCGACAGTTGCGTCGCTGCGTAGAGAGTGGCCGTGTGCTACTACCGCCGTCTTGGTCTATTAGTCCCCTTTATATTATGTGCCATATTTTGACCTTAAATTTAACCAAAAAAATGTTAATGCATGTTACAAAAATTATATAATTGGAAACTATGTTCAAATACGAATCCAACGAAATAATCTCTGGCGACATGCATTCGTATTTTATTAGTTAAATCTCTAGTCAAAATTTGGCACAAAAATACATAGACGACTTATAAACCAGGACGGGGGTAGTAGGTAATTCAATCGCAAACATTTTTATTTTATTAACCGTATGTGTACGTGTCCTTTCGTCCTCCTCTCGCACGTCTTGTCACCCTGCTGCCGCAGACGGCTTAGAGCGCAAGCTTGAGCAGCGCGCGGGGGCGTTCTTTTGGCCAAACGGTGGTGAGCCCGTTCCCGCGCAACCGCGCAGGTTCCCGCGCAAGCTTCCCACCTGACTTGGTGAAATCCCCCAAAATCCCAATGCTTACTGGCCTGCTATATAAACCCTCACGGCCGGCGAGTCCTGCGTAGCATTTTCCCCTCCCTCCCTGTAGCTTATCTCGTCTGCTTCTCCCACAATTGCCAATGGCACCGGTCCGTCGTTGTCGCTCAGCCACTCCGCCGTCATCAGAGGACAGCTCCAGCTGGGAGGCTACACCGCGGTGGCGGCGCAGTCCCCGGCGTAGTGTAGCGCGCGTGGCGTCCCTGTTGGGTGTGCGCGGAACACCCACCACACGCTCCGCCACCTCTACCCGTCGGCAGCTGTTGCCGGCTGCCATTGCCGCCACCCCACCGTTTGCCGCCGTGACCGCCACACCACCGTCGAAAGCCAGGACCATCGCCCGCTCCACCGCCGCGGCACGAAGGCGGGAGGTGGCCGTCGTGGCCGCCACCCCACTGTCAGCCACCGTGGCCATCACCCGCTCCACCGCCGCGGCCCGAAGGCGGGACGTGGTGGTCGTGGCCGCCACCCCATCGTCGGCCGTCGTGGCCGCCAGCCCACCGCCGACCGCTAGGGTCATCACCCGCTCCGCCACAGCCGCCCGAAGGCGGGAGGCGGAGGTGGAGGCCCGCACGTGCGTCAGCGACCTTGCGCGCTACATCGAGTTCCTGCGAGAGGAGGAGGAGCGCCTCGTCGAGCACACGCCACCGCAGAGGCGAGGAATCAGGAGATTTACGAGGAGAACCACCGCTTCGAGAGGGGTCGTCTGGAGCGGTAGAGGGCGTTCGAGGTGAGCGTCGCTGAAGGTGCAGCAGCGGCAGGCACTGTACTGCAGTTGTCCAGCTTGTCGGTAGGCTCCTCCTCCTCTGCCTCTTACTGAGCGCGCTCGGCAGAGGAGAGGCTGCCGGAAGTAGTACAACGCCCCTCCATAGTAGTAGTATTTAGGGGCTATTTTGTTCAGTTCATCTGACTATAGATGTGGTGGAACTGTACAACATACTTAAAATTAGCTAGTATATATAGTTGAACTAGCTATTTCAGTACGTGGTTGGCAACAATTGGGGAAAAGTTTGGTCGGTTCAGCTGTCTAGTTGAACTGTTTGTATAAAGAACAACTGCTTAATCTATGAATGAAATCTATGCTTAATTACTAAATTTTAGTTGCAAAAATTAGATAGTGCTAGTGATTTTTATCTGCATATTTTGACAAGTCGCAGTGTTACAAGGTTGACAAATGGCAATGTTACTAGATCAACAAATGGTAAACTTCCCAGTTTGACAAATGGCAATATACCCAATATGACAGATGCAAATCTTACCAAATTGTCTGTACGTGGTTGCACACGGGTCATCCAAAACAACCGTTTGCGTTGAAGGGATGTACAAATCCTGCTCGGCACATTTTCTCTTGGCTTAGCGCCGAAGTCTGGCTTTGCATACCGTATTCAATCTGAACCGTTTGCGTTGAAGAGATGCACAAATCCTGCGCTGCGAATTTTCCCTTGACTTACTAGGGAAGACCATAGCTCTCACTTTGCATACGGGTGTCCTATCTAAAACGTTTGCGATCAAGAGTTGCACAAATCCTGCTCGGCACATTTTCCCTTGGCTTCCTGGGGAAGCTGTTGGTTTGCATACGGGTGTTCTAACTAAAACATTTGCGATGAGTGTTTTATATTTAAAAACCATTGATGTTTTTTTTAAATAGAATCGTTTGATAAGTCTGTACATTAAGAGAGAAAAACGCAAGTTCGTTCAAACCATATCTTTCATTCAGTCACACTACGAATTTATATTCATATGATCGGGATACAGTATTAAACCCAAAAAAACTATTTCCGGCGGCGGCAGAGGTGGCGTGCCGCGCCGGCATTGTCGTTGTCGTCCTCCGGGATGCCGTTGTTGAAGTCTTCAAGGCAGGATAGAATGTTCTTCACTTGAAAATCAAACATCATGTCGTCGTGTGATCGACAGGCGGGGCGCGGGAGGACGGCAACTGGCGGCGTTGCGAGGTAGCGGTCGACGGCGGCATCCCATGCCGCTGAGGGGGGCGCGCGCACGGGCACGGGCGCGGCCGGTGCAGGCAAACACACGGGGACTGGAGCCGCGGTGGGTGCAGGGGCGCGCACGGGCACGGGCACGGGCGCTGGTGCTGGCATGTACACGAGCTCGCGCGGGTCCGTGGAGACCTCGCTGACGCCCGCGGCTTCCAGCTCTGTGATAGTGCTCGACGACCAGCCCGTCAATGCTACGGGGATGGTCGCTGGCGCGAGCGCGGGGATGGGAGCTAGGACGGGCGCGGGGGCAGCAACCGCCGCGGCCAACTCGTTCAGGGCCATGTCCATGAGGCCCCATTCCTCCTTATTTTCTATCTCCTCCGGCTCGGAGTCGACTTCACCAAACTTGAAGACTAGTGGCAGATGATCCTTCTACGCCATGGCGTTGGTGGAGGTCTGCGGGAGGGAGGGGAATGGGAGGCGAACAGTAAGGCCGCCCGTATTAAACAGCGGCTCGGGCGCCATTAATGAAGAGGATGCGAGCATGGCGGGCGGCCATGGAAGTCAAAGGGCTCACTTCCCAATGAGTCTGCACAGCGTACAGCTCGCATGCTTCCCGGTGAGCCTGCGCATTGGAGGACAGCTTGCACGCCTCTCGGTCAGCCTGCGCATCCACGCCTCCCGTTCAGTCAAGCAGCTGTCCGCACGGCACCTCCTATAGCCATTAAAAGAGAGACACGTGGCGTCACGTGAATGGTTAACAGAACGCACACGATTTAAATTATACAAATGTTTGAGATGTTAAAGTGGCAGCTATTTGTTTCAAAATGCCTTTATTAGCTGTTATTCGAGTGCGCCTTCTCTCAAAATGGACACGAAAAATACCACAGCATGTCGGGTGCCATTCCGTGATAGCATGCCAAGTTTTATGAATTTCAGACCGTCTTATTAGCTCACTATAAGGACTCATGTTCAGTTTGCTAGCTATGCCAGTTAAGCATGCTCGGTTTACCCGTTGCATGTGCTGCTCCTGCCTTTCCTTAACAAATTCTAATGAATTATGCGATCTACTTTTACCATGCAATCGGTTGCTCTAGTGTATATGTTATATATGCCATGCAAGGTGGTGCTCACTTATTAACTATTTGGTTAATTAGTTGCCGTCTTCAGTTAATTGTTTGGTTCAATTGTGCAAATGTGATGTTCAATTCTTCAGGCTACAATTTTGTATTGTCTTCCATGTGAGAAATAAATCAAATTTATCTTTACAAAATACATGAGAAACAAATACAATTGCTATATTTCCAAGTTGTCAAGCATGCTTGGTTTGGTTAACTGTCTGATCTTCTAGTATGTTATACATTGTGCAATGTGGTGCTCAGTTAACGTTTGGTTCATTTGTTGTGGTGTTTAGTTAACTGTTTGGTTCAATTCTGCAATGCGATGTTCAATTGTTGTGGGTGCATTCTGTTATTGTATACCATGTGAGAAATAAATCGAATTTGGCTGTACTAAATACATGAGAAACAAATACAATTGCTATATTTCCAACTTGTTAAGCATGCTTGGTTTGGTTAACTGTCTGATCTTCTATTATGAGTATGTTATATTGTGCGATGTGGTGCTCAGTTAATGTTTGGTTCATTTGTTGTGGTGTTTAGTTAACTGCTTGGTTCAATTCTGCAATGCGATGTCCAATTGTCGTGGGTAAAATTTTGTATTGTTGTGCATGTGAGGAATAAATTGAATTTGGCTGCACTTAATACATGAGAAACATATACAACTGCTATATTTCCTAGTTCTTAATCATGCTTGGTTTGGATAAATGGGTTTTTCATGTGGCTTGAATTAATCTGATGAATCTGCAATGTGCTTATTTTTCATCAACATATTTTACTGATAGCATGCGATCCCTCACTTAACCTGATGACTAACTACCTTATATGTGTTGTAGGAAAACAATGGAAAGTACTGAGGTTTACAATCGAGGTTTGCACATGCATGGTCCTTTGTCTAATAGCACACTGTTGTGCAATTGGAGGAACTATTCTAATATTTAGGTTTTTAACAATTTGGTCTTGCACATGTAGGTCCTGCTGTGAGAGGTTTTGACCCACTGTTCGACCCTTTTTGCATATGGGGAAATGAGTTGTCCATGAATATCAGTCAAGTCAAGAAACTCAGAAAGATTGTTAGGATAAAGAAATTAGCGACAAAAAATAACAAGATCTTTGTCTGCACATGACTAGGAGTCCCGGATGATATTATGGACATGACGAGGAGTCTCGAAATGGTCGAGAGGTAAAGATTGATATATAGGACGATGGTATTCGGACACCGGAAGAGTTTCGAAGTGCACAGGGTAGTCATCGGGTCACCGGAAGGGGTTCCGGACACCCTCGGTAAGTGTATGGGCCTAATGGGCCAAAGGGGGGACAGACCAGCCCCTGGTGCGCCCCTTCTTTGGACAGCAGGCCCTAAGGGAAGGAAAGGGGGGAGGGCTAGCCCCTCCTGCCTTTCCCTCTCATGGGAGAAAGGAAAGGGGGGGCGCCACCCTCCCCTGCCTTTCCCCCGCACCTATATAAGGCAGGGAGGCGCGGCTTGGGAGGGACTCCAAGTAGGATTCCTCCTACTTGGGCGCCTCCTTTGGCTACTCCTCCCTCCCTCCCACCTATATATATGTGGGGAGGGGGCGCCACACAAGGATACAACATTGTCTTAGCCGTGTGCGGCGCCCCCGTCCACAGTTTTTTCCCTCGGTCATATTTTCGTAGTGCTTAGGCGAAGCCCTACGGAGATCGCATCACCATCACCGTCACCACACCATCGTGCTACCGGAACTCATCTACTACTTCGCCCATCTTGCTGGATCAAGAAGGCGAGGACGTGACCTAGCTGAACGTGTGCAGAATGCGGAGGTGTCGTGCGTTCGGTACTAGATCGGTTGGAGCGCGAAGAAAGTCCAACTACATCAACCGCGTTGTGAAACGCTTCCGCTTACGGTCTACGAGGGTACGTAGACACACTCTCCCCCTTGTTGCTATGCATCTCCATGGATATATCATTGCGTGTGCGTAGAATGTTTTTTGTTTTCCATGCAACGTTCCCCAACAATAACTCCTCAAATGCTCTATTAAACCATAACTCCTTAAACTTTGAGGATTTAGGTGTGGTCGGACCTAACGGGACCCCTATACTTAACTCATGGATAGGCTCATAGCCTAGTGATCAGTGAGTAGTGGCCCCTCTCGGCCGGCGCGGGTTTAAAACTCAATTCAGACATGTGTCTCACATTTTCCTCTCTTAATTAAAAAGTCGCAGGGGTTCCTCCCCCTATTAGTCTAGTTTTGTATTTAACTCCTAAAAAATATTTAACTAGTTTTTTTATCCTTTGTCACCTACATTCAAACAATTGCACAATATTTCATCAATCATTTGAATGATGCAAATTAATTATATGCAACAATTGAACATACATACACATATATAGTTTATCCAATCGAACAGTCCAGATTAAAACATGAATATACTTCATCCAAAAGCCACCGAATCGATCAAGTTTGATCCCAAAAAACACAGCATTGGATGTCTTCATGTCATGGACTGAGCCCTATCAAACTCATATTACACGAACTCAAGAAATTTCGTGTTCATCACCACCATGGCTGCCACCCTTGCCACCATTGCCGCCGCCACCATGTCTGACCTCCGATTGGGCCAACATCTCCCTGCGAGTGATTTCCCAATACTTCCTCATCGTGGTATCTATGGTGCTCGGGTCCATGACATGATAGCACGTTCTTCGGCATTCTTCTCTTTTGCATGCCTCTCCTCCTCAAGTGTAATCCTATGCTCCTCCGCTTCATCCTTCCTCGCTTGGGTCGTCAACTTTGCTGTCCACTTCTCATCCTCAAGGAACTTGAGCTCATTCCACCTCACCTCCTTCTTTTCTGTGCATTCGGCCACCAAAGCTTTCTTGCTCTTGGTCATAGCACAAAGCTCCTCTTTTTCACAACATCATGATCCTCCACAATACATTCATCAACAACAAGCATGTCAAAAAATCATCACCACAAACCATCATCGATATCCATAGCAAAAAAATCATTTTCTTTACGTCTCGGGATTATTGCCGAACACTTGGTGGCCATGGACCTCGGCCTCGGCTACAAAGACCGAACATGTGGGACGAGGAAGTGATGGGATCACTACTGCAGAATGGTCCAAACGCGACAGTCCAATCAGAGACCCTTCGACGAAATTGTGTGCGATGCATCAATCACAAACGGTGATGTAATAAAATCATCAAAAAGATGCAAAACGTTTGCGATGGCGGTGACATGAAACACGGTTCATATTGGAGTTGCGTGTGTGATGCATGGCAAACGGTTAATCCAGAAGAACTGTTTGCGATGAGGCAGAACAACAGAAACGGGCAGCCAGATGAGGGTGTGTGCGATATACGGCATACAGTTCACTAGGATGAACTGTGTGTGATTAGGCAACACAATAAAAATGGTTCAACTGAACAAGATGTGTGTGATACGCGGCAAACAGGTCCGTAATCAGAAATGTGTGCGAAGACCAATAATAACACAGACGATTGCTGCTAATAACCCGTGTGATTTGCTCTTTCTACAAAAGAATAACATATATATATAATTAAAATAAACATCCAATTACATAAGTAACTATACAGATCATTCGCACACACCTCAATAAACAATTGTATGCATTCTAAACTAGGAGAAACAATCGTCTAGTCATCTACTTCTTGTGATGCTCCCGCAACTGCTCTGTGGCTCGATCCCTCGTCTGGGGCAGGAAGAAGACACTCCCTCATGTCAACGATCCGCATGTACATCTCGTAGCTTGTGTACGCGTCCTTGGCCACGTACTTGACGTGTTGTTCATCCAGTCTCTCATGCCAAACACTATGCCAGGCGTTCTTGTCCTTCTTGCTCTCATCCTTCATCTTCATGTAGTAGGGGTCGATGATAGCCGAGGCGAGGTCAACCAGGGAGTTCTGTTTATTGTTGTTGCTGCCCCAGACCTTGTAGTGGTCCTGGATGTTGACAAGATTCTGGCATTTCAAGCCCGAAACCTTGAGCGCTTTTAGATCGTTGGTGGTGTCAGCGAAACTGTAGTTGAAGCTATTGATAAACCTGGAGAAATGCTCGCAAGGCCTTGTGGCCAGATGGTAGTGGTAGACGACGGCATCATGTCGCACACACAACTGGGCGGCGGCAACCTTCTGATCGTGCCCGGCACGACCGATGGTGTACTCGAGGTCGAAGCCGACCACTTGGTACTTGTCCTCGGCAAGCAACTGCTCCATAGTTTGGATGGAGCTCTCCACCGAGACCGGCTCGTTTGTGTACACCACCGAGAGGGCCTTCCCCCTCATGTGGCTGTCCACTACGTGATGCGTGGTGAACTGCCCGCCGTTGTCGTCGTTGGCCGCTGGGAGCGCCATTGGAGCCACGGGGAGCGCCATTGGAACCGCTGGATGTCCTCTCTGTATGTGTCATCGTGGGTGTGCTTATTGTGTCATGTGGCACGAGAGATGAAGCTAAATGGTCGTGGGAATAAATGGGGGCCGGGCGGCCTCGATTCTCGGCGCGTCCGCATGGTAGTTTTTGCAACGGGTAACTGCATCATGGCGCCGCGCCCGGCGTAACCGCATGCACACGAGCGTGCGTGATCGTGCGCCGGCCCCAAACACTGGCAGCGTGCGTGGAGGGACGAGGGCAGAGCGCCTGGAGGGACGAGAGAGCAGAGCGCGCGTGGCAGGACTCGAGCAGAGCGTGCCGCGGCCGCCTCAACCGCAAGCAACCACACGCATAGAGCAGTTGAACACGCAGGAAATGGTCGTCTACAAGCCGGCCGACAGTTGCGTCGCTGCGTAGAGAGTGGCCGTGTGCTACTACCGCCGTCTTGGTCTATTAGTCCCCTTTATATTATGTGCCATATTTTGACCTTAAATTTAACCAAAAAAATGTTAATGCATGTTACAAAAATTATATAATTGGAAACTATGTTCAAATACGAATCCAACGAAATAATCTCTGGCGACATGCATTCGTATTTTATTAGTTAAATCTCTAGTCAAAATTTGGCACAAAAATACATAGACGACTTATAAACCAGGACGGGGGTAGTAGGTAATTCAATCGCAAACATTTTTATTTTATTAACCGTATGTGTACGTGTCCTTTCGCCCTCCTCTCGCACGTCTTGTCACCCTGCTGCCGCAGACGGCTTAGAGCGCAAGCTTGAGCAGCGCGCGGGGGCGTTCTTTTGGCCAAACGGTGGTGAGCCCGTTCCCGCGCAACCGCGCAGGTTCCCGCGCAAGCTTCCCGCCTGACTTGGTGAAATCCCCCAAAATCCCAATGCTTACTGGCCTGCTATATAAACCCTCACGGCCGGCGAGTCCTGCGTAGCATTTTCCCCTCCCTCCCTGTAGCTTATCTCGTCTGCTTCTCCCACAATTGCCAATGGCACCGGTCCGTCGTCGTCGCTCAGCCACTCCGCCGTCATCAGAGGACAGCTCCAGCTGGGAGGCTACACCGCGGTGGCGGCGCAGTCCCCGGCGTAGTGTAGCGCGCGTGGCGTCCCTGTTGGGTGTGCGCGGAACACCCACCACACGCTCCGCCACCGCTACCCGTCGGCAGCTGTTGCCGGCTGCCATTGCCGCCACCCCACCGTTTGCCGCCGTGGCCGCCACACCACCGTCGAAAGCCAGGAACATCGCCCGCTCCACCGCCGCGGCACGAAGGCGGGAGGTGGCCGTCGTGGCCGCCACCCCACTGTCGGCCACCGTGGCCATCACCCGCTCCACCGCCGCGGCCCGAAGGCGGGACGTGGTGGTCGTGGCCGCCACCCCATCGTCGGCCGTCGTGGCCGCCAGCCCACCGCCGACCGCTAGGGTCATCACCCGCTCCGCCACAGCCGCCCGAAGGCGGGAGGTGGAGGTGGAGGCCCGCACGTGCGTCAGCGACCTTGCGCGCTACATCGAGTTCCTGCGAGAGGAGGAGGAGTGCCTCGTCGAGCACACGCCACCGCAGAGGCGAGGAATCAGGAGATTTACGAGGAGAACCACCGCTTCGAGAGGGGTCGTCTGGAGCGGTAGAGGGCGTTCGAGGTGAGCGTCGCTGAAGGTGCAGCAGCGGCAGGCACTGTATTGCAGTTGTCCAGCTTGTCGGTAGGCTCCTCCTCCTCTGCCTCTTACTGAGCGCGCTCGGCAGAGGAGAGGCTGCCGGAAGTAGTACAAAGCCCCTCCATAGTAGTAGTATTTAGGGGCTATTTTGTTCAGTTCATCTGACTATAGATGTGGTGGAACTGTACAACGTACTTAAAATTAGCTAGTATATATAGTTGAACTAGCTATTTCAGTACGTGGTTGGCAACAATTGGGGAAAAGTTTGGTCGGTTCAGCTGTCTAGTTGAACTGTTTGTATAAAGAACAACTGCTTAATCTATGAATGAAATCTATGCTTAATTACTAAATTTTAGTTGCAAAAATTAGATAGTGCTAGTGATTTTTATCTGCATATTTTGACAAGTCGCAGTGTTACAAGGTTGACAAATGGCAATGTTACTAGATCAACAAATGTCAAACTTCCCAGTTTGACAAATGGCAATATACCCAATATGACAGATGCAAATCTTACCAAATTGTCTGTACGTGGTTGCACACGGGTCATCCAAAACAACCGTTTGCGTTGAAGGGATGTACAAATCCTGCTTGGCACATTTTCTCTTGGCTTAGCGCCGAAGTCTGGCTTTGCATACCGTATTCAATCTGAACCGTTTGCGTTGAAGAGATGCACAAATCCTGCGCTGCGAATTTTCCCTTGACTTACTAGGGAAGACCATAGCTCTCACTTTGCATACGGGTGTTCTATCTAAAACGTTTGCGATCAAGAGTTGCACAAATCCTGCTCGGCACATTTTCCCTTGGCTTCCTGGGGAAGCTGTTGGTTTGCATACGGGTGTTCTAACTAAAACATTTGCGATGAGTGTTTTATATTTAAAAACCATTGATGTTTTTTTTAAATAGAATCGTTTGATAAGTCTGTACATTAAGAGAGAAAAACGCAAGTTCGTTCAAACCATATCTTTCATTCAGTCACACTACGAATTTATATTCATATGATCGGGATACAGTATTAAACCCAAAAAAACTATTTCCGGCGGCGGCAGAGGTGGCGTGCCGCGCCGGCATTGTCGTTGTCGTCCTCCGGGATGCCGTTGTTGAAGTCTTCAAGGCAGGATAGAATGTTCTTCACTTGAAAATCAAACATCATGTCGTCGTGTGATCGACAGGCGGGGCGCGGGAGGACGGCAACTGGCGGCGTTGCGAGGTAGCGGTCGACGGCGGCATCCCATGCCGCTGAGGGGGGCGCGCGCACGGGCACGGGCGCGGCCGGTGCAGGCAAACACACGGGGACTGGAGCCGCGGTGGGTGCAGGGGCGCGCACGGGCACGGGCACGGGCGCTGGTGCTGGCATGTACACGAGCTCGCGCGGGTCCGTGGAGACCTCGCTGACGCCCGCGGCTTCCAGCTCTGTGATAGTGCTCGACGACCAGCCCGTCAATGCTACGGGGATGGTCGCTGGCGCGGGCGCGGGGATGGGAGCTAGGACGGGCGCGGGGGCAGCAACCGCCGCGGCCAACTCGTTCAGGGCCATGTCCATGAGGCCCCATTCCTCCTTATTTTCTATCTCCTCCGGCTCGGAGTCGACTTCACCAAACTTGAAGACTAGTGGCAGATGATCCTTCTACGCCATGGCGTTGGTGGAGGTCTGCGGGAGGGAGGGGAATGGGAGGCGAACAGTAAGGCCGCCCGTATTAAACAGCGGCTCGGGCGCCATTAATGAAGAGGATGCGAGCATGGCGGGCGGCCATGGAAGTCAAAGGGCTCACTTCCCAATGAGTCTGCACAGCGTACAGCTCGCACGCTTCCCGGTGAGCCTGCGCATTGGAGGACAGCTTGCACGCCTCTCGGTCAGCCTGCGCATCCACGCCTCCCATTCAGTCAAGCAGCTGTCCGCACGGCACCTCCTATAGCCATTAAAAGAGAGACACGTGGCGTCACGTGAATGGTTAACAGAACGCACATGATTTAAATTATACAAATGTTTGAGATGTTAAAGTGGCAGCTATTTGTTTCAAAATGCCTTTGTTGGCTGTTATTCGAGTGCGCCTTCTCTCAAAATGGACACGAAAAATACCACAGCATGTCGGGTGCCATTCCGTGATAGCATGCCAAGTTTTATGAATTTCAGACCGTCTTATTAGCTCACTATAAGGACTCATGTTCAGTTTGCTAGCTATGTCAGTTAAGCATGCTCGGTTTACCCGTTGCATGTGCTGCTCCTGCCTTTCCTTAACAAATTCTAATGAATTGTGCGATCTACTTTTACCATGCAATCGGTTGCTCTAGTGTATATGTTATATATGCCATGCAAGGTGGTGCTCACTTATTAACTATTTGGTTAATTAGTTGCCGCCTTCAGTTAATTGTTTGGTTCAATTGTGCAAATGTGATGTTCAATTCTTCAGGCTACAATTTTGTATTGTCTTCCATGTGAGAAATAAATCAAATTTATCTTTACAAAATACATGAGAAACAAATACAATTGCTATATTTCCAAGTTGTCAAGCATGCTTGGTTTGGTTAACTGTCTGATCTTCTAGTATGTTATACATTGTGCAATGTGGTGCTCAGTTAACGTTTGGTTCATTTGTTGTGGTGTTTAGTTAACTGTTTGGTTCAATTCTGCAATGCGATGTTCAATTGTTGTGGGTGCATTCTGTTATTGTATACCATGTGAGAAATAAATCGAATTTGGCTGTACTAAATACATGAGAAACAAATACAATTGCTATATTTCCAACTTGTTAAGCATGCTTGGTTTGGTTAACTGTCTGATCTTCTATTATGAGTATGTTATATTGTGCGATGTGGTGCTCAGTTAATGTTTGGTTCATTTGTTGTGGTGTTTAGTTAACTGCTTGGTTCAATTCTGCAATGCGATGTCCAATTGTCGTGGGTAAAATTTTGTATTGTTGTGCATGTGAGGAATAAATTGAATTTGGCTGCACTTAATACATGAGAAACATATACAACTGCTATATTTCCTAGTTCTTAATCATGCTTGGTTTGGATAAATGGGTTTTTCATGTGGCTTGAATTAATCTGATGAATCTGCAATGTGCTTATTTTTCATCAACATATTTTACTGATAGCATGCGATCCCTCACTTAACCTGATGACTAACTACCTTATATGTGTTGTAGGAAAACAATGGAAAGTACTGAGGTTTACAATCGAGGTTTGCACATGCATGGTCCTTTGTCTAATAGCACACTGTTGTGCAATTGGAGGAACTATTCTAATATTTAGGTTTTTAACAATTTGGTCTTGCACATGTAGGTCCTGCTGTCAGAGGTTTTGACCCACTGTTCGACCCTTTTTGCATATGGGGAAATGAGTTGTCCATGAATATCAGTCAAGTCAAGAAACTCAGAAAGATTGTTAGGATAAAGAAATTAGCGACAAAAAATAACAAGATCTTTGTCTACACAATGAAGAAGACGTTAGTTCACTACAAGATGGTACTAACTATTATACCTTGCTTTTTTTATTCCTTTGCCCCATTTCCAATATAGAGAAGATATTTATGCACATCCTTGTTTTCAGGCCTTTTCAAAGCAGTTCACTGATGATTACCTCTCAAACCACCTGTATGGTCAGGAGGCGAGGAAGGTTTTCATACAACACCCACGGTTCAATATTAAAGTGTTCCTGAAGAGGACGAAGGATGGATGGCCAATCATCCACATGCACTGGCCTAAAGTTGCAAAGACCTTCAACATCAATGAAGGCTCAATATTCGCCTTCCACTTCAACAGTTTTCCAGATAAGATGCTTCTGTCTATGTACCGTCTATAATGCTAACTTCGAAAGGTTATAGATGTTGCATGTGAAACTTGGTGCTGGTGCAGTTGTGTAATGGGGTAGCTGAGTACTGAAGCTATATGATGTTGTACTCTGCTGTATTTCAATTATGAAATCCTGCTTCCTTAATATGAAAATGAAATATATTGTGTGCTTAATATGAAATGTCAATTAGATTAATAAATGGACTATTAATAATAGGGCAATTATCTTGCTAATGGCTAATTAGCCTGCTAATTGGGTTTTTCTATTGTAAACGGTTATTGAGAAAACACCGTGGGCGATGACCTGAGGCAACGCACACAGTTTTTAGGAATAAATCATGTTGGATCAATGAACAATCACACATGACATCCTCTTGAAAACTGTTTGCGTTAGACCACCTTGCGCAAACGTTTACCACATAAAAAGTGTGTGTGATGGACAACCTTTGCCACACAGTTTCTTCTACGCATCGTGTGTGATGCATTCAATAACGCAAACGATAAAATTGTTAATATCGTGTGCAATGGCAACGCTATCACAAACGATTTAATGGGAAAAATTGTGTGTGATGTACCTGCGAACAGAAACGTTTCCTTAGAGTGACTGTGTGGGATGTATATACGAACGGAAACGTACTTCTTGGATTAACTGTGTGGGATGTACATACTAACGGAAACGTATTCCTTGGATTGACTATATGGAATGTACATACGAACGGAAACGTTTAGCGGTGACTGACTGTGTGGGATGTACTGACGACCGGAAACGATTTGGCCTGTATAATTGTATTTTTTTTAGCACAACTGTATGTATAACCATATTTGATCGCTCGCCGGTCGCACACGGCCTCATTTTGCCGAGCGTGTGTGCCAGGAGGGCATATCCCCGACGGTTTCTGGGTCGTGTGGGAAGGACCCCCCCCTATCGCAGTCACTCTCTTGGCGACGGTTCGAAACGCCGTCGCGGAAAGGGGTTAAAAACCGTTTGTATAGCACCTCGCTGTACTAGTGGGTGGTCGGACAAGGGTTGCGAGGCACTGGACGGGGAGAAGGCGTCGGCCTAGCGCCTTCTTCGTTTTCTTTGCTTTCACCTCTTCGAGGGCCTTATGACTGTCATCGAATTCCTCGCTCAATTGCCATCGGCTGAAGTAAATGTAGGGTAGATGATCGTCTTCGAGGCCGGCGTGGACTTACCACGGGACTTCAATGATGTTGCGGCGGTCTGCACCATGCCCTCTGTCATGATCCACTTCCTTAGCCTAGGGGGTGACACGTGGGTCGCCCCCGATGACGTAGCGTCGACGGGAGAGGCCAGCGGGGTTGCAGAGGGGGCATGCGGTGCCATTCCCATTGGAATTGGGACTAGCGGTGGCTACGGAGGCGACGTTGGGCAGCGGAGAAGGGAAGAGGTGGCCCATGGGAGGTAGTTGGGAGGGGGGATTTTCTTGAGAAATGTGTTCGCTCGTGTAAAAATGAGAGAGGGTGTAACACCCCAAAAATTTAATATTGTTTTATTAATTAAAATTTTGTCAGAAAGATTTATTTTCTATTTTCTGACTTTTCTATTAATTTCAGAGCTACTTCTTTTCTCTGGATTTTTAATTTTTTTTCCTCTTATCTGAAACTTTTGGATAATATTGAGGGGCTTGAATGCTTTCTTAAAATATTTGATTTTTGTTGGGTATGCAAGGGGAAGCATTTGTATAATACTTTTGCCAAGCATCAATTCTTCTAAAATGGCTTTTCCATTCTGTTAAGGGCTCCCATTGCACTACAACTGCTTTAAATATTTCTTATTAAATTACATAAAAATTTGGAGAGGTCAAGCAGATGCATATAACTCATTTTTATGCAAAAATCCAGCTTTGTGTTTTATAAATTTTGAGCAAACCATCCTCTGTCATTCTGGTCCAGTTTGGTATTTTGCACTGCAACCCTATTTTAAATTCCTCTAGTGATCTTGGGATCTTTCCTGCTATTAGTACTTGCTACCAAACCCTTAAGTCCAGGATATTGGACCCATTTGAATAATTTTGGTCCATGCAATAATAGCCTACATTTTCTGTCCAGATTTGGTTTTCTCAAAAACTTGCACTAACAAGTTTCTGGTTTTGCCAAACTAACCTTGCCACCATCACCTACACCTAAAGAGACCCCAACCTGGAAATTTTGGTGGCCAGGAAACCTCTCTAGATGCCTTTGTCATTCTGTCGAGCACCTTTAGTGCATGGCCAGAATTGGCATGGTGCTATGATTGTATTAGGATCCAGCTTATCTAGCCAAACCAACGTGTCTACAGTGTCTATAGAAGCCCCACTAGTAGCCATGTTAAGTTCCATCCTTATCCGCAGCCCATAACTCTTGCTGGCATTTCGTCGAGCGTCTGGCGCGCGTGTCCAGAGCGCGGCCAGAGCGCACGTTTTGCACGCGCGCGCAACCGAGCCGCCGCGTCCCTGGAGCAGCAGCCGGGCTTATCTTGACCTGTCGCCGCTCGCAGTGTCGCACCAGGAGCCCAGACCAGCAGCATTCACGGGCTCTGCAGCCTCCCCTCGACGCGTCCGCAAGCCGCCGGCGCCCGTGACCGACTCTGCCATGGCCAGCGCCGCCCAAGCCATCCGCGCGCGCCAGCTAGCCTCTGAAGCAGTCCCCGTTCGTCCTCTAGCTCCTGGCGTGCCCCCTAAGCAGCCACGTCGCCCCGGCAACAGTGGTGGCAGATCACCCTCGCCGCCGTCGTCCTTATCTTCGGGTGCTCTCGGAACCGCCTCCCCCTTGCTATATAAAGCCCTCCCAGAACCCCTCGATCTCTATCAGCTTCACCATGATCCTATAGCACCAATTCCAGTCCCATTTGTGCCTAAGATAGCTCTGGGGCAGAAGCCCTTTCTTCACCGAAGCCTCGGTCCGCCATTGTTGAAGCTCTGCTTCGCCTAGAGCTCTCCGGTGTTTCCCTTCACCCCCATCCGATGCGGCCCTTCCTCCTGAACGCGCTGGTACGCCGAGCGTCGGGAATGGCGCCTCCTAGCGCCGGCGAGCCCCATCGGAGTATCCCTCCGTTTCTGCCAAGCACGCGCACGCGAGAGGAGGAAGGAACCCGACAAGCGGGTCCCGCACGTCAGCGACTAGGTCGCCCCTGGCCTGTTTTAAGTGATGGCGCCTTTTTCCCCGAGTACGTCATCCCTGCCTGATAGCGTATTCTGCTCCGAACCGTTTTTTTTTAGTCTGTTTCTAAAAATCAGATTTTTGACTTATCTTTGACTGGCTATATCTTTTAAAATAAAACTCCAAATGAGTTGATTCTTTTTCCTACCTCTCTCAAATTTCACCTAGTTTATTTTAAGATTTATTTCAAAAATAATTAGGACAACTTTTTGTACTGTTTTTAAAGTTTGTTTTAATTTGAATATTTTCAAAAATAGGAATTGGAGGGAAGATTAAAACTTTGAAAAGTTTTGGAGTGCACCTCAACTCTCTGCACCTTGAAGGCAAGCATCTTGAACTCCATTATGATATAAGTTGTGTGTTGTTTGCTAGAACATATGAACTCCATCAATATGCTAAAATGGAGTAACGTTATTTCATGTGGAAGTCATACTCTTGCATATCAACATATGGTGAAAATCTTTTCTGTTATATATGTGATATTGGTGACAGTAGCCACTTCTCATGCCACATATGCCTGGTGATAGTTCGGATGGAGTCCGAAGGAAGGTTGTGTTCCGGTGAACACCACCATGTGACTGACATCTCGTTGTGGCGAGGATGTGCAGTGAGGCATGATGGAGCATGAGGGGTGGTGAACCTGTCAGGAAACTGTGAAGAGCATTGTTGTGCTAACCATGCAGGGAATACATAAACCTCCTGAGTCGACCATAGATCGAGTCTTGCTCCAGTAACCCCCATGCTTGTTTCGTACTACCACTTGTCCCTGCCGCCGGTAGGGTACGGTTCAGTAAGTTGTCAACCCCTTTCTTGGCACACACCGTACAGAGAGGCCATGGTGGAAGATACCGGGTGCATCCGGTAGGCATGCCACTTGGTCCGGGGGCATGGGTGTTTCCGGTTGGGACCGAGAGGGGGGCACCCCTTAGTAGCGCGCGGTATAAATTTGATCCCATGCTAATTGAGGTTGTAGCCTCCCCACTTAGAGTTTTGCTTAACGAGTGTCATGGGTGATCCCAGGCACCGGTAAGTTAAGCTGGTGTGTGCGGGTCAGGTGTGTTTTCAATTCAAAGACCGTAAGCGGAATTAGTCCTAGTGGACTAAAGGAATCCATTACTCGTGGGTAAAGAGTACACCCTCTGCAGAGTTTATATCTATTCGAATAGCCGTGTCCGCGGTTAAGGACTACAGTCTGGGATGGGTCAAGTGTCGGTCTTAGTGTCGGTCTTCGGAGGAAAACTTCTAAACCAGAATATTGATCATGACGTGTGACGAATGATGATTGTGATTATTATTATTGTGGATTAACCATTTATATTGTTGTTGAATTGTTGAGTATCCCTAGGATGGTTCTACCTCCTGAATACTCATTGTGATTATTATTATATAAGCCCTTTATGTGGCGTCGCACAGACGCCCGACTGTGGCATGCTTGTTATTTATTTTCCTTATAAGCCCTTTATGTGGCGTCGCTCAGACACCCGACTGTGGCATGTTGATTATTTATTTTCCTTATAAGCCCTTTAGGTGGCGTCGCTCCGACGCCCGACTGTGGCACGCATGTTATTTATTTTTCTTATAAGCCCTTTATGTGGCGTCGCTCAGACGCCCGACTGAGCCATGCTTTATATTATTATCCTTTCGAGGCGTCGCTTCAGACACCCGATCGGTTTATTTTATCTTCATTCTCTGATTGCTTATTCCTGTTTAATACGAATGACCTGCTTACGTGCATCATGAATTTTATTTTGGGACTGACTAAGTGATCGTGGATTATTTCAGTGCATGATTATCACCTGCTATGTTATACCTGTTTTCATGATGTTTGCGAGTACATTCAAAGTACTCACTGGCTTGTCCCTGGCTATTGTCTTGGCCAGATTTCTTGTTTGGAGAGGAGCACAACGACGACAGCCCCGGAACCTAGGCAATGGAGATAGCAGCCACGCGAAGATAGGAGTTATCCAGGTCAGCTGTTCCTGTGGGAAATGGAGTCCCATAGACGCTGATGATCCGCAAACCGCCTCCGCCGTCAACCATTAGAAAACTTTTGTTGTACTCATAGACCAGAATGGTCTTGTACTGCATATTTTATATTTTGCTTGGAATTTCTGTATCAAGATTGTGTCTCATCAGCTAACAGTAATCCTGGGGCTGGTGAGCACAAGGACCATTGACTGGGAAATTTATATCCTGGAAAACCGGTCTTGACAGAGGGGGCAAGGTTTTGGAAGTTAACTCCTAAATGTTTCGAGGAGTTAGCCAGATAGGAGTCCGGCTAGGTGGGGTTAACTCCTAAAAGGCTAATATTTTGAGATTTAACCATTTTTAAGGGATCTACTAGAGTTGCCCTAAGGATTTAAAGCCTACCTCATCCTACAACACAAAGAAATAAAACAAAGGGACTATCTATACGTCTGTTGCCTCGAACGATTTGAGTCAGTCGATTTTGCAAGGGATTGCTCTGACCCATTAGATAACAATTTAATGATTTGATTATCTTCTTCTTTCTCCAACTATTATTCTTCCTCAAACCGAAGCGAGCACGTTCTCTCTCCCATCCTAAATCTCTACTCTTCCAGTGGTTCACCTCGGTCTAGCCTCCCTTCATCTCCTCTGGCTGCGACGACACGCCTCACTATTGCTCGTTATGACGTACTCACCTACGGAGAGGGCTCCATCTAATCCGACCGGGAAATAAATACAAAAAGGCTCCCCGGCCTGCATTTTCAAACCCCAAGCTCACCTCCGTCTTCAGCCTCATGCGCCGCAACTCTGGTCCATGGAATCGACTGGCGCGATTATTTCTTCCAGTGTAGTTACCATGGTTAAGGATTTAAAACCTACCTCTTCATACAACACTCCACGAGGAATAATAAATAAAAGGGACCGACTATTTGACAGTTACCTCAAAAAAGATTTGAGCAGTTGATTTGCCAGGGACTGCTCTGAGACGTTAGATAAAAATCGAATGGTTGGATTATCTTCTTCTTCCTCAAACCACAACACACACCTTCTCTTTCCCAATCGATCATGTCACCCTCCAGCCGTTCACCTCAGGCTCGACTACCTTCCTCTCCTCTAGATGCGACGATATGACTCACTTTTGCTCGTTATGCTGCCCTCCCCCCTTTGGCGAGGGCTCCGTCTAATCTGATCGGGAGTTAAACACAAAGAGGCTCCCCCACCCGCATTATCAACCTTCGAGCTCACCTCCGTCTTCGGCCTCATCGCTGCCTCTATGTTCCACAGAATCGACTGACCCAATTTAGAACCCGCTTCTTATAGCCTAGGTACCATGGTTAAGGATTTAAAACCTATATCTTCCTACAACACTCCAGAAGGAAAATAAATAAAGGGACTGTCAAATTGATAATTACCTCAAAAAAGATACAAGCCAGTCGATTTGCAAGAGTCCGCTTTGAGATATTAGATACAAAATGAACGGTTGGGTTATCATCTTCTTCCTCCAACCGTTATTCTTCCTCAAACCGCAGTGCATGAGGTTCTCTCTCCAACCCGGAACCTCTCCTCCTCTAGTCATTCGCCTTGGGGTCGCCTCCCTTCCTCTCCTCTGGCTGCGATGACACCCCTCCCTGTTTCTCGTTACGTCGTCCCCACCTCTAGCGAGGGCTCCGTCTAATCCGACCGGGAATTTAAATACAAAAAAGCCCCCTCACCACCCACCTCTGTCTTTAGCCTCGCACCTCGCCTCTTTGTTCCACAGAATCGATTGACCCGATTTATAACCTACTTCTTCCATCCTAGTTACCATGGTTAAGGATTTAAAACCTACCTCTTCCTACAACACTCCACGAGAAAAATAAATAAAGGGACCGCATATTTGGCAGTTACCTCAAAAACCAATTCGAGTTAGCCCATTTGCAAGGAACCGCTTTGAGCCGTTAGATACAAAAATGAATGGTTGGATTATCATCTTCTTCCTCCAACCATTATTCTTCCTCAAACCGCAGTGCACGTGGTACTCTCTCCAACCCCGAACCTCTTCTTCTCTAGTCGTTCTCCTTAGGGTCACCTCCCTTCCTCTCCTCTGGCTATGATGACACGCCTCCCTGTTTCTCGTTACGTCGTCCCCACCTCTAGCGAGGGCTCCGTCTAATCCGTCCGGGAAATTTAAATACAAAAAAGCCCCCTCACCACCCACCTTTGTCTTTAGCCTCGCGCCTCGCCTCTTTGTTCCACCGAGTCGATTGACCCGATTTATAACCTACTTCTTCCATCCTAGTTACCATGGTTAAGGATTTAAAACCTACTTCTTCCTACAACACTCCACGAGAAAAAAAAGGGACCGCCTATTTGACAGTTACCTCAAAAGCCAATTTGAGTTAGTCCATTTGCAAGGGACCGCTTTGAGCCGTTAGATAAGAATTGAATGGTTGGATTATCTTCTTCCTCCAACCGCTATTCTTCCTCATACCATAGCGGGCGCCTTCTCTCTCCCAGGCGATCATGTCATCCTCCAGCCACTCGCCTCGGGATCACCTTCCTTCCTCTCCTCCGGTTGTGAGGACATGCCTCATTGCTTCTCCTTACGGCGTCCCCGCCTCCGACGAGGGCTCCATCTAATCCGCCCGAGATTTAAACACAGAAGGCTCCCCCATCCCGCATTGTTAACCATCGAGCCCGCATCCGTCTTCGGCCTCATGTGCGCCTCTCTGTTCCATGGAATCGATTGCCCGATTTAGACCCTACTTCTTCTAGCCTAGTTACAATGGTTAAGAATTTAAAACCTACCTCTTCCTACAACACTCCACAGAAAAAATAAATAAAAGGACCACCTATTTGGCGGTTACCTAAAAAACGGTTCGAGTCAGTCGATTTGCAAGGAACCGCTCCGAGCCGTTAGATAAAAATTGAATGATTGGATTATCTTCTTCTTCCTCCAGCCGGTATTCTTCGTCAAACCGGAGCATGCGCCTTTTCTCTCCCAGCCAATCATATCATCCTCCAGCCATTCGCCTCGGGCTCATCTCCATTCCTCTCCTTCGGTTACGACGACATGCCTCATTGTTGCTCGTTACGCCGTCCCCGCCTCCGACAAGAGCTCCGTCTAATCCAATCAGGAATTAAATACTAATAGGCTCTCCGGCCCGCACTATCAACCCTTGAGCTCGCCTCCGTCTCCGACCTCGTGCATTGCCTCAATCCTTCGAAGAATTGACCGACCCGATATAAAATTTCAGGCAACTAATGAATCACAAACGTGAAAAATAATCAATGATGCCATTTTCATAGTTGATATGTCCTAGACGCATAAACTCCACAATAACATGTTGAATGACAGAATGTGGGTGAAAGAGGGGGCAACAGAGCAGACAGGGTAACGGAAAGACGCACGAGCGTCAATATCGCCTCATCTCCCACTAGCCCCAGTGGGAGTTACCCGGTGTCCACTAACCCCACGACCACGAACCCAATCACTCGCTCATCATTCGACGCCACAAGCGAACAAACCGCAACCTAAGCAGTAGGAGGAGGAAGAGTAAAATCCCCACAAAAATATGAGCGCTACAATACTCCTACGCTAGCAGCCGAGGAGAGAGAGAGAGAAGTAGGAGTAGTATACTCCTCGCCTGGTATTCTTCTCCCGTCCCCTCTCCCTCTCTCTCTCTTGTTCCTTGGAGCTGTTGTCCTGGGACGGAGCTTAGAAAAAGGCCCCGCCTTTTGGCTCATTCTCTACCTGCTCTGCTCTGCTCTGTTCCAGGGACGCGAGCTGCTCAGCGTGCGAGGGAGAGAGGGATGGCGCGCGTGGAGAAGGTCGCCGGCGGCGAAGGGCAGGTGGAGGTGGTGGTCGGGGTGGACGGCAAGGGGGCGATAGAGTGCCGGATATGCCAGGAGGAGGGGGATGAGACCGCCATGGACTCACCCTGCGCCTGCACTGGCACGCTCAAGGTGACCCCCCTCTCTCTTCCCTTCTTTCCTCCCCAATCTCTCTGGGAGGACGCTTCTTTTTTCCTGTTTCTTGAGGAGCTGCGGTGCGCAAGTGCAGCGGTCTGTGGCAGCCAAGTGGAAATCTGATGTTTACTCGTTACGTTCTTCAAAGTGATGGGCAGATTTCTAGATGTTTTATCTTAGATTCTTGGTTCCATCCGGTTCTCTGATAAGTATTTTTCTTCAGGCAGCAGTGGTATGTGCTTTGCACTTGCAGTCCTCTGTTTCCTTTCTTTTGTTGTGTTGATTTTAGGTGCATCCCTCTTTTCTGCTCTTTTTGCTGAAATTTGCCCTGATGCTTGGTAATGCTATCACAATATTTTTGCTTCATCTTTTTGGGGTAGTATTTTCTGTTGTCGAAATCTTTCTCTGGACTGGAGCTTAGCGTGATTAGGAGCGGCAAAAGCTCTGTTCAGATTGCCAAATGATTGTTCTTAATGCGCAACGAGACATACCCTGTTATTACAGAGTCCAAAACAAAACAGTGCGGTCTTGGATTGTTCTTTTCTGCACGCATGAACCAACAGTCGAATTAGCAGTGGCTGGTCCATGTTTATCCGTCCAATTATTGCCTCCTATTTCCAGTTGTCAGATAATTGGCTGTCATTTTACATGTGACTTGGGATTATCTCCTGAGCAAAATGACATGTGACCTGAGATTATCTTGTGAATGAACAAACAAAAATGCTAACCGTGTGGTGCTGGTCAACCGGTGTTGGTTGGATGCAGTTCGCGCACAGGAAGTGCATACAGAGGTGGTGCGACAAGAAGGGGAACATCACATGTGAAATCTGCAACCAGGTGGGCATTTCTGGTTTTTCAGTTACGAGAAAGACTACCCCTGTAGAGTAATGTACTATGCTGGTATTGCATTGCACTTCTACAGTTCTAGGTGATGGCATGCTGCTTAATTAGTTTTAATTGTTGCTAAAGAACCTTGGTGCCTGATGTGGGTAGAGCTATAATTCAGGTTATGAATTATGTTTGTTTTCTGCTACAGGTTTACTCTCCGAACTATGTTCTCCCTCCAACCAAGTGCTGTTCAGATGAAATGGGCATGGATCTTAGGTACTTACCGATACCATGTTTCGTAGTTTGGTGAAATTGTGGAAATCATTTATGTTCTGTCAATTGAAGAATGCTGTCGTACATGTTCTGAAGTAATGGCTGTTTGTTTGTAACCAGGCAAAGCTGGGTTGGGCGAATTGATCCCCATGATTCCCATTTCCTGGCGATCGCCATCGCGGAGCAGCAGCTGCTGAACGCTGAATTTGATGACTGCATGACCTCAAATTCGAGTGGCGCCACATGCTGCCGGTCTATTGCTCTAATTGTATGTTACAAAACCCTTTTTCTCAGTAAACCTATCTTTGTTACTAGTTCTGAAGGGTGGATAATGATGTTGATTTTTGTTGCAGTTGATGTTCCTTCTGCTCGTGCGCCATGTAACCGTGATCGTGCGAGATGTTACCATGCTACAAGATGCAACCGTTCTGTTCAGCGTGAGTCCAAATGACCTATTTTGCTATCTCAATATTCACCTCTGTGTGATCTCGGCATTATGGTTTCACACTAAACTAACTGAACATTTACTTCATTTCAGGCAATTCTTCAGTTCGTGGGATTCTTCCTTCCGTGTTATGTCATAGCGCGCTTCTGCTATGCTTTTCAACACCGGAGGCGAAGACAGGTATTGCTCACTTCAGTTGAGTTGCATTATCCATTACTTGCAATCTATTTTCGGCAGAGCACTCATACACTCTCTCTGCAGGTTTAGGGGCACGCCTGAACCCGGAACCGTACTTTGTCGCGCAAACCGGACCCCGACTTGAGAAGAGAAAGGCGGCGAAGCTTGCGAAGCGAAGCTTCTTCTTCTTCTTCCCCTTGGCCCCAGCGAATCATGGTGTCATGAAAAATTGTAGGCGAAAAGTAGATGGATTGTGGTGGACGGAGTAGCCGCAACGGCACCCGTCAAGCTCAACTGTACATATGAGAGTCAGTTTACAGCTACAGATGCAAGTTGGAGTTGGTGACATTTCCGCTCCTTCTTAAAATAATCGGTCGGTCGCCATTGGGGTGGATGGGCGGGTCGATGCGAGTTGAAATTCGCGGCCCCCCGCATTCATGTCTCGGAGGACGCAGCCGTGCTGGTGGCGATGGCTCGGGCTTCGCCCCCTCTGCCCAGATCGATGGCCGCCGTGTTTGGTCGGCTGCCGCGGTTCGCCTTGCGGAATTGCTGGCGACGTCCCGGGGCGGGCACAGGGTCAAAAGACAAAACCAGCCGCCTCCCTCCTCTCCTCCCACCCTCTTAGATCGAATCTACACGGCAGGACAGGTGGGTCGTGTCGAACAGCCGCCTCCCTTGGATCTTGGTCTGGCGGGCAGGTGGTGGGTCGTGTCGAACAAAAACACAGGCCCAACGTACCAACTCATTTCTAAAAATCGTCTGCTTCGCGTCCGTGCGGACCCATTCCCGGCCAAAAATTGCATAGGCGAGGACGCGAAGCGGGCGCGGCGCTTCCCCTCGGTTTCCGCCGCGGCCCCACATGTCGTCCGCCCAACTACCACCCGCGGTCATATTTATGAACACCACCGACATCGGGCCTGCCTAGCAGTGTGTAGAAGGGCCGCGTGCCCGTCCTTTTTAATGGACGTGTGCGCGGGGCCGACCTCATCCACAATCCCCGTCCATATCTAACCATCTTTGCTCCCTCGCCGGCGACCAGAAAACCCTAGCCAGCCAGTAACAAACCCTAGCCACCCAGCAATAGGACTCTTCAACGGGAAGGAAGGAAAGAAGGGGAGGTTCAGCGCCGGAGCGAGCTCATCCCCATCCCGGCGGCGCCGCGGTCCGCGCGGGCGCACGCTGAGGAGGTTCGCCGGCAGCGCGAGCTCCGCACGCCGGAGCAGCGCGCCATGCGTGACTACGCGCCAAGCTCCCCCAACTGGGAGCGCTGGTTTGCGCTAGAGCACGAGGAGGAGCGCCGCCTCGGTGTCCACATCAACCACGACCTTCCACCGTCGCCCCTGCGGGTATAGTCGGAGGAAGAGGAGGCGGAGGCGGAGTACCAAGCCGCGCCTCGAGGAGGCCCTGCAACGCAGGAGGCGAGCCGGATCAAGGAGGACGCCTATTGGGATGGGCTGGAGCAAGCCCTAGCTTTGTCCGCGGCGGGGGGACTCCGTCCAGGCGCCCCTGTTCGTGCGCCACCGCCGCCGGCGCCGCCCCTCGTCGAGCCCAAGGCCGAGCAGGAGCGCGAGCCAACTGCCACGCACAAGCGGTCACCGCCACCCCTCACTTGGCTGGAGGAGTCCTATTTGTGGACCGGCCAGCTCCGCGAGTGGGTGAGCGCGCCTCCATGCCACTACGCTGCCACGCCGGAAGAAGAGGCGGCCCACCTTGAGCGCTGGAAGGCGCATTGGCTCACCGAGGAGGGGGCCGACGGCGAGCGGCAGATGTGATATGAGCAGATGCTGCGTCGCGACGAGGAGGCTCTGCGGCTTGAGAAGGAGGAGGAGCGCGCCCGCCTCGCCGCTATGCCGCCGCTGTAGCAGACGCTGGAGGAGGCAGCACTGGCGGCCTATCACGCCGCGTTCGGGTGGGCTGCCACCCCCCCCCCCCCCGGCGTGCGTCTTCATTGACCTCACCGGCGGCGGCGACGACGACGACGGGAAGGGCAAGACGGTCTACTAGGACAGCGTGCGAGCGTTTATTAGAGTTTTTTTAAATTTTCTAGTTATGTTTAAGTGGACTTTGGCCGGCGTTTGACCGGCCATTTATGTATAATTATGGTTAATTCGTCAGTTTCGGCCACGTCTGCATAAATGGGTCGGCCTCCAGTTGGACGCATCTACCGACCCAAATAAAAAACCGGACACACACGTCCGCCTGACCGACCCAAACGGATAAAAAGCGGACAAAGCACGCGTCCGTTTGGGTCGGCGCGTTGGAGTTGCTCTAACTCATCTTATTATACACGCTCTTATTTGAGGTCTAGTTTTAGTGATTATTTGGATACAGAGTGTTAGACATGGGTATATCTCTACTCCTAATGGAGCAGTTGGTAGGATTGCGTCCACAATTTTTTCGTCCCACCACTTTCGTCCAGTTTTTTTTTGACTGGTTTTTTTTCGTCCCCTCTCCCTACGCACGCACAAAAAAAACCCACCCCCGCAACCGCAGACATAAAAAATCCACGTACCTGCTCCCTCCTTCAATCGCTATCCCGGTCTCCAGCCGCCGCCGCACCCCAATCCTCGATCTGGCTCTTCACCTCACGCCAACGCGGTGTCTCCCAGCGATGACCTCTTCCTCACGCCCTCACCCTCATCCTCCTCCTCAAGATGTCATCGTCGCCTCCCTAGCCCGCGGCCATGATGACCGATCTGGCATTGGCGTCGTAGATCACCCTGAGGTCCATGACCTCGACCAGGTATGAATCCCTCCTCCACTTCTTCTGGTTTGGTTTATCTTCGCGTCTGATTCGAGCGTGCGTGCAGTTTGCTACGATCTAGCGACGGAGATGCAAAGAGAAGCTGTTGCGTGTTCAAGGGGCCGTGAGGATGCCCACTATGAAGGTGCTCAACATCAGTTTTCGTCTCTCTCTTTTGATTTGGTTGGTGTGGTTTGCTGATGTTTCGATTTGTCTTCTATGTGCTTCTATTCTGAATAATGCTACTTGTCTGACTATCTATTTTTCTATTCTGGGTGCAGCATCTGTGTGCATATATGCAACCAATATGTTTCTCTGGATAAGGTTTCAGAATGAGAACAGTGATAACTCTCAGCTGGTACAAAGTAATACATTCTCTCGGGATACTCAGGTATACTTCTCACATTTGAACACAAAACTGTAATTTTGCTTATGTTAATTTATCTTGAAAATGTGGAGTCAATATAACTGGTTGTCTACGAGTCCATGTTATGTAGAAGAGCATTCAGACTATGCTATCAATACTATGAAGAGTAGAGCATTCAGAATATGTTTTCAAGTGTTAGTAAATGTATTGCTGGACTATAGTGCAAACATCTTCTATATTGTTTGCAGCAATTTCAAAGCTTTCAACGTATGAAGTGCTGCAGCTTTTTTAGATCAATGAAGTGTTGCAGTTAAGAGTTAACTACAGAGTGCCAAGATATTAAACTCCAATTTCACATGGGCCTCGTATATTTCATCAACTATTTTGCATAGTAAGCATGGGAGGATCTCCTGGTGGAGTTTGGGAGAGGGGATGCACTAGGAGGAGGAGACGTCATGGTGGCCAAGCCCGGATGCAGCAGAAGAGGTAGGGTCGTTGCCATAAACTAAGCGGGTCAACGAAGTTTGTGAGGCAGAAGTACCATAGCGTACAGGTGAGTCTGTAGGTGCTCTTTTCTTATTTTTCAGCCGGTTCCGATTTTGTTGATCTTTTTTGCATTCAAGTACAATGAATATTTTTATTAGCATCCCTTCTTTCTGCACATCAGGTTGTTTTTTGTCCAAAGTACTTTGAAGATATAGACCAAATTGTAGAAGGTTATAAAGGGTCATGTGTTATTGATGTGATTAACGTTCTAAAACTACAAATCTATAATCTGAACCGAACTAAGTTTTCATTCAGTAAGTTATAATTTTAGTCTAAGCATTGATTTTTAACTTCTCTCCAGCTATATCTTGGTTTTAAACATGAACATTACTATATTTTGATATGTTCGGTAGTTACACATGACCAAACTGAGGATTAAGTATATTATCATGTAACTGATGTGATTAACTCTGTAATCTCATGTAAAAATGCAGCGCCATGACCCGCTTGAAAGAGAGAAGGAGAGGGGTTGCCTCCTGTCAGTCTCATCCCATCCCTTGTGCCAGCCATGAAAGAGAGGAGGGAGAGCAGAGAGGAGCGCGGTGGCAATGCGCTGATGCTCGCCGGTTGACGCATGGTTGACGTGTCAGTCAAGGGGTCCCTGCATCTGTGGTCGTCGGCTCGCTGTGGTGGTCGGCCATGGAATACTTGTGAGGGAGAGCACCCCTTTAGTGCCTCTTCGCGTAGTTCCTCCTTCCCCTGCCGCCGGTCAATAGTACGAGATCCTCGTCCAAGGCCTGTGTGCACAGCTTAAGCCTTGTTACCATGGATGACAAAGTCTGCCTTGTCGTGACGACCACGCGCAGGTACACACATAGGCATACTAAGATCGTTATTAATTAATCCATACAATTTCATGTCCAGGCCAATGTTTATTTTGGGGAAGTGTTGTTGATTTTTTTTATTCAGCCATGAGTGTCAGTGTTGATTTTGAGGGCATTGTTAGGTGTTTAGTTGAGCTAGCAAGGGGGCGTAGTGGATCTGTCATCATTTTTTTGAAATGGGTGAAAGATGTTCAGCGTTGGCTCTATATTTTCAAGGGCATGTGCTTCTCTGAAGATGCTTTAGCTGCATTTTTGTTTACCCATCATTAGGTGGCAAATCACTGATTCCTCACGGGCTGCAGATGATGAGTACTCATATTTTTGGTCTTACTGATTTTGTCAGACTGATGGGTGCACGACAATTTTTGGTCTTACTGATTTCGTCTGAGAGATAATCAGATAAAACGACACTTGACTCCCAACTAACCACACCTAGCTTAGCTTCACTAGCCGTCATTAACTAATCAGTCACTCAACTTGTAGCTTGGTGTCGTTCTGAATGATTCCATATCCGTTACGTAGATTCAACTGGATGCTCTTACTTGATCCCTAAATTATGCCCTACTCCTACCAAATTATTAGCAAGTACGTACTTGATCATGGAATCTGTCGAGAAATGTATGCACCTTTTCCTTGTATATCTATACTAGAGGCATCATTTTGAAGTTAGTATTCATTCCGTGATACACTACATTTTGAAGTTAGTATCCATTCATTCTGTTCTTGCAAAATATTTATTTATATAGCTTGTTGTCATCTAATTTAAGGTTCAATTTCCTCACTGTAAATCCTCAAATATGTGGGCAGCATTGACCACCAGATAGGTAAGCAAGAGAAGGACCAGTTCATAATCATCTTATTTGTTCTACTTGGACTGTCGTTGTTACTTGCAGTTGCCTCTGCTACCATGTGGCAACGCGCAACCATGAAGGGCTTGACGTTTTGGCTGTCAAGAAGCACTAGGTCGACGGCAGGCAAGGCATCCAGGAAGCCAGAGCACGAGAGAGCGATGTTGTTCAAAGGGTGAGGTTGCAAAATGGGGCGGTGACACTAGCTCGCTAGCCAAGCAGACTAACATTCTGGACTATTTACACATCATGGACTAAAATTGGACTTCTTTTTGGACTCACATCATTCTTTTATAATACTCAAGTCTGATATGTCTTGTATTTATTCTATAATTAAGTACAATCTTTTACAAGTGCTTCATGATTTTACCCTATCTGCAGAAATCTTTTAAGTTGCTGCTGAAGGAAGAAGACCTGGGGTCAGAAAAATGTTAAGATTGACTTGATGTGTGGTAAGGAAAATCCAGTCGAAAAGTTTTTGATGCTTGAACATCCACTACTCAGTTATTCTTTTAGGTATGCATAATCTGCCAAGTTATAAGCAGTTCCTTTTATTTGGGCACGCATAATGACCATTCCGCAGCATCAGGTTCAAAAAAAAAGTTCTTCAAGGTTAGTAATTTTCTCAAAAAAAAAAGTTCTTCAAGGTTAGTAATTAATACTCCCTTCCCATATGGATATGCATGATGGTTGTTCATTTTTTGGGATAGCTTACCCTTCTTATGCCTTGAAAATTGAGCTACCTCCATGATTATGCATCTGGTCTCAGTTAAATTTTTTTTTCCGCCAAAATACGGTTGCGAAGAGGAGTTCCTGATGATAGCTCAATATACCAGCCTACTTGCCTACAACCAAGGCAGAATTATCAGCGTGTATGCGAAACAGTCAGAGCTGGTGACTGAAGAAAGCCTGCAGATAGCGAGAAGACGCAGGTGCATGATACATTGCATACTACAAAGTAGACACGTTTTTACAAACGACATGGCAGGAATATCTATACTACGGTGGAAGCAAAGCATCCTATATCCATGAAAATAAATAGTATTCGGATTCAGACATCAAGGAAGAAAATGAGACATTAACATTTGATGAAGATGCAACTTCTTGATAGAAAGCAGGACTGCTTATGAGGGGTGCTAGCGGTAATCAGAAGAAATTTGCATGTGGTGAAATAACTACCTCATAGACGAGTAATTAGTTTTGATGTAGGAAAAATCTGCAGCTGGTTAAGCTTTGATGTATAAATAGTAACACATCACTCTGTGATAATGTTCTTGTTAAGGTTATTCAATGGGCTAAGTTTTCTAAACAATGCTGACTTGATATTACACTAAAATCTTGAGAATACTTGATGGACCAAGGCAAGTAGTGTTTGTAATGACTTGGTTTATGGTAGTGCAAAATAAATTATAAATAGAGTTCATAGATCATTGTTATGAAATCTTTTAAACTTGTAGATATTCTTGTTCATATCATCGCATCCACAATGACCTAACTATCTTGCTTACTATGCTTCACACAAATATTTTTTGTAAGTTTTCTTATCAGAAACTGAAAAGTTACACCATCATGTGTGGGGAGTGTGTTGTAGTGCTCCACAAAATATTTTCCATGACTCCAGAAAACTTTTAACGAATAAGGATAGAGCGAGTCACCCACAACAATTTCCACGAAAATCCTTCTATTGTGGTGGCAAATCTAATTAGTCCTGAAAACATTACACTGAAAAATATTATTGTGTGTATAATCAAACACTTAAATAACTGACTGAGGGAATTACAGAGGATGGAGAAGATGGCGGCACAATAGGGAAATGGGTGGAGAGAGAGAGAAAGAGAAAGAAGAGAGCTCAGGGATGAGAGACAGAGTGAGAAAGAGGGTCTTTACATCGAAAAAGGTCGACAATGGTGCATAAGCATGATTCTAAAAAGACTTATATTTAGGAACGGAGGGAGTATTATATATAACTGAGGTTGAACCATTGTCATATACAAGGAGCCCGTAGCAACGCATGGGCGTTCTACTAGTAGAAAAATAGTTTTTAGTCGATTTTTAGCACCGATGGCAAGCTCAGGCTCCTTGATCTGGGATGCGCCTTAATTTCGGTCAGGCTTGCTCGTTACCTTGTTTTCATGCCTACGACTCCCTTTTTTTGGGCCGGAAAAGAGAGGTTTAAATGAGCTCATGATGGAAGGACAATCACGTAAATGGACTCCGCAATTTCGCGAGGAAAATTTACCAAGCCACATTGCCCATACGACCAGGAAATCTACCTAGCTGAGCTAAGCCATGGCTCACTGAACTTGCGTCGCCGTTGTTGAACGGCAGAAAATCGCATTGAGTTGCACATGTCGTCGATGAGTAGTGTTTGTTGTTGTTGTTGTTGTTGTTGCACAATGATGATCGGCGAAAGAGGAGACAAAGGAACATGAGGCATGCATGGTCATTGATCGTTATAGACTGCACCCCGCATGATAAATAAAAGGGACCTCGTATATGACGGATTTAAGTACGTGACGCAAAGGGTTCCACGGGACTGGGCTAGCCCATTGGGCGAAGCAAGTAGTGTTTTGTAGCACGACATAAAAATCCCTAAAGAGAAGCAAGTTGCAAGGACTCGAATCACACTATTGAATGCATAGAACTAATTTCTATTTATGATTGATTGAAAGTGCGAAATATTAAAGAACACACTGCAGCGTCAAGATTTGGAAGTTTTTTGAAATAAGTGCAGAATATTTGTTGAAAGCGCAACAATTTTGAAATTCCAAAACATTCTTTGAAAGATGTGGACTTTTTTTATTTCAATTTTTTTTTAAAATTCAAACTTTTTTTGAAAAACATGGACAATTTCTGAACAATGTGAAGAAACTTTAAATCCCGAAAGATTTTGAAAATTCCCCAAAAAATTGGAAAACACGAACATATTTTTGAATAGCGTTTTTTTTGTGAAAACCCGAACAGGTTTTGAAACTCCAAACAAATTTGGAAGCACAAATATTTTACAAATTTGCGTTTTTTTTAAATTGTGAACTTCTTTTTGAACTCATGATTTCCTACAAAATTGTGGAAATTACAAAATAGAAAAGGAAAATAAAAATAAGTAGAAAAAACGAAACTAAAACAAGAAAAAGAAAATCCGGAAAAAAACCGGTTAAAGAAAAAGCAGTCCGGGAACCTTCTAGATGGTTCCCGGGACTGGTTGAGACCGTGCACTACGGTACGCTAAAATGGACCGGCCAACCCCAAAGCGCTCGCCTCGCTCGTAGTGTGCGTCCGGTCGACAACCTGCGCCAGTGATATGTATCGCTCGTAGCGCTCGCCTATAGCACATGAGGACCAGGCCCGCTCATTTAGTGGAAGCTAGCGGGAGCACGGGAACGGATTTTGTGAAACTTCTGGAACCTTCCGTCCGGTTTCAGAAAGGTTCCAGCAGACTTATTTTCCTTTTTTTTCTTCATTTCCTTTTCCGTTTTTTCTTTTGGTTTTTCATTTACTGTTTTCTAGTTTCCATATTAGTTTTTCTTCTTCTTTTTAGTTCCTAATATTCGCAAAATTCAAACCTTCAAATTTTCAAATACTATTCGGAACTTGTAAAATAGTTAAGTTATTTCAAATATTCAAACATTTTCCAAATTCATGAACATTTTTTCAAATTCATGTACAGTTTTCCTATACATGAAAATATTTTCAAATTAATGAAGAAAAACAAGTTATTGATTTTTATTTAAAAAATGTCATGAAAAAATCACTGAATAATTTCTAAATTCATGGAATTTTCAAATTCCAAAACTTTGCTATGAAATACATGAACAATTTTCAAATCCATGAACTTTTACAAATACGCAAACATATTTCAAATTCAAAATATATTTCAAGTCCGTGAATATTTTTTAAATAAGCAAGCATTTTTTATTACATGCACAATTTTCAAATTTGTCAACATTTTGAAATTCATGAACTAATTTTAAGATTCATGAACTTTTTTTGAATATATGAACATTTTTCAAATGCGTGGATTTTTTATTTGACATTTCTAAATTGTTGGAATATATAGAAAGTAAAAAAACGCAGGAAATCCATACTTAAAGTAGCACATGTATTTTTTTTTTGAGATAAACCACTTGTAAGTTTTTTTAGTTGGTATTATTAAACTTAGGTAGTGTTTGGAATGCAAATAATATCGGGTGTGACAAGTAGACAAACATAGCGGCCATGCTCTAAAGAATTAGCAGCCTTTGTAAGATCATGTGCTTCACTGTCTCCCTCTTCTCATGCACTATGGATAGCCCACCGGAACCCTCCTTGTTCACTCTTACGTCGTGAATAATCACCGAACTAGCACCTATATAATCCTTCGACAAACGATTGACTGTCAAAACACAATTAGTAATTGCCTTTTCCGCAAAAAAAAAAGTAATTGCCTACACATTTTTGAGGTATAAATCTGCTGCTATGTGCCATATCTTCTAGGGTTTCTAGCTCAATCAAGCTTCTCAGCACCATGTGGATGCACCAAAGGTAATTGCCCTCCTCGTCTTGCAAACTGCAGCAAAAGCTCCTTTCTCTTGGTTCCTCGCCACAGATACATCAACGTTAATTATTGCAAACCCCTGAGGTGGAGGAATCCACCTTTTGGTTCTAGTACTTCTTGGCAATGACACATCATAGTTGCTTTGTATTTCATGCTTGCTTCTATGCGGAGCGACCAAGCGCTGCTTTCTACGCCCTGGGCCTGGCCCATTTTATCGGATCCTGTGAGCGATTACTGCTTCTAGCCTAGCGAAGCGAAGCTATCGACTCGAGCGATGCGCGCCCGCGACTATTTATCGCATTAAGCGAGACAAATAGCAACTCTCGCTGAAGCTTTTTCCCGCTCGCATCGTATTGGGCCAGCCCATTCACGCGCGCTTAATCGTAAAAAGGAAGCGAGCAAATGCGAGAAGGAGGAGTCGATTCCTGATCTCCAGGTTGATCGCGCGCTGCGCTAGCCACCCCATCGAAGTTCTTTTCACGTTGAGAACTAGGGGCGCGTCCTACTTGACGCCACTTGAGCGGTTTTCTTCGGGTTTTTTTTCTTTTTCTGTTTTATTTTGCTTCTTTCGTTTTTTTTTTTCTTCTCCATTTTCTTTCATTTTGTTTCTTTGTTTTTTATTTTATTTTTCTTTTGTTTCTTCTTTCTTTATTTTACTGTTTTTACTGTTTCTTTTGTTTTTTCTCCTTTTCTTCTCCATTTTTTCTTCTATTTTCATTTTTACATACATGATAAAAAAAATTCAACATATTTTTAATACATGGTCAACATTTTTATATACACATCTAAGATTTCCAAAATGCTTGTTTAACATTTTTTAAATACTTGTTCAATATTTTTTTTCATATTCTTGATTAACATTTTATATACATGATCAGAAAATTTCATCATTTTTAATACATGATCAACTATTTTTCTATACACGTTCAATATTTTCTGAATGCTTGATCAATATTTTTCAAATACTTGTTCAACATTTTCCGAATGCTAATTAACATTTTTTTCAAATACTTGTTCAAAACATTTTCCGAATGCTTAATTTAACATTTTTCAAATACTTGATCAACATTTTTCAAATACACATTCAACATTTTTTTAATGCTTGTTCAACATTTTTTAAATACTTGTCGAATATTTTTCAAATACTTGTTCAACATTTTTAGAATGTTTAATGAATATTTTTCAAATACTTGTTCAAGATTTTTTCAAATACTTGTTCAGAATTTTCCGAATGCTTGATTAGCATTTTTCAAATAGTTGTTCAACATTTTTCAATTACATGTTCAATATTTTTTGAATGCTTGATTAACATTTTCCAAATATTTGTTCAATATTCTTTCAAATATTTGTTCAATATTTTTCCAAATATTTGTTCAACATTTTTTGAACGCTTGATTAACATTTTTCAAATACTTGTTCAACACTTTCCATAGGTTTTTTGGAGAGTGTTTTTTAATATATATTTATAATAATTTAAAGTAAAAAAATTACAAAAAGAAAGCAAAAACAAGAAAACATAAAACATAAAAAAAAACCAGGCTGTGGCCTCGCGCGCGTGTGGGCTGGCCCATGTGCTCACCCCCTTCAGCGAGAATTCCCTCGCCCTCGCGAGATATAGGGGTCCCCAGCGATGCGAGCATGCTGCTCGCTTAAAGCGATAATCCGGAACGGAGTTGCACTAAATTAGTGACACTTAATATGACACAGAGATAGTACATAGCACCCCTGAGAATCAGTTGCGGCAGATAGGATTTAGCTAAAATGCCTCGAGAAATCTGCCGTTCACTGTCGAATGCTTGTTTTTTTTTACGGGTAACTAAGGACTTTATTAAAAAGTAATAAACAGCGGGATACAAATAAAGTCCGGCAGTGTCTTAGCCAAATATGGCGCTGATAACCCACAAGTATAGGGGATCGTTTGTAGCCTTTTTCGATAAATAAGAGTGTCGAACCCAATAAGGAGGTAAAGGTAGAACAAACATTCCCTCAAATTCTATCGACCACCGATACAACTCTACGCACACTTTAACGTTTGTTTTACCTAGAACAAGTATGAAACTATTTTGTAGGTATGATGCTAGAACTACTTTACAAGAATAAAACTACGAATAAATTGCAAGATAATAAAAGTTAGTTGTTTAGTAGAAAGCTTTTTATCACACAAGAAAGTTATTTGCCCCTAGGTGATCGATAACTAAAGCGGTGATCATTGTTGCAATTTTATATGAGGGAGAGGCATGAGCTAAAATACATTTCGTACTTGGATCATATGCACTTATGATTGGAACTCTAGCAAGCATCCGCAACTATCAAAGATCATTAAGGTAAAACTCAACCATAGCATTAAGTATCAAGTCCTCTTTATCCCATACGCAACAACCCCTAAACTCGGGTTTGTGCTTCTGTCACTAAAGCCACCCACCATAAGCGAATCATGAACGTATTGTAACACCCTACAGCGGGGATCCCTCACGTTTGCGTGACATGGAGGGCACCGTAGGATAGCACCAAAATAAAATATACAACTCAAACCAATCATGATCATCTATCAACCCATAGGACAAAACGGATCTACTCAAACATCATAGGATAACCAAATATCATTGCGGAATAATATATAGTGTTGAGGACCATGTTTAAGTAGAGATTACAGCGGGTAAAAGAGAGGTTACACCGCTGCATAGAGGGGGAGAGAGTTGGTGTTGACGGCGGCGAAGTTGTTAGTGTAGATCGCCGTCACGATGATTGTCCCGGCGACACTCCGGCGCCACCGGGAGAGAGGGGGAGCGAGCCCCCCTCCTTCTTCTTCCTTGGCCTCCCCCCTAGATGGGAGGAGATTTTCCCCTCTGGTCCATGGCCTCCATGGCGATGGAGGGGCAGGAGCCCCTCCGAGATTGGATCTCCCTATCTGTTCTCTTCTGTTTCGCGTCCCTGTTTTCTGGACCTTCACCGTTTCTTAAATTCCCAGAGATCCGTAACTCCGATTGCACTGAAATTTTTACATGATTTTTTTCCATAAATTATCTTTCCTGCGCCCGTAGAAGAGCCCTAACCGACTTAAGGGGAGCCACAAGATACCTGGGCGCACCCTAATGGGTGGTGGAGGCCGTGGGCCTCCGTTTGCGTTGATTCCAACTTCCAAAAATCACATATATTTCAAAATATTTTTCCGTAAATTTTTATCGTGTTTGGACTTCGTTTGATATGGATATTCTGCGAAACAAAAAACATGCAACAAACAGGAACTGACACTGAACACTGGATCAATATGTTAGTAGTCCAATAAATCATATAAATTGTTGCCAAAAGTATGTGAAAGTTGTATAATATTGGCATGAAACAATCAAAAATTATAGATACGACGGAGACGTATCAGCATCCCCAAGCTTAATTCTTGCTCGTCCTCGAGTAGGTAAATGATAAAAAAAGATAAATTTTGATGTGGAATGCTACCTAGCATAATCTTGATCATATGTCTAATCATGGCATGAATATGAAGACACGAGTGATTTAAAGCAATAGTCTATAATTTGGCATAAAGACATCAATACTCAGGCATCCCAACAAACAATTGTGTCTTTCAAAATATCAACGCTAAAGATAGCCATCCCTACAAAATCATATAGTCTTGCCATGCTTCATCTTCTTAACACAAAGTATTTATCACGCACAACCCCGATGACAAGCCGAGCAATTGGTTCATACTTTTTAACGCGCTTCAGCTTTTTCAACCCCCACGCAATACATGAGCGCAAGCCATGAATATAGCATTATAGGTGGAATAGAGTATGATGATAGGGGTAAACATAGAGAAGACAAAAAAGTAAGAAAGTCTCACATCGACATGGCTAATCAACGGGCTATGGAGATGCCCATCAATTGATATCAATGCGAGGAGTTGGGATTGCCATGCAACGAATGCACTAAGAGCTATAAGTGTATGAAAGATCAATATGAAAACTAAATGGGTGTGCATCAAACTCTATAATGAAAAATTCCCACAAGTATATGAAAGTGACTACATAGGAGACTCTCTATATGAAAAACATGGTGCTACTTTGAAGCACAAGTGTGGAACTAGCATGCCCCTTCTCTCTTTGCCTCTCTCTCTCTTTTTTACTTCTTTTTTTCTTTCTTTTTTTTTCTTTTTGTCCAGAGTCTCATCCCAACTTGTGGGGGAATCATAGTCTCCATCATCCTTTCCTCACTGGGACAATGCTCTAATAATGAATAATGATGGTCATCACACTTCTATTTACTTACAACTCAATATTACAACTCGATACCTAGAACAAAGTATGACTCTATATGAATGCCTCTGGCAGTGTAGATGTGCAATGATCTAGCGTAGCAAGGACATAAAAAACGGGCAAGCCATGGAAATATCATGCTAGTTATCTTACGATCATGCAAAGCAATATGACAGTGAATGCTCAAGTCATCAAAACGGAAGCGGTGGAAGTTGCATGGCAATATATCTCGGAATGGCTATGGAAATGCCATAATAGGTAGGTATGGTGGCTGTTTTGAGGAAGATATAATAAGGCTTATGTGTGATAGAGCGTATCATATCACGGGGTTTGGATGCACCTGCGAAGTTTGCACCACATCTCGAGGTGAGAAAGGGCAATGTACGGTACCGTAGAGGCTAGCAAATTGCAGAAAAGTGAGAGTGCGTATAATCCATGGACTCACATTAGTCATGAAGAACTCATATACTTATTGCGAAAGTTTATTAGCCCTCGAAGCAAAGTACTACTACGCATGCCCCTAGGGGGATAGATTGGTAGGAAAAGATCATCGCTCGTCCCCAACCGCCACTCATAAGGAAGACAATCAATAATAAATCATGCTCCAACTTCATAGCATAACGAGAGACTATACGTGCATGCTTCGGGAATCACAAACCTTAACACCAATATTCCTACTAACCACAACCATTTACTAGTACCTCCCACATATTATCATCTCTATATCGCAAAACTATTGCAAGGAATCAAACATATCATATTCAGTGATCCACAAGTTTTATGTAGGATTTTATGACTAACCATGCAAATGACCAATTCCTGTTGACTCTCTAAATAGATATAGGTGAAGCATGAGAGTTTAATTCTTTCTACAAAAGACCATGCTCTAATAAATATAAGTGAAGAAAAAGAGCATTCTACAAATAACGGTTTTCTATGGGAAGAGTAACAGGCAATCCAAACTTCAAATGATACAAGTGAAGCGCATGAAGCATTCTATAAAGCCATACTCAAAAGATATAAGTGAAGTGCAATGAGCATTCTATAAATCAACCATGGACTATCTCATACCAGCATGGTGCATAAAACAAAAGTGAAACCTAAACATAAAAGATGTTGCAAGATTTACACATATCACATGAACGAAACGAAAATGAAAACATACTGATACTTGTTGAAGAAAGATGTGATGCCTTCCGGGGCATCCCCAAGCTTAGACGCTTGGGTATCCTTGGATATTTACTTGGGGTGCCTCGGGCATCCCCAAGCTTGAACTCTTGCCTCTCCTCCTCCTCATATCGAGACCTCCTCGATCTTTGAACACTTCATCCACACAGAACTTAACAGAAAAACTGGTGAGATCCGTTAGTATAATAAAGCAAATCACTACTTTAAGTACTATTGCAAACCCATTCGTATTTTGTTTTTGCATTGTAGCTATTGTATTATAATTTATCCATGGCTTATACCACCGATACAATCGATAGTTCATCAAAACAAGCAAAACAATGCATCAAAAACAGAATCTGTCAAAAACAGGACAGTCTGTAGTAATCTGAACTTTGACCATACTTCTGTAACTCCAAAAATTCTGAAAATTAGGACAAAATAAACAATTTTCATAGCAACACCGTGTAAAAATTTCATATGTTTTGCACGTTCCGGTAAAAAAATGTAAAATCACGCACTACGGCAAAAGTTTCTGTTTTTGCACCGCACATACCAACAAGCAATCTAATCATCCTACAGGCAAATCTTGGCACATTATTTTTATAATACAATGGATTTGTACAAGGGGATAATTATTTTTGTTGAAAAGTTTCTGTAATTAAGATTCACAAAGTTTCCATGGGCATGAACAAAGTTCAAGGCTAGCTCCCACTTTAACAATGCTCGTCTCTCTCACTTTCACTTTTCTTTTTGAAAAAGTTTTAGGTTCCACTCTATATTTTTTTTGTTTTTAAAATTTATAAAAGCACATAATAGAATAAAATGACTCTCTAAAACTTCCGGGTTGTCTCCATGGCAGCGCTTTCTTTAAAGCCATTAAAATAGGCATAAAGTGCTCAAGTAATGGATCCACCCGGATTCGAAGGTATATCAAAGCCAAGTTTAATTAACAATGATTTGGCATTTAGTAGTGAGCACAAAGCAACATATATCATGCAATGACGAAGTCTAACTCTCTTCTTATGCATCGGCATGTCATAAAAGAACAATTCATGCACATCAAGTAAAGGCCAATACATAGCATAAGCAGTTTCTTGCAATTTTATCATGTTGGAAACATAGAGAGGTGGAGATGTAGTTCCTCTCTCATAATAATTGCAAGTAGGAGCAGCAAGCACATGCATATTATATTCATCAAAATCATCATGTGTAGTAGTAAAACGCAACCCATCAATATAATCCTTAATAAGAGCAAACTTCTCCGATATAGTGTAGTTGGGAGAATTCAAAAAGATAATAGGACTATCATGTGTGGGTGCAATAGCAACAATTTCATTCTTAACATAAGGAACTATAGCAAGTTCATCTTCATAAGCATAATTCAAATTGGCATCTTGGCCACAAGCATAGCAAGCATCAAGTTCATCAAAAAGGGATATTTCAAAAGAATCAACGGGATCATAGCAATTATCATAGCATTCATCCTTCGGTAAGCATGAAGGGAAATTAAACAATGTATGAGTTGAAGAGTTACTCTCATTACAAGGTGGGCACGGGTAGCTAATCCGCTCTTCGTCCTTTTGTTCTTCGCTCTCCTCCTCACTTTTTCATCTAATGAGCTCACAGTTTCATCAATTTCTTCTTCCATAGTTTCCTGCAAAATATTAGTCTCTTCTTAGACAACAGAGACTTTCTCAATAAATACATCAATATCGAAATTGTATTTATAATACTTATAGCAATATTTAAGTATAGCAAAAAAATTAGGTCTATAAACAGCATCACCATAATCTTCATACTTTTCAATCAGAGATTCAATTTCATAAGCACCCTTAAAATCAACAAATTCTTCTATTCGTTCCACATCATAGTGATCATATCTACCATTAGCATAAAAAGCCAAGGTTTCATTATCATTAAATTTACAAGAAAAGGGAAGGTGTCGAGCCTTCATCCTAGAGCAACAAGTAATATCATATCTCTGGCATAAATTCCAAGCATACCAATGCAACATTTCAATTTGATCCCATAAGAGTTTCCCTTTTTGAGTCAAGCGATAATCCCTAAAGTATTCACATTGATCCAACGTGTCTCCCATTATCAAGTTGAATGGGGTTTTCTCAGGATTATCAAAGTAGTGTTTAATATTTTTCACATAACGAGCATCGAGGGTTTTAGGAGGTTCCCCATCTCCATGAGTAGCAAGCACAACTAATTTTTTTGGTATTTCGTGTTTGATATCCATAACTAGAGATAGAGAACAACTTAGAACTGAAAATAAAAACTACTTAGTGATAAAGCAAATAAGCACACACGAGAATATTCACCCCACGCTATTGCTCCCCGGCAACGGCGCCAGAAAAAGGTCTTGATAACTTACAAGTATAGGGGATTGTTTCTAGCCTTTTTCGATAAATAAGAGTGTCAAACCCAATGAGGGGCTAAAGGTAGAACAAATATTCCCTCAAGTTCTATCGACCACCGATACAACTCTACGTACACTTTAATGTTTGTTTTACCTAGCACAAGTTTGAAACTATTTTATAGGTATGATGCTAGAACTACTTTGCAAGAATAAAACTACGAATAAACTGAAAGATAATAGAAGTTAGTTGTTTAGTAGAAAGCTTTTTTTCACACAAGAAAGTTATTTGTCCCTAGGTGGTCGATAACTAAACCGGTGATCATTGTTGCAATTTTATATGAGGGACAGGCATGAGCTAACATACTTTCCGTACTTGGATCATATGCACTTATGACTGGAACTCTAGCAAGCATCCGCAACTACCAAAGATCATTAAGGTAAAACCCAACCATAGCATTAAGTATCAAGTCCTCTTTATCCCATACGCAACAACCCCCATACTCGGGTCTGTGCTTCTGTCACTCACACCACTCACCGTAAGTGAATCATGAACGTATTGCAACACCCTACAGCGGGGATCCCTCATGTTTGCGCGACATGGAGGGCACCGTAGGACAGCACCAAAAAAATATACAACTCAAACCAATCATGATCATCTATCAACCCATAGGACAAAACGGATCTACTCAAACATCATAGGATAACCACATATCATTGGGAAATAATATATAGTGTTGAGCATCATGTTTACGTAGAGATTATAGTGGGTAAAAGATAGGTTACACCGCTTCATAGAAGGGGGCGAAGTTGTTGGTGTAGATCGCCGTCACGATGATTGCCCCGACGGCACTCCGCCGCCACCGGGAGAGAGAGGGAAAGGGGCCCCTCCTTCTTCTTCTTCTTCTTCCTCGCCCCCCCCCCCCTAGATGGGAGGAGAGTTTCCCCTTTGGTCCATGGCCTCCATGGCGGTGGAGGGGCAGGAGCCCCTCCGAGATTGTATCTCCCTCTTTGTTCTCTTCTGTTTCGCGTTCCTGTTTTCTGGCCCTTCACCGTTTCTTAAATTCCTGGAGATTCGTAACTCCGATTGCGCTGAAATTTTTACACGTTTTTTTCCGTAAATTATCTTTCTTGCGCTTGAAGAAGAGCCCTAACCAAATTAAGGGGAGCCCACAAGACACCTGGGCGCGCTAGGGGGTGCCCGGCGCGCCCTGATGGGTGGTGAACGCCGTGGGCCTCCGTTTGCGTTGATTCCAACTCCCAAAAATCACATATATTCCAAAATAAATTTCCGTAAATTTTTATCATGTTTGGACTTCGTTTGATATGGATATTCTGTGAAACAAAAAACATGCAACAAACAGGAACTGACACTGGACACTGGATCAATATGTTAGTCCAATAAATCATATAAATTGTTGCCAAAAGTATGTGAAAGTTGTATAATATTGGCATGAAACAATCAAAAATTATAGATACGACGGAGATGTATCAGCATCCCCAAGCTTAATTCCTACTCGTCCTCGAGTAGGTAAATGATAAAAAAGATCATTTTTGATGTGGAATGCTACCTAGCATAATCTTGATCATATGTCTAATCATGGCATGAATATTAAGACACGGGTGATTCAAAGCAATAGTCTATAATTTGGCATAAAGACATCAATACTCAGGCATCCCAACAAACAATTGTGTCTTTCAAAATATCAACGCTAAAGAAAGCTATCCCTACAAAATCATATAGTCTTGTCATGCTCCATGTTCTTAACACAAAGTATTTATCATGCACAACCCTGATGACAAGCCGAGCAATTGGTTCATACTTTTTAACGCGCTTCAGCTTTTTCAACCCCCACGCAATACATGAGTGCAAGCCATGGATATAACATTATAGGTGGAATAGAGTATGATGATAAGGGTAAACATAGAGAAGACAAAAAAGTAAGAAAGTCTCACATCAACGCGGCTAATCAACGGGCTATGGAGATTCCCATCAATTGATATCAATGCGAGGAGTGGGGATTGCCATGCAACGGATGCACTAAGAGCTATGAGTGTATGAAAGATCAATATGAAAACTAAGTGGGTGTGCATCAAACTCTATAATGAAAAATTCCCACTAGCATAAAAGTCCTGGTGCAAACGAGAACTCAACGGAATATTTAGGATAGCATCAATATCCGGAGCTATGAAGTGCTCGGACAGCACTTGCTTATTCCACGACCTGGTAACTCCATCAATCAGCTCAGACACTTGCTGCGGTGGGCTAGAAGATAGTGCACAAATCGGTCTGAGTTTGAAGTCGCGTGGTATCCAGTTCTCATGCCAGATGCTAGTATCCTCTCCTGTACCCACCCTTTTGATAACTCCCAATGATAGAATCTCCTTGCCTTCCATGATTGATCGCCACACCTGAGAGGGATGGCTCCCCAATGTTGCATCAAGGATATTACAATGTGGGTAATAACGTGCCTTCAACACCCGCACACTAAGGGAATCCGGGTCTTGTAACAATCTTCAAGCTTGCTGAGCTAGCAAAGCAAGGTTAAAGAGCTCAATATCCCTGGAGCCCATCCCTCCCATAAATTTTGGCTTACAGATAGTGTTCCAAGACACCCATGCAGTCTTCCTTTCTCCTTGTTTGCTACCCACCAAAACTTCCTGAGTAGCCCATTTTTGTGCTCGGAAAGACCTCTTGGTAGCTTAAAACATGCCATCGAATACGTTGGTATGGATTGGGCAGCTGATTTGATAAGAACTTCTTTCCCACCTACAGATAAGCACTTCTCCATCCAGCCTTGGACGTGTTTCCAAATTCTATCCTTTAGGTAATGAAAGCAGCCGTCCTTCGAGTTCCCTACATCAGTGGGCATGTCAAGGTATTTCCCTGACAAAGATTCGTTATGTACATCAAGCACATTCTTTACCTCAATCCGTAATGACTCTGGTACTCCCTTGCTGAAATATATGGATGACTTATCTGTATTTATACGTTGGTCGGATGCATCACAATATTTCTTCAAGAGGTCACGAACTTTGGTTGCACTTTCACTGCTAGCTTCAAAGAAAAGCAAGTTGGCATCAGCAAAGAGGAGGTGATTAACAGACGGCGCTGTGGCCTCCACGAAAACACCTCGAATTCCAACATCTTGAGCTTTCTGAAAGCATGATAGGCCCTCTGCCGCCAGAAGAAATAAGTATGGGGCGATTGGGTCCCCCTGTCGCAGTCCACGCAACAGCCTGAAAGCATCCAAACAACCACCATTAAATAACACAGAGAACGAAACTGAAGATACACACCTCATAACAGTATCCATGAATCTCGGGCTAATACTCAGCTTCAACATGACTGATTTCAGATAAGGCCACTCTACCCTATCATAAGCTTTCATCATATCCAGCTTTAGAGCACAAAAACGGTTGCCCTTCACCTTCTTGTTTTCATATAATGCAAGCACTCGTATGTTGTGATAAAATTGTCTGTAATGAGACGTCCAGGAACAAAAGCTGACTGCTCTTCTGAGATTACCTTGGGGAGAATGATCTTCAGCCTATTAGCTAAGACCTTGGATGCAATCTTATAGATCACATTGCAAAGATTTATCAGCCGAAATTGTCCTAACATTTTTGGACTAGAAATCTTGGGAATCAAAACGATGAACATGTTGTTAATATCCTCCGGTGAGTCCTCTCCATTAAGCATCCTAATGACCATACTGAAGGAAATATGCCCTAGAGGAAATAATAAAGTTGTTATTTTATATTTTCTTATTCATGATAAATGTTTATTATCCATGCTAGAATTGTATTAACCGGAAACTTGATACATGTGTGGGTACATAGACAAAACACCGTGTCCCTAGTAAGCCTCTACTAGACTAGCTCGTTAATCAAAGATGGTTAAGTTTCCTAACCATAGACATGTGTTGTCATTTGATGAACGGGATCACATCATTAGGAGAATGATGTGATGGACACGACCCATCCGTTAGCTTAGCATAATGATCATTCAGTTTTATTGCTACTGCTTTCTTCATGTCAAATACATATTCCTTCGACTATGAGATTATGCAACTCCCGGATACCGGAGGAATGCCTTGTGTGCTATCAAACGTCACAACATAACTGGGTGATTATAAAGATGATCTAAAGGTATCTCCGAAGGTGTTTGTTGGGTTGGCATAGATCGAGATTAGGATTTGTCACTCCGAGTATCGGAGAGGTATCTCTGGGCCCTCTCGGTAATGCACATCATGAGAAGCCTTGCAAGCAATGTGACTAATGAGTTAGTTGCGGGATGATGTATTACGGAACGAGTAAAGAGACTTGCCGGTAATGAGATTGAACTCGGTATGAAGATACCGACGATCGAATCTCGGGCAAGTAACATACCGATGACAAAGGGAATAACGTATGTTGTCATTACGGTACGACCGATAAAGATCTTCGTAGAATATGTGGGAACCAATATGACTATCCAGGTTCCGCTGTTGGTTATTGACCGGAGAGGTGTCTCGGTCATGTCTACATAGTTCTCGAACCCGTAGGGTTCGCACGCTTAACGTTCGATGACAATTTTATATTATATGAGTTATGTGATTTGGTGACCGAATGTTGTTCGGAGTCCCATATGAGATCACGGACATGACGAGGAGTCTCGAAATGGTCGAGAGGTAAAGATTCATATATAGGACGATGATATTCGCACACCGGAAGTGTTCCGGGGGTACCGGGTACATATCGGGTCACCGGAAGGGGTTCCGGGCACCCCCCGGCAAAGATATGGGCCTAATGGGCCAAGAGGGGAAACGCAGCACCCAACTGGGGCTGCTGCGCCCCCCATATGGGCCGCACCTGAGGGAAAGGAAAGGGGGGGGGGAAGAGAAGGAAGGGGAGGGATTCGGCCTCCCCCTTCCTTCCCTCCTCCCTCCTCTTTCCTTCCCCCTCCGGTAGATATGGAAAGGGGGGAGGCCGACTTGGAGGAGGCGCCCAAGTAGGATCCCTCCTACTTGGGGCGCCCCATGCTGCGCCCCTCTCTCTCCCACCTATATATATGTGGGGGGGGCACCGCTAGAACACACAACATTGATTCCTAGCCGTGTGCGGCGCCCCCTCCACAGTTTACGTCTCCGGTCATATCTTCGTAGTGCTTAGGTGAAGCCCTGCGCGGATCACTTCACCATCACCGTCACCATGCCGTCGTGCTGACGGAACTCTCCCTCGACACTTTGCTGGATCAAGAGTTCGAGGGATGTCATCGAGCTGAACGTGTGCAAAACTCGGAGGTGCCGTACGTTCAGCGCTTGATCGGTCGGAACGAGAAGAAGTTCGACTACATCAACCGTGTTGTCAAACGCTTCCACTTTTGGTCTATGAGGGTACATGGACACACTCTCCCCCTCTCGTTGCTATGCATCTCCTAGATAGATCTTGCGTGAGCGCAGGAATTTTTTTGAAATTGCATGCTACGTTTCCCAACGGTGGTATCAGAGCCAGGTCTATGCGTAGATGATTTGCACGAGTAGAACACAAAGAGTTATGGGCGGTGATAGTCATACTGCTTACCACCAACGTCTTATTTTGATTCGGCGGTATTGTTGGATGAAGCGGCCCGGACCAACCTTACATGACCACGTTCATGAGACCGGTTCCACCGACAGACATGCAACTAGTTTTGCATAAAGGTTGCTGGCGGGTATCTGTTTCTCCAACTTTAGTTGAATCAAATTTGACTACGGCCGGTCCTTGTTGAAGGTTAAAACAGCAAACTTGACGAAACACCGTTGTGGTTTTGATGCGTAGGTAAGAACGGTTCTTGCTAGAAGCCCGTAGCAGCCACGTAAAACTTGCAACAACAAAGTAGAGGACGTCTAACTTGTTTTTGCAGGGCATGTTGTGATGTGATATGGTCAAGACATGATGTGATATACGTTGTTGTATGAGATGATCATGTTTTGTAAAAGTTATCGGCAACTGGCAGGAGCCTTATGGTTGTCGCTTTATTGTATGAAATGCAAATGTCATGTAATTGCTTTACTTTATCACTATGCGTTAGCGATAGTTCTAGAAGCAATAGTTGGCGAGACGACCACGACGCTACGATGGAGATCAAGGTGTCAAGCCGGTGACGATGGAGATCATGACGGTGCTTTGGAGATGGAGATCAAAGGCACAAGATGATGATGGCCATATCATGTCACATATTTTGATTGCATGTGATGTTTATCTTTTATGCATCTTATTTTGCTTAGTACGGCGGTAGCATTATAAGATGATCCCTTACTAAAAATTTCAAGGTATAAGTGTTCTCCCTGAGTATGCACCGTTGCGATAGTTCGTCGTGCTGAGACACCACGTGATGATCGGGTGTGATAGGCTCTACGTTCACATACAACGGGTGCAAGACAGTTTTGCACATGCGGAATACTCGGGTTAAACTTGACGAGCCTAGCATGTACAGACATGGCCTCGGAACACTGGAGACCGAAAGGTCGAACGTGAATCATATAGTAGATATGATCAACATAGAGATGTTCACCATTGAAAACTACTCCATCTCACGTGATGATCGGACATGGTTTAGTTGATTTGGATCACGTGATCATTTAGATGACTCAAGGGATGTCTATCTAAGTGGGAGTTCTTAAGTAATATGATTAATTGAACTTAATTTATCATGAACTTAGTCCTGATAGTTTTTGCATATCTATGTTGTAGATCAATGGCCCGTGCTACCATTCCCTTGAATTTTAATGCGTTCCTAGAGAAAGCTAAGTTGAAATATGATGGTAGCAACTACACGGACTAGGTCCGTAACTTGAGGATTATCCTCATTGCTGCACAGAAGAATTATGTCCTTGATGCACCGCTAGGTGAAAGGCCTGCTGCAGGAGCAGATGTTGATGTTATGAACGTCTGGCAAGCTCGATCTGATGACTACTCGATAGTTCAGTGTGCCATGCTTTACGGCTTTTGAACGTCATGGAGCATATGAGATGTTCCAAGAGTTGAAGTTAATATTTCAAGCAAATGCCCGAGTTGAGAGATATGAAGTCTCCAACAAGTTCTATAGCTGCAAGATGGAGGAGAACAGTTCTGTCAGTGAACACATACTCAGAATGTCTGGATATCATAATCACTTGACTCAGCTGGGAGTTAATCTTCCAGATGATAGTGTTATTGACAGAGTTCTTCAATCACTGCCACCAAGCTACAAAGGCTTCATGATGAACTATAATATGCAAGGGATGGAGAAGACAATTCCCGAGCTCTTCGCAATGCTCAAAGCTGCGGAGGTAGAAATCAAGAAGGAGCATCAAGTGTTGATGGTTAACAAGACCACTAGTTTCAAGAAAAAGGGCAAGGGAAAGAAAGGGAACTTCAAGAAGAATGGCAAGCAAGTTGTCACTCCCGGAAAGAAGCCCAAGTCTGGACCTAAGCCTGAAACTGAGTGCTTCTACTGTAAAGGGACTGGTCACTGGAAGCGGAACTGCCCCAAGTATTTGGCGGATTAGAAGGATGGCAAAGTGAACAAAGGTATATGTGATATACATGTTATTGATGTGTATCTTACTAATGCTCGTAGTAGCGCCTAGGTATTTGATACTGGTTCGGTTGCTCATATTTGTAACTCGAAATAGGGGCTACGAATTAAACGAAGATTGGCTAAGGACGAGGTGACGATGCGCGTCGGGAATGGTTCCAAGGTCGATGTGATCGCCGTCGGCACGCTACCTCTACATCTACCTTCGGGATTAGTTTTAGACCTGAATAATTGTTATTTGGTGCCAGCGTTGAGCATGAACTTTATATCTGGATCTTGTTTAATGCGAGACGGTTATTCATTTAAATCAGAGAATAATGGTTGTTCTATTTATATGAGTAATATCTTTTATGGTCATGCACCCTTGAAGAGTGGTCTATTTTTGTTGAATCTAGATCATGGTGATACACATATTCATAATATTGATGCCAAAAGATGTAAAGTTGATAATGATAGTGCAACATATTTGTGGCACTGCCGTTTAAGTATTGGTGTAAAGCGCATGAAGAAACTCCATGCGGATGGACTTTTGGAATCACTTGATTATGAATCATTTGATGCTTGCGAACCATGCCTCATGGGCAAGATGACTAAAACTCCGTTCTCCGGAACAATGGAGCGAGCCACTGACTTATTGGAAATAATACATACCGATGTATGCGGTCCGATGAGTGTTGAGGCTCGTGACGGGTATCGTTATTTTCTGACCTTCACAGATGATTTGAGCAGATATGGGTATATCTACTTGATGAAACATAAGTCTGAAACATTTGAAAAGTTCAAAGAATTTCAGAGTGAAGTAGAAAATCATAGTAACAAGAAAATAAAGTTTCTACGATCTGATCGCGGAGGCGAATATTTGAGTTACGAGTTTGGCCTTCATTTAAAACAATGTGGAATAGTTTCACAACTCACGCCAGCTGGAATACCATAGCGTAATGGTGTGTCCGAACGTCGTAACCATACTTTATTAGATATGGTGCGATCTATGATGTCTCTTACTGATTTACCACTATCGTTTTGGGGTTATGCATTAGAGACAGCTGCATTCACGTTAAATAGGGCACCATCTAAATCCGTTGAGACTACACCGTGTGAACTATGGTTTGGCATTAAACCTAAGCTGTCGTTTCTTAAAGTTTGGGGTTGTGATGCTTATATGAAAAAGCTTCAACCTGATAAGCTCGAACCCAAATCGGAGAAGTGCGTCTTCATAGGATATCCAAAAGAAATTGTTGGGTACACCTTCTACCACAGATCAGAAGGCAAGATCTTTTTTGCTAAGAATGGATCCTTTCTAGAGAAGGAGTTTCTCTCAAAAGAAGTGAGTGGGAGCAAAGTAGAACTTGATGAGGTAATTGTACTTTCTCTCGAATTGGAAAGTAGCTCATTACAGAAAACCGTTCCCGTGATGCCTACACCAACTAGAGAGGAAGCTAATGATAATGATCATGAAACTTCAGATCTAGTTACTACCGAACCTCGTAGGTCAACCAGAGCATGTTCCGCACCAGAGTGGTACGGTAATCCTGTTCTGGAAGTCATGTTACTAGACCATGACGAACCTACAAACTATGAAGAAGCGATGATGAGCCCAGATTTTGACAGATGGCTTGAGGCCATGAAATCTGAGATAGGACCCTGTATGAGAACAAAGTATGGACTTTGGTGGACTTGCCCGATGATCGGCGAGCCATAGAGAATAAATGGATCTTCAAGAAGAAGACTGACGCCGATGGTAATGTTACTATCTACAAAGCTCGACTTGTCGCAAAAGGTTTTTGACAAGTTCAAGGAGTTGACTACGATGAGACTTTCTCACCCGTAGCGATGCTTAAGTCCGTCCGAATCATGTTAGCAATTGCCGCATTTTATGATTATGAAATCTGGCAAATGGAGGTCAAAACTGCATTCCTTAATGGATTTCTTAAAGAAGAGTTGTATATGATGCAACCAGAAGGTTTTGTCGATCCTAAAGGTGCTAACAAAGTGTGCAAGCTCCAGCGATCCATTTATGGACTGGTGCAAGCATCTCAGAGTTGGAATATACGCTTTGATGAGGTGATCAAAGCATATGGTTTTATACAGACTTTTGGAGAAGCCTGTATTTACAAGAAAGTGAGTGGGAGCTCTGTAGCATTTCTAATATTATATGTGGATGACATATTGTTGATTGGAAATGATATAGAATTTCTAGATAGCATAAAAGGATACTTGAATAAAAGTTTTTCAATGAACGACCTCGGTGAAGCTGCTTATATATTGGGCATCAAGATCTATAGAGATAGATCAAGACGCTTAATTGGACTTTCACAAAGCACATACCTTGATAAAGTTTTAAAGAAGTTCAAAATGGATCAGTCAAAGAAAGGGTTCTTGCCTGTGTTGCAAGGTGTTAAGTTGAGTAAGGCTCAATGCCCGACCACTACAGAAGATAGAGAGAAAATGAAAGTCATTCCCTATGCCTCAGTCATAGGTTCTATCATGTATGCTATGCTGTGTGCCTTGCTATAAGTCTAGCAGGGAGGTACCAAAGTAATCCAGGAGTGGATCACTGGACAGCGGTCAAGAACATCCTGAAGTACCTGAAAAGGACTAAGGATATGTTTCTCGTTTATGGAGATGACAAAGAGCTTATCGTAAATGGTTACGTCGATGCTAGCTTTGACACTGATCCGGATGACTCTAAGTCACAAACCGGATACGTATTTATATTGAATGGTGGAGCTGTCAGTTGGTGCAGTTCCAAGCAAAGCGTCATGGCGGGCTCTACGTGTGAAGCGGAGTACATAGCTACTTCGGAAGCAGCAAATGAAGGAGTCTGGATGAAGGAGTTCATATCCGATCTAGGTGTAATACCTAGTGCATCGGGTCCAATGAAAATCTTTTGTGACAATACTGGAGCAATTGCCTTGGCGAAGGAATCCAGATTTCACAAAAGAACCAAACACATCAAGAGACATTTCAACTCCATCCGTGATCAAGTCAAGGAGGGAGACATAGAGATTTGCAAAATACATACGAATCTGAATGTGGCAGACCCATTGACTAAGCCTCTTCCACGAGCAAAACATGATCAACACAAAGACTCCATGGGTGTTAGAATCATTACAATGTAATCTAGATTATTGACTCTAGAGCAAGTGGGAGACTAAAGGAAATATGCCCTAGAGGCAATAATAAAGTTGTTATTCTATATTTCCTTATTCATGATAAATGATTATTATCCATGCTAAAATTGTATTAACCGGAAACTTGATACATGTGTGGGTACATAGACAAAACACCGTGTCCCTAGTAAGCCTCTACTAGACTAGCTCGTTAATCAAAGATGGTTAAGTTTCCTAACCATAGACATGTGTTGTCATTTGATGAACGGGATCACATCATTAGGAGAATGATGTGATGGACATGACCCATCCGTTAGCTTAGCATAATGATCGTTCAGTTTTATTGCTACTGCTTTCTTCATGTCAAATACATATTCCTTCGACTATGAGATTATGCAACTCCCGGATACCGGAGGAATGCCTTTTGTGCTATCAAACGTCACAACGTAACTGGGTGATTATAAAGATGCTCTACAGGTATCTCAGAAGGTGTTTGTTGGGTTGGCATAGATCGAGATTAGGATTTGTCACTCCGAGTATCGGAGAGGTATCTCTGGGCCCTCTCGGTAATGCACATCATGAGAAGCCTTGCAAGCAATGTGACTAATGAGTTAGTTGTGGGATGATGTATTACGGAACGAGTAAAGAGACTTGCCGGTAACGAGATTGAACTAGGTATGAAGATACCGACGATCAAATCTCGGGCAAGTAACATACCGATGACAAAGGGAATAACGTACGTTGTCATTACGGTACGACCGATAAAGATCTTCATAGAATATGTGGGAACCAATATGAGCATCTAGGTTCTGATGTTGGTTATTGACCGGAGAGGTGTCTCGGTCATGTCTACATAGTTCTCGAACCCGTAGGGTCCGCACGCTTAACGTTCGATGACAATTTTATATTATATGAGTTATGTGATTTGGTGACCGAATGTTGTTCGGAGTCCCGGATGAGATCACGGACATGACGAGGAGTCTCTAAATGGTCGAGAGGTAAAGATTTATATATAGGACGATGATATTCGGACACCGGAAGTGTTTCGGGGGTACCGGGTACATATCGGGTCACCGGAAGGGGTTCCAGGCACCCCCGGCAAAAGATATGGGCCTAATGGGCCAAGAGGGGAAACGCAACAGCTAGCAGGGGCTGCTGCGCCCCCCATATGGGCCGAACCAGAGGATAAGGAAAGAGGGGAAGAGAGAAGGAAGGGAGGGATTCGGCCTCCCCCTTCCTTCCCTCCTCCCTCCTCTTTCCTTCCCCCTCCGGTAGATATGGAAAGGGGGGAGGCCGACTTGGAGGAGGCGCCCAAGTAGGATCCCTCCTACTTGGGGCGCCCCTTGCTTCTCCCCTTCCTCTCCCACCTATATATATGTGGGGGGGGGGGGGCACCGCTAGAACACACAACATTGATTCCTAGCCGTGTGCGGCGCCCCCCTCCACAGTTTACGTCTCCAGTCATATCTTCGTAGTGCTTAGGCGAAGCCCTGCGCGGATCACTTCACCATCACCGTCACCACGCCGTCGTGCTGACGGAACTCTCCCTCGACACTTTCCTGGATCAAGAGTTCGAGGGACATCATCGAGCTGAACGTGTGCAGAACTCGGAGGTGCCGTACGTTCGGTGCTTGATCGGTCGGAACGAGAAGAAGTTCGACTACATCAACCGCGTTGTCAAACGCTTCCGCTTTCGGTCTACGAGGGTACGTGGACACACTCTCCCCCTCTCGTTGCTATGCATCTCCTAGATAGATCTTGCGTGAGCGTAGGAAATTTTTTGAAATTGTATGCTACGTTTCCCAACACATACCTGCCACCTCATCGCCACAAAGTTCCCAGTGCCTTTGAAAAAAGTGCGCTGGAAAACCGTCTGGACCGGGCGCCATTATGGGAAATTTGGAAAAGGGATTCCTTAACCTCCTCCTTGTTGTAGACAGCATTCAGACGAGCATTCATTGTAGCATCAACTCTTTGCGGTATATGCGAGAGAACTTCCTCAATTCCAATCGTACCTTCAGCGGTGTACAAGTTTTGATAGAAGGCAGTAGTCATGTCCGCCAACTCCCTTAGATCCGAGCAGGTAGATCCATCTTGTCGTTGCAAAGAACTGATAGTGTTCTTAGCCTTGCGCGCGCTGGCCTTTTTCTGGAAATATTTTGTGTTGGAGTCTCCCTCGACTAGCCATTGAATGCGTGAACGCTGCCTCATCATGATCTCCTCCCGGTATGAAAGCTCAACAATTCTGTCCTGAACTCGTTTCCCGTCGGGTCTCGGCCCAACCCGAAGTGGGTTAGCTCGAAAGGCCGCAAGTTTGCTGCCTTAGATCTCTCAATTCCCGCCGAACGGAGCCAAACGACATCTTTCCCCATCATTTCAACCTAGAAGCCACGGTGTTCAACTTATTGGGCAGCTCGCTGACCATAGTAGCCGGTCGGTCCTTCTCCCAGGCCCGCTCGAGCACACTGCTAAATCTTCTATCAGTTTCCCATGCACATTTGTAGCAGAAATGGCTTCTTCATTGTATGTCTCATGCAACTATCCTCCAGCTCATTTGAAAACACAATGGGGCTATGATTTGATTTTGCCACTACCAGGTGCTCAACCGATGCAAAGGCAAACATCCCTGACCAACTCGGGGTGGCCAGTGCTCTGTCCAGCCGAACACGACAGAACTCACCTCCCGCTACTCTTTTTTCAAAAGTCCAGTCCAGGCCCTTATAGCCCAAGTGCGCTAGTTCGCACACATCCACTGCCTCACGGAAGTCTGCAATTTGTGCACTATCTCGCTCATTTGGCCATCTGTTCTTCCGGCCGAAAATTTTTGTTGAAGTCACTGAACGTCTCCGTCGTATCTATAATTTTTTATTGTTTCATGCCAATATTATACAACTTTCACATACTTTTGGCAACATTTTATATGAGTTATTGGACTAACATATTGATCCAGTGCCCAGTGCCAGTTTCTGTTTTTTGCATGTTTTTTGTTTCGCAGAATATCCATATCAAACGAAGTCCAAATGCAATAAAATTTTACGGAGAACCATTTTGGAATATTTGTGATTTTTATGAGGTGGAATCAATGCAAAAGGAGGCCCACAGCCCCCACATGACAACAGGGCGCGCCCAGGGCCCAGGCGCGTGGTGGTGGGTTGTGGTCACCTCGTAAGGCGGTCGCTGCTCTCCTTCGGGTGCAAGGAAGCTTATATCCAGAAAAAAACGTGTTAAAATCTGAGCGCAATCAAAGTTACGGATCTCCGGATATTTAAGAAACGGTTTTCGGCCAGATCTGGGGAGCGCGAAACAGAAGAGAACAGAGAGGGAGATCCAATCTCGGAGGGGCTCCTGCCCCTCCGCCGCCATGGAGGCCATGGACCAGAGGGGGAACTCTCCTCCCATCTAGGGGGGAGGCCAAGGAAGAAGAAGGAGGAGGGGGGCTCTCTCCCCCTCTCTCTCGGTGGCGCCGGAACACCGCCGGGGCAATCATCGTGTGACGGCGATTTACTCCAACAACTCCGTCATCTTCACCAACATCTTCATCACCTTCCCCCATCTATCTATAGCGGTCCACTCTCCCGCAACCCGTTGTACCCTCTACTTGAACATGGTGCTTTATGCTTCATATTACTATCCAATGATATGTTGCCATCCTATGATGCTTGAGTAGATTTTTGTTGTCCTATCGGTAATTGGTGAATTACTATGATTGGTTTAATTTGCTTGTGGTTCTGTTGCTGTCCTTTGGTGCCCATCATATGAGCACGCGTGTGGATCACACCATAGGGTTAGTTGTATGTTGATAGGACTATGCATTGGAGGACAAGGGTGACAGAAGCTTCTTCCTAAACATAGAAATTGATACGTACGGTATTGAAGGGGGGCCAATATATATCTTAATGCTATGGTTGGGTTTTACCTTAATGAACGTTAGTAGTTGCGAATGCTTGCTAATAGTTCCAATCATAAGTGCATAGAGTTTCAAGTAAGGGATGACATGCTAGCAGTGGCCTCTCCCACGTAAAAACTTGCTATCGGTCTAGTAACGTAGTCAATTGCTTAGGGACAATTCCGCAAATCCTACCACTACTAATCCACACTCGTTGTGCTAATTTAATTGTTTCTTTATCTTAATAACACCTACTTTTTATTTTTACGTTCTTTATTATCTTGCAAACTTATCCCTTTACACCTACAAAGTACTTCTAGTTTTATTCTTGTTCTAGGTAAAGCAAACGTTAAGTGTGCGTAGAGTTGTATCGGTGGTCGATAGAACTTGAGGGAATATTTGTTCTACCTTTAGCTCCACGTTGGGTTCGACACTCTTATTTATCGAAAAAGGCTACAAACGATCCCCTATACTTGTGGGTTATCAGTCACCCATGCACACCCATGGCAATGTGCTTTCCCCTCTCAGAAACTTCATAGTATCTTAAGCTCCTATTTGCGGCCCCGTAAAAGCAATATAAATGCCATGGATCTTTGCATGGTTCCGAGATCACCGAGTCAATATGATACTGCGAAAAACTCTTTATTTCAAGATTGATATTATTCTTCCAGTACAAGCATAGACATCCACTCCTACCACCGCTTCCTACTCCAAAACTACTCCTAAAACCTAAACTACCCACCAACCCTTCCACTCGATACTTCGCCAGTTGAGTTTCAACAATGCAAAGCACCGATGGCGCACTAGCCTCCATGAAATCATGGAGCTCACGAACCATCGCGGGATCGCCAATCCCACGACAGTCCCAACATAGGGTCCTCATTGAGCTCGGCGGTCCTCCGCTCCGGAGGCCGCCTGAGTTGTTACGTCCATCTCATTTGACTCTGTGTCTCCATCCTGCTTCCTCCTTTTAGTCACCTGAATTTTCTCTGGCGTAGAAACCAGCCCCTCCGTAGTAATGTTCGGAGTGGCTCCCTCAATAAGGAGAACCATACCCGCCACCTTGCCTACTAGATTCGGGACCGGCTAGCCCCTAATGTTCAGCGTTCCGTCCGCCGACATGAGATGTTTGCGGGCTCCCTTCTCACCTCCTTCCTCCTGGTTCTGCCCATCAACCTCCAAATCAGCCACATAACTTCCACCTAGACCCCTCCCAACTCCATCTGACGCCCCTCTACCCCTGCTACTGCCCGGCCCCTGATACGTCTCCAACGTACCTATAATTTTTTATTGTTCCATGCTATTATATTATCCATCTTGGATGTTTTATATGCATTATGGTACTATTTTATATCATTTTTTGGGACTAACCTATTAACCTAGTGCCCAGTGCCAGTTGCTGTTTTTTCCTTGTTTTTGTCTTTTACAGAAAATCAATATCAAACGGAGTCCAAACGGAATAAAACTTTACGATGATTTTTCTTGGACCAGAAGAAACCCAGGAAACTTGGAGAGGAGGCCAGAGGAGCCACGAGAGGGCCACAAGCCCTGAGGGCGCGCCCAGTGGGGGCACGCCCCCCAGGCTTGTGGGCCCCTCGGGACTCCCCCAACCCTAATTCTTGCTCCATAAATACCCAAATATTCCCTCTACATCAGAAGCATCCACAAAAATACTTTTCCGCTGCCGCAAGCTTCTATTCTCGTGAGATCCCATCTTGGGGCCTTTTCTGGCACTCTGCCGGAGGGGGATTCGATCACGGAGGGCCTCTACACCAACCTTGCTGCCCTTCCAATGATGTGTGAGTAGTTTACCACAGACCTACGAGTCCATAGCTAGTAGCTAGATGGCTTCTTCTCTCACTTTGATCTTGAATACAACGTTCTCCTCGATGTTCTTGGAGTTCTATCCGATGTACTATTCTTTTGCGGTGTGTTTGTTGAGATCCGATGAATTGTGGGTTTCTGATCTGATTATCTATGAATATTATTTGAGTCTTCTCTGAACTCTTTTATGCATGATTAAGATAGCTTTGTATTTCTCTCCGATCTATTGATTTGGTTTGGCCAACTATATTGATCTATCTTGCCATGGGAGAGGTGCTTTGTGATGGGTTCAATCTTGCGGTGTCCTCACCCAGTGACAGCAGGGGTAGCGAGGCACGTATTGTATTGCTGCCATTAAGGATAAAAAGATGGGGTTTATACCATATTGCTTGAGTTTATCCCTCTACATCATGTCATCTTGCTTAAGGCGTTACTCTGTTCTTGTGAACTTAATACTCTAGGTGCAGGCATGAGTCGGTCGATGTGTGGAGTAATAGTAGTAGATGCATAATCGTTTCGGTCTACTTGTCACGGACGTGGTGCCTAGATTCATGATCATTGTCTTGGATATCGTCATAACTATGCGCTTTTCTATCAATTGCTCAATAGTAATTTGTTCACCCACCGTATGTTTTCTTTCAAGAGGGAAGCCTCTAGTGAAACCTATGGCCCCCGGGTCTATTTTCCATCATATTATTTTTAGATCTATAAAACCAAAAATATAAAAATACCTTGCTGCAATTTACTTACCTTTAGTTTATTTTGCCTTTTATTTATTTTTTATATCTATCTCTATTAGATCTCACTCTTGCAAGTGACCGTGAAGGGATTGACAACCCATTTTTCGCGTTGTGTGCAAGTGTTTGTTAGTTTGTGCAGGTGCATCTATTGGAGACTTGGTTGTTCCTCCTACTGGATTGATACCTTGGTTCTTAACTGAGAAAAATACTTATCTCTACTTTGCTGGATCACCCTTTCCTCTTCAAGGGAAATAACAACGCAAGCTCAAGAAGTAGCAGCCCCCTACCCCCATCTTCCTCCTCTTTCTCCGCTCCCTCCCATCCTCCCACTTCCTGCACTATCACCTCCCCCCCGGCCGCTCCAGGGCTGATCTGCAGAGGACTCCGGATCCCACAGCAACCAATCCCCCCACTCAAACATTCTTGGGTCATGCACCCCATCACCACATTCATCAGCAAGGTGGCCAACTAGGCCACAAGAAAAACAAAAGTCTGGCAGCTTCTCATAATAAACATTGAATTTCTTGTGCTCCTTCAGCTTAATTGGAACAAAACATACAAGGGGTATGTTGACATCAAGGAAAACCCGTGTCCTAAGAGTACTGGAGAGATTTATCCTGCCCTCATTAACAATCACATTAAATGGTGGCTCGTCGATCTTCGTCGCAACCTTCTCTGCAAGTTCTTTCTTCCTAGTAAGACCATCCGGCAGGCCCTTAACTCTAGCCCGCACCGGATACTTGTTTAGTTTGTATTTGGCAACGTCCGAGAAATCGTCATATTCCTGGAGCACTACCGGCACCCTCCTGAACAGCCAAGGGCCGTCATCCATGATTTTCCTCCAATTCCCCAAACAGTGACATTGGACAAAGAAGAGGTTAGGTCCCTTGATATTGAACGTGACTCCCTGCGCTGCCATCCAAGCATTCCTCATCTGTGTTAAGAGCACTGCATGACTAAAGGGCTTCGTTGTATGAACCCTAAAGAGGGCCAACCAGCGGACATCTTTCACCAGATCCTCCACCTCGGCAGAGAAGTCGAGATCCTCCTCCTCACCATGAAGCTGCATGCCCGCAAACTGATCTACAAGCTCCGGCCCTGGCCCCATGTACTCACCATATCCATCTTCGCCTCCTTCAGATCTATCTCTCCCTTCCAGCCCACCCCCTCTCTCAGCTCCATCCATCTTCCCCCGACCCCCTGTAATCTCTGGCTCCTCGCCTCCCAACCCCTTGCTCCCGCTGCCAGATCCATGTTCTAGCCGCCTATCTTCAGCTAACCCTAATCCCATCTTCTGCATCCCCCCAACCTCCTGAGACTTCGGATCGGCCATGCTGATGGAGTCGCGTGGCCTTCTGTGGTAGCCCTCGATGACACCGGAGAGAATGCCTGCGGCCGTCGAGGTTTTACGTGGACTCTGGCGTGATCACCAGAGGATACGGTGGAACCCTAGAAACTAGGGGGGAAAGGGTCAAGATCGGTGACTGGAGCCTTGATTTAGATAAGCGAAATGCTTGTTATTATGTGGGCTGAAAAACATATGTGTTTTTGTTGGGCCATATGCTGAATATCTGGGCTGTGGCCCTGTGCAGTTGTTTCATCGGCTGTACTACATGCCTGGGGCCGGCCCACCGGGGTTTCATTGTTGGGGGAGGCGTCTAAGTTTTGTGTGTGTGTGTGTGCATGTATAGCAACTTTTCACACATGCTAGTACGGTATAGCAACACGTTAATTTTGTCTAGAGAATACGCACTATCTTTCCATTTTAAAAGAAAAATATCGGCTCTATCTTTTTCTGTGAGACGTGCATATAGATATATCCATCCAATTTGTGCATGGATATTGGATAGAGACGGTATTAACTGCTCATTAACCTTTCCTAAAAATGGCTAACCCTCCTGCTCCTGGGACACGTGCGTGATCACGGCACTCGAGGCATGAAACGCCCAACCCCTTGTCTTTCACAGCATCTCGATCCTTCTCCAGTCTCACATTCTCACACTATATACACGCGAGGCATCCACCCGCAAAGCACCAACCAAGCCAAGCTTGCAACTCGTAGCGTGCAAAACACCCGCCGCGAGCCCGTCCAGTCCACCCTCGATCGCCGTCGGCCGCTCCACCAGATCCAGCGCAGATGGCCACTCTCGTGTTCGACGCGGCGGTCCTGAACCGGAAGGACGACATCCCGCCGCAGTTCGTCTGGCCAGCCGACGAGGCCCCGTCCGTCGACGGCGTGGAGGAGATCGTCGTCCCGGTCGTCGACCTCGCCGGGTTCCTCGCTGGCGACGGCACTGGCCTCCGTGACCTCGCCGCGGCGTGCGAGAAGCACGGGTTCTTCCAGGTCGTGAACCACGGCGTGGACCCGGCGCTGCTCGCCAGGGCCTACCAGTGCTGCGACGCCTTCTACGCGCTGCCGCTCGCCGAGAAGCAGCGCGCGCAGCGTCGCCTCGGCGAGAACCACGGGTACGCCGGCAGCTTCGTGGGGCGGTTCGGCAGCAAGCTCCCCTGGAAGGAGACCATGTCCTTCAACTGCTCCGCCGCGCCGGGGAGCGCCCGCAAGGTTGTCGACTACTTCGTCGGCGTCCTCGGCGAGGAGTACCGTGACATGGGGTACGTACCCACTTACGTCACTGTCTTTCTAGCTAAATCCATGCGTAATTGCGTATACTACCCGTAGCCGATGTTGCTTTCTAAATCAATGCATGCATATACGTTATTACCTTTTTAGTGATATATACTCCCTCCATTTTTATTTACTCTGCATATTAGAGTTGATTAAAGTCAAATTTTATAAATTTTAACCAAGTTTGTAGAAAAGAATATAAATATTTATCGTAACAAATCTATATGATGCGAAAGTACGTTCAATAATGAATCTAATTGTATTAATTTGTTATTGTACGTGTTAATATTTTTGTCTATAAACTTCGTTAAAATTTATAAAGCTTGACTTTGACCAAAGCTAATATGCGAAGTAAATAAAAACGTAAGAAGTACAAGAGGACGATATCCCCTGATTTTCATTAGAAAAGGCCAAACTTAACTTACAAGTACCCATAACGGCAAGGAATTTTGAAGTAGAAGCAGTGTAGAGCCATCTGAGCTAGCAGAGATAGCCCTAGAAAAAGTTCTGCAAAGGTCTACCTTTTTTATCGAAAATGGCTTTCACTCTGCTTTATAGATAAAGCAAACCATCCCAGCAACAGAGTACACAAGTTTCACGCCGCACACACGCACAAAGTGACATAGCGAAACACAGCTCTACAGTTTGTAGGAAGCATATTTGGGATGAAGTCAAATCATAGTGTTATTTTTCTTTTGCATGCGGAACGAGTGCATGCATATTTATGTTTGGATATGCATGCATGCAGAGAGATGTGGCAGGAGTACTGCGACGAGATGACACGCCTGGCGCTGGACGTCACGGACGTCCTGGCGGCTTGCCTGGGCCTCGGCCGCGGCGCGCTGCGCGGCATCTTCGCCAGCGACGACTCCCAGATGCGGCTGAACCACTACCCGCCGTGCCAGAAGCCTCACCTGACGCTGGGCACAGGCCCGCACCACGACCCGACGTCGCTGACGCTGCTCCACCAGGACGACGTCGGCGGGCTGGAGGTGTTCACCGGCGGCGCGTGGCGTGCCGTGCGGCCCCGGAGCGACGCCTTCGTCGTCAACATCGGCGACACCTTCTCCGCGCTCACCAACGGGCGCCACATCAGCTGCCTCCACCGCGCCGTCGTCAACAGCAGCCTGACCCGCAGGTCGCTCACCTTCTTCCTCAACCCGCAGCTCGACCGCCCCGTCGCGCCGCCGGCCGAGCTGCTCGCCATTGACGGCCGCCCGCGCGCGTACCCAGACTTCACATGGCGTGAATTCCTCGAGTTCACGCAGAAGCACTACCGCTCTGACTGGAGGACCCTGGATGCCTTCGCCGCGTGGATCAATCAGGGCCGCAAAGGCTAGAAGGGAAACCAGCCAGAAAAGGAATAAGGTGAAATCTACAGTAATAAAGATACCATCTAAAAAGGAGCAAGGCAATTTGGATGGATGTGGATTTTGATTGAATGTAATAAATTAAGAACCGGATGTCTTCTTTATCTTGCATATAATGATGGGACATAATGTGAATTTAGAGATTTTAATATTGATCCTTGGCACAATTCTTCCTTTTCTTTTCTACAATCATACGAAAAAATGATATTGTTTGCCTTGTTCCGGGCCTCTGGTACCATAACTTTTAGAGCATGAAAACAGAGATATAATATACTCCCTCCGTTTTAAAATGTAGTGCGTATAGATTTTTTGGAAAGGTAAACTTTGACCAAATTTATTGAGAAAATTATTTATATTTATAATACCAAATATATAAAATACAAAACTACGTCTTATGATGAATCAGTTGGACTCTGGAATCATCGAAATCATGATAGTGATCATCGCCTATTAATTGGACATATCACACAGATGGAAGACACCAGAAGCTAAAGTTATATAGTACCCCCTCCATCCCATAATGTAAGAGGGAGTAACAATTCATGCCTTCTACTATTGTAGAACACAAAGTCCTGATATAAAGTTAATCGAATGGACCAAATACAGAGCTCAAGCATGCATATGCCTAGACAAACCTCATCCTTAATTCACATTATAGGTTCTCGAATTGCAAGAAAATGATGTGCAATGCGATACATGAGCCTAGAAAAAAAAATACGAGTTTCATATGAATGTCATTTTTAAACACGGTTGATAAATTAGATGAACCTACTGCAACTTCTTACGACAAATAGAGATCTACAATAGCAGGGATAATCCTCTTTTTTTTAAAAAAAATTGAGATCTACAAAAACCATCAAACATCCTATGTTGCGGCTAAAACACCAAAACAACGCCTTCAAGAAGGATACAACACTCGTACAAGAGCACATGTTGAAGGAGAGGGATGGGAAGCGGGAGTGGTGGCGGTATGGTTCAGCTCGAGTCATCCTAAGGAGTGACATGCACGGCAGCCAGGGTTTGCGGGAGCTGACGCCAAAACACTGTTATGAGGGTCGAGGGGAGAAAAACTGAAGCCAATAAATTGGACTCCATGTCTCCGTGTCGAGTTCAGAATTTTAGAGATACTGGCAAGTAGTCTTACATTATGGGACGGAGGGAGTATCTCCCAATCTGATATTGGAAACGTTCTACACACTGTTTTCAGAACGGTATAAGTTCCCAATCTGATAAGACAATGGTTTTCATCCTCTACGACACGTTGCACGAAGACAGCGCTGCTCATGCATTAGCAGACAGCGTCACACGAGGCACAATCCCTCATACCACAATGCTCACTAAGAAATGCTCAAACGCACAGGTGCTCCTGTTCCAAGGGAATCGTCTAGTTCCATCAACTTTGTAACTAGCCAAATCGTTCAGAAACAAACTCACGCACCGTCAAGGTAATACAGATTGCTCTCGGGCTCCAAAGACTAGGTCTTGCTTACTACTCCCTGTGTAACTTCTTACAAGATGTTTTTCGAGTCCATAACAGTGTCAAAAATGCCTTATATTAAGTTACAGAGGGAGTAGTAGGCACTAGTTTAGACTGATGATGTTCAGTTGTAGATAACATTTCCAGCAGCCTGTCTCCAACAACAAAACTAACTGCACATCATACATGACAGGTTGTCTTGTTAAAACAGTTGAAGTGTACACATGCTACCCGGTTTAGGTACAGCCGTACAGATCACGGCTGACCGGGTTTTTGCATGCAAAAGAACACAAATACATATATTGATATATGGTTCTACAGGGAGAGGAACTCGTTATGATTAATCAGATCTCTGATTTTGACGGCTTCACCTTCTCCTTGAGAAATTGCCGAATGTGCTCACGCTTCCAGTTGTCGATCCTGCAAATTCGGTTGGTTTTAGTCATTGAACCGATGAAGTGAAAAACTCGTTTTACCACGAGTTAAGCATGTTGTGCAGTACCACTATACCAACCAGTTTTATGTAGCAGTACTCGGACAATAACAAATATAATATTCCCTTGCCTATTGCATCATCCATCATATTATACGTTGAATTATGTCGTGGGGAGAGATGATGGACAATATAACAGCAAATGACATGCTATAAATGGTAACAAATTAAGACAGAAGTGTTATTTTCATTCTTATCAACGGAAAGAAGTCCAAGAATGTATGTTATCTCCCCAGATAACTAGAAAGTTATAATCTAATTATCTTGTAAGGAGTTAAGTAGAACTTGCCTTATAGTCTCCTTCTGTTCACCCTTGTCGTCAAGCATTATGAGCTTTGGTGGAGAGCCATAAGCATACCGAGATTCTACATAAGGGAAGTCATCCTTGTCTTCTTCCAGGAAGCCAACGACTTCTGGATAAAACACCAGCTTTCTCATGCATACTTCGATAATTGCGCCGGAGTATACAAGCTGCAATACCAAGCACCAGAAGATATTATATCAAGTGGAAGTGCGCTGCTATAATGCATGTTTAGTGTTCATTGTCAACCTTCAAAGCATCCTATAAATCTAGTGCAGTGTAGGACATAGTTTCAAGTTGAGCCTTAAAATCATCCAGTAAAATCCTAAAGAACAAGTTCGTCAGAAAATACCCAATCAAAATAAGCCCCTATTTGGCACCTCTAACCTTCATTTGCCTTGAATATATCTTCCAAGAAGAGAAAACAAAAAAATATATTAAAGAACACTTAAGGTGATAAGATCTTAGGATAATTCACACTACAAATCCAGCAACAATCAGAAAACAATACAAAATGTACTCTACATCCAAAAAGGAAAACTAGTTCTGGTTGCAGCTTATGACAAGTAAAACCAGTTGTCACCAGGTTGGAATTCATGGAGCTTCATAGGTCATACCTTGCTGATAGAATCATCTGAATCCTCCGTGCAACATTTACGACAGTCATCCACTAACTCTGCAACCATAAAACAAATATGTTGTTAAAAGGACGATTGGAACAACTAGCACGTGTGATGAAGAAAAAGGAATCCATTGTGACAGCTGACGACTGACTTCTAAAGGAGCAACTCAACAAAAAAGAATCATCCAAGACGAGCAATGAGCAATCTAGATACAATATAACTCTTCACATTAACGATTAATCAGATTTTCAATCCAGCTAGCTTCAGAATGCTCCTACACGAAACCATCAAAACAATGGTAACAAAAATAAAGGAGGTTGCGATGAGAGTGAAACCTCCACCGGGGGAGTGTGTGTGTGTGTGTGTGGGGGGGGGGGGGGGGGGGGGGGTGACGCATCCTTTATCTAGAAAAGTTCAAACACCACCCTATTCTGCAACTGTGGACAAACCTCAAAGTTCCCAGTACATCCGCGTGGAATGTGTGGAATGAGCTATCTAATTCAAGCTCTCCCACAAGTCACGGCCCCCAAATTGACCAAATCACAATTTCAGAGCCGGATTCGAGCTTCAGTTGCAACAGGGCGTCCCAGATCACTTGAATAAATGATCATATAAGAAACCTCAAATCAACCAACCCCAGGTCCACTATTCCGGTCTCCCCGAAATAATTTGAGATCTATTTATAAAGGCTCGGTGGTCTAAGAACCATACATTCCCACTCCAATCGGGTTTCCTCGGGCTAACGAGAACTAATTTCCCGGCTGCAACCGCAGTATAGTTACGATGCAACTCTCACGGATCTAATCCGCACGGCAGGTCAATCGAACTACGAGAGAGAAATCACGTCCGGGTATCACTCCTACCTACGCCTCGCACGGTCCAGATCGCGATCACACCCTCACCACGTGACGAATGGATGCAGTGGAGGGGAGAGGCGGTAGCTACGCACGCACCTTGGTCCTTGACGAACTCGGCGAGCGCGTTGCAGTCGGAGCAGAGGGCGAGGCCGGTGAACCCCAGCTCCTCGCACTCCCTCGGCCCGAGCCGCTCGGCGCCGCGGCAGAGGCCGGAGAGGCAGAGGAGGAGCACGGCGACGGCCGCCGCCACGGACGGAGATCGAACCATCTCGCTCGCCACCCTAGCCGCGACCGACCAAGGGCTTGGAGCTCGCGGGCACCACCAGGGGAAGAGGGGGACGACGACAACGACGACGGCGACGACTGAGCGGCAGTGCCCTACCGGCCTCCTTCCACCCCCGCTGTTTTTCCTGTTTTCCGGAAGAGGCCCGGCCCGTGCGGAGGAACCCCCGGAATCAAGCTCGCCATGGGCCCCATCGCAGCCCAGTTATCTCAATGGGCTCAGCTGTATGTTTTTCCTTTTTTTTGCGAAAGAATTTTTTTTATATATAAGCAAGACAGATTACGATCCACTATCACGCATGATGACTGAAAAATGTTGTTTCTTTTTTGCGAATGGGATTTTTTATTTATTCTTTACAGATGTTGCGTTTTAAAGCATGCACGGTCTGCAAAAACTAAACCAAGTTGAAGATGTTTTTTTTTAAATAACCACAAATATTTGATTAAACAAACAGGTTACAAATAGTACATATGTGGTCATTACAAGAGACATACATAGATGTCTTACAATATTGCATCAAAGATTCTGCAAGAAGCAAAACTAAAATTTCACTGCGACAGAATCTTGGACGCACGCGCGCATGTTACTCCGAAGAATTAAACTACGGGAGGCCACCGGCCGTGGCACGCGGGTTCAGAGGTTTCAGACCCACCGTTTTTTTTTCTTTTCTTTTTCGGGTGTGACCCACCGTTTTCAGGACTTCGCGTCGCAGGTTTTCACGAACACCCGGCACATCTATGGATTGGATGACAGTGGTTTACAGGGTTGAGTGTCGGCAAACAATAGATTAGTGCTAGTATATACAAGTGCCTTTTTGCACGCTGAGGTCAGGAACAGCTAGCCGAGACTGGTTTCGCAGCCTGTTTCTTTAGTCAGAAAAAAAAGAAAAGAGCCCCGTTATTATAGGCTAGAGTCTAGAGACTTGAAGGGCCGCTTTACTCTGGAAGACAACTCCAAAGGGGCAGTTTTGAACACTGGACGTTGTATATCATACTTCAGGATCCTGCATTGTTTTTGTGGTAGCAGCTTTGGACGGCATGCAGTGCAGCCATGCAGGGCGTGATGATGGTGGGAGAGTGTTGCCGGTAAGCCGCCTGCTTGCGCTTGCGTCCCGTCGTCGTTTCCTGGGGGCAAAGCTGAGCTGAAAACAACGTACGTACGTACTCGGCCGAACCATCCTGGAAGCCGAGGCCCGCGACGCGGACAGAAACCGGCGAGTAGGAAGCGAGTCAATGCACGGGTGCGGTGCACGATCCATCCACCCCCACCCCTGGAATGGCAATGGCGCTGCCCGTAGCCGCGCCGCTGCTGACACATATGGGAGCCCGATAAAATGGAAGCGGGAGCTCGTTCTATTGACCGGAGACGGAAAGCGGATCCCATTCTCGTATCCGTGGACTGCTGAACCGAGATCGCACGGGAAATGTGACGTTCCTGCGGAAAAGATAGGGGATTGGCCGGCGTCCCGTTCCATTAGTAGTTAAATCCCAATCCCGGGATATCAGGCGAACCCTTGGTCAACGCTGATCCACAAAGTTCAGAAACTGGTGCCTGCACTGGCCGGGCTCGAAAAATACGCACGCGTCGCTGGCGCGCCGACGGTGCCCGCGACGGCTCGACGGGATGAGAACGGGCCAAGTTACTTGTGCGCGCATCTGGTCAAGCTTCCCTGTTTGCCAGGGTAATTTAGCATGCTAGTTGTCCGTTGTGGTAGCAGGACTAGTACTCGTCGTGCAGATGCGAGGGGCCGTTGCTCCTTTGCAATTGATTGCTTGCTTGGACTTTTTTTAGAGGAGTGCACTTGCACACTTGGAAATTAAGCGGCACACAACCGGCTAGAAAAGGCTTTAGCATCCGTCTACACCAAGTTTAGCTTCCAAGTAATAAATATACTGATCAATCTCCAGTTGCTAGCCTATTTAATTCAAATCAAATCAGAGGGGCTGTTCCATGTTCGTTGAGGATGAGTGGGACGGAACACCGTGCTGTTTTTCCCGTGACGGTGGCCGGTGGGTGCAGCCGTGCAGGCGTGCAGCGCAGGAGACACCCAGCCTAGCCAGGCGAGAACAACGTGGCCCTTTCGCCGTGGAGGAGGACGGACGGACGGACCCACACGTGATCGTCAGCTGGCCCGCTTGATGCCACTGACATGCGGAGCCCAGCGGAGGGACAGCTAGGAGAGGACAGGAGGACAACAACCTCGGCGGCTCCGGCCGCTCTTTTGTTCCACGGTCGCCGTCGGTGGGTTGGGTGCGTTGTGATTCTTCGCTCCTCTGTCATTGCGTGGGGCCCTTTCCATTTAGAGAAGAGGAAAAATGGGGCCCATTGCTAGATAGCACGTGGGGGACCTGCCCGGCCGGGCTGCGCTGGACGGTTGTTGTGTGCTTGTATTTTGGGTTAGGTGCTCCTTTGAGTAGAAAAAAAGACTTGTGAACGAGTTAGCCTTTGTTTTTTTTTAAACTTTCAATCTATTCATCAAACATTAAAGGCAGTACAAAGAACACAAGAAACAATAAAAAATTACATCCATATCCGTAGACTACCGACAACTATAAATTCTGGAGCGGGGCGTTGTCATCACCCTTCCCTCATCGGACCCGGCTAAACCTTGTTGTATTAGACAGCCGGTAAGTCGTGGTACTAAGGCCTTAAAGGACCAACACACCATAGCAACAACTGTCGCCGATGAAGAGAAGCGTAGATCGGAAGGATCCAACCTGAAGACACACACGAACGCGGACAAATGGAGACCGGAGACAGCTAGATCCACCAAAAACAAACGCCGACCGCGAGATCTGCCAGGGGCACACTTCCACACGCCCCTAGACAGACCACCAGAATGGGGACTAGGCGGGGGGCCTTATTCCATCTTCAGAGAGCCGTCGTCGCCTCGTCCTCCTAAGTAGGACACAAACCCTAAACAACCTAAACGCGGGTGATGCTTTCCTCCACCCCACGAAAAATTGTCACGATATTAGGTTTCCTCCTCCTCCTGTCGGTCTGCCCCGTCTCTGATGGCCTCTAGGCCGCGGAGGTGCGGAGGACCTCGGGCCCCGCGGACTGGAGGGACCATGCTTTGTGTGAGGTTTGATGCCTTGGTTGGGGTTGTGTGACGGTGGCTACGTCCCCCAATAGGAATAGTGTCTCCCATGTTTGATCCCCGTTCCAATGGCCCGTCTAACATTATCGAAGGAGTCTGTGTGGAGTTGTGTTTTCTTCGATTCTTACGGGATTAGTTTGGTGTCCATCTTCGGAGGGTTTGTTTGAATCCAAGCTTCGTTCAAGTGTTTGCAGGTTTGATCCTTCCGGTCTACGACTCTCTTCATCGGCGATGGTTGCTTATCTGGTGCGCTGGCCCTGTGGGGCCTTACCACAACTTCCCAACTATGTACTACAACAAGCTTTGCTCGGCTTCGGTGAGTGAGGAGTGATGACGACCGTGCACCTTTGACTGACTCCAGTGCTTGTAGAGTTGTAGTCGTCACTAGATGGTTTGAACCTGGTTGTAATTTCTGTTACCTCTGGTGTTCTCTGTATTGCCGTGATTGATTATGAATAGATCAAAAGTTTCTCCCGCAAAAAATATAATAATAATAATCGAGCTATGCAAATTGACCACTCGAGTTAGATTTAATGGTATAGAAGGCAACCAACCATGTATAAAATTGACCGATGAACGCCTAAAGTTGCCTAATGTTTAATATTGGTGAAACACGATAATTTCCCTCTTTATTTACGGGTTTGACTCTTGGATCTCACTTATCCATAACAAGAAAACTCCTACTCTCTTTTAAGCATGATACTATTCTTTGTTCCCTTCTTCCTTATCCGTAAAAAATTCTATTTTTAAGGCGTGTACGATGGTGATATATTAGAAGTGCCATGTCGGATAAACATTAAGATGGAGGATAGGGACACAATAAGAAAAATGCATGCATTCTCTTAATTAAGAGATGATCTCTTAGCATCCCATATTTAGAGATATCTACTTATTAAAGATAAAACTGGAAAATAACCTATTGTACATAATTTTTATTGTCTTCTTTAGATTACGTGGCGAGCTTGGGATAAAATTGTCTTATCAGCCACTATACATGCCCTTTGTGCACGCCATTAGCCCTAAAATCATATGTCGTGGAGAGAATTTCTATATGAGAGCTGTGGATAGCATTATGCTTTAAGCATATCAGATTTCCAAGATAAATATGATCCTATCCAAGTTCTGTCGAGGCAAAGCTTGGCTACCCTAGTTTGACCAACAAGCCTCGCCGCCGCAAAAACATAGCCGCGCACAAGGCTTCACATTTCTCTAGTGAACCCCTCCCATCTCTGTCCCCTTCCCGCTTCCCCTCTCCCTCTATATAAGCGTCCGCCTCGCTAGAATAAAATCCCCCATATCATCGTGCTGGAAATATGCCCTAGAGGCAATAATAAAGTATTGATTTTTCCATGTTCATAATTAATGTTTATATTTATGTGTTATAATTACAATGATTATTGAATGTGAGATTTGAGGGAAAACTCAGTTGCATGTGTGAAAACATAAACACCATATAGATCCCTAGTCCCGCCTCTAAGACTAGCACATGTATTGCATATTATCATCTTTTTGTGATCATCTGCATTGTTAAAGTAGTAAGGATGCCATTAGTAATGAGAAAACATTGTTGGTTGAACAATGGTGTTGGATAAACCCAAATTATGATATACTAGAGATCTCATCATAACTTAGTCATCGCTATTATCATATTATATGTTAACATTTACTCATGTCCTTAGACCATGAGAATATAATAGGCCTTCATATCAAATGGTTACTTTGGGGCTTCCAAACCTTGCCCGTATCTGGGAGATCATAAATGTAGTTTACGAGTACACCGGAAAAACATGTCAAGGTTCCCGTAACTAGGAGATCATAAATGTAGATTTTGTCATGGACGATGAAGTGTTGCCGAAACACTACTTCCATACGTGTGGATACCACAGAGAGGTCGTCTACTTCAAATCTTGATCGGTGAAAAAATTCTCATGGTTGGGAGCTATAACCTAATTGCGGGAATCGACGAATCATCACCAACATCTTCTTCCTCGCTACTGCGTTGTTGTTGGTCAGATTGATCTAAAATGTCATCTTCATTGTGTTTCTGGGTGCGGTCGTACGGTATGTTGTTGTTGTTGTTGTTGTTGTTGTTGTTGTTGTATGTTCCCCTACAATCGCCCCTTCCATTCCTAACCTCCTCTCTCTCTGTATGACCCAGCCTCAAGGATCTGTAGCATAACAATACGCGAAATATCTGAGTCCCTCATGACTGACCTTAAGTCGGGGGCCGGAGAGGTTGGCGAATACGAATTGTGAGACAGAGGGAGAGGATCGGGATCTGGCCAGCGGCTGGGTCGGCATCATCTTAGCTTGATGTTACTAGCCTGGCGGCGGCAACCCCAAAACACCCAGAGCTCTCGCCCATGCCGCTCGACGTCATAGGCGAAGTAGCTCCAAGCGGCAGTGTCGAGTCCCTCAGTTGTTCACATCGGTGACCTCGGGGAAGATTTGGAGGAGGCACGTGATACGTCTCCAACATATCTATAATTTTTTATTGTTCCATGTTGTTATAGTACCAATCTTGGATGTTTTATATTCATTTACTAGCAACTTTATATCATTTTTTGGGACTAACCTATTGACATAGTGCCCAGTGCCAGTTGATGTTTTTTGCTTGTTTTTTACTTCACAAAAAATCAATACCAAACGAATTCCAAATACCATGAAACTTTTTGGAGATTTTTTTCTACCCAGAAGACACCCAGGGAGCCAAAGGAGCACACGGGAGGAGGCCCGTGGGGCCCACTAGGCACCAGGGCGCGCCAGAGGCCCTCGGTGTGCCCTGATGGGTAGTGGAGCCCACGGGAACCTTCTCAACCGACTATCACCTCTATAAATACTCTAAAATCTCAAAAACCCTAGGGGAGTCGACGAAATACAGTTTCCACCGCCGCAAGTTCCAAAACCATGAGATCCAATCTAGAGGCCTTTTCTGGCACTCTGCCGGAGGGGGTAACGATCACAGAGGGGTTCTTCATCGTCATCCTTGCCCCTCTGATGATGCGTGAGTAGTTTACCACAGACCTATGGGTCCGTAGTTAGTAGCTAGATGGCTTCTTCTCTCTTTTTGATCTTCAATACAATGTTCTCCTCGATGTTCTTGGAGATCTATTTGATGTAACTCTTTTTGCGGTGTGTTTGTTGGGATCCGAGGAATTGTGGGTTTATGATCAGCTCTATCCATGAATATTATTTGAGTCTTTGTTGAACTCTTTTATGCATGATTGTTATAGCCTCGTATTTCTTCTCCAATTTATTGGTTTGGTTTGGCCAACTAGATTGATTTATCTTGCAATGGGAAGAGGTGCTTTGTGATGGGTTCGATCTTGCGGTGCTCAATCTTAGTGACAAAAGGAGACATGACATGCATGTATCGCTGCTATTAAGGGTAACAAGATGGGGTTTGTTCATACGTGAGTTTATCTTGTCTACATCATGTCATCGTTCTTATTGCATTACTCCGTTTTTCCATAAACTTATACACTAGATGCATGCTGGATAGCGATCGATGTGTGGAGTAATAGTAGTAGATGCAGGCAGGAGTAGGTCTACTAATCTTGGACGTGATGCCTATATACATGATCATTGCCTTGGATATCGTCATGATTATTCGCTTTTCTATCAATTGCCCAACAGTAATATGTTTACCCACCGTATGCTATTTTCTTGAGAGAAGCCTCTAGTGAAATCTACGCCCCCCCCCCCCCCCGGGTCTATTTTCCTATCATATTAAAACAAAAAATACCTTGCTGCAATTTTTCTTTATTTATTTTATTTTGTGTTTTTGTTAGATCTATTTATCAAATCTCATACAATTTAATCTATCTCAATACCTTGGAGGGATTGACAACCCCTCTTGTGCATTTGGTTGCAAGTATTTGTTATTTGTGTGCAGGTGTTATTTACATAGTCTTGCTTGGTTCTCCTACTTGATTGATAGCCTTGGTTTCATAGCCGAGGGAAATACTTACCGTTGCTGTGATGCATCATCCCTTCCTCTTCGGGAAATTCCAACGCAGATACAAGCAATCAGCACGTCTTCTCTGTTGCTCATGAGATTGGGAGAGATGGGGTCACCGACGCCAAATGCTTTGCGATGACAAGATCGGGAGTGAGTAGGATTAGGTGATTGATTGGTGCGTTCGGTAGAGAGAAAGCGCGATTTGGTGGGCTCTTGGCCGGTTTCAACGCTTTTTTCCGGTGAAAACCCGAGGCAGGAGAGGACACATCAAAAATCGATCATGGCTCAGAGAAGATTGGACGAAAATGTACATAAGAGCATCTACAACCGGACTTTGCTAATCCGACCCCTCAAACGCCCGCGGACACTGACTGGGCACTCCCTAAATCCACGCCTCCACACCCGCGTATCTCATATCCGGCACCCTATATCCATACAAATTCATGCAACATAGTACATAGATCATCAAACGATCAAAATCGACAGGAAACAGACATATAAGCCGATAACAAACGGGCATAATTACATAAACATCACCAAAAGATCACCAAACGGGCATAGTTCACACAGTTCAACGATCCAACACATTATAACTACATACTAGAACTAGATTATATAGAAGGAGAGGGCGAGCTTCACCACTTCCTTGTCAGCCCTTTGCCCTTCCGGGTTGCCTGCGCTGCTGTAGGTGTCTGTAGCAGGAGGTGGGTCGACGTCGAAACCGTCGGAGTAGGACCCGTCGGAGTAGGAGGGGGAGATGTCAATGTAGCCTTGCAAGCGCCGGACGATGCGATCTTGCTTGCGCTTGAGCTTGGCCACCCTCGCTGCCACCGCCCCTCTCGCTCAGATTCCTCAATGTCGAGCCCGAGTTGCTTGGCGTTGATCCTCCGGAGCCGCCGGGCGTCCGTCTTCGCCATGGTATTATTGGAAATATGCCCTAGAGGCAATAATAAAATGGTTATTATCATATTTCCCGTTCATGATAAATGTTTATTATTCATGCTAGAATTGTATTGATTGGAAACTTAAATACATGTGTGAATACATAAACCACACAGTGTCCCTAGTGAGCCTCTACTAGACTAGCTCGTTGATCAAAGATGGTTAAGGTTTCCTAACCATGGACATGAGTTGTCATTTGATAATGGGATCACATCATTAGGAGAATGATGTGATGGACAGACCCAACCATAAGCTTAGCATCATATCGTTTAGTTATTTGTTATAGCTTTCTTCATGTCAAGTATCGGTTCCTGCTACTTCTTGAGCTTGCGTTGGTTTTTCCCTTGAAGAGGAAAAGGTGATGCAGCATAGTAGAGGTAAGTATTTCCCTCAGTTAAGAACCAAGGTATCAATCCAGTAGGAGAAGAACGCACAAAGCACCAACACCTGCACAAACAATCAAACACTTGCACCCAACGCGATAAAGGGGTTGTCAATCCCTTCATGGTCAATTGCAAAAGTGAGATCTGATAGAGATAGATAAACAAAAGATAAAATATTTTTGGGTTTTTGGTATATAGATCTGAAAATAAAAGATTGCAAAATAGTAGATCGGAAAGTAATATGATGGAAAATAGACCCGGGGGCCATAGGTTTCACTAGAGGCTTCTCTCATGAAGGCAAATAATACGGTGGGTGAACAAATTACTGTCGAGCAATTGATAGAAAAGCGCAAAGTTATGACGATATCCAAGGCAATGATTATGCATATAGCCATCACGTCCGTGTCAAGTAGACCGACTCCTGCCTGCATCTATTACTATTACTCCACACATCGACCGCTATCCAGCATGCATCTAGAGTATTAAGTTCATAAAGAACAGAGCAACGCCTTAAGTAAGATGACATGATGTAGAGGAATTAACTCAAGCAATATGATGAAAACCCTATCTTTTTATCCTCGATGGCACCAATGCAATACGTGTCTCGCTACCCCTACTTTGTCACTGGGTGAAATCACGCAAGATTGAACCCAAAGCTAAGCACCTCTCCCATTGCAAGAAAAACCAATCTAGTTGGCCAAACCAAACCGATAATTCAAAGAGAAATACAAAGATATTAAATCATGCATAAAAGAATTCAAAGAAGATTCAAATAATATTCATAGATAAGCTGATCATAAATCCACAATTCATCAGATCTCGACAAACACACCGCAAAAGAAGATTACATTGGATAGATCTCCAAGAACATCAAGGAGAATGTTGTATTGAGAATCAAAGAGAGAGAAGAAGCCATCTAGCTACTAGCTATGGACCCGTAGGTCTGAGGTAAACTACTCACGCATCATTAGAAGGGCAATAGAGTTGATGTAGAAGCCCTCCGTGATCGATTCCCCCTCCGGCGGGATGCCGGAAAAGGCCCCAAGATGGGATCTCACGGGAACAGAAGGTTGTGGTGGTGGAAAAGTGTTTTCGTGGATGCCTCTGGTGGTTCTGGAATATATGTGAATATATAGGAGGAAGAGCTAGGTTAAGGGAGTCCGGAGGGGCCCACAAGGCAGGGGGTGTGAATATATAGGAGGAAGAGCTAGTCTTCAATCCCGATGATCGGGTCTTCTGATGTCCAGCAGGGCAGTCGGGATCAAGTGGGGGGTCTCTGTCGTGACTCTACCCATCCTATGCTAAACAGTTTAGGATAACAGGCATGTATCAAAAGTAGGTTACAAGTAAACAGGCTATGCAACAGAGTAGGATAGTAATAGCAGCAGTAACATCTAGTGCAAGCATAAGAGGGGAGAGAGTAGGCGATATCGGAATGCTCAAAATGGGGGTGCTTGCCTGTTTGCTCGGGGGCAAGGGCAAGGTCTTCAGTAGTATCGTCGGGGACGTAGTCGTACTCCTGTGCGGCGTCTGCCTCGGGAGCTACGTCAACGTCGGGGGCTACCGAGAGAGAAGAGGGGGAAGAAACAGGTAAACATAATGCAAACAAATGCAACACGGTGCGTGTGATGCTATGATGCAGTGCAGAGTTGCCTAAATATGCATCTAAGTCATTTTAGTTATTTTTAGAATTATTCTGGGATTTAATATCCGACGTGTGTGCACTATTCATCTGCCGGATTCGGGTCCGGAGTTACGAGTTCTTCTACGTAGGAGGTTCCGATGGAGAAACAGACGGCACGATCAGACTCGTCTCGTCGTTCTGAGCAACTTTCATGTTTTAACTTTTTCGATCCGAGCTACGGTTTAAAAGTTATTAATTTTTAAAGATTATTTGAATTTCTGGAATTATTTTATTTAACAGAAAATGAATTATGACGTCAGCATGACGCGCTGCTGACGTCAGCAAGTCAACAGGACGGTTGACCAGTCAAACCTGACATGTGGGTCCAGTGGGACCCACATGTCAGCCTCTATTTCTTTAATCAGTGATTCAGTTTAATTACCAGGATTAATTAGGGGGTGGACCCCACATGTCAGTGAGACATTAGGTTAATTAGTTTATTTTTATTTCTAATTTGTTTTAACTAATTAATCAGGGAGGTGGGGCCCGCCTGTCAGTGAGAGTGGATGAACAGTACCCGCGTTGACCCGGGTCAACGCGGTCAACTGGGCCCGTGGGACCCACTGGCAGTGACCCAGGGGTGTCCCACGTGGCAGCCACGTCGGCGGCCGGCGCCGGAGTTGCGCCGGCGACCAAAATCGCGGCGGTGCGTCGCCGGAGCCGCTCGGATTTGCGCTACAGAGCTCGGTTCGAGCCGTGGGTAGGTTCTTTCGAACGGGCGTTCAACGCCGCGTCCAACCGTGGCGGTGGCGTCGCCGGAGACGGCGTGTAGCGACGGCGGCGAGCATCGCGGCGGACGCCGGAGTTCGGGCTTCGTCGGGTTCGACGCTATGCGGCACGGGGAGAGGTGCTAGAGGCTTTGCTGGACTCGCACGAGCTCCAGGAGCTCGAAGCTGGGCTCAGTTGCGCATGACGGCGGCGTTGGCCACGGCAGCGAGCTCGTCGGCGGCAGCGGGTTCGGGCTCCTCGGGTGCGGCCACTACGGCAACAGAGAGGTGCGGATCGAAGAGGGGAAAGACGAGGGGGAGCTCACCGGGTGGCTAAGAAAAGCCGGTGACGGTTTAGGAGCAGCAGCCGTCGCCGGATTTGGAGAAGATCGCCGGCAGCCGAGAGGAAAGGGGGCGGCGCGTAGTAGTCGTTGTGGTGCTCCCCGGCTCGATCTCTGGCTTCCAGTCGAAGGAGTCGACGAACCCGGAGCTCGTGGTCACGAGGATGGAGCCGGAGGAGCTCGGTGGCCACGGCGGTGCTAAGACGCGGCGACGGCGGTGTTCGGTGGCGGATCTGGAGGAAGGGTGGAGGCGCGGAGCGGCGAGGGAGAGGAATGGGGATCGACTAGGGTTCGGGTGAGGCCGCGGGGCCTCTTATTCCCCTACGCGGCGGCAGCGGCGCCGGAGGATGGTCGACACGCGCCGCGCTCGTCGGCGTGTCGGCGCGCGCGTTTGACAGCGCGGCGAGGAGGACGATGGGGAGATGGGCTGGGCCGGTTGGACCTCAATCGGGGCACTGTGCACTAAGGCCCAGTGCACAGTGTCCCTTTTAATTATTTCTCTGATTCTGTTTTCCTTTTCTTTTATTTCCTTTTCTGTTTCAAAATGTTTAGGGCACTTGTGCACTTTTGAAAAATGTGGGAGTTGGCCCAAATATTGCAATGCAATATTATCTCTCACCAAAAAGTGGTTTGGACAAATTTGGATTCCATGTGAGTTTGATATTAATTTAATAGATGTAAATAGTCTGTTTTGAGTGCTGTTTCAGGTTGTTTCACTCACTTAGCTAACTCCAAAAATAATGATTATGATTTTGCCATGACCACTGGATTATTTGCAAATTAAATAACATTTCTCCAGCAGAGTTTGATCAACTTCAATTTGCACTTTGGAATTTAATTTGATTTTCAGATTTTGAATTTGAATTGGATTATTGACCCAAATGATTTGGCACTGCAAATGATCATGACTTGGCAGTTTTAACAGAGTGTCATAGAGCTTATTACTAGGGGGTGTTACAAGTTCTCCTCCTCTAAAAGAAATTCTCGTCCCGAGAATTTAGGAGGTAGAAGGAAAGAGTCCGGGATATTCTTCCCGAAGATGATCCTCGCGTTCCCAAGTGGCTTCATCTTCAGTATGATTCGACCATTGCACTTTTAGGAACTTGGTCGTCTTCTGACGAGTACGACGCTCAGCTTCGTCGAGGATGCGGATCGGATGCTCCTTATAGGAAAGATCATCTTGTAGCTCGAGCATCTCATGATCCACTGCACGCGCGGGGGATCCTTGAAGCACTTACGGAGTTGCGACACGTGGAAGACATCATGAATATGGGAGAATTGCGGTGGCAACTCCAATTTATATGCCACCTGTCCCCGTCTAGCCACGATGCGGAAAGGACCAATATAGCGAGGAGCTAGCTTGCCCTTGATTCCGAAACGACGGGTGCCCTTCATTGGAGTGACACGAAGATAAGCTTGATCACCAGGTTGATAGATCACACCCCATCGCTTGCGATCATAATTACTCTTCTGACGGTCTTGAGCTGCTTTGAGATTCTCCCGGACAATTCGGACTTGTTCTTCGGCATGCTGAATGATGTCCGGTCCAACAAGAGGTCGTTCCCCAGTTTCTGACCAATTCAGAGGGGTTCGACATTTACGACCATAAAGAACCTCAAATGGGGCCATTTTTAAGCTGGCTTGATAACTGTTGTTATAAGAGAACTCGGCATACGGGAGAGATTCCTCCCATTTCTTACCAAAGGATATAACACAAGCTCGAAGCATGTCTTCAAGCACTTGATTAACACGCTCAACTTGGCCTTGGGACTGAGGATGATATGCGGAACTCCAGGTAATATGAGTTCCCATGGCTTCTTGGAAACTTTCCCAGAACTTGGAAGTGAAAAGAACACCACGGTCTGAACTAATCTCCTTCGGAATACCATGGAGTGAAACAATTCTGGCAATGTACAGTTCTGCTAGCTAGCTAGCGGTGATAGTCTCCTTAACAGGTAGGAAATGAGCA